>CM042092.1:2132667-2752042 GCA_023512835.1 Taxillus chinensis
CCATCAAGTCAAACTCATGTTACCGGTGCCAATGGTACCACCTCCCCAATCATGGTAGAGGGTTCTCTATCACACCATCATTAAATCTAGATCATGGTTGTCCTTTCTCTTGATTATGACTTGTTATCTGTTATGAAATTATCAATTCTTTCAATTGTATGGTATGTTTTTGGCCATTGTACTGTCTTTTTCAAGTTCTTCTCATTAGGGCTATGATTGGGTGTGGTACTAGGAGGGGACAATTATATTTTTTGGACCTAACAAAAGAAAGCAACAAAAGGTTGAATCAAGCACATGATGGGAAGGAGGGCGAGTTTGATAAGATGAAGAAGGTTTGGTTGTAGCATAGATGATTAGGGCATGCTTCCTTTGGTTATCTAAAACTATTATTTCTAGATTTGTTTTCGAAGTTCACCGAAATAGACTTTCATTGTGCATTTGTATTTTAGCCAAAAACCATCGTATTTCGTATCCATTAAGATTGAATAAAAGTTCATGTTTGGGGACAATCCTAATTCAAACCCCACATGTTATTAGTTAACACCCCCCCCCCCCCTCCCTCTCCACAACTAGAAGAGTTTTTAGGCAAGTTTTTTGTCACGGAATTAAGGTTTTCACCCGTGCAGTATTCAGTCATCCTGGTGGATACTTCGAGTAAGCCATATCGATCGGAGCACATGTAGGTTGGTTTTGCACTGCTTTGTGCTCATCAGGAGAACGGCTTCAGTTTTTGACCAATTTGTGTAAGGATGGCTAAATTTTTTCTTTTTTATTAAGTCTTTGATTAGCGGTGTATTTTCCGCATTTAACCGAGTCGGTATGTTTGAACACCGAATGAGTTCCATTAATTTTCTGTACGAACTACTGTGGAGCCTTTTTCATTCACACCAGCTACGCTTTCTGTCTTGTTCCTCTTCAAGTAGCACGCACTTACGCAACTTGAGAGACACTTGTCAGCACCACGTTGTTCGAGGCGTGACATCCTTTCATACTTGATTTCACAACGCCCTTGTTGTGTCCAGATGAGCTCGGAGGAACCAAGATCATCTGGCGCCCTTCTTACTTCATCTGGTTGACTCTCATCTCTTAGGGGCTACCTCCCAACTTGGGATTAAGGACCATGCATGTCTGCCATGAGAGTGCTCGATGAGCTTTCTGGATACGGGCCGCAATCGTTCTGATACACTTTGTCACGGGGTCAGGATTTTCACCTGTGCGCATTCGGTCACCTTGATAGATGCTCCAAGTAAGTCATATCGATCGGGGTATACGTAGATTAATTTCGTCTTGCCTTAGGCTCATCAAGAGAACGGCTCTAGTTTTCGATCAGTTTATGTATGGATGGTCAAACTTCCTCTTTTTCGTCAAGTCCTTGATTAGTGATGCACTCTCCGCATTTAACCAGGTCGGTACATTTGAACTTCAAAGGGACTTCATCGATCTCTTGCACGACCTTCCATGAAGCCTTTTCCTTCTGCACTAGCTATGTTTTCCACCTTGGCCCTCCTCAAGTAGCACGTACCTGTGCCACTTGAGAGATGCCTGCCAGCACCAAGTTGGGGACATGACATTATGATCCTAACCCTAAAGCAAAGGTTAAATACCCTATTACAAATCATGTTCCCACATAGGTTAGCCATGTCATGTGCATCATTAGCCCCGTCATGTGCAGATTCTCTTACCAACATGTGATCAACATCTAGATACTTTATTTTTGGAGGAGGCAATCTTATTACTTGCAAAGCAAGAAACAAAAAGTAGTATTGAGATCAAGTGCTATAGCAGAAGATGAAGGTATGGCACATGGAGAATGTGAATTGCTATGGGCTTGTTTGGCCTCCCGTGGGTGATGCTTTTGTCCCTTTAAGCATTGTTTGCATGTTGGCTAGGGGGTGTGAGGCAGCGTTCAACAGTTTAGCGGGCTGTCCTTTATTGCCTTTTGTGGGTTCTTTGGCGAGAGTGCGCTTGTGTTTGATGACTGGGAGCGGACTGCTGCAGAATTCTTTATTATTTTTTTCATTGTTTGAGAAATTGGATGTATGCTTCGGACAGATTCTTTTTTTCTTTCATATGGGATACTGTGAATGTCTGTTTATTTTGAGCTAGTTGTTATAATTTTGCTCTTCATGCACTACTTGTGTTTGATCTTTTTCTAACAAAATTTGTCTTATCAAAAGAAACTTGCTAAGAGAGTTGGGATTCAAACCTAAACACGCCATGCAATTACATAGTGATAGTAAGGTTGTGATTGCAATTGCACATAATCTGATGCAATATGATAGAACTAAGCATGTTGAAGTTGATAAACATTTCATAAAAGAAAGGCTTGAGTCTAAGATCATTGAGATACTAATTATTAAATTCGAAGATCAACTTGCAAATGTCCTCACCAAAGTAGTTAAAGGTAGAATTTTCACAGCTCACTTAGAAAGTTGGGCATTGAAGACATACTCCAACTCAAGGGGGAGTGTCAAAAGAATTTTACATTTCTAATGTGTCGCAAATATTTATGGTTAATTGATTGTGTAATATTATAGGAATCATAATATTACTTATCAAAAAAAAAAGATTATAGGAATCATAATTATCCTCTATTTTATTTTTCATAGAATAGTCTTCTAATATGTGTATATAATCTTTGTATCGTTGTATATTGAAGCACATGAATGAAAAGATGAGTATTTTACAGTTTAAAATCTTCTACTTAAACATCCCAGTAGATAGGTTTAGGATTGCAGAACAGAGATCTGCAGAGATTTTCAGTCTCGCCTCATGTTGGTTGTGTGCTGAGATAAAAATTTAAATTCATTCTCATAAATATCATATGATGTTCAGATGTTGTAACTTTTGTGGTAGGCCTGTTAACGGACTGGGTCTAGTCCCGGAACAGACCCGTTTATCCATGATGTATACTGACTCAATAATTACCTGAAATCTTATTATAATATATTACTAGTCCCAGAACAGACCCGTTTATCCATGTATACCGACTCAATAATTACCTGAAATCTTATTATAATATATTTTTATAGTTAAAATTTAATTATTTGAGTGTTTTTATAGTAAATTTATTAATTTTCTAATTAAATTTATATTTATTTGCATACCCGAATAATACCGGACTGGACTCCAATACTCCCAAGTCCCAATAATCCTTTGCAATCTGGGTCCAGCCAAGCCAGTTTTGTCCCGAACTCGACTGGGAATTATGATTTATTTTGCAAGCACAATGTGTAAAAATAACCTTACTGCATTCTAAAGCACACCAGCGAATGGGCGATATTGCACTGTAATTAATGTATATCACCGTTGAATTGCTATAGGGTTACATACATAACATTAATCAGAGTGTATTATTCGTTGAGGGTGAACTGTTATTTCTTTATTTGATTTTCTGTCCACAGTAGGCTTAACAAGCAGATGTGTGTGCCTCTGCCTTGTGATCTATCGGGAAAATACATTTGAAAGGCCACGTTACTCTGTTGAATCCATTGTATGAAACCTGTTGAATTTTATGCTGTACTGTCAGTCTCACTAAGTGGATAGGCCTTTTTAACGGAGCCTTTTTTACTTTTTTCCTGCAAATAGAACTTCTTTCTCGTCCACAGAATAAAGGTTAACTAGTATTCGAAGTTTCTTTTTATGCAGTTATTTTTATGTTTCCTTTGGTGATCAGCCAGCGATGGGGATTGTTGCATCTTTATCTTTTGAGTTGGGCTTGTGTAGCCTAGTTGGTTGTTCTATTGCTATGTTTACCACTGTGTATGGGCATCTTGTAATAGATATATGCTTAATGGTTTGCATATATTTGTCATAGCAATGGGGTAATAGACACAAGTCATGCTGTGTTACATAGATGTGATTTTCTTGCCCAGTTTTACTCTTTATGTTATGGGAAGATCATAATTTAACACAATTTAAATAGTGCAAGAACTAAGAAGGATGTATTCTGAACAACGTAAATTTGATCACGCAGGCTCAAAACACTACACCAGACGTGCACAAAGGACATGGATGCTTATGCTCGATGTATGTATTACTACACAAATGAGTTTGATTTTTGCCGCGAAGAGCAGCACGCGTTTGAGAAAGCATGCCCTTTGTAATGGTCGTAAAGCATGCACCCACTCCCCATTGCTCATAAAAACTGCTTGAATGGTTGGGTTTGTAATGTTATCTACACTAACGTGTGCTCGTGAAATGATATTTGAAGTGATTTATGTTATTTCATTGAGCGATTAAATGATGTTCTCTGCAACCTCATTTGATGCAACTGTACCTCCCCATTTCCTTCTATCTCTTCTTTCTTTAAACTCTAAGCCTAACGAATTTGCTTCAAATGCCTTGAAAATGAGTGATCATTATGGCATGTATGGGAAAGCAAATTTATTGATATATTGTTTTATTTGGGCTACCAGCCATGCATATGCCATGTGTTCAGGCGGTATTATAAAAGTACCATATCTTGAAAAAAGCGGTATTATAAAAATGTGCTCAGGACTCAGAAGTTTTTTGCCTTAGCTGGCATGGATGCTATGCAGGCCAAGGCCGGGATAATCTTGGCCTGCCAAGAGCGGCCATGGAGAGCTGTCATAAATACTGGTTTATTGAATCTTGGGCTCATAATCTGCTTAAGCAATGGCATTCCATTATATCTACACCCGACTATCGTAATATTGTGAGTAGTATAAAAATCGTGTGTTCCATCAGTTATACCCCGTTTTGTTTTGGCCAGGTAGGATATCATAAGGTAGATGCATTTAGATCACGAACATTAGTTAAAATTTTTAACAAATTTATTTACATGGAGTAATATTAATTATAAATTGTATTTGAAATTTGTATTTTAACGATAAGCTTTGATTAAATTTCAAATTTAATCAAATTTGGTTAGTCAATATCTTAAAGTTTATAATTTTAATAAAATTTATAATTAAAATATAAATCTCGAGTATAATTTATGGCTAATATTATTTCGTATAAATAAATTTATTAAAATTTTTAGCTAGTCCACTATTAGTGCTCGTAAAGGGAAAAAAAAACAAATCAAACTAGAGTAAGTAGCTAGAGCCAACCTCACAACTAAGGCTCCTCAGAAGCTTGACTATGTCCAAGCTTAACTCCATGGTCCGCTTCACTGGTCCTCCAAAATAGAGCTTCAATATTTGTCTTTCCACAACAAAAGTATTTCCCTTGGTACCCTTTAATTGCAACTCTCTAAAGGAAGAAACTGTGGCCACTTCATAAGGGCTAAGCCATTGGGATTTCAACTTTCCAGAGACAATTGTAAAGTGGGTTTGAAGTAGAGCCCTTACTATCCCAAAATGAACTTGCAACTAGAGATGTGGTTACATTACCAAATTTTGGTATTATCTTTAAACTCATTGGCATTTCCATGAATGCCAACCATGAAGTCTTTCTCATTATCATGCATTCTCATTGCTTAGTAGATGTTGAAATTGATTTCTGCTTGATCAATCCTCAAAGTAAGCTTTTTTAGCATCAATTAAAGCCTTACTTATGACTTCGAATGGTCTCTTAAGGATCAATGAGACTCCTTAGTCATCTTTCATCTCAAGAATAATAAAAACTTTTTTTCAGAAGACAAATTAGTCGAGTGTTACTAGCACGTCCTCCATTACTCCCATTGGATACCTTGTGGACTTGTCCACCATTTGTAAAGAAATTTTAGTAGGCTTCAACATTGTAAGGCCCAACATTTTTTTGACAAACAAGAGTATCAAATTGATGCTCGCTCCCAAATTATGTAAAACTCTTGAGAAATAATTTTCTCTAATCATGTAGGGTAAGGTGAAACTACCCGAATCCTTAAGTTTATGTGGCAACTTTTTATTATTTTAATCGAAAGGTGATAGTTATTTGGGGCCAACTCATTTAGAAGACAAGTTGCTCATTCCACCGTCTTTGTCATTAATGATCCTCTTGCTATTATATTGAAAATGCTACCAATTTGCCTATTTAATCCCTTGTAAAATAGTTATAGTTGAAATTCATTGGGAGAAATTGTGTTGAGTTCATCTTCTCAATTAGTCCTTGAACCTCTTTGAAGCTTCGTAAGAGAGTCCATTATTTGAGTATGATAATATTCAAATGTCGATACGATTATTTTAAGAGTAATTGGACCTGATTTAAAGTCAGATCCTGAAAAGCTATTTTTGTGGATTTATTGGATTTTTGGATATTTTGAGTGACTTTGTGCATTGGCTGTTAATTGAGTATGAGAATATTTAGATGGTGATATGTTTATCAATACAAGTGTTTTGATTATAGTTGAGTTTGAATTGGTGTTTGGGACCCCTAAAGGCTCATTATTAGATTTTTATAATTTATTAATTAAATAATACACAAATTTATATAAGCTGTGAGGAGGAGAGGGAGTTTATATACTTATTATATAAATGTCATTTATTAGTAGTATGTTATATAATGATGAAATTTAGTGTTTGAGACATAGAAATTGGTGAGTTTTTGGTGTCAGAAGGGACAATGGCTAGAATTCGATCAGATTCTGCAAAAATGCAAAAATTTGAGAAAAACAGGTTGTTGATCACAACGGATGGAGGCCAGACATGGTCGGCCTTTGAAATAAGTTGTCATCCCTTATCAGCTGCGACTAATGGATGGCTAGTGACTAAAATCACCTTGTTTTTTGTGATTTTATGTTTCGATTTCCTATGTTTGTCCTCTTTGAGTTGTATGGACCCCATTTAGGTAATTTAAAACTATGTAAATGATGTTTGACCATGTTTTATGATGTTATATGACGTGATATGAGGTAAAATGACATGTTTTAGGCTTATAATATGTAAATGATGGATTTTTTCTATGGAAAATGTTATATGCCAATGATTATGGTTGTATGACAATGATTATTTATAAATATGATTTGTACAATTATTGAGTCATGTATGCTCAAACGGTCTGAATGATGAATTTATAAAAAGATAATTATGATGGGACTCTTGATGATATGATAGATGATGGTATTGGTGTGATTGTTTAATGATGATATGAATGATTACTGATGCTTGAGCCGCTTTAGGACTGTGTTTGTTTGAATTGTTTGTATGATTATGATTATGATATGATGTGATTGTGGAGGTTGTGGCAAGATGGGGCATGACCCCAATGATGGAGGATTGAGATCTATTGATGTAACTGAGATACATATGCCTAAATGATGGAGAATGATTGTAATCATGATAGGTGGCAAGATGCACATGACGATGAAGGCTTGCGGAGCTTGATAATGTTGGTAACTTTGAATGGTTAATCATGTTATTCTTGAAATGATATGATAAGATAGGATATGATGGTGCAATACAATATGATGCAAATAATAAGATTAACATGATAATATGTTATAATATGATGAGCTGTGATATGATATGATGTGAGAACAATATACTATGATGAGGTATGCACCGATATGATGGAACAAGTTCTTATGAGTCAAATCAATGCATGTAACCGAAAAACTATAGAAAGAAAATAAATCAACTACACTCACAAAAAAGAAAAAAAAACCCTCATGTAAACCTGCACACCACAAAATAAAAATATAAACAAGGCAGAAAAACAATTCTTACACGTATATTCCTCTTCATGCACATTTAAATATTTTTTTTCCCTATTTTACATTAGAATAAGAAAAATAGATAAGTAAAATAAGCAAATTAAAGGCCCCCCCGACATATGTATGTGCATATTTGTCTGGGAGCTGCCACCAGCCTTTTGATCGGCTTTGTGCAGGAATGTTGGCTAATTTAATTTACTAGGAGGAAATATTGTGGATTAAATTCTATATAATCTCCTGACGTATTAGGGTGATTTTGTAGAAAGCCTATTTTATGTGGACTCTACGTTTTAGGTTGATCGACTTTAAGATTTTTTTTCTTCCTCCAGTGAACTCTAGGTGGAAAGTGAGAATTATATTTGTAATGTGGATATTGCTTAATATTTTATTTTCAAAATGATGATTTTTTTTTTTGATAAACTGCACTCACAAAATATGAATTTTATTTATCTTATTATCTATTGATACAAAAGCTTTACAGGGCTCGGAAAATACATCATTCCAATTTTTCGCATAGCGACCATGTGAAACACATTATTCCAAATTTGACATGCGCGACAAACTGACGGCATCATAAAGTAACCATAAATTTAAAAAAAAAAAGTCACAAAAATGATAACACTATGTCGTCACAGTGTGGCAACACCGTGCCCACATGCGAAACAAAACAAAATTAAGATTCTACAATAAAAAAAAAAATGCTTCCCTACCGCCAGTTCACAATGAGCTGGACCGGACCACTGACCCGTTCCCGTCGCCTTCCGTCACTTCTCCGCAACCGCCGCCACCGAACGCCAACCACCGCCCCCGTTAGGTTTCGGCCTAGGGTTTCTTCCATCAATGGAAGATCCATCTCGATCCCCGCCTCCGCCTACTGCGCAACGACCTGCGGGTTCGGAAATGGACATGTTTTATCCCGACAACGACGAGTTGTCAGCCCTCTGGGACTGGGCCGGCATTCTCGACTTTACCACTGTACACGGCGACCAGTTCCCCATCTCCGGCGACTCCGCCAGTCCCGCTAATCCGACCATATCTCCGGCGCCGGAGGCCTCCTCGGAGTCCCCGAACCAGGCCTCCTCCTCTGCGCTTGCCCGGAAGCGCGATCCTCGGCTGACGTGCTCCAACTTCCTGGCCGGTCGTTTGCCCTGCTCCTGCCCGGAGACCGACGCGGAGCTGCTGGTGGAGGAAGAGGAGCTCGCGCCGGAGAAGAAACGGCGGCGGACAGCAAGCTCAACGACGGCGGCGGCCCCGTTGCGGTGCCAAGTGACCGGGTGCGAGGCGGACATCAGGGAGCTCAAAGGGTACCATCGGCGGCACAGGGTTTGTCTTCGCTGCGCCAATGCGAGCAGTGTCGTGATTGATGGGCAGAGCAAGCGGTACTGTCAACAATGCGGCAAGTATGTTGGTTTTTCCTGTTTCATTGATTCGATGCTTTTAATTTGGCCTTTTGGGTTCATTGTCTTTATAGTAGATTTATAGGACTGTTGTTGCTGCGATATTTTACTTCTTTGTTTTCTGGAGGATCCGCGTTTGATTGCATGCATGGTATTGTTGCTGCATGCATCTTTGTGTATTTTATGTTAGCACACTAGAGAGTTCTTGGATTACGGCGATATGATTTGGCATGTAGTGTTTTTGTTTTCACTTGCCTGCCGTGTCTTTAGTTTTCCATCGCTCATTTTGTATTTATTCATCTATTTATTATTCTTTGGATTTATGCACTTCTAGAATTGCAAGCTAATCTTACCCGTAAAATTGTTGAAGATGCGTGGATTTTATAATTCATGATCTATCATATGGTTATATTTGTTTATTTACTTTATGTGCACTGTTGATGTTCTTTGGCAGGTTTCACATCTTGACAGATTTTGATGAAGGTAAACGCAGTTGTCGAAGAAAACTAGAGCGCCACAATAACAGACGAAGACGAAAACTTATTGATTCTAAGAATTCAGTTGAAAAAGAATCCGATGGTGACACACCAGCAGAAGATGTTGGTTGTGGCAATGATGAGGGAAAAGGTAGATCATCTTGGGATGCTACTGCTGGTACCTGTATTGATCGTAACTATTTAAAATGTATGTTTTAGACAAAGCCATGAGGGGCGGAGGTTGGAAATGATACTGGACTATAGACTAATTGATCACTCTGCATTGTTTTTTTGGTCAATTACTCCTGTCCTGAAGTTGAAAGACAAGTTTTATAAAATGGATATAAGATCGGCTCTCTCTCTCTCTCTCTTTTAATTTTAACAGTAGTGAGGGTTTTGGGCATGCAAGCACAAAATGAGTGGATTAGAAGTGTGCATGTTAAGGTATATATGTGGTAAAAATTTGATGGTCAAAATAAAAAAATGAGGCTATCAGTACATGGTTAGGTGTTGCTTCAATCGATAACAAAATGAAAGAATATCACCAAGGTGGTTTTGACATATGCAATGTAGGCCTATGAGTGCTAGTTATGAGAAATGACATGATTAATATGGTCGCAGTTAAAAGGGACATAGACATGGAACTTAAAACGTGGATGCAAATTATAAGAAAGAATGAGTATTTTAGGATTGGACGAGGGTGAAAGGTAGATAAAAACAATTTCATGTACCCAATTTATTAAGATTTTATTGCTGTTTCATATAGTTGATTCCAAGTAATTGGGATAAAGGATATATTTTTGTTGACTTCTTGTTGTTGTTGTATAGTGATATCCTTTTATAGGCTGGATAAGAGCAAATTGTTATAGTTTTATCATTTCTATATACATCTAGTAGCAACTTTCTTGCTTACATTGTTGGTGCTCCTCTTTGACATGGATTGTAAATAGTCTGACAAGATTGTTTATTGCATAGATAATTCAGTCTTGAATAGCCAGGTAGCTGAAAGAGAGGCCTTATTGGAGCATGAAAGCATGCAACCTTCCACTCATTGCTCAGCTTCCGTGCCCCAAAATATCCAGAATGATTGTATTGGATCTTTTGTGGGTTCTGGTGATGTGCATAGTGACAGAGGATTGGACCATACCAAATTTTCAATTTCTTCCTTCTACTCTGACAATAGGGTTGTCTACTCATCTGCGGTGGGTTTGCAGTGAATCCCTTTGCCACTTTGCTGATTTTTATATTTATAACAGTTGTACTAATATGCTGATCCAGAATTTATTTGTAGTGCCCTACAAGCCGGATCTCATTCAAGCTTTATGATTGGAATCCTGCAGAATTTCCCAGAGAACTACGGCATCAAGTATTTTAAAAGATTTTTGTTACAGTTTAGTATTTGGTGGAGAGAGCTTGTCCTTTTTGTTGGAGATGTAGAGTTAAAGTAACTTGTGTTTAAACATACTGGCAGATTTTCCAATGGTTGGCTAGCATGCCTGTTGAGTTAGAGGGGTATATTCGCCCTGGCTGTACAATCTTGACCACTTTCATTGCAATGCCAAAGCTTATGTGGGATCAGGTAACTGGTTGCTTTAATGCTTTGCATTCTTACCAGTTACCAGGTTTTCATTGGTGGGTAAACAGTATTATGGTATATAATCTGCAGGTTGAATGATAACTTGATGCCCTCATCTTAATAATTTGATTCTCAACCAGGAAACTCAAACTTTTGGTAAAAGTTAATTTTATCTGGCTTGACTGGATACTTGGGGCAGTAATTGCAAGCACATTTAAGGATAGGATAGCATTATTTTATGTTTCAATTGTTATTATCTTATTTTTTTTATGTCTAACTTGTTATAAGTATGTTTCTTTTTTATCAATGAAAATAAATACTATTTATTGTCGAAGTTTTATTTGAAGCATTTGTTCACCGAGTTTAAATGCAAATATTTGTGTGAAAACTTACATATTTGCATGTGATTATTAAATGCTGGTTCAATGACCTTTTTTTGAGTTTTCTTTTAAAAAATATTTATCAAAACTTTGTCCCTTTTTTTCTTTTTGGTTGAAAGTTTGTTTGAAGCATTTTAAGAAATTAATTTAAAAAGTGAAAACACTTTAAAACAATGTTTTGATATTTTTATGTTGTGTTCAAAAATGTGGAACATGTTTCACAGTTGCTAAACATGTTTTCATGTTTTGAACTATGATAAAACAAACTCAACATGGGAAGAAAAGAAAAGAAAAGAAAAGAAAAAGAAATTATTGAACAAGCCCTAAGCTTTTGAATATATGCTTAAAATTTTGAACTCCCTTATTGTTGTACTGTAGTTTATTTGCTTACTTGGATTGGTTTGCACCATTTGATACATTGATCATTTGTTGTAAAGGGATCCTGAAAACTTACAGTTGCTTATAGAATTATTTTAGATTGTGAATCTATGATGTTTTTAGTAGAAACTACATGATTTATTAACCGATTTTTGAAATAGGTATACAAAGATCCTGATTTGTATGTTCATAACATTGTGGTTGAGCCTCATGGAATGCTACATGGAAAAGGCAGTTTATATGTTAATTTAAATGACATGATTTTCCTTGCTAGGGAAGGTAATCTTCTAATTTCATATCTGTCATTGCAATAATGCTGATAAAATGTTTCCTGGTATAACTATTTATGAGAATGGGCAGGGCGTGCACTCTCCCCCCCCCCCCCCCCCACCGCCACAGTGACCACACACACACACACAGGGAAAAATACTTGCTGTTTATGTCTTTAATCATTTTAATGGATCCAGATTGCACTTCCATTACAAAAGTCCAGCCACAGGTGAAAGCCCCAAGGCTTCACTATGTCTATCCTATTTGTTTTGAGGCTGGCCATCCTGTGGAATTTGTTGCCTGTGCAAGTAATTTGCTCCAAACTAAATTTCGGTATTGTCCTTTCTGAGATCTGTTAAGTTAATATTTACTTATCTTTTACAATTCATTCTTTGGTGGGCTCTGTTACCTTTTACTTTCTCTTGTTGATTTTCTACATCCTCCTCTTGTTTGTTTTCCATACATCCTATGGTTTTCTTCTTGTATGTTATAAATGGATTAGCTGAGTAGTCTTTACCTCACAAGGACATGTGATTTATGGTAGCATTTTTTTTTTGGTTATTAATTACATATATCTAAAAGCCTAAATGTTGCTTATAGTTATGAATAAGCCATTCTTATTATTCATTTTCAATTATTTCAAAAGCTCTATGTAGCCTTATTTGTTATCTTTCATCTTTGTGTTGATGTACTTTTTCCACCGTGTTAAACAGTGATGGTTTTGATCGCAGGTTTCTAATTTCTTTTGCTGAAAATTATCTGGCATATGAATATTGTGATCCAGTGCCATATTCTGAAATTGGAAGGGATTCTGATTGTAGTTTTGAACATCATCTGTTCAAGATACGCATTGCCCATACTAAACCAGATCATTTTGGCCCTGCATTTATTGAGGTTATACGCAAATCCTTTTCCTGATATTTAGGTTGAATAATGCATTATTTGTCAAAGTGGTTGTAGATATGTGGATATATAACATGTGTATTTTTTTTTAAATCGAGGCATTTTATAATAGCTAGGAGTCTATTATTATTATTCTTAGTTCTAGTAATAGCTGGAATTATCACTTACCATCACACTTACACATTTGTCAGATTAATGATCATGTTCACACACACATCACTATGTATTAGTGATGTGCTAGTTCTTTGCCCCTGTACGTCAGGCTGAAGCCTCATGTGCTAATACGACTTGTAGGCTGCGGTTTCTGTAATAGGCTTGTTGCCATCTCAGGTTTTCGCATAAAGTTTTTAGTTCAATGTCTGCTTTATCTTTGTTTTTTGTTTTTTGTTTAATTTTAAACTCACTTTTGTAGGTAGAGAATGAATCTGGCTTGTCCAATTTTTTGCCTATTCTCATTGGGGATGGAGAAGTCTGTTTTGAGGTGACTAGAGTGCTGCAGAAATCCAATTCATCTTTCTGTTCGAAAGGCTCACAGTTGCTGGCTACTGGTTCGCTTGTTGAGTCATGCGATGGTCCTGTATTAATGAAAGAATCAATTTCTGAGTTCATATTAGATATAGCATGGTTGCTGAAGGAGCCTGCATCTGAAAATCTTCAACACCTTTTGGTTTCTTCAAATATTGAAAGATTATTTTGTTTATTGAGCTATCTATTACAACACGAGTGCATCACCATAATGGAGAGAACTTTACGGTACATGGAGATTGTGATGGATCATGTGGAGTTGAAGAGTCTTTTCAAAGAAATTAATGATACTGATATTAGGTTATTTCAGAGGTGCATGATGTTTGCTAAAGATCTGCATCTGAAATTACTGAAGGGTAAAGGTTTGGAAATGGATTCAGGAAATAATCCCCCAAGAGTGGATTTGTTTCCACTAAGTTGCTCTAAAAATGACTCACTGTCCATTTTGGTTACAGATCAGGTTAGAACCATCTCTTCACAGTAGCATTGTCTGTAAAACCATTGTGTTTAATCTTATCATAAATTTTTTACTTAATAGTTATTGTCCATTTGAAAATTGCAGGTTATGGAGGTTGGAAAAGATGGCAAGTCACCCATGCCATGTGATTCAGCATTCCTTAATAGAAGCGAGCTTGCTCCACTTTTGAATGAGGAGATTGTTATGACTGTTAGCCCCATTAGCTTGTTGCAAAGGAAGTTTCATGGTCATTTTTTTTCACGTAAAACAATCGGCAACCGCCCTATGGTTCTTGTATTTACCACTGCTGCTGTTTGTTTAGGAATGTGTGCCATCATCTATCATCCCCATAGGGTCGGTGAATTGGTGGTAACTATTCGCAGGTGCTTATTCAACCGTGCTTAGGTTTGATCTTCGCACATGTACTTTCCGACTTTAAAATTTTGGATCTTGGATCAAACTAGCTTAAACCCTAGGATTCAATTTGCATATTCTAGTCATGGATTTCCACTTCACTACCTGCATTGACCAAGAAACTCTGGGTGCCTCAGAAACACCGTTGGAGCTTGTAAAAATAGATGCGAATATATATGTTGTCCATGTACGAACCTCAGCACTGTAATGATTAGGAAGGAGAGGCTTGGGTTTGTAGGGCTTGTTTTTGTACTTTAGCAGGCAATAGCAATCTGTGTCCATGTATATGGAAGGCCCTTGTGCTGAAGGGTTTGTCAGCAATCTGTGTCCATTTATAGCAATGAAATTTAGAAAGCCTTGTGTACAATACTTGTACGTGCATCATGTGAAAGCGCTCTCTCTCTCTCAACAATCTGTGTGCATGCATAGCAGATGAGTTTAAAAGGGCGACCTACTCCAAGCGTCACTCAATTTTGCCCGTCCTTGTCTGACGTTAGAGCAACTATAGCAAAATAGTTAAATTTGATTAAAATTAAATAAAATTTTAATTTAAGGTAAATATTGCTTAACTTTTAGCTGTCTACAAAACCCCAATCTGCCCTTAAACCCAATCTACTTCTACTGTAGCGGATACGCAAAAGCCTTATTGTCGCCTATTGCTTCAGCCGCACTAGCAGCTCATCGACCATCGTGTTGTCCGCCATCGCCTCTACCCACGCTGCCAGACATTGACGGTGTCATTCCTAAAGAGAAGCACTTGCAATCCCAATCGAAGCCATCGGCGACGCTAAGAAGCCTCAGTCCACCCTTGATCGCGACATTCTCATTCACCTGTTCTTAAATCTTCATGCTGTTACTCTCGAACTCTGGTTTGCTTGCGCTCGTTGTACGTTCTTCTTCAATACTCTCAGATGACTCAACCGACCCTCGCCCTGCTGTTATTATACATCATGCATATGCTTCTTCTACTTGTCTATGTGATTTCTTTTTAAATTTCACGCAACGCTTTTGAATTATTTTATACCAATGTTTCCCCTTTTTGGGTTTGATGGGTACCCGCGAAGTTGAAACACGATATTGAATGTCGGGTTGCTTTTAATGTTTTTTTTGTTTTGTTTTGAAGACTGTTAAAACGGTGTTTGATTTGTCTGTAGTTTGTAATTTATATGCATAGAGATGCAGCCGGAGAGAGATCGCACCGGAGATATAGCGCAGAAGAGAGATGCAATCAGAGAGCGAGAGATAGCAGTTTTAATTAAAACAAAAAAAAGAGAGAGAGAGAGAGAGAGAAAATTAGGTTTTAATTAAAAAAAATTTGCCCTATTGTAGTTTGTCTTAGATATAGCTATATTTGACAAGCTAAATATAACTTTAGCTCAGAAAATATAGCCGATAGTATTGGAGTTGTTGGCCTTAAATTACTTCTACAGAAGTTATTATTATTATTATTCGAATAACGATTTTAAGTAATTAATCTCTAAATTTTATACTTTTAGTATAATTTATTTTTTTAAAAAAGTTTAATAAATGTAGAATAGTTAGCAACTTAAGCAACAGAATTTAGCTATAAAATATTTATTTATTTTTAATTTGAATAAATTTTAATTTTTTTCTCTTTCTTTTTATTTTATGATATGAGCTTATTATTTTTTATAATAAATTTTGAGGATTCAATTTTAAAAATCCTTAGACCATCTCCAATCTATTATCAAAAGTAAAAGTCAAATGTATATTTAGCTAAAATCTCTCTTTAATCCATTAGGCAAATCATTAGCAAAAGCAAAAAAAAGGTAAATATGACTTTAGCTTTTGTTTTTGCTGATGATGCTATGTCATCAAATAATATCATTTTACATATCTACCTGATTTTCTCTCTTCTCTCCACATGGGCAAGTCCCTCAAAGACGTAGATCTTGTCCTCTCCCATATCTCACTCCTGCGCGCTGGCGTTCCCTATCCCCCCCTCGCACGCGATGGCGCCCCCATCCCCCCTGCACGCGACGGCGCCCCCATCCTCCCACCCGTGCGACATCGCTCCACATCCTCCACGCGCTCGACGACGCCCCCCTCCCCTCGTGCGCAACCGCTCTCCATCCCCCCCCGCGACGACGGGCCCCATCTCACCCGCATGCGACATCACTCCCAATTGCTGTTCGATTCCCTAGATGGTGCCCTTCTACCCACAAACTAGGGATTTTAGAATTTAGAAAGCATATAGAAAAAAGGTATATTGGACAAAATAATAGATCAGAAAAAAATAGATAAATCAAATATTGCTTTTGCTTGATTTTAGCTTATCAAGAGATACTCTTATTCCTTTAAAAATATATTTTTTGTCTATAAAACACACTTTATTTTTTAAATTTTAAATTAAAATTTTAATTTCAATAGAAATTCAAACAAAAAAAAACACGACTAAATAATAGCGGTTCATATCATCTATTCTGTTCGGTGCCTGGGTTCATTGTACTTTACACCCATAATTGGTTGCCCACTTGCCCTTGCCCCACTACTAAATAAATATTCACGCGTATATATAAAAATAAAAATAATTTCGGAGCACGGCAAAGAGATCACGTAGGCCATGATTGGGCCAAATCCACGTCAGAGCCACATATACGGAAGAACCGTCCGTTTACATGGATGACTCGAGGCATGGTTATCAGCTCGCTCTCCTCATGGGTGTGCGACGGGTATCCACACAAACTATTTTTCTTATTATAGGCTCCGCTGCTGCTCTCGCAGTGGGTTATCTCGAAAGAGTGAGAGTTAAACTTACATCACGCTGAGGTGGGGATGAAAAGTAGTAATAAATAATAAAATATTTCATCTCTTTTGATTTTAATAATTTTTATTTATAATTTTATAATATTTTATTTTATTTTTTATATTTTTTGAATGATAATTATTATTGTAATATTAAATTATTTTTGATAAGTTTTTGGTTAAAAATAATATAGAAATTTAATTTAAGTCAAAATTATTTATATGAACAGATCCAATAAAACGATAGTAAGAGACGGGTGAATGAAACCTCATTCGTAGACACATTAAAGAATGAGATATCCTGTTCCGCCTACATATGAAACGAGGTACAATTTTAAAATTTGATCTACCGCCTAAGCGACGGCAGTAAGCGATAATTAATAGGTTGATTTTGCTTCTGATAGGATTCGAATTGCTTCTATCAACTGTTTTATGGAGTCTTTAAAAAATAAATAAGAGAGATCAATAAAGGCCGGTAGTGGGAAGCAAATGAATAAAGCCTCCCCTGCTAACCCCGCTATAGGACGTGATATTCCATCCTGCCTACACATGGGACAGAGTATGGTTTCAAAATTTTAATATCCCCTTAGCGGGGCAAGATAGTAATAGGTAGACTTGGCCAGTGCAGGTAGCACCTTACTCTCCACCGACTCAACTGTACCAACCATCCCCACCTCTTCACCTCCACTTCCACGCCACACCACCTCAATCTTACAACCCTTAAATGCGTCCACCTTTTTTTTTAAGGCATTTTCCTCTGGTTTGCCAAACAAGCCCTTAACAGATATATAGCTACCATCACCCACAAAATTGAGTGAGACATTCTCCTAGTAAGTAGTAGTACAGTTATATATTGGCGGTTCCCATAAAAACCCACTTCCTCCTTCACGCCATAGCCACTGCAGTTCCAATTATTGGCGGTTTTTGGATAGTGACATAGATTTGCATATATGGTTGTCATTGAAACGGGAGGCCCGGAAGGGGGAGAGAGCGCTTACAGCAACGGACTTGAATCTCTCGAGGAGCCCTTAATCGCCCCTCCCCCTAAACGCCCTGTAAATCACGACAGCGATGTAGTAGGCATTGAAAATGTGGACAGTGGGTCCGTCAAGATGGTCTTGTTCTGCACATTTGTTGCGGTTTGCGGGTCTTTCGAATTCGGGTCGTGCGTGAGTGAATCAGTTTCACATTACGTGTTGGCTGTTGCATTCCAGTTCCCATGTTTTTGCGTAAATGACTCGATGCCTGAATTACATTGGCACTTCCTCGCAGGTTGGGTACTCAGCACCCGCTCAATTCGGTATCAGGAGAGATCTCCATCTGTCTCTGCCTGAGGTCCGCCACTTCAATCAACGATTCATGGAACAAATATTGAGAAACAAAACTGTCTCTAATTTGATCTACTGGACTGAAAATGGCTTCCTCTTTTCCTCTTTTTTTTTTTTGGTTAGGACTCGGTCTTTGGTTCCATACTGATAGTTGGTGCTATGCTTGGAGCTGTCACTAGCGGCCGAATCGCTGACTATATTGGGCGTAGAGGGGTACAACCATAAATTGCAAACTCTGAAACTAATGATCTTAAATGCCATAACAAATGGATAATTGAATCCACCGCTCATACCACGCTTGTTGTTGTAATTGCATTATCAACCGACACAGGCCAAGGTAAAGGCATCCCTCTTGTTCTTTTTTCATGTGGCGGCTGTTTCATAGTTGGCTTCCTTTGGATGTTATTCTCCAAGGTAAAGGCATCCCTCTTGCCTCTAAATGCCAATGTTGCACTCATGTGGAAACCAGTGATCATTGTTTCTTTTTTAGCTCTAAAGCTTCTTTTGTATGGCACCACTATGCTCATTTGCTTGGTATTGTGCTCCCTACTCAAGGGTGTCCTAAAGTATGGTTAATTGTTTGGTTAAATGCTGGTACTTATAAATGTTTTGGGTATATTCGTGTTCTTATTCCTATCCTCATATTTTGGTTCCTTTGGAATGAACGTAATGACTCGAAGCATCGAGGTATGGGTTTTTATGAGGATCGAATTATTTGGAAAATTGATAGGTTGATTTTTCAACTCTCCACTGCTGGTCTTCTTAAGCATTGGCAATGGAGGTGTGAAAAGTCAATCTTGAATTACTTTCATTGCTCTTCTCACACTCCCCCTTTGTCTCTTCCTAGGCCTATTCATTGGGTCAAACCTGCTCGTGGCCGTTTTAAACTTAATGTGGATGGGAGCTTCAATGCTTCCAATGGTAGAGCAGGTGGTGGGGGCATTGTGAGGGATTCAAAAGGCCAGGTAATTTTCTTTTTCTTTTTGCCTTTTTTATCTATTGCTACTGATGCTTTTGCAGCCGAAGTCTTGACTCTCCATAAAGCTCTTCGATTGTGCCTTGAATTCAATATCCAAAACTTGTGGGTGGAAATGGATGCTCTTAGTGTTATTCAGTTACTACAGCATAAAGGTCGCGCTCCTTGGCATCTTTGCTATCATTTTAGGGAAATTCATCACATGTTGGCTTCCCTCCGCGCTTCCCTCACCCACATTCATCGAGAAGGTAATCATGTAGCTGATTTTCTGGCGGGTTTGGGGTTACAAGCTCCTTCTCTTGCAATCAGCAATCATTTTGAAGGTCTGTCTCTTCTTAGAGGTAAAGTTAGATTGGATGCTTTGGGTTTTGCCAACATCCGGTATCATTGACTCTTTTGCCTCCTTTGTTTTATGGCTTGTATTTTGTTTGACTCTAGTTTTGGTTTGTTTTTTCTTACTGGAGTGATGGTATGCCATGCTCTCTTATGTTTTTGTATACTTTTTACTTTGATTTTGCTTTCTATCTCCAGGCTGGGTTATGGGTATGCCCTGCCCCTTGGCTTCTATCTTTTGTATTTCTTTGATGAGTTAGGTTCATGCCCTGCTCATTCTTGTATATTTAAGGTTTGCCTTTTTAATTAATAAAATACTCCGGGGTGCCGTCCCCTTTTCTAAAAAAAAAAAAAAACCGACACAGGCCATGAGAGTTTCTTGTGCCCTCTGCAGCACTGGATGGCTTGCAGTCTACTTCACCATGGTCCGCTATCAATTACTCTGCTTTGGATTTGTTGGGATGTTTGTCCCACATCATTTAAGGACAAGAAGGTTAAGGCATATATAAGAAGAAACAAGGCTTTAAATGTTACGATGCGTTTTAAAGCCGTGCGGGCCGATATGGCGAGCCCAAAGCGGACAATAACGTGACACTTAATCGGGCCTTTATTTATGCCCGATTCTAACAAACTGGTATCAGAGCCTGGTTGTCCCGTTATTATCCCCGTTAAGTGTTCCGTGATATCGAAAGTCTTCTCGGTGTTGTGTGATCGAGCGGTGTGTCCTGTTAGTGCGGCGATATCCGGGTTATGATGTCACTTTAATATCGAACCGGTTTGATCTCTCTACAAGGCGTGGATTGAGGGGGAGTTACAATAAAAATCCCCAGTTTCGTAGGTGTGTCTCCAACCTACGGTATACGGTCGATGTGTGACAAAGGGGGAGATTGTTGGGATGTTTGTCCCACATTGCTTAAGGACGAGAAAGTTAAGGCATATATAAGAAGAAAGAAGGCTTTAAATGTTACGACGCGTTTTAAAGCCGTACGGGCCGATGTGGCGAGCCCAAAGCGGACAGTATCGTGACACTTAATCGGGCTTTCATTTATGCCCGATTCTAACACTACTGCAGCATTTTTATTATGAAAAAATGTATACTTTGTTTACCATTTGATATCCAAATATCGAGAATTTATCAATTAAATTCTCATACTTTATTTCTCTTTTTTCTCATGAGGGTGCCTAGGCCAATGCTGAGAAGAAAAATCAAATACCATATCCTTTACTAGTAAAGAGCATAGAGGTTTGGAAATTTTTGAGAAGTCCTTTATGAATCTCCTATAGAATCCTGCATGTCCCAAAAAACTTCGAACTCCCTTGACATTTGTGGGTGGTGGCATGGATTCTATTGCCGCAATCTTGGCACGGTCAACCTCTATTCCTTTGCTGGACACCTTATGTCAAACTAATGCAAAAGAATAAATATAAAATTAGGGGAATTTTTGATTGAATAAAAATTAATTAAAGCAAAGATTTTAAGCTAAGAATTCAATTAATCAAATATGTAACTGGTTTAACTTCACACTTGAATGTTGTTTATCACTATCCCAAAAGATAAATTAGATAAATTATGATTATATTATTTAAATGCACCAAGACACCATGAATACAATTAAATTATGAATCATACTCATTTCAATTTCATTAAGTACTTTTGCTTGTATTGCGACATAAGATTCAATACGTTTAATTATAACTTTTAAATCCTTTCTAGCCTCTTCATCCTTTCACACCTCATTTGACAAAAACATAGAGCTGCACTACTTGTTGACAAAAAATGGAGGGGTCGGTGTTTTTTTTTGCTTGTAATAGATTGTAAGCAGGCTTGTGAATGTCCCAACCGGATACCAACCTTGGCTGCGCCTACCGCTCGTTCCCCTCCCCACCCGGCCACCCACCACAAGTCGCGCCTGCCAAGCCCACACTAATAGCAGTGCCCTGAACTGCTGACACTAAAGACTAATCTCTAACGCTTCCACCTGCCTCGATTGGTTGCGCTCATGTAAGACACGGAGTGAAAAAATCGTCTCTTCGTGCATAAAAGAGAGAGAAGGGACACTTTTTCTTTTCACCCTGGATCCGAAAGCGAGCCTATGCCAGCTGTATTTCTTGACAAAGACTTAACAAATAAGCTTCAAGGTTCTTGGTTCTCACATCGCTCTTAATGTGATTTCTCAAACTTCCCCGTATGTGTGTGGAAGCCGTTTGGTTGGTGTTTTTATTTGTTGATACTTATTCAAATTATTAATTTTTAATATTATAATATTTATTACTTATAATTTATTTTTTTATTGGTAGTAATTTATAAATGAAATTTTAACACCTTCCATATCCTTTTCTGATCTTCAAAACTTCCTTAGACCGCAGACTGCTCTGTGTCACCAAGACGATTCGCGAACTGATGGTAATATGCTTCAGGATCCACCCTTTCCAGTACTTTTGACAATTTTCCTTGTTTCTCATCAATACATATCTGTCCATCAACAGATTCCACACCAGTCGCAATGACCATAAGAGGCTTGTTTTGAAATGCCACATCCAGCTGGGTATGATCACCAGCCATGATCACTGCTCCAAGGAGTTCACCCAGAAATGTACCCTACAGAAGATGAACATTTTTTTCACTATAGGATACAAGTAGCTTTAGCAAGAAGAAACTATGTCATGCGTATTTCACGTAACGTTGACTTTACCACATGATGATATCTAAGATGATTTTGCTGCAAGTGATGCAGCATGGAGAGCAACCGCTTCGCGAAGACAGCTTCCGGTGTCTTGTTTGTTCGGTGAAGCCTCTCTATGATCAACGGGAATGAACTTACCGTTTGCTGAACGCCAAGAGGAATGAGCGTGATGTTGAGCCCTGACTCAAACACTGTCCTCGCAGCCAAAGGGTCCAGAAACATGTTCAATTCTGCGTGTTCGTTTGAAGGAATGGTGAAAACATTTCCTTTTCCAATGGTATCGTGGTTCAACTGTCCCCCGACCACGTATACTTCCTGTGCCGAGACATAAAACCACTCAACTTCATTTTCATGGAAGATAAAGCTTAGCTCACTTGAAGCGATCGTTAAAGTCAGAAGGTTTTGTTCCTGAATATTGACTACATTGTGCGTTGGAAATGTAGTATATATTTCATGGATTTCATCTCAGACATGAGCATATGCTAATCCAGAGCATCGATCAAACCACTGACCTCAACCACAGAACTTGTGTTCTTTCCTGAAAGACAAATCTTTGCTACATTTGTCAATGGCCCATTGGCCAACAATGTAATCTTAGATCCTGAAGGGAGTGTTTCCACCACATGATCCCAAACATCCATTACCAGTGGTTGTCTGAGTTCAGGATTACTGGTATTCTGGGGAGCTCCGTATTTTACGGAATTTTCAGACGTATACCTGAAACAGAATAATATATGAATGCATATAGAATTTGAGAAAATAGGAAAAATGATGGAGAGGACCTTCGAGGGCTTCGGGGAAGACGACGAGCAAACCCATAAAGCGTATCAGAGTCTACTAACCCACCAGCACCATGTGGAATAGCCTTGACGTACTTACAGTCTCCGATAATGGCATCGGATTGATTCATGGGAAACATGTCTCCTAGACCAACGGCAATATCATCACGGCGCATCATATGCAGTAAATCATAGATCACATCTATTGTTGCAGCATTCGCCCACCCAGTTGGACTCACTAATATTGCCTTGATAAGAAAGCAAGAAATGCAAATGCACATGGAAACATAATTAATAATAAAGAAAAAAGAGTACATCAGAATCTGTTAACAACATACGGCAAACTGTTTATTTCAATAACTTATTTTTCAGTCATTCATTGAAATTCATCAAGATTTCAGTAGGTGTTTACCCAACAAACATATTCATCAATGGAGAATAGATGCTCATGCAACAAGCGCAAGTTGGTTTATCTACCTTCAGATTGATCACTTCCACTGGTACTTTGAGGAGATAAAACAAAGCTAGAAAATCTCCTGCACTCATATCCATGTCGAAGACTACAGTTTTCCCCAACTTCTTCGTTCTGAAGTCTGGTTTATAGAGAACTTCTTTGTAGTAGGGAAATTGCTTCTTAAAATTAAACCTCCCAGATTGTGATGGGCTAGTTAGAACCTACAACAGCCACAAATACAAAGCATAGTCATACAGTTGATATATCACATAATAGTGTCACAAATCAAACTTCGTCAGGTGACCTGTGGTAATTTACGATAATGGTCCGGAATAACTACTACACATTAACTGTTGTGAAGTCTTTGATATACACTTGTTTTTAACTTACATCCAGGAAGCTTCTAAAAAACTCTCTATCAAGTGGGCTGCTAAGATTTCGATTAGGCTTTGCTCTTGTCGCAACCAGAACGCGCACTGATCCTGAGCCAGTGACCTCTTCTGTATAGCCATCCTGGATAACCAAGCTTGATTAGATAAACGAGTGAACAATGGAGGCAAACATGTTTAACAAATATGGTGGCGGTAGCAGAGGAAGCAACTACCTTACATCTCCCTTTCCCGTGTTTTGAAAGGCAAAATGGATCTCTAAGCCCTGTTTGGACATGGCCACTATGAACCCCATCCTTTCCCAGTCCAAACTTTGGGATTTTAAGGCCATTGAAGAAAGGATTCGATCCGTCAGACACTCCATAAGGTTTATTTGAGGTAACTACAGTTATATTCATATATTTCATTTCAGCAAATTCATTTTCCCCACCATTGTTCGGGGAATGGCGCATGATTGATACTGCCACACCAGACATAAATGAATCCCACATAAAATAGCTCTGCAAGAATTCAACAATATGGTCATATCCTCTTCCCAATTGAATAATGTATAGCATATACACTAACGAACCAAAGTTGCCTTAAAGGATTGGTCATACTGTGTAGAAGTATTCATCAGACCGAGTGTCGCGAGCCATTTTCAAGGACTCGAAACAGTACTGCGCTTCGTATGTCGTCACACGACTCTCAAATTCCTTGAAAAATTCCCTAGTTATGGGTATTGTGTCTGTTGCCTCCAGGGGAACAAGGGTTAACGGTATCCCAGAATGAAATACCTGTAACACGCCAAATTCTATTTACGTGTACCATGCTGCGTGCCTGAGTTTTATAATTAAATTTTATTACCTGGTATGCAGCGAAAGGATCTCCAAAGATGTTGAATTCGGCATAAGGGTTGCTTGTGTAAGCAGAGAACAAGTTACCATGGTGACCCCCACCCATCACATAAATATGGTCGATGTGTTTCTTCAAGAGTGGATTTTTCATAAGAAAAATGGCAATGTTTGTATGGGCGCCAATGATGAATACAGTAATCGGTCCTGCAGAGACTTTGTCAAAAATCACTTGCTGGGCTGTTGCCTGTCTAAGAGGTGTATATTTTCTGGCTCCCTGAATACACAACCAGTCCATGACACAAAATTCACAAACTATATGACTGGCGACAAAAATTGTAGCTCTCTGTTTACATTACTAAAGGGCATAGTTTTATAGAAACCTTAAACACAAATACCCCTTTAAGGAACCATATAATTTCCAACCTGTGGAAGAAATGCTTTGCGGATGCCATAGTTTGTATCAACCTCTAGTCGTCCGCTAAGCCCTACAGGAATGGCTTGTCGATATCTACAACCCCCTGCTGTTGAGATCCCCTAAATTGATAAATATATAAATTTTATGGAAAGACATATTTGTGGGGTGGAATAGGCAATTATATTAAGAAGAATTACTTCTATTAGGCTCAATCAAAGAGGCTATAAAACCTTTTGACTACTGATTTGCACCTGATCAATTATAGGAAGATAACCGCCAACATCTTGTTGTATGGTACCATCTGTTTGCATCCCACCTTCACCTCCCACGCCAACAGAAATGTCATCCCGGCCCATCATAAAAAGGATGTCATAAATATGATTCACGGCGTGCCCTGCATTACTCCATGCATTTGCATTGATGGTAACTGCCTGCAGCACAAGAATATATATACGCACTGTGGAAATATGCACTAGCTATCAACATGAAATTTGTGCAAATAGGAATGCATAGACTGATATAAAATCTCACATAGAAAGTTCTAGGAAGATAACTCAGTTATGAATCCCTGGAAAAATGACAGAAATATGGATTCGCACAGAAATAATAAATATACCTCCAAATTGAATTCTGATTTGTTTTGTTTTAAGAGGTAGAGTAGAGCAAAGATATCATCAGTATCAACATCTGTATCCAAAAGAATTCGACGAGGCGAGCCCTCCACACCCTCAAATTGGGAATATGCTCCATAAAATGTAATTATAAAAACCGTGCTCCAAACACACCCTTTGATCAACATTTTTCTCTGGTTCAACAACTACCCAGAAATCCACTCACCTCAGTAGCTCCAATCTAATTGTTACATCAACCTTCTGCAACACAATTAAAATCCAAAAATGTAAAAACCTCAGCACAACCCAGCCTACAAAAAGGAGGAAAAGATAGTGGATGCAACAAATCAACTCAAACTATGAAAGCAGAAAAATTTTCAAATGAAATGAATTTACAAGTTTGAAGTCACTGTTTCAGTTTTGTTTCAAAAGGGTCCACTTGTGATGTTGTGTGTACATGTCTCTGAAAAACAGGGCAGGACTGAACAAAACATAGCAGGGCAGGGCAGAGGGCGATTACTCTCGGAGGATACCCAAAAAGGAATCAGGCAAGAGTGACAGGAAGAAAGAAATGAAGATGCCAATGCGATTGCGTTTCTATGATTGATGATGAATTCATGAACAATGTGGAGTGATGATCAAGTGCTTCACTAAAAATCGATTGTATACACTGTTCTTTAATACGAGAGTGGGTAATGTAACGTAAAGGTACTGGGTGTAACGGCCTTTGAATTAATTAGATATTTCCCACACACAGTATTTAACATCTCTATTAAATAAAGAAATGAAAGTATATCCGGCTTATAAAATAAAAAATGATTTGTGTAACTAGTTGGCGACATCATCACCAAATCATGGTTGAAGTGAATGACCATAAAATTTTCTTTTTTTTTTTCTTTATTTTCCTTAAATGATTCTGCTATGCTGGCACGTCATCATGTAGAAGGTGCCAAGAGGACTCGTTGACAATAGGTAAAAGGCGCGGGAAAGCACTTGGGTGTCCCTTGACCTTGATGGTGAAGATCTCAACCGTGTGCTTACCGCCACCTTCTACGTAATGTCAACGAGTCCTGCTGGTGCGATCTTGGATTTGGCAGCATCGATGAGAGAAGAGAGTGAGGGAGTTGATGGGATAGAGGGACATATAGATTATTTTAATTACAACCACTAGATTAAAATAAATATAATTTAATGTGTGATATTAATTTTACCCACTTCAAAATTATTATACTAATTTTCTTTTTATCAGCTCAGCTCTAGTATGTCATAACATTACATTATTATGTGTGTTTTTTAAGGAAAAAAACTTACAAGTGTGGAAACAAAAGCGCTACTAACTTGTGATCCAATTAACATGTGCCACATCATTTGTATGCAAGTGTTCCCTTTTTTAATACTCCTCTAAATGTTTCATGACTCATGACGAGCCTCGCTCCACTGTGTGTGCAAGTGCGGATGCACCTTTAAACTAATGTATTAGTAGTATTATATTTAAAAGTCTACCATTCAAATAAAAATAAAATATTAATATGATTAAGTTTTTGGGTTATTGAGACTTTTTTCTCAAAGTTACTCTACACATCTCATAAGTTACAGCTGTCAGTTATGAGTTATGAACCATGAACGCTATTTGAAATTTGAATGGACAGATATGTTATAGTCTCACATTGAAAAAAGTAATCAACAAAGTATAATTTGATATAGATCCAAGGATAGCCTCTCTCACAGTTAATTGGTTGTAGGACATTTGACCATTGGATTCTAATATGGTATTAGAATAGGTTGTATTTTCACTTACGATGTTCATTCGCTGTGGGAGGGGGGTGTGTGTTAAAGTCTCACATTGGAGAAAATAACCAATCAAGTATAGCTTGATATAAATCCAAGAATAGTCTTTCCTACGACCAATTGATTTTATGACGTTGATCTTTGGATTCTAATAATATGTAAGGTATGTTAATCTTACCTTTATTCTCTCTAAATTCCCACAGTCCTAGTTCTCAGCTGGCATCTCAGACCTGATGGTTAGAAGACTATCAATTATCCAAAATCTAAAAACCACCACCACATTCAAAATGACAATAATGAAAATGCAATTTAAAAATCTAACAACTCAGCTTGTGGCTCACAAAACACATGAAATATATTTATTAAATAAGATTTTTTTTGTTATGTTTTTTCTGCAAGTCTATAATTAATACTTTCTAATTAAACTGATAATTATATTTTTGATGTACGCTTTAGCGATAAGTTTTCATCACTTGAAGTAATTTGTGATTTTACTTAGAAAATAATTGAGACTAACACAAAAGTCGCTCAACCTATGTATAATTTTTGAATCCACCCCTGAATGTATGTATCATATATGTATATGTTCACTCTTTCTTCCTCCCTTCTCTCTCACAGAGAATCACTACAATGAGTTTAGATCATTTAAATTAACTATATGTACAAAATCAAAATCATTTAATTTTGATATTTACATATCAAACAGGGTAATTTTAATGTAAAAAATATTATCCTACTTGTTGAAGATCCTAATTCCTCTATAAGTGGCAGAGTCATAATGATTTCAAACAATACACTTGTATTAATTAATTTCACTTCCACTATACTATCGCTATTTATTTGTATGGAGTTTAGTGACACTTTTGATAAAAAACTTGAGTTATCATCGTCATTCGCTCTTCATCACCAACCCTCGTATTTTAACTTTTAAAAAGTGTGTTTTTATTATATTTTTAAATAATAAAATAGAATTTGTACACTAAATCACAATAAAAACTTTTTTTGATATGATTAATTAATATATCTCTATTTGTTAACCAGGAGATAATCGATTAACACTCATTTCATTAAAAAAAACACACCATACAATATTCTTCAATCTACTTCTTTTCTTCATTACTTTCTTTTCTTGCGAAATATTAGCCATTTTTAAAATAAAAATAAAAATATTCTCTTGATGTAATTAATGAAAAGATAATACATGGGGACATAAAACTTGTAACGGTTTTATAAGTGGTAACGTAGAAATTACACACCATAAAATATTCTTCACATTAAATTTTTTCTTCATTACTTTCTTTTGATGAAAAATATTAGTCGTTTTTTAAATATTAAATAAATATATTCTTTTAATGTAATTAATGAAAAGACAATACACAATTAAGAACATTATAATTTGAAACCATTTTGTAAACGGTAACCTAGAAATTATGGGCTTGTTTAAAAACAGTAAGGTATTATTATTAAAACCGATCTAGTGTAAAAAGTAAGTTATTATTATTATTAATCTATATAACATATTTTAAAATGCAAAGTTATATGCTTTGTAAGGTTATCATTTTTTCTAGGATGAACATATATATAATCTTTTTAGTTTTGATTTTCCTTCATATTTGTTGTTTTGTTTGTGTTGGGCATTGTATAGGTCAATAAAGAGTATTGTGACGGTTAATCCATAAGTGTGCAATTTTTTATGGCTTTTTTTCATCACATAGCATATTCAATTAAACAACATGTCATGTTCTAAACCAAGAGGCAAGGAGAAATATGCCAAATTAATACAATAACCACATATTCATGTCCGGAAAGGAAAAGCTAATAATACATAATAGACAATTCAACAAAAAAACAAACATATGAAATCTCCCTACATCAAAGGGTCTAGTTTGCTCAGCTCATAATCCGGTAGCTACCTATTGTCAAGACCTGAAAGGAAAATATTAACAGAGTAGGGTAAACACAATTGCCCAATAGGCGACCTAAGACTCCATACCACCCTACCATTAATAACCTAGGACTACATGCTTCATATATGTCTGTGATAATGTAGTGTCTCATGCAACAAATATGAAAACACAACAGTTCACAGAACAACAATAACAAGGTGAATATCCATGTATATCAAATCAAAGCAACAAGATAGTTCAAATTAGCAAGCAATCAATATTACAATTAGCTCTCATTCATCAATTATCTCATAGCCTGTCATATGTGAGAAAGTGGCGCCTAGCCAGTTGCATATGGGACCCCCAACATTATCAACCTGTCATATAGGAGATCTCGACTTCCAGCCATCCTTATATGGGACTTCAATTGTCTAACAATCCTCAGTCACAATTATAACATAAACAAATCCCACTATATCATGCATATCATATCATACCGTACTCTATTAATCCCAAACAAGCAAATAACATTTTTTTTCACACCAAAAAAGGCGTAAAGTTTTATTTGATGGCTCTAAATAGACCAAACAAAGTCTACACAACTCAAATAAAACAAACCGAAGGAAAAGGAAGCAAAAACACAAAACAAGAAATGGACCATAGTCGACGGATGAAAAAAAAAAAGCTACCAAGACAACTTCGGTTATGGCCGGACTTTATCTGCCATGACCGATAGAACCCAAATTCGGTTAACTAACTAAATCGGTCACAACCGATAAAACCTGAATTTAATCATCTGACAAAATCGATTATGGCTAGCCTCCCACCGGTTGCGACTGACAAAACCCAAAACACACTCTTTGCATAAATCATTCACATTCGACCAACCATTTGTTGCGATCAACGACCTATTCTTCTCTAAAATATGTAATTTTGGAAATTTTTGGCTATAACTTTGGCCACACCCAAAATCCACCAAATTTAGGACTCCAAACACCAAATTTCATCATCATATAAAATTTTTTCTACTTAAATAAAGCATAAACATGAATTATCTTGCATTATAACATCAAAATACAGCCAAACCAAAGTTCTCAACCAAGAACACACCCCAAACGCAAATCCACTAATTTTACCCATTTTAATTCGTTTTTTCACATATAATTAACATAAACAAGCTATAAATCAAAAACAAAGCACCCTACAACCATTAATTTAACCAATAAAATGTTCAATCACAGTTTCCCCCAAATCCTAGGGTTTACTCTAATTCCTAAATTTCTCACTCAAATCATGTCAACCAATTCAATTAAACGATAGAGAATGATAGGAACATCTAATTGGAAGTTGTTTCGTTACTTAGATCAGCCAAACTTGCTCAAAATCGAATCACCAATTCCCTCCTCTCTTTCTCCAATGTTTTGTGCAAGAATATGAAGCCCCCCTCCCCTCTCTCTCTCTCTCTCTCTCTCTCTCTCTCTCTCTTGTCATATTTATGCTTCTGTAGTTTAATTATTTAATAAATCTCAAAAATGCATAATTAGCCTCTCGAGGTCTCAAACTCCAAATTAGATCTAATTATTATCAAAATGCTTGTATCAACGAGTACATTACCATGTAGATATTTTCATGCTAAAATAACAACCACAACACAAGGCCAATCAAAATATCTCAAAAATCCACAAAATAGCTTCTCAGAGCCTCAACTCCAAATCGGGATAAAGTACCATCAAACCACTCGTATCAACGAGCACATCACCGTTCATATATTTTTATCTACTACTAGGATCTATCTCATGGACCGATGCAAATATAGGTGTCTACATGTTCCTATTTATTTAGTGATGTCTCAGTCTAACCTGAAAAATTAATACAACTCTTGAGCAACTCTTTCGAGTAGTCATATCTAACACGCCTCTTGAGCAACTCTTTCAAACAAATTGATAAAGCCTATTTTTTATAGTACTTTGTGCTTTATATTACCTATATTTTAGCCCCATTGCTTGTTATATTAGATTGTATTTATTTTAACATATATTTTTAGTGCTTCACAAATATTTGCAAGTATTTGAATGTTTTTAAGTAAAATAGGTTTACATCGAAAATTTTGGAGCAATCAAAGGTTGTTTGTATTGTAAACGGATGAGTACGGTAAAATCGTGTGATTTGACTAAGGCTGGTCGTGGTCAGAGTGCGACACCTTACCTTTCCTTTTATGTTTTGTCTCCTACGGCCCCTAGAAGTTTCTTAGTTTTTCTCACAAGGGTGTACATGAGTTTTAGCCATATTTTGAGGTCTAAAAGTTTTTTTAGAGCCTCATATATGAAAAAAAAAGAACACTTTTGTTTAAAACAACTAATATGGCCATTATTTAGACAAAAGTTTTTGGAGACAGAGCTCATAGGCCTTCCCCAAGAGGGAATGACCCTCGAGGTAGACGAAGAGATGCTTCTAGAGGAGGAGATGGTTGTTGCTACCCTCATAATTTATCTTTGTTTTTAATTTTATTTTATTCTCAATGGAGTAATTTTTTGTAATCGATTAAACCTTCTATCTTCTTTTATTTATTTTGAATCTCCATTTTCACTTGGATAATTCATGCATGAGCTATGATATGTGTTTCTTTTTCTATCATGTTTAATTATTTTATGTTTAATGCGCAGTTGCGGTTACGTAGGGAATGGAACATTCTTCCTAAATACTTATTATAATTATTCCGATTGGAGTAAGTTCATAATTTGATTAAAATCATAGTGTCTTGGTTGAATTGAATTATGAGGCAATGAATGTTTTATTTATTTTATGAGATAATGACAAATAATTAATTGAAGTGGAAAGATTGAATCAATTGTGTCATAGTTAATCACTTCTTAGTTAATTAGTTTTATTCTAAACAAAATCCCCCTAAATCTCTAACTCAGTCTAACTTAGTTCTTCTTTAGCTTTCTTGAAGATTAAGTTGAATTAAATTTAGTAAGTCTCTAGGTTAGTGAACAATCTAGGTTAGCTCTATGTTATACTTAGTTTAAATTTTATTTAAAGTGCATGTGCAACAATGCTCTATTTTACAATTTTTTTTAGCTTCATACTCCGACTCATTGCATGGACTTCCCTTTGATTTTTGACTGTCTTCATGCTTAATTAAGTTTTCAAGCAATTACTTATGCTACTTTGTCTAACTTTATCCTCGATTAATATTCAAGTTTGAATCCCATGTCAATTAAGCACTTTTCCTAGCATGGTGGTGGAGGCCGTGTTCGAGCCCAAAATCTTTGTCAAATGCACTTAATAGACTAACATGTCATTGTCTTACTAACTCTTGTTTATTTAACTTGGTATTAAACATCGTCAGAGTATAAACATTTGATTAGCCGAGTCTAAAAGTATAGCAAATCTTTTATGTGAATCCTTAATCATCCCTCCATGAATAATTACTCATTGTTGCTTTTCTATGTGAGTCTCTAATCTGACCTACAACTACTACTTATACTTTTTTTGTCCTTTTGATGTTTAATTCTATTTTGTTTTATGATGATCATGATGACAATCATAACTTTAGTCTTAGTATGCCCATGAGACTAACTGAACCTTATTGGAGAATGAAGTTAACAATATAACCAAGTCTTCTCCACTAGTCATTGTCACTTTCTCCTATATTTGTTCCCATCGATTCCTTAGAATTTAAATAGGCTAACCCCATTTTGAATAATGTTTGCTATAGTTAATTTGGGAGACTTAGGATTGTACTCAAATTTATAATTGTGTTCACTAGTATCTGATCATTGCATAGTAAATCAAAATATCATCATCTTCAATTCAAACGAATCAAACGATCATTCAATCCCAACTATACCTTCTTCTTGTACATTTCATTTTTAACACTTCCAATAACTAGGTTAGGTAAGTTAAAAATTAAGGCTCCAAACAAAAACATATCACGAACAAACCGTGATATTCTTATTAGCCAGGGAAGATATATCATTGAAAAAATACTAACAAATATATCATTAACTCAAATATGTCATATTTATCTACTAAAATTATCATTGAATCAATACTAAAATTATCATTGAAAATGGTATTTAAATTTTGTATTCAAAAAGTGTTTTATGTAGAATTGAATACATGGTTTTTGTTTGGTGATCGTTTTTAAAACAAGGCATGCCATACCTAAACACAAACCCCACCACACCACAGAAGTAATTTGGATCGGAGCTGGGTGGTGGCATAGCGTTGATCTACAATAGGTGTAGACAACTCCGATTGGAATGAAGATAGTTGACAGTGCAGCAACGAGATAGAGTGTACAGGTGGTGACGGTTAGGTGTACTGCATATATATATATATATATGATGAAGGCAGAAGTAGCAGCACCATCTATTGAAAATTAACATGCTGCTCCTTACATACAAAAACACAGAATTCATTGCTATTACACCGACTGGGCCATCTATCGTAACTTTCTTTGGTGGTGGTTGCTGCTAGATCGGGTCGTTCAACCTACTCTTGCGTTTATCTTTATTTAAAATGCAAAAGAGAATGGAGGGGAAAATAAACAAGAGATCATAAATAAATCACCCAAAACAATGCTTGCGAAGGATGCATACTGTTGAGGACCTTGATTAGGATCCAACAACAATCTAGAGATGGATAACAGAATTTACCCAAACCCTAGCCCAAGCGATTCAAGTATTAAACTGGAAAAGCCGAAATAAGAATAAACCTCTAATATGAGAGTTTATAATTGGTAAAATACTCTTGAATGATTTATTACATCTGAATGCAAGGCCTATTTATAGGCAAGCTAGTAACTAGGAATTGGAAACCTAATACAATAAGGAAACTAAAGTAAAATACCAAAATATCCTAATTAAATAAAGGAAAGTAATAAAAAGGAAATACTAATGCAAATTAAATAAAGTAAAGTAAATAAAAAGGAAAGACTTCTATTAAAAAGGAAAGTGAATATAAGAAGAGTCCTAGTAATAGTAGATATCTTGCGCAACACGTGCACGTGGTCGAACACTCCGTCTAGGAGTTGGTGCAACGTTCTCATCATTCCCCCTCCCTTCAAGATTACCCTTGTCCTCAAGGGAGAACTCCAGAAAGTGTCTCGCCATGGTCTCACACTCTTCCCATGTAGCCTCTTCTTTAGACATCCCTCGCCAATGGACTAAAACTTGCCATACCTGCTTCCAACCCCGCTGTTGCTGCCGGTATTGTAATGCCGCCATTGGTTGAAGATCTGCCTTACCATCAGTATCAAATTCAGGCAAGTCTTATGACAAAAATGGTGGATCACCCACTCGCAACTTCAAGACAGAAATATGGAAAATCGGATGTAGCCTGGAAGATGATGGTAACTCCAACTTATATGCTACCTCACCAATTTGCTCCAACACCTTAAAAGGACCATAGAACCGTTGTGATAGCTTCACATTGAACTTGGCCTTTAGAGACTTTTGTCGGTATGGTTGAAGTTTGAGATACACCATATCGCCAGGCTCAAATGTTACATCACGCCTACCACAGTCATAGTACTTTTTCATTCGCTCTTGAGCCTTCTTTAGATCTTTCTTCATCGTGGCTAACACTTCATCTCTTGCAATCAACTCTCTGTCAACTTCGTCATTCCGAGCCATCCCCTTTGTATAAGAGTTCAACAATGGTGGTAGCCTCCCATATATTACTTCAAATGGACTCTAGTTGATAAAAGCCTGATGAGTGGTATTATACCAGTATTTTGCCCATGAGATGAACTCCTTCCATCTCTTTTGTTCGTCATGACAGTAGCATCGAGGATATTGCTCTAATGTTCGATTTACCACCTCAGTTTGGCCGTCAGTTTGAGGGTGATAAGAGGAACTTGCCTTAAGCTTGCTTCCCTGTAATGAGAATAACTGCTGCCAAAAGGAACTCATAAACAGCTGGCCTCGATCAGTCACGATGCTCTTCGGAATACCATGAAGTTTCACCACATTGTCCACAAATGCCTTAGCCACACTAATAGCAGTGAACGGATGCTTAAGAGGGATAAAGTGTGCACCCTTACTCAGTCGGTCTACTACCACCAATATAGACTCGAAGCCTCCACTACTGGGCAATCCTTCAACGAAATCCATAGTTAGCTCTTCCCATATGTTCTCTGGAATCGGAAGTGGCTGAAGTAAACCCATAGGCCGCCTCTGATCATATTTCACCTTTTAGCAGATATCACATTCGGCCACCATCTTTTTGACTTCACTTTTGAGGCCTTCCCAATAGAAAAAGTGTTTGATTCTGATATAAGTGCGCAACCACCCTGAATGTCCTCCTTCTTTGCTGTTGTGAAAGTGAGCTAGAGTCTCCTCTCGCAATCCTGGAACATTAGGCACATAAACCATGTTTTTATAATATAATAGTGCATCTTTGAGTCGAAAATGTTCAACCCCAACTTCATGATTTTCTAATTTCTTCATAATCTCCATAGACTTAGCATCAAGCTGTAGAGCATCTCTAATACGATCCCAGATCCTCCATTCAGCTCCATTGAGGGCTAGACATCCAGCTTCCTCTTCTGAATAGATGGTCCATAGCATAGGGCTGCTCTCACGTCGGGATAATGCATCAGCAACTTTGTTCTCCTTGCCAGGTTGGTATATGATATCATATTCGAATCCAAGAAGCTTCACAAGAAACTTCTGCTGTTCCGGAGTAACAATCTTCTGTTCCAACAAGTGTCTCAAGGCTTGCTGATCAGTGACAATCGTGAATTTTCTTCCCAAGAGGTAAGGGCGCGATATCTTGACCGCATGCACGATCGCCAAGAACTCTCTAGCATAAGCACTCCACGATTTCTTCATAGGACCTAGGGCTTTGGAGATATAAGACAATGGTCTCCTCTCCTGCACTAAGACAGCACCAACACCATCACCACTAGCATCAGTATAAACTTCAAAAGGCTTCTCGAAATTAGGCAAGGCTAGGACAGGTGTCTGAGTCATAGCCCTCTTCAAGTCATCAAATGCCTCCTTGGACTCGTCAGTCCACTCGAACTTGTCTTTCTTCAGCATCTCTGTCAAGTGCTTTGCAATCAGCCCATAATGCTTGACGAACCTTCAGTAATAGCCGGTTAGACCCAGAAATCCCCTTAGGGTAGAGACATCCTTCGGTAAAGGCCAATCCACCATGGCCTCTATCTTCTTTGGATCAACCTTCACTCCAGCTCCTGAGATAAGATGGCCTAGGTATTGGAGCTCCTCCTGCACAAAATCACATTTAGACATTTTAATATAAAAATTATGTTGCTCCAATGTCTCCAATGCAGTCTCCAAGTGTGCCAAATGCTCCTCCATTGATTTTGAATAAATCAGGATGTCGTCGAAAAACACCAACACGAACGTTTGCAAGAAGGGCTTGAAAGTCGCATTCATGGCAGCTTGGAAAGTGGAAGGGGCATTGCATAAACCAAACGGTATCACCAAATATTCATAAAGCCCTGAATGCGTCCGGAATGCAGTCTTGTGAACGTCTTCTTCCTTCATGCGGATTTGGTGGAATCCAGCTCGTAGATCTAGCTTGGTGAAAATACATGCACCATGCAACTCATCCAACATCTCATCGACTGTAGGGATAGGAAATCGAGCCTTCACTGTCGCTTCGTTCAAAGCTCGATAATCGGTGCAGAACTTCCATGTTCCCTCTTTCTTCTTTACCAACAAGACCGGAGATGAGAAAGGACTTTGGCTAGGTCGTATCAACCCATTCTTCAATATCTCCTCAACCTGCCTTTCAATTTCATCCTTCTAAAAGTGTGCATACCTGTAAGGTGGAACATTCACAGGCTTTGTCTCATCCTTCAAGATAATGCGATGGTCACATAATCACGAAGGCGGCAAACTATTTGACATCTCCATAACCTGCTGATGCCGTGCTAGGACCTCCCGTACTTTCTCAGGCAACTTCTGTAAGTTCCCCTGAAGCTCAGAAAAACATTTGTCTTCCTCAATTCACTCCCCACTGGTCATCACTGCATAACACTGGGCACCACCCTTGCATAACTTCTCAATCATCGAGGCCTCACATTGCTTGATCTCCTTAGATGGTAGGGCTGTCCACTTCCTCTTACGGCCTCCCAACTTGAACTCCATGGTCATAGCTTCAAAGTCAGTGACTACCTTTCCAATGCTCTTGAGCCAAGCATTACCCAGGACCACATCAACACCTACTAGTGTGAGCACATGTAGGTCAGCAGCAATTCTGACTCCTTGAACATTCATCTTCACATTAGGAACAACCTCTGTACTCTGAAGCTTATTCCCATTGGCCACCTTAACCTCCAGTACTTTAGTGGTGGCACCACAGAGCCCAATCTTCCTCACAATTTCAGCATTAATAAAATTATGAGTAGAGCCAGAATCAACCAACATAGCAACCTCGTATTTGCCTATCCACGCCATAAGCCTCATTGTTGAAGGCTTGGAAACTCCAGTTACATCATTGAGTGACACCTCAGCCTCACTCATCGGTTCCTCCACTTCGGTCACGCTTAGCTCTCCTTCTTCGGATGTGTTTTCTGCTTCTTCTCCGCTGTCACTTGAGTCTTCTATTATGAACAACTTTCCAGTTCGACATCGATGCTCCTTGCTCCACTTCTCTCCACACTTGAAGCAGAGTCCTTTCTTTATCCTCTCTTGGACCTCTTCTTTTGAAAGCTTTTTAACCTCTTTGCCTTCCTTCTTGGGTCCTTCATCCATGACTCCCTTCCCTTTGGTATAGTAATCTGGTTTTGAAGTTTTTCTGTCGTTGGAAAGTCGCCTCTCACCATAAGAACTCTCCTCCAAGATCTCAGCCATCCTCATAGCCTCAGATAACTTTTGGGGTTGCTTAAGTTTTAGCTCTCTGGCTAACCATGGCTTCAGCCCTTCAATGAACGTCCCTAGTAGTGATTCTTCATATCAACCCCGAACAAGGATTTGGAGTCGACGAAATTCCTCCACATAGCCAGCTACCTTCCCATCCTGCTTCACCTTAGCCAGTTGTCCATGGTGGTTGACAACCGGAGAGGGTCCCCACTGAATTAGGAACTCTCACTTGAATGCCGTCCACCCCATTCGTCGCCCATCTTGTTCATACTGGCCCTTGATCCAACGCCACCAGCTGTTGGCCCTTGTATCCAAATACATGCAGGCCATTGCAACTCGGTCGTCTCTGGATATCTCAAAAACTCGAAAGTAGTGAGCTGCTTTGTCTAGCCACTCATATGGATCTCCTCCCTTAAAGTGCGGAAACTCGATCTTTGGCTTCCTCGGCCCCCAGTCACGATGTCTATCGCCATCAGAATCATCAATGTCGTGCCTCTGTCCCCTTCAATGTTCGAAGTTTGGTCGCCGTCCATGGTCTATCCTATTGGACATTCCGTCAGATTCATAGCCATCGATGTTTTCTCCGCTGATTGGATCATCATGCACCCACCGCTCAACGACCATTGGTCCTCGCTCCACACGCCCACCACGCCTAAACCGGCCATGGTAAGGTATGTCTGCAGCATCTGATGAATCATCAGCCTCCTTTGCAGATCGTCGTGATCAACGATCGTCTCCATGAGTTCGCCTTCCTCCGACTGGTTCCTTGCCCTTGCTGGCAGTGAGAAAACGGTTAATATTCTGGTTGGTTATATCTTGAGAACGAGCCATCTCCGCCATTGCCGTCGAAAGTTCTGTAACAGAATGCTCCAGGGCTTCGAACCGTTGTTTGTTCGTCTTTATCGCCTCCTCCGTCATTGCTGATGAAGAACGCGAGATAAAATCGAGAAATCTTAATTAGGATCTCTCAATGAAAGCACCAAATTGTTGAGGACCTTGATTAGGATCCAACAACAATCTAGAGACGGATAACAGAATTTACCCAAACCCTAGCCCAAGCGATTCAAGTATTAAACTGGAAAAACCGAAATAAGAATAAACCTCTAATATGAGAGTTTATAATTGGTAAAACACTCTTGAATGATTTATTACATCTGAATGCAAGGCCTATTTATAGGTAAGCTAGTAACTAGGAATTGAAAACCTAATACAATAAGGAAACTAAAGTAAAATACCAAAATACCCTAATTAAATAAAGGAAAGTAATAAAAAGAAAATACTAATGCAAATTAAATAAAGTAAAGTAAATAAAAAGGAAAGACTTCTACTAAAAAGGAAAGTGAATATAAGAAGAGTCCTAGTAATAGTAGATATCTTGCGCAACACGTGCACGTAGTCGAACACTCCGTCTAGGAGTTGGTGCAACGTTCTCATCACATACATAAAGTGAATATGCAATAACTAAATAATAAATTATCATATAGTGTGGTGTGCAACAACGTGATTTGAATTTGGCTGTCGTAGTGCGACAACGAGGTGGAGTGTGTGGTAAGAATCGAGTTTAGGCAGTGGGGTTTTGGTGTGGGTGTCAGGGTCACAATGAAGGTGGCGCACCGGTTCTTGCAGGAGCCTTAATTGGCAGTGAATGCTAGCTATCTCAACTAATTTTATTTTTCTCCCCTCTTGCACTTATGGAACAGGTGAGTTTTGAAATTGGAAATGAATAAGCTTTATCTAGTGGCATGTGAAAGGAATTGAAATTTGTCCGCCTATTGCACCATCATCCAACATTGCTGCCAATATCTTCCTCAACGAGATCGTACTTCACATTAATATACTCCGCGATGAAACAGACGAGTGGTGCTGGACTCCACGACGGGGCAACGCTAACGTTAATAGAAGTGACAACAAAAACGGAAAGCAAAAACATCATTTTGGTGCTTTCATTTTATGGCATTGAAGCACTAGCTATACTTGAATACCAAAATTTAAAAAAACATTCTCTCAACATTCTTATACCTATTATTTTCTGTATTTAAAATAAAAAACAACCCAAATAAGAATGTCCTCAACAAAGTTTATGTATAATTTAGATAAATAATTAATTTTTATAAATTATAACTAGTCTAATTTTGCACTATAAAATAATAAATTTAATAAAATTTTAGCATTTTAATTAAAATACTAATCCTCCTCTTCCCACTTAGTTAAATGTTAAATTTATTATATCAATAGAATAGGTATTTTTTATATTTTAATTATTTTTTAGTTAAATTTAACTAATATCCAGCCTAAGTGACGAATGGACTTTTTTTTTTTTTTTGCTTTTCTAGTCCTTTTTATTTTTTTTCTTTTTTGCTCCTTTTTTTCATTTTTTTTTATAAGAGTTTCACTAATAAAAGTGAAAGGCCATCCATTTTTTGTTTTGTTTGGTTCATCGATTTTTAAATACCATTAACGCTTAATGAAAAACCACCAAAGCAAAACAGCAAAATGACAAACTAATAACAACATTTACTAGGCATTATGACAATATTTACGATAGTTAATCTGTACATTATTAACGCTCTCAATTTATTTATTAATACTATAGATGTATTAACGGTTATTTTCTGGTAAGAATAATTATATTCCATGGTTTCGGTCCATCGATTAAATAAACCGTAAACCAGTAACACCGTGCAATAGGGATTGGTCGTGGCCGGAACAGAGCGTGGCGATGGCGGGCTGGATGAACAAGGCCAGATCAGCGCGCGCTCGGATCTGGAGAGACACAGGCGCTGGTGTGTGGCTGGCCTAGACACTAGACAGAGACGACGCCGGAACACGCGGGGGCGAGCTGAGCACCTGAGCAGTTGCGCAAACATATCCGGCGATAGCGTCAGGCGTGTGGGGCGGTGGCGCAGCTGGCGTGCGACGTAGGCGGGAGACGGCGAGGGTGCTGACGTACACTCTTTCTTTTTGTTGTGTTTAATTGGTAATCGATTGTTTCGTCGTCGCCACACTGGTTCATTGACCAACACTGTTTAATTCTGTTCACCTTGCTCGTAGATTTTAATTTTGAAGCGTGGCCCCAAGTATGAGAAATACCCAAGAATAAACTATAAAGTAAAAAATTTCGAGATTTAGGGCAGTAACATTATATCCACGCATTTTTTTACACCACCATCAATTTTTTACATTTTTAAATTATTTACATATTTAAATTATTTTTTACTTTTTCATATAAATATACACCACCATTAATTTTTTTAATCACTATCTATATAATAATAATAATAATTTATATTTTTTGTTTAGAGAAATTTTTTATATATAATTTAATAATTATTAGAAGTGGGTATTATTTTATAAATTTTTGGGTCGATAGAAAATAACATCTGGATGTGATATAAATGAAAGGTAACTTTTTCATAGCTTCTTCTACGAGTTCATCCCAAGAGATCGTTCTACGTGACCAGTTGAGTGCTATCTTAGAAAGTTACAAATAAAACTTTCACAAGAAAATTTTTATAACTTTTAACTTAAAAAAAAAAAAGAGTAGAAATCTGCAGGGTAGGTAAAAGCTGATCATTATTGATAACAAAGAAAACCAAAAAAAAAAAAAGGCTCCTATGATTTTTCACTCATCCACAACCTTGGTGGTAAGATTTTTTGTACTCCACATCCGTTTCTGATCCTCGAAGCTTCCTAATACTGCAGATTGCTGTTTATCACCAAGGCGATTCGCGAACTGTTGGTAATATGCTGCAGGGTCCAGTACTCTTTCCAATACTTTAACCAATTTCCCTTGTTTCTGATCAATACTAATCCGTCCATCCACAGACTCCGTGCCGGTTGCAATGACCTTAAGAGACTTGTTTTGAAATGTCACATTCAGTCGGGTCTGATCACCACCCAATATCATTGCACCAAGGAGTTCGCCCACAAACGTACCCTACAGCAGATGAACATTTTTGCTACCACAAGGTAAAAAAAACAAAAAACAAAAAAAAAAAAACAAAAAAAAGGAGCGGTAACAAGTACATCTTGTAAAGTATATATTTCAAGTAAATGATGACTTTACCACGTGATGATATCTATGATGTTTTTGCTGCAAGTGATGCAACATGGAGAGCAACCGCCGCGCGAAGACAGCTTCTGGTGTTTTGTTTGTTCGGTGAAGCCTCTCTATCATCAACGGGAATGAACTTACCGTTTGCTGAACGCCAAGTGGAATGAGCGTGATGTTGAGCCCTGACTCAAACACTGTCCTTGCAGCCAAAGGGTCCAGAAACATGTTCAATTCTGCGTGTTTGTTTGAAGGAATGGTGAAAACATTCCCTCTTTCAGTAGTGTCACGGTTCAACTGTCCCCCTACTACGTATGCTTCCTGTGAGAAGACATAAACCCAGTCAGCTACATTTTCATGGAAGATAAAGCTCGCTTGAAGTTCTTTGATGTCCAACTTTTTCTTGTTGCTGTACATTGATTGATTGCATTTGGTTCAAAATGTAGTACGTGTTACTTGGATTTTATTTCATCTACTTTTCCTTCCTATTGACCGCCACAGGCCCACAACTTAACTTAGGATCAGATATGAAAAGATAATGCTAATCAAGAGCCTCAAACCACGGACCTCAACTAGAGAACTTCCTGAAAGGCAAATCTTTGCTAAATTTGTCAATGGCCCATTGGTCAACACTGTAATCTTAGATCCTGGGTGAAGTGTTTTCACCACATGATCCCAAACTTCCATTGCTAGTGGTTGTCTCAGTTCAGGATTACCGGTATTCCGTGGTGCTCCATATTTTACAGAATTTTCTGCTGTATACCTGAAACAGAAAAAACAAAGCAAGAGCAGCTAAAGATCAAAGCAACCCATGCAAGAATAATATGTAAATGCATTAGAGATTTGACCATGTAGGATAAATGAACAAGGACCTTCGAGGGCTTCGGGGCAGACTACGAGCAAACCCATAGAGCGTATCAGAGTCCACTAACCCACCAGCACCATGTGGAATGGCTTTGACATATGTGCAGTCTCCAACACCAGAGGTAGTTGGATCAGATTGATTCATAGGAAACATGTCTCCTAGACCTACAGCAATATCGTCACGGCCCATCATATGTAGTACATCATAGATCACATCTAATGTTGCAGCATTCGCCCACCCAGTTGGACTCACTAATATTGCCTGCATGGAAAGTGTTAGTTAATTGCTTTTAGAACTGAAAATTATGTGCATGTTAATTGTCTTAAGTTTCATTGATGTCCGCGTGCGATGTATGCTTTAAATTTATTTGTTTTTGAGTTGGTCCTAGTCTTCAAGAAGTGGTTGGTTTTGTTGAAGACGTGTTACCGTTTGTGGCTGAATTTTCGGCCACTACGTTAGCGGTTCAGTTTTTTTTTCCTTTAAAATATTGTAAGCTTGATGTGTTATGGTGTGTAAAAAGAATTTCCGGTTTGCATTCCTGTATAGCTGTCTATAGATGAAAGAATCTGCAACAATTAAAGAATATTCAAATAGATTTCTCGACATTGCAAATAAAGTGAGGTTACTCGGGTCTAAATTGAGTGATTCAAGGAGAGAAGATCATTGTCACGGTGTCTGATAGGTATGAAATGACAATCACAACCTTGGAAAATACCAAGGATCTGTCAAAGATTCCCTTAGCGGAATTACTTAATTCCTTGCGGGCACAAGAACAAAGGAGGCTTATGGGACAAGATTTCAACACTGAAGGAGCCTTACCTGCAACTTTTCAGAGATTTGAAGCCAACTAACATTACTAAATTCAAATTTGTCAGTGGTAATTACATCTTTGTCGAAGGAAAAGGAACAATTGCCATAACCAGTAGTGCAGGCACAAAATTTGTTGAGTGCTCTCTACGTGCCAGAAATAGACCAAAATTTGTTGAGTGCTGGTAAATTAATTGAAAAAGGTTTTAAAGTAAGTCTCTATCACATTCTTGTTGTTATGGGTCAGGAAATTCTCAGCGAGAATTAAGGACAAACGTTTCTCTTTTGATCCCATCAAAGAAGAACCTGCACTTTCCGCCTAAGCCAGTAGCATTGTGATATAGCACAAGAGACTTGGTCACTGTCACTTCCAAAGGATGCAGCTCATGAAGAAAATGAGCTCAGAGTTGGATTACCAACCTTTGGAGATAACTTAACAAATTGTCATGCTTGTCAATACCTTAAACAAAAACGAAGAGCATTCCTAAAATCAACTTGGAGAGCCATTCATAAGTTGCAACTTGTCCACACAGATGTACGTAATTCTCAAAGAACCAAATCATTAGCACTTAGTTCATATTACATTGTTTTCATTGAAGATTTTACAACATTTAGTTGGATTTTGTTTTTAAAATTCAAGTCATAAGTGGCTGGAGTGTTTCCAAAGTTCAAGAAAATGGTGGAAAATCAAAGTTACTGCAAAATTCAAGCTCTAAGGGTAGATAATGGAAAAGAATACACTCAAACAAATTTAATTTGTTTTCCGAAGAAGCTAACATAGAACATTCCTTATATGCCATAACAAAATGGAATTAGTGAAAAGAGAAACATATCCATAATGGAGATGACTAGATGTATGCTTCATGACAAGGTGGTTCTAAAAACGTTTTGGGCTGAGGCAGCTAGTATCACACTTTTTTTACTTTCTTACAAAACAGATTGCCTACCAAGATATTGAAGGATAAAACTCCATTCTGGTATGATATGGCTATAAACCTTCACTCAATTTCCTTAATGTTTACTTGTTTGTGTTTCTCTCATATTCCATAGATCAAGCGTGATAAACTTGACATGAAATCAGAATCAGTTATGTTCATTGGTTACAGTTCTTCCTCTAAAGCCTACCAAGTTTATCGACGTCAAACAGGAAAGATAATTGTTAGTAGAGACGTGTTTTTCAATGAAGATGAAAAATAGAATTGGGAACAGGCAAAAGATATATCCACGAGTAAGGAGAAATCAAATCTTTATTTTTCTCAAAATAACAAAAAAGCAAGCAATGGAGTGGCAAGAAGAATTGGAAGACGATCCACCAATTTTTAGAAAAAAAAAATTAGGATATCTATCAAAGATACAGTATGGCCATTTGTCAACTAGTGGGTTATGAAGAAGCCATTCAAGATCAGAAATGGAATAACGCAATGGAGAAAGAGTTGTCTATGATTAAAAAAACAAGACTTGGTAGCTAGTTGATGGACCGAAGGAGAGAAGAGTTATTAGAATGAAATGAGTGTTTACAACCAAGTTCAATGCAGATGGATCCATCAACAAACAGAAAGCCAGACATGTTGTTAAAGTCTATGCTCTAGTTTTTGGAGTTGATTACTCGAATGCATTTGTCCTCATTGCTAGATTAGACACTATTCAGGTGGAGCTAGATATAGTAGCTCAAAATAGGAGGAAAGTGTTCCAACTAGATGTAAAATGTGTATTCTTAAATGTTATTCTGCAGAAAGTGATGTATGCTGAACAAATTGGCGGAAAAAGTCTACTTGATTAAGAAGACTCTATATGGCTTGAAGTAAACACCTAAGATAGATGAGCATATATCAAGCCTAGGTTTCAAAAAATGCACATCAGAAGCTACTCTTTATGTGAAACATAAAAGAGATGATTTGCTTAGTCTCTCTTTATGTTGATTATCTCTTAATCACATGAGGAAATGGCAAGCTTGTTGAAGAATTCAAAGGGGAAATGATGTAGATTTATGAAATGACAGATCTTGAACTGATGACATACTTTCTGGGAATGCAAATTAAGCCGTTGGAAGATGAAGTTTTTAACTGTCAGAAACGGTATGTGGAGGAAATTCTCAAGAAGTTTCATATGGAGGATTTCAAGATAATGGCTACTTTAATGAATCAAAAGGAGAGTTTGCGCAAATAGGATGGGATTGACAAAGGTGAAGAAGGCTATTTCAGAAGCATGGTTGGATGTTTAATGTATCTGACTGCAACCAAGCTTGATATCCTTTTTGTTGTAAGCATTCTCTCTCGTTTCACACATTGTTCCAGTGAAATGCATATTCAAGCAGCAGAAAGAGTTATTAGGTATATCAAAGGAACTATTAACTTTGGTGTAAAGTTTAAGAAGTGTCACATCCTTAAGTTTTTGGGATTCTCTGACAGTGATAGGGGTTGATCCGTGGATGACATTAAGAGTATATCTGGGTAATGCTTCAGTCTAGAATGAAGAATTTTTTTTATGGTGTTTTAAGAAACAAGAAATTGTAACAGTATAGAAACGGTGAAGCGAGCTTTGTGGCTGAGCAAGTTGTTATGTGATTTAAACTTGAAACAACTGAATAAGACTGAGGCATTTGTGGACAATCAGGCAACAATTGCAATTTCCCACAATCCACGTTTTCATGGAAAAAACTAAGCATTTCAGGACCAAAAAAATTTCTTTAAAGAGAAGTGCAAGGAAGGTGAAGTGTGCCTTATTTATTGAAGATCTGATAGCTCGCAGACTTTTTTACAAAACCAGTGCCAGCAAACGAGTTCATCAATGGAAAACAGGTGTTCCGGAAGCAGGAGATACCTTCAGATTGATCACTTCAACAGGTACTTTGAGGAGATAAAACAAAGCTAGAAAATCTCCTGCACTCATATCCATGTCGAAAACTACAGTTCTCCCCAACTTCTTCATTCTGAAGTCTGGTTTATATTGAACTTCTTTGTAATAAGGAAATTGCTTCTTAAAATTAAACCTCCCAGTTTGTGATGGGGTCGTTAGTACCTGCATCCCACAAATACAAAGTAAAGCGTTGTCATACAGTTGATAGATCACATGATGATGTGGAAAATCAAACTTTTTATAAGGTGCTTATTAGTGGTAATTCCAGACAATGGTGGAGAATAACTTACATCCAGGAAGCTTCTAAAAAATTCTCTGTCAAGTGGGCTGCTACGTTCTCGGCTAGGCTTTGCTCTTGTCGCAACCAGAACACGGATCGATCTCGAGCCAGTTACCTCTTGGGTATAGCCATCCTGAATTAAGCACGCTTGATTAGATAACAAATCAATTATGCAGGCCAACATGCTTAACAGGGCAGTTCTAAGATACTTGACGCTGAAAACAGAAAATATGATGACTGAAACTGTGGAAGAAGCAAGTACCTTACATTTCCCTTTCCCGTTCTTTGAAAGGCAAAATGGATCTCTAAGCCCTGTTTGGACATGGCCACTATGCACCCCATCCTTTTCTAGTCCAAACTTTGGGATGTCAAGGCCATTGAAGAAAGGATTTGATCCGTCAGACACTCCATAAGGTTTATTTGAGGTAACTACAGTTATATTCATATATTTCATTTCAGCAAATTCATTTTCCCCACCATTGTTCGGGGAATGGCGCATGATTGATACTGCCACGCCAGACATAAATGAATCCCACATAAAATAGCTCTGCAAGGATTCAACAGTACAGTCATTATTATATCTTTTCAATTGAGAAATTTATAGTATATGCTAACGAACCGTAGTGACCTTAAAGCATTGGCCATACCGTGTAGAATTCATTATCGAACCAAGTGTCACGAGCCATTTTCAGGGACTTGAAGCAGTACTGCGCCTCATATGTCTGCTGACTCCTCTCAAATTCCTTGAAAAAGTCTCTAGTTATGGGTATTGTGTTTGTTGCATCCAGGGGAACAAGGGTCACTGGTATTCCAGAGTGGAATACCTGCAACATGCCACTAATAAATTCAGATATCTACTTTCACAAATGTTATAATAATAATAATAATAATAATAATAGGGGGGGAAAAAGAAAGAAAGAGAACCATACAATTTCCAAGCGTTTTCTCTGTTCTACAAGTCATAATTGAGCTGTATTACGGACCTGGTATGCAGCAAAAGGATCTCCGAAGATATTGAATTCGGCATAAGGATTGCTTCTGTAGTCACTGAACAAGTTACCACGGTCACCGCACTGCTGAGGCCTGCAATCTGTGGCGTTTTTTGGGCAACAGCCAGTCGGATTCCTTGACTTCACACCCCCACCCATTACATAAATATGCTCAATGTGTTTCTTCAAATGTGGATTTCTCATTAGAAAAATTGCTATATTTGTATGGGCGCCTATGATGAATACAGTAATTGGTCCTGCAGAGACTTGGTCAAAAATCACTTGCTGAGCAGATGGCTGCCTAAGAGGTGTATATTTTCTGCTTCCCTGTATATTGAAGAGAAAGTGATAGTGAAGCGTCGTGTTCCATTACTAAAGCGCGTGGTTTTATAGAAACCTTTAAATCCCAACCCATTTTAAGGAATCAAATAATTTCCTACCTGTGGAAGAAATGCTTTGCGGATTCCAAAATTTGTATCAATGTCTAATCGTCCACCAAACAGCCCAACAGGAATGGCTTGTCGATATCTACAACCCCCTGCTGTTGAGATCCCCTAGATATAAGAGAGCTGATCAGAAGCGTAAGTAGGATCACCCAAAAAACAAATAATGGTCCACAGAAACATGAAACCCAATTAAACTACAGCTAGTTTTATAAAATTCGTGACTACTTATTTGCACCTGTTCAATTATAGGAAGATAACCGCCAACATCTTGTTGTATGGTACCATCTGTCTGTATCCCACCTTCACCTCCCACGCCAACAGAGATGTCATCCCGGCCCATCATAAAAAGGATGTCATAAATATGATTCACGGCGTGCCCGGCATTACTCCATGCATTTGCGTTGATGGTAACTGCCTGCAGCACGAGAATATATACGTACTCCATGTAGAAACATGCACTAAAGCAATATGAAATTTGGGCAGATAGGATCTGAACCGCAAGGCAAAATAGGAATATATGCTGATCATATATTAACAACACGTGTAGAAAGTTCTATCAACGTTTGAAACCCGACCTAGCTCAGCTGAAGCTAGACTTATAGTAGTGACACATGCTGATATCACTAAGCTAGACTTGTATAGTAGTGCACAAAGCCAACCCCGGACCATTCACGGACTACAAAACATTGATCAAAGTCTCTAATCTCAAACACCCAGCTATCATGAGTTCAACACCAGATGAAGAACGGGAAAAAGATGTATTAATCCAGATCTTATGGAGGGGAAGAAAATTAATGGCCATGCAGTAACGATACTAAGAAATACATGAATGCTGGTATTAGTAGGAGTAATAAATAATATGAATGGTAAATAACAGAGGAACCTCCAAATCGAACTCTGATCTGTTTTGCTTTAAGAGGTAGATGAGAGCGAAGACATCATCAGTATCAGCATCTGTATCCAAGAGAATCCGGCGAGGTGAGCCCTCCACACCCATAAATTGGGAACATGCTCCATAAAATGTTATTATCGAAACCGTGCTCCAAACACACACTCTGAACAACATTTCTCTCTGCTTCCACAACTAACCAGAAATCCTCTCGCTTCAGTAGCTCTGCTTCAACTTTTACATCAATAACTTCCCTGCCCAAATTATCCATAATTGAAAACGCAAGAACAACACAATTAAAATTCAAAGCAACAAAAACCCAGAACTCGCCTAAAAAAGAAAAGACACATTAAACAAATTCAATAGACGAAAACAGGGGGGGTGAGAAAACACAAAATGAAATAAATTTAGAAGTTGGTTATCATTGCTTCAATCAAAACTCAAAAGTTTGATGAGGGTCCACTTGTAATATTTGTGTGTGCGTGGTTCTGAAAAACAGAACATAGCAAAACAGAGAGGGGGTGTTACTTGGGGAGGATACCGAAAAGGGATGAAAGAAATGAAGATCCCAATGCAATCGCACCTCTTTGTTTTGGTAATGAATTAATGAACAATGTGGTGTGAAGATCAACAGCCTCACTGGAAGTCAATTGTATGGAGTTGACTGAAGCTTTGCTGATCAAATCTTGAGGTGCCATCATTGACTGTGTCCAAATATATACATAATTAATATAACCCACCAATCCCAAGGTGCTCAACAAATCTCCAACTGGCTTTTTGTTTTTTTGTTTTTTGTTTTTTTGGTTTTTTCACTGCAGGTTTGGAATCCCCAGTAACTTCAAAATTTTCCTTTGAGCCATGAGCTACTCACAAGCACAAACTCATGGTTGAGCGAGACAGTTATGTTTTATTACACTCCCGATACCTCTAGTCTGATCCTATGATTGAGTCGACTTCAGAATGGATATACAGTTAAACAGAAAAAATTGCTTTTGCATATAACATATAAAAATTATGAAGGCCCCACCTGTAGATTCTTTTATCTAAATATGTGACTGAAATTCGCACATTCACTTTTCAGGAATAAAAAAAAAATGCAACGCTCAGTGTCATCAACTTTTACTAAAATTGCTTGTTTATGACTCCACTTTTTTCGTTTTCGGCTGCGCGACATTATTTTCCTTTTTCTTAACATTTGTTGTCATGTTTGACGATAAATCAACTGAATCGATGTGGCTGGTTTTTGTTTTTGTTTTTAATAACCGAGGTTCATCTTCTATCTACTTTCTAAAGCCCACTAGGTCAACATCGATACCGCATGTGAATGTGAGATTAATCTTCAATTATATATATATATATATACCCTCATGTCATTTTTAAAAAAATTGAATACAAAATCATAATAATATAATATGAATTTGTTTATGTGAAGTGAGTACGCGGAATCAAGAGGTCACCTTGGGGAGGGGACAAAATTTTTCTAGTGGGAGACCAGGAGGATGGGTTTTGTTGTGGAATAAACTTTTTCAGACAAATTTTTATTATGGAATAGAAAACTTTTTCAATCAGGTGTATAAATTTATGGTTTGAGAACCAATTTTTCACCCCCATTCAATTGGACTGGTTGTGTTCCTGAATGAAATTAAAGTTGTAGTAAATAAAGACTTTAAAACCTGACATTGACAGTGTAGTTGGGGTGTAAGAAAATTTGAGTTTAATTGTTATTTGCGCATCAAACGAGTTTAATACAGAAATATTTATGAGTTTGCAGAGTTTGAGTTTGGGGTACTTAACTGAGATACATTTTTACCCGGTTCATTGTGTATTATAACTCTTCCTTGTCGTGAGTGGCAAAGGACCATAAACGATAATGACAACACCTTACTCCTTAACAACTCAAGAAACTCAAATACATTGCCAATGCATGATTATTGGCTTCAGCGGACCTGTATGGTTGACTGGTTGTCTTCCACATCTGATGAGGATCATTCCTAGCCACTATTGGTTTTAGTTTTAGATGGTGATGCAGCAGCTTGAGAGACCTGGAACGTCCTTTTTTGCCCCCCGAGCATTAATGTGGTAGTAAAAGTGGGGTAGATCTTTCTATTTTGGGCTGGCAAGGTTATTCAATCCACAAATTTTAGTAAATTTAATTATTAAATATTTACTTAAAAAAAGTAAAAATAATTTTTAAGATGATATGTTAGACATAAGAGCAAAAAACATATTTATGGTGTGATAATATGTTTTAGAAAATTTTATTTTAAGATATTGAAGTTTGTTGAAACCGTTTAAATCTTTTAGGTCTTTTTTTAAGATTTTCATAGTGTGTTAAGTTATTAAAAACATGAAAATCAATTATCTATTATTATAGTTAGAAATAACCATTAGAGCACTTACAGTGGGTTCAATAAATCTAAATTTTTATTAAATTGTAACTAAAAAGTATTAAAAGGTCTTTCTGGACTCACTAAAATAGCCACAAAAATAGTTATCTATGTTTCACCTGGCCAAATTTGGCGAGTCCTTTCATGTTGGCTATTTTTTAAAAAAAATAATAATATGCTTTCTCTCTCCACTCTCTCTCGATCAACAACACCAACGCACACCTTCATACGCTGTAGGGGGAGGGGGCTGACGAGGCCGATGCTATTGCAGGGGGAGGGGAGTTGATGGGGGCAACGACACTGCAGGGGGAGGGAGCCAACATGAACACACCAAAATCAGTGCCACGAGATTTGAACTGGAATCCTGATGAAAATAATATTTTAATATAGATATTGAAATTTTGTTGAGCCTGTAAATACTATCATAAATATTAACTAGCTAAATTTTATAAAAGTTGAATTTATAGCTAAATTTTAACTAAAATTTATTGAGCTCGCTGTGAATGCTCTTAAAAGTTACGAGATAACATATGTCTATGTATGTATGTGTGTGTATTCATGTAAGAAAATTTTATAAAAGAGAATAATATAGTATTTAAAAGAGAACAAAAAAGTAATGAGATAGCATAATATCAAGCTTTTGAGTAAATATATAACTTGAAACTATGAATACACAAGATGAAAAATATGAGAAGGGTGTAAGATGAGATCACTCTCTTACTTGATATGGTATGGAAAATGGACAAACCTATGGAAAATGGGTGGAAATATAATTTTCTGCTACGTGATTGGTATGAAAATTGCATAGAAAAGGAGGAAAATGGTCTTGAAATATATGCCTCATTTTCACACTTGTTTTGCCGCGAAAAGACATGAAAATTACATTGTACTTTTTTCCCTGAAAATATCTTGAGAGGCTCATTTTTTAGTCAAAATAATATTTATAGATGAAGGCAAAAATTGGTAATAGACATAATAAAAAAAATTCATTTTTTTTTGCATCCCTAACTAGCCATCCTCTTCTTTTACCTTTTTATTTTCACCTTTTTACTTTTGACCTCAAATTACTTATTTTCTTCCTACCCCTTCATATTTTGCCAAGTAAAGGATACAAATTTACTCTTCACTATGGGTGAGCTCATAACTCATAATCATTAACTAAAGAAAAATTTTGAATTCATATGTGCTATCACTATGACAATGTTAGAAAAATGATAATGCGACTTAGCTAAAAAAGCTCGATTCACCCTACAAATGCATACGAATACAATTTGAGAAATCTTAACTAGGATATTGTTAGTTAAAAGGTTGATTTGTTGAAGCTACTATAAAACTATTTAAATCTGAAAACTTGGTCAATGTGCGCGTATAAGTTCATAAACCCAAAGATTCATATGGTTGAATGGTCGGAGATATCATGAGGCTGTGGAAGCTATAAAGTGCAATGACTAATTCGAAGACACGAAGACTCATAAATCAAAGGGTCAAGTTTCACCACGAGGTATTAAGTTAGTTGAGCTAAGTGAAAGAGTCGAAAATCGGTAGGGTCAAATGTCAAAGGGACATAAACCCGAAAACTTGAAGAGTCAAAGAGTTGAAGACTTAGCTCAGGGGATATCAAGTAAGTGAAGCAAAAAGTCATATCTAAGACTCGAAGACCCGAAGGGTTGAAAAATTAAAACCTTAACTTATAATAATATAAGCTAAGATCATTTCAATTGACTCAAAGAGTTGAATATCCAATGACTCGAAGACTCGAAGGCAACAAAGTTAAAGTCGAAGCTCCGAGTGTCTCACTTCATCTGAAGGCTTTGACTCTGTCAAATTTTTGTGGTTTTGAGGCTTTGATGTTGCCTACTTTGAAGGAGATTGTTATTCAAGATAAGTCAATCGTATCTTCGAGACAAGAATCTTCAAGGTTAGAGCCCAGGAAGAACCTAAAAGCAAATCAACTATATGTAACCCTTTGAGGAAGAGTTTCAACGCCATGGCCTTCGAGACAACCACATTTAAAACTTAGAATATTATTTTGTTGTTATCTTCGAGTCTGACCGCAATTTCAAGGCACACAAACTTAAAACTCAAAGCAACACTAACACTTAGCAATATTATCAGCTAGGATTTTCGTGTCCCTTGCCATGTGGCTCTCTATAGTTAATGACATTAATTGTCATATTAATGACTACCGCATACTAATAATAGATGAACGAACGAGATTTAAAGAATAGGTATTAGCACGATATGTGCAGTATGAGCAACTAATCTACAAAATATGAGCAGATCTAATCATACCCTTTACCTGCCATATTTTTTTGATGGAAAGTTAGATTATAGGGGATAAGAATGCATGTGCAAATGCACCATGTATTAAAATATACACACTAATATCGGAAATGGAAACTTCAAGGAATATTAAAAATAACTCTTAAACATTGAATAAATAACTTTTGAGAATTGAATCAAAAGTTCATATGAACAAATAACAACTTTCAAAGAAGAATGAGAGCTAACAAGTAAAAATACTTTCAAGTGTAGTGCACACGTGAGACAAAATTCAAAGAACATTCCATTAAAGATTCAATCTTTGTTTTGAAAGATCTAACACAAACCGATCAATAAGTCTTCTATTAAAAGAGCAAGAATTAGTAATAGCAAGCATAAGAGAAACATTCGACAAATTATTTTCTTAAATAGTTAGTCTCAAACAGTCTTTTCTCTTTGTGCACTAATTTCATGTAAAATTGTTAAAATATTTCTCACCCGATCTAAAGTGTTTCAATATAGGACTTATTGTGATTACTCCGATCTTTGTTCATATATCATTTATTCTCATGCCTTATTCACCTCCCTCTAACTCACGGTTGAGAGTACTTGAGACTTTCAAACACATGACGCTATAGTATCAATAATATTTTTTAAGTTTAACCGTGTAAATTTTATTTTATGGCTTTTAGTTTTATGATTTAGTTATACCCCTTGAGTTAAATATATCATTTATTATAATTAATTGTGTTAAATAAATATTATTTTAAATTAAATAATTAATTTAATTGAAGTTTGAACTCGACATGTTAGCTAAGAGGGTGAAACGGTGGTAAAATAGCACTTGTTGTATTACATCATCAGCTGGATTGGGAAATTAGCACTGCCGTTGTATTACATCATCAGCTGGATTGGGAAATTGAGAAGAGGAAAGAAAACAACATCCCAAACGATAGATAGTTTCCATATTGGCTGCCCATGCTCCGTTGCTTGTGGTGGTGGACCATGGTCGATCTTATCATCACCCACCCAATACTCTTAATAAAAATCTTATTATAATAATCAATGGCAGATGTAAAATGGGCGAATTCACTCAGTTGACTAAAACAGTATAATAAAAATAAAAATTGTGTAGAAAACAGGGAAAAAAAAAAAAAAAAACCCTCCTTCAATGCAACTAAACAGAGAGGCTTTGCGAGATCCACGCTGTGTGTGCGCCCAGCCCGGGGGAAACGGACCCCGCTTTGCGGGCGAGTCAGATGCCACGTGTGTACGAGCGAAAGGGGTGATCGTTGGCTGACAATGACATCGCTAAAACTTGACCCCTCGGCCCTCCCTCTCTCTTTTCCGTCCGTAAAACGCATTTGGTACGCGAAGAATTTTATGCCGTTTTTAAAAACGGTGTTGGGGATTTTAATTTAATAATAATATAAATATAAAAATAATTTTAAAAATAATAAAAGTTATAATTATTTTTAAAATTTATTTTATTTTTATTTTTAAAATTCAATTCAATTCTTACATGATATTCAAATATTTTTTTTACTTTTATTATATTTTATCATTTGAACCGACTCAATTTAAAAAAAATTAAACACATTATCTCTTATAAAAAAATAAATGATTTTTAAATTTAAATTCAACATTAATTTTTAAAACTAACATTAAAATTAAAACTTGCATCAAAAAAATCCTAACCAAAACTTGGAGCCCGCTCTCAAGTTTCTCTATTTTGCAGCTCCTTTCTATTTCTTTAAAAAAAATTAGTAATATTACACTCCAACTGTTGCTTTGGATTTTAAATCTCCGGCTTACTATGACAAGATTTTAAATGTCCAACTTGAGGCCTCCAAATTTGAGAGATGGCATCATGTAAGAAGATTTATAATTCGTGGGCTCACTGACTGCAGCATCAGCACTGCTGTCCGCTCTGTTAGCCTATTCATTTTTCACAGACTTCGCTTTATCTTCTTTTTTAATTTGTTTTTCAATCTTGAATCAAAAGTAAGAAATTAATATTAGTTTCTCTGCGATCGGAGTATATCGGGACAGACACACGCAAGCCGCACGCCCGATAAGTGACTTTTCCATTGAAACGAGCTCGTGAGAGCTAGGCACCCCAACACCTGGATCCATTTTGTCGACTTCCCTTGCCTACATTGTTCTATCGACCGGAGGCTATTTACCTTGGAGACCCGATGCGGTTATGAGTACGAACGGGCATGGATGGCACTCGGTCCTCCGGATTTTCAAGATTACTCTTTTTCGTTTCTCTCCCTCCTAGGTAATTATCGTGTTTTTCCTCATAGATTTTCATCTTTTTCTTTTTCTTTTTCATCTTTTGCTGGTGGATTTTCAAGTGGCACAGGTGCGTGCTATTTGCGAAGGGACAAGGTAGACGGGGGTAGGCTCTACGGCAGTTCGTGCAGAAAATCGATGGTGCCACTTCATAGTTCGGACGTATCGACTCGGTTAAATGCGGAGAATACGCCACTAGTCTCGGGCCCGACGATGAAGAGGGAACTTGTCATCCATACACAAAATGGTCGAACCTGGAATCGTTATCCTGATGAGCTCAAGGTAAGGCGAAACCAATCTATGCGTGCTCCAATTGGTATGGCTTACTCAAGACATTCACTTGAGTGACCGAGCATCTGCACGGGTAAAACTAACCTCGTGACATAAAGCTATATTTCACTCAAATTTCACTCCAATCATTCATCTAAATTATTAGAAAAAATAATAACAAAAGTTAAATTTACATATAATTTTTTCTTTACTAATGATACATGTTAGTCAATAATGCAAATACCATGCCTCCCAACCCCTATGTCGCCTCCCTCACCCGTCACTGTGCATCGCCTCCCTCCCCAAAAATGCAGGGAAGGTGATCTGGTTGGAGGCCCACCCCATACCATAGCACCCGCGACCGAGGTGGGTGGCGGGGATGGTGGTGCTGATCGAAGATGCCAGTGGGTACGTGTGTGACCGAGTGCTCCAGGGAGGGGATCTACTTACCGACGATGAGCAAGCGAATGTGCGCGGAGGCAATGGTAGAGGGGTCAGACGTCAGAGAATGGGTGAAGAATTGTGATGGAAGAGGACCGGAGAAAGTATCTAGCGGTGTGGGACAAGACCTATTGGCCTACGTACAAGTTCCTCCACATGCTATGGAAGGTTTACAGGTCCAACCCCGTTCGCGAGGCGTTCAATCTATCTTTTCATTTTGTTCAGTCAACTATTTAATGGGCTTGTACGTGATTGATTATATATATATATATGGTATGTTGTATTGTTTTGTTGATTGATCTATCTATCCATCATCATCATCAATGTTTTTTTTTTAAATCGAAACGGTGGTACAAGAGAAAAATTAGGTAAAAATATAAGTAAAAATAAAAATATTTTATCAATAGAATACAATTAGCTAAAACATACGGTAACAAGTTAAATATAATTATATTAATTAATTTAACTTGCTATGCTCGTAAATCCCTTATTTTGAAATAATTAAATGTTTTAATTAACTTGTCTTTCTCTATAAATTTTACTCAAAATATTTGTATTAATTAAAAATTTTATTAAATATTAAATTTTAAAGTATCATCTAATAAAATTTGAACTTGATTAATTAGTGGCTTAAAAATTTAATATTTAATAAAATTTTTAATCAAGAAATATTTAAAGTGCTCCCGATTTCACACTTCGATTTATAAGCGATAGCGATTCTTCTCATGTGCTCACCCGCTTGTGGCTGCCCTTCATTGCCGCCGGATGTCAATTTGTGGTTGACTCTTACTCGTCCAGATTGCGATTGCAATTGCCCTTCATGTCAAACTTGCCATCCTCACCCTTTCGGATTTGTTATGTCAATTTCTTCTATATCATACATCTCTTTCTTTCTTTTTTTCCCAATTTGATTTTGATACCAAATCCTTTGACGGACCAACGAATGTTCTTATAAAAATGATATTATCATAATTCATTTGTTTTTCAATTTATGTAAAGTGTACTAAAAAATATGACAATTATATCTCACAACTAAATTGCATTCATTATAAATAAATTTTTTTATTATATAAGTTAATGATGATGTATCAAAAGAATTTTTTTGTGTGATTTTTGATAAATATATAAAACAAAAATAACTACTTTTATCTCAACAGATCACCAACTTAAAGATAAAAATAAGTTAATGTAAGTTAATGATGATGACATGACTATTTTTTCCATACATAAAGATAAAAATAGCTTAAAACAAATAGTCACACATGCCTATTAAATGTAAAGTTAATATAGTAATATAAAACATTATTAATAGTGTATTACTTATTTGTACAAGAAAAAGTAATATTTTAAAAAAAAAAGTGATGCGCGTAATTATTTGCCAATGGTTTGTTTTAACCGATACGCATGATCACATAAATTTGCTATATTTGGGCACAATCGTGCCAAGTACGTTTTGCATAAGTTCAAACACACTTAAAATAAGCAACGGCCTACATTTTTTTTATTTTTTATTTTGTGAGTATTGCCACGGCCAACCCTGCCGACATCCCAGTCAAAAGAATAATGATACCAATCGACTAATGGGTCCTCAAAACAGCTACCTCCCACAATGTGATTGCGATGGAACCGATTAGAAATCGGGACGTTTGTGGAAAACCAACGAGTTGAATTGGGACTTGTGTGGAGCATTCAGCGCCTAAGCCCCCCCCACCCGAATAGTCAGCGAATCATACCAGAGCTAAGAGGGGAGCTATGAATCATCGTAGAGCCCACAATAATGCTCTATATCTTTACTCCTTATTTTAGCAACTAAAACCTATTTTAACTAATTACTTTATATTATCTATTCATATCATTTTTCTTATTTTAGTTAATTATGAAATATTTTACTATTATTTTAAATATAAACATTACTAATTACTAATATAAACATTTCATAATATTACTAATTATGAAATTTATGCATATTAAAATAATAAAATTTTACATAGCAAGAGTAAAAGCATCATCTCATGTGCCAATGAACTTAAAGAATTACATTGGGGAGTTGCTTGTAGTCAAGTTTGAAACAATTACAATATATATTTGATTATCAAAGTTATATATAGTTAAGATTACATATGTTTTAATTTCTTAGTTTTATGCTTTTTTGGTGGACAATATTGTGACATGCGAGTAAACTTGTGCCTTAGCCTGATCCTAACATATTTGATTCTCTGTATTAAAATAGAGAATCATATATAGTTAAGATTACATAGGCTCTAACTTATTAGTCTAAATTTATACATAATAATAAACTACTAAACAATTATCATCAAAAGCGCATTCTAAGCACTTTCATCTCCCACATTTTCTGGTAAAATTATTATAATTTTTAGACAATCAGGTTAGTCAAGGAGAGATGACATCTCCCTCCATTTGAAACTATTCCCACTAAATACAATAGATGTAAACCGCGAGGTAGTGGGCTACTAGCATAATCTATTTGAAATCTTCCCATTAATATACACCCAACATTCTATCGTTTCTCAAAAAACTTGAACGTGATGGCCACAAACATGGTTCGCAATATCAGCCGAGATACACGTATCTCGGTTGTTTCAACCAAGTATCGCAAGGTAGCGATACAAGATCCAAGAACGAGATGGCAAAAGGGCCTTATGAATTCATCTCGGTTGAGTTTTCATCCGATACACCATGTCTCGTCTTGATACAAGTATGTTGACATGTCTCGAACGATAATTCAACGGTGAATCACGAGACGCTTGAATTGCGGGAGGCACAAACTCACAAGTTTTGCCATAGAAAGCATGTCGATGCAAACTTAGAGGACATCGACGCTTCTTTCTAATATAATTGACAGTTTCTTTTCTCCTTCCTCTTTTCTAATTTTTTTTTATGATTTTTAAAAAAAATTAATTAAACATTATTTCATGCTTAAAGTTACATCTTACTCGAGATGCAATACGACATCTGTGACCGCAATGCAATGACTGTTTGCAACCGTGACTGCAAACCATGCCCACAAAGGAAGGCCAAAATATGTCATTTTACCGGTTGACCTATCCCGCTAGGTCTACACATAACAAGCCAAGAGATCATACTTATAATATAAGCCTTTTTATGCTTTTCCAACTTAGTAGTAGTGTTGGAATCTTATTCTTTATTGATCTCAAAATTTATACGGGACTAATAAACATTAAGTTCACGGTTATCATAATTTGATGGGTGAACAGTTATCATAATTTGATGCATCCAGATGCTATGGCACTCGAATATTTCTTTAGTTCAATTGAATGGCTAAAACTTGTGCTTAGTGTGATACGAAGGAAGAAATTAGGACCTGTCTTTGCTAGCCTACTTTAGAGATTCTCATCATTGACTGCAGTTAAAAATAGGAGGCCACACCATTGGGGTGGCAAGTGTCCTTCAATTATTCACTATTATAAGGGAACTAATGAAATGGGGTGGTAGGTAGGGAACCATTTCAAGATTTGAATTCCTATTATTCCCTTCATCGTGCAAAACCATTTCCAGTTGTGTTGCCAAAAAAAATTAAAAAAATACACAAACATTGAAGCAGTATCAATTTCATTTACCTTCGGTTCTAACTCAGCTCAAAATTAATATTAACCTTAACCAAAAAAAGCTCTACGGTGAGATGCGATGATAATCTCAAAAGCTCTAGTCCTACTCTCAGGTGTAGTCCAATATATCAAAATTAATATTAAAGTGCGGTGCGGTGGTAAACTGGTAATCCCAAGCGCTGGTTTTGACTTTCAGGAGATCCCATATCTCAAATAAAAATTCTACGTGCAATTACATACATAGTGCAGAGAAATCACGTAAAAACCTTTACAACCTAGGGACCATAGCTACTTTGTAGCATACAATCAGAAAGTTCACGACTCACTCCCAATAAAATATCCATAACATCAATCCCTGTGAAAGTAGTTCTTGGTAGGAGTCAAACCCTTTACGCAATTACATAATTACCCAAAGTTTGAAACTTATTCAACTGACACTGTCAGAGAAGCACCATTCCGGACGTGACAAGTTGCATCACATGTTTACTATTTTCTGTTTTTATTTTTAAAATATAATAATTATTTTTTAGTATATATTTTTAAAATTTTTGAGATTTAAAAACTAAAAATAATATTTTATTATTTTTCATTTTCAGTACTCCTAAAATAGCTATGCTAAAAAAATAATAACAAACATACACATATAACTGTGAATAATCACTTGGTCAGACATTTGCAGAAAGCCACGGCTATAATAGCACTCTTTGAGCAGCTAGTGACTTCGAAATAAAAAAATAACTCCAGTTCCCAATATCAATGTATCCGCTTTCACTGGCGACCTACTTTTCTCACCACCTCACTTCACAAAACTGACCATAAGTTAGTAGGGCAATATTGACCTGTACTGTTTTAATTAAATTTGATATAAGGCATTGAATTGTTCTCATTTTATATTTTATTATTATTTTTAAATAAATTTAAGATAAAAAACCCAATCCCAACCCAACTTAGAATTGCTCAAACTATCGGAGCAAAACAAATTCAAGCTGTTCAAGTTAGACAATATTCGAACCCAATCCGTTATTATTCCTAATATATTGAGAAAATATAAATGTCAAAGATGAAGGCGCAACCAATTACACCAAGGGGATCACACCTTGCCTAGGCTAGGCACAAGGTGCAAAGCCTAGCTGCACACCTCATAAGATAGGCTCACAATGCATAGAAAATCATATAATTAGTCTCAAGCAATCATCAAATTTTCTATAATGACAATGATTTAGCCCTGTGAGGGAAGAGATGAGAGAAGCAGCTGAGTGCATAAGGTAGCCGAAAAAATAAGACAGCAGGAGAGCAGAAAACAGGAGTTGTAGCAGCAGAGCACAGACAGCACAAGAGAGGGAATGAGAAGAGGAGAAATTAGGCATCGAAGAAGAAGCGGATGCACAGGAGAACAAGAGAATGAATCACATACAAGGAGTCACACCAAGGTTTTGACTTGGGGTTGCAATCCAGAAACGGGAAGTGCAAATCAGAAATCCCATTTATTTTGCATTTTTACTAACTTTTCTCTTGTCCGGCTTCAAAGAGGCTTGCACCTCAGATCCCCCGCACCATGTACCTAGACTACCTAGGTCTGGTGTGTAGGTGTGAACCTCTTTGAAGCGGCTTCGCTTAAGCGTCTAGGTGTTTCCCTTTGACAACTATCCCCGGAAGCATCTTAAGGATGACAAAAACTAACATATCATTTCTTGTATGTTTCATTAGTACTAAATTACATATTATTATTATTATTATTATTATTATTATTATTATTATGTGGATCCATTAACTGTACAATTTACACTCATCTTCCAGCAGAATTTATATTCATTGGAAAGGATAAAACATATCTATATTTTTTATTGCTGCGAAGAGCATCAGCATTAAAGAGCTCTTTACTTCTTCCTTTTTAGAATCTTCTAACATAAGGTTTTACATCAGGAAGGGGCACTGGGGTGAAAACAACAGTGAAGAGCTACCACTAAAATGTTCCTGCATGGACTAATAATCGAGATAGAATAGAAACACACACCAAACTACAAAACCAATTGTTTTTGATAAAACTAATTTCACACAACTTTGAAAAGCATTTAGGGAATTAGGGGTAGTTCTTTATCTGCAAAAACTATACAGTCATACCCAAACACAGAAACCTTGTTCCGTGTCAATAATTTTCAAAATGTTCTAATTTCTATGAACTGCATAATACAATTGTAATGTGAATAATCAATATTTTACTAAATTCATAAGTATATTTTCTATTTCAACTAGAAGTCTATCAGAAAACATGCCAATGCAGAGACTTCTAAAAATTGTTTACAAACAGAATGGTGCCTAGAAATCAGTTTTCCTTGTCCTTTTCAATATGAATTTTCAGTTATTTGTGTAATTCTATAAGTCTATGACGAACCTTCCTCTGTAGGACAGGCGATTGTTTAGGTTTTGGTTTATGTGTCAAAACTCTGTAAATCACTGTTAACTCTTGGGTTTCTCATTCCTTACTCTAATAGATAGGTTAGCAACGACATGGCTCTGTTTCGTCCACTAGATTGTATTTAACTTGGTTCTCTGCATAGGAAACGTTGCAAAATGGGTTTTTCTCTTCTGCGGGATGTTGGATTCTTTAGATTCTATGGATATGCCGATTTAAACGAAGTCCTTGCATCCACCTCAGGTGGAAACAGCATGAAAATGAATTTGAACTCCACAAGGCTCACAGGCATGGTATCAGATAAATCCCACCTCAACAAACCATATATTTATATGAATGAGAAACTGAACAAATATGAAAACGTGACTGAAGCTGCGCTAAACTACATAACATTCAAAGAAATTCATAGCTGCACGACTTCTTCAATAAACCCATATATATTCTGCATTCATATGTAACAACCATCAAACAAAATATCATAAAACCTACGCTGTTGTATAAGAGAGCTGAGATTACATCTAGAAATACAAAAAAAAAAGAAGGCAGGTCATTCCCTTATTACAAAAGATCACAGCAGCAGCGAGATCGACTCGGAACCGTGTGATTCGAATACAATCAACAGAAGCTCAACAGCACGCACGACAACAGAGAAACAAAATCACAAAACCTGACGGAGAATCCTCCGGGTCGTGGCGACCGAAGCCTTTCGACCGCTCCGATCCTCAGGGACTCCGGAGTCGGATTCGTCGTGGTACCATCCGACGGATCTCTGGGCTTCGAGGACGATCTGAGAGAGACCTGAGCCAACGAGCGAACCGAAATCAGAACGAGAAATCAAAATGACAGCAAGATGGATCGAGATCTGAGGCAAAGACCTTGTTTGACGGTTTGTCTCTTCTCTCGGATGTCGTGGACGGTGGCGGAGACCTTCCAGTAGAGAGGGCGGCCAACGTAGTACAGCAGTAGAATGGAAAGTACGACGAGCACTACGCGAAACGAGACCCTAGCTGTCGGAGACGCCATTGTTAGCCTTTCTTCTCCAGTGCGCTCGCGCTCTCTCCCTCCCTCTCTCTCTCTCTCTCTCCCTTACACCCTCCCTCCCTCTCAGAGACGGATGTTGGAAGATCGGATGAGATGAGTGTTGGGCCCTGCGAGGGAGAGATTTGGGTACAAAGCCCAATACCATCTTTGGGCATATTTCGAAAAGCCCAAATGATAAGACATGGATCCATACGTCACGCATGGACTTCCAAAATTGCACCAATTATACACATTTGAGAATTGACAAAACTAAGGCCCGTGCGAAAAAAAAAAAAAAAAAAAAGATTATTTTTTTTTTAATTAAATAAGGTGGAGTTATTACGCAAGGGAGTGAATCCCGCGCGAGTGTGCAACACGTCAGCAGAAAAAACCAAAGTCGGACTAACCACTATTTTAAAGCCCTGTGTATATATAAATAGAAAAATAAATTTTATCCGGATGATTTACCATAAGTCCATTAACTCATCACGCTACAAATCAGGACTCGTACACATGAATGAGAACAATGATGAGTAATTGGGCTTTTCCAAGAATATATAAAAAGTCATGTGCAGGATACAAAGAATCATATTTGGATTAATTCAACATATAAAAATCAATTGATGTTAATATATCCTAACCGATAATAAAAAATGAGTTAATTAATTGAATTTTTGAATAGAAATTTAGGCTGATGTTGTCGATGAAGAGTTTGGCTTGCTTGGATAACTTGGAAGGATTGGCCATGAATTACTGGTGTTGGTTTGGTAGTGTATTTTCATTGATTAAGCTAAAATATACTGATAAAAATGAATTAGAGCAATTTCAACGCTACTATATCCTTCTATGCCTAGAAAAATATAAAAGATCTTCATTTGTAGTTTGAAATCTCTGAAAATATGCACTTTAATTATCCGTACCATACATATTTTTGATTATTTTGTATACCATCAATATTTTGTTTTAAAAAATAATTATTAAATTAAATATTTATGTATTATTGTGTGTAAACGTTTGTAGTGATCTAATGACTGATGTTACGTCCGGACTGAATATCTACATGCACATCCTTATGTTTGTTTGTAAATTGAAGTATCATACATGTAAGTGAACATTGAAAAATATATTAAGGAAAAAATTAAATAAAATGCTTTGGTTTATTGGAAAATAAATTAAAAAAGGGATAAATGATTGTATTATGGATGTATTGTTAGATGTATTATTATTAGCGTCATTTAAATAAGGAAAATTTTATTTTATTGTTATGGTTATTCTAACTCTTTAGTGTTTTTGTTATTTTATTGTCGCCTTTTTTTTACCTTATTTTTGTTGAATCGTTTGCATTTTTTTATTGTTCTTATTTTGTTACTATTTTATGGTCAGTAGTTACCATTATCATATATTCATAATTAATGTAAATAATTTTACTTATTAAGATTTGTTATCACATTATTATTTCTTATTATTACCACTACTGTCTGTAGCTCAAATTCTTTGCGGTATGACAGAAAGCTGTCCCGGTCTGATTTTGTTTGGGCCGGCTGGAAAATTGGATTTGGTATCAGCTCGATTTAGACATCATCTCACGTGTTCCTATCATGCATGAACCTGTACATTATTAGTTTTATCATTATAGTGCATGATTTATTTAATCCAGCCACGACAGAGAGCAACCAGAGGAGGCCCTGCAGCATGATATCATTAATCTCTGTCTTGGTTTAATTTTGGTTGAGTTGACTGGATAATTGCTGTAACTGCAAATGCAAAAATAACTGCTGTAATGTCAAGAATTGCTAGGGGATTGAGGAAACCAAAGCAGCACGACAGTGTTAGGTTCTGCTCCACAGTTTGATTGAAAAAAGAAACATCGCTGTAACGTCCAAGAAAGAAGACAGCTTGAGGAAATTAACGGTCTTGTTAAAAATGTATTGTAACGTCCAAAAAAAATAAAGGCTGTAATTGACCCCATAAAAAAAACAGATATTGCATGCATTACAAAGGCGACAGATATACGGCTGGAAAAAATGGGGGAGCATGATATATATACGGCTGGAAAAAGAGACAAAGGGAGAGGTTCCTGCATATGAAAAACAAGATATACTGCGTGAGAAGAGGGCACAACGGCATATGTGCATAAAAAAGAAGGTTCTTGCATAACAGAGAGAGAGAGAGAGAGAGAGAGAGAGAGAGAGAGAGAGAGAGAGAGAGAGAGAGAGAGAGAGAGAGAGAGAGAGAGACTGCATCACGAGATACTAAAAAAAAGGAGAGAACTGCATGAGAAGAAAAGGTGATACAGCGTGAGAATTGAAAACATCAAACTGCACAAGAAATAAGAGGGAAAAAAAAAGATTGCGTGAGGGCCTGCTACATAAAAAGAAGCGTGCTGTGTAGAAAAAAAGGAGGGAAAGGTTCCTGCATAAAAAATAAAAAGAGCGCTAGAAACCTGGGAAAAAAGAAAGAAAGCATACTGCATAAAGGAGGGGGCTGATACTGCTGCGTACTTAAAAAAAAAAAAAAAAGCCAACGTGCACTGCATAAAAAAAAGAGAGGATACTGCATAACGGGGATTGCATAAACAAGAGGCTTGCTGTCAGAAAGAGGGACCCAAAAACTCCTTAATTACCATCAACTGCTGCTGCGCCTCGTGCTGCCTTCAGAACCATTTCGTTGCTGACTTGTACCCCCCCCAGCAACGTCACCTCCGCTTCCATCATATAACTTATCACCCACAACTCCTCACGTTGCTGGCTTGCTGCACGTCACTACCCAGTTCGTCCAGGCTCAAGCCACCGGCCTCACATCTGACCCCTCTTTCCCTCCTCCTGCAACACCAGGCCACAACCTTGCCCGTTTTGAGGAAGCTGCATCAAGAAAGAGGGCCTGTGTAGGGAGCAAAGAAAAAATACAGGAGGAACGTGTTAAAAAAAGGTAGACGTGCTGCAACAAAATAACAAGTAAAAAAAGAAGAAAAAAACAGGTAACAAGGGACTGCAAAATAATAATAAAAACAGGTTAACTAACGCGCAGCAAGAAGAAGGGAGGACGTTATGCAAAAGAAAAAGGAAAACTTCATCAGGCATGTTCTTAATTGTTATTATATGTATCTTTGCTTTTAGCTTTGTTTTTCTTATCTAATTATAAACTGCAATGTCGTTCGTTCTGGTGTTCTATAGGCTGTAGTCTTGTTAGTATTTGCATGGGTCTTAGTTAAAAAGGCCATAAATATCAATTACATTTTGTCTAGGAGAGAAATTTAAAAAATAGCCTTGAACATAGAAACAATCCCTCAACATCCCTTGCTATACTGCTAGAAATTATGCACGTGATGTAGGTTGGAGTTGAGAAACGATTTGATTACATTTAAAGTTGATATGCAAAATTTGAGGTTCTTAATTTAGCATAAACATGAAAATTAAATGACAGTTTTTAATATTCAAGCAGTAATAATATACCATAAACAATATATGATTAGCAAAAATATCAATTCAATGCAAGACACGCGCGTGCAACTAAAATAAAACAATTACTTCGAATTCCTCAATGTTAATGCAGGGAACACAAACAAGCCTTCTGATTATTTTTTTGGCTAATGATATGCAATTCTTAATTATCATCATCATCATAGTAGTCAAAGCATGCATCCAAGCACTGAAGCACTTCCAAAGTGAATCAAGACTTATATGATTAATTAATTTTCAATGAGTTTTTTTGGTCAAATGAACGTACTCCCCTGTGTTGTTGAAAAATTATAGATTAATACACTATATATTACTTTTGCTTATATTATACTTTGGTTGCTTTGTTGTCACTTTGATTGATATTTTATTGATAATACATCCGAACTCCCTCGCTTTAACACTTCGATAACTATGACCATCATTAGTTATTTTGATTTTTTATTTTTCAATTTTGCTTTAGCACTTCAATTACTATTAAGAACAACATTGTGTATGGAATATATAATTAAATTGGCTTACATGCTTTGGTACACTAAGTTTTCTATTTGGATAAAAATAGTAAATGCATAATTAAGATTAAGCTATTCCGAAGATGAAAGAAACATTTTTGACCCAAGCATTAAGCTTAAGCTACTGGTAAGTAAAAGAAAGATAAGTAGGAGTAAATATACTTACCCATGCAGCTTCTGTCAAATTAAGGTTCAGCTCCTGACTGCATGAGAAGTAAAAGCTTTAAATTCTGTGCAATCCATTCCGTCATATAAGATGGATAATGCAAATGTATTTAATAAAGATGCGGATTGTTTTCCATGGCTGATGATTTAATAAGAACTTCAAAAATGAATCAAATGATAAAGCAATACACATGTTTGGGTATATTTTGTGGTGTAACACTAACATTTAGTAAGACTTTAAACAAATAACAAAGATTTCTAAAACAATTTCAGTTGATAGGAAAGTCAGTAGCATCGTCTCATTATTTCCCAGACTGAATAAATTTCAGCAATTGTTTTCAATTAGATAATTGCATCGACACCAGTACAGTCATTATAAACGGCATTGCATACTAGCAATATCTCATGCCTTTGCAGATCAAAATTCAAAAGAAACATTTTCTTTTCAGGGCTCAAAACTGTAAATAAAATACTTGAGTGATTCCAACTCATCAAGGACTTCTTCAAGGTTTAAAAACATGTTGATGATTAAATTAAATTAAATTTATGAGTTCTACCAGATCAGTTTTGAAAACAAGAGTTATTTGAAAATTATGGCTAAACTGATGAGAACTTATTTAGTACCAAAATTATGGGAGATAAAACACACCAACTAATAATTAAGGTTTTAAAGCATAGTTATAAGTGATTGTCAAATAAAATAATCACATTTAAGCAGTTCGACAGGCAGAATAGGAAGAAGTATGTATCGATCCCAAAAAGACCCCACATACTAGAGTGTAATCACAACGGAGGAGTGAGATGAGGAATGGCTTTCAGGAGGTTCGGCACCACTGAGATCAGCCTTGGGTTTTGAGCAGTGACTTTAATACTGTCTTGTACGGGAGGAAGAGGTAATGCAACCATGCGATCTCTCCATGCACAGTGAGGTCCAGCACCGCTGGGATAAGCTTTGGGTACTTCAGGATGGTTGCTTTACTGGGTTGAGTTCCAGGGCTGATGTGGTTATGTCTTGGATTGACATATTCTTTGTGTCTACTGATTCGGATCGAGGACCTCTTCCTGGGATTCTGTCCAATCCTTGATTATTTGACCAATTTCCGACCATCATCCTATCTCTCTTCAAGTGGATGGGCTGAGATGGGGTTCTACTCCATTCCAGTTCGAGAATGTGACTAGCAGCTGATGATTTAGGGACATGGTGTAGGGTTGGCGGGAAGATGCCAGTTTGTGAGATGTGCGAGTTTTGTTTCATGAAGCTGGACTTGGTCAGGTCTAATTTGAAGGTCCAGGATACAGAGGTTTTCAATGATGTGATGGTGAAAACTGCCCGTACAACATTGCGAAGTGATTGTTAGATCCAAATCTCGAACATGGAGATGAAGCGACAAACACGGACACAGAAAGCGGGACAGAGATGAGGACTGATTCCGAGTTCCTAAAAAGCTTGGCCGAACAGACAGAGGGTGGAGAGAGAAAATATGTGTGTATATATAAAATTTATATTAATTATTTTATTTGGGTCTCTTTTTGTATAGATTTCTGAATTTTTTTAAAATAAATTAGGTTTGGTTTGGTTTTTAAGTGATTGGGACAAGACAGCTAAATACTTACCTTGCTAGAGAAAATAGAATTTTCATTCTGCATCAGGAAATTGCACATTGTTGGGAATATTTAGTACCCATGAAACTAGAAATGCTGTTTTTGCCACTGGCTTGGTTATAAATTATGTTCGAGCTGCTAGTGATGCTCTGGGAGAATTAATAGTTGCTATTCGCTCACGTCTAACTGATGTTGTTACCACTCTTACGGTAAATTTTAAACCTAATATAGCAACTGCTGTATTCATTTTTCCCATTTGGGTTCATTTTTGTTTTCCTCCCCAGTGTATGGATTTACCATAGATTAACACAGTTCTAACATCTGTCTTCTGTCATTTACAATGCAGGTACCCATATGGAGTGCAAATGTGATGCAGGCTATGCCAAATGCAGCACGGGTTGTTGCATATCGCTTTTGTATGTCGGTCCGTTGAACGAGAAATATATGCTTATGGAAAGATATCCTTGCATTGCCAGTTTTAGAGAAGCTTGCTCTCGTTCAGCTTTTGAGCAGGAAAGTTCTTCCCCATGTGCGCAACATTACATCAAATGTTCGTCGCTAAAACGGAAAGGTCAACCCTCGAAGGTTAAAAGTGAACTCTCGAAGGTTAAAAGTCAACCCTCGAAGGTTAAAAGTCAGGTTTCAAGGTCTATGAGTCGAAGGTCAACCCTCAAAAACTTAAAGTCACTCAAAGGGTTGAATGTTAACCCTCGAAACTTTTGAGTCTTCGAGGCTCCGAGCGCTTTTTTTGTTTTAACTTTTAATTACCTTTTTACTTTCACTTAAAATACTAAAATGTAATAACTTTTAGAGATAGTCCGGGAAGACTCATACTTTCCTAAATAGACATTTTATAGTATTTCACATAAACACATTTTCAGACAGTTTGACTAGGGGGATTGATTGTTTTTTTGTTAGTTTGACTTTTTCCGACAAATATTATTTTAGTCATAATTTCTTTGTTTTAAGTCAGAATTGAGCACAGTCAAGTACGTTAGTCTTCAAATTTCATCTTCTATCACATGGTATTAACCTTGGGACACTTCAGGTGCTTGTAGCAGAGGTTCTCAATTTTGAGCTTCTCTATTCGTGCCATAGTGTATCCATCTTGTGTAAATTGGGGTTTAACATCGACCGAAACCTGGGGCAGCCTTCTTGGTAGTAGTGGCTCTTTATGGACATGTTTAATAAGATATATGACATGAGCAAATATATATAAATTTATAATGTGTTAGTATGTTCAACCCGGATAAAATGAGATCTAACATGTACTATTGATTAAAATGAGATTTCGTATTCTTGTCTTGTATGTATGGTATGGATTAGGGACAAGACCCGTGCTAAGGTTCCTTTCTCGGTGTTTTCACCAACCCCTTGTCCCTTCGAGTGTAGGCATAGGGATTCACTAACTAGTTTTTGTGGGTTGAAAATCCAGAGTGTGACATTTACTGGGTTCGCATACTACTTCGACATTCGCATATTTATGTATCCACTTTTTCGACTATTTGATGTGATAATAGTGGCGTTATTGCTCTTGCTTCTAATCATGCCTTTCATGCTCAAACGAAGCATATCAAGGTTGACTTTCATTTATTTGTGAAAAGCTTACTAATCATGATATCTTATTACGCTTTATTTCCTCTCTCGCTCAATTGGCTAATGTACTTACTAAGGGGCTAAGAGGGCGGGCTTGGGCGGCAAGGACATGGGCTTAGGCGACGGGGATGGGGAGGCAAGGTTGTGTGGCAGGGAGGGTGGCTTGGGTGATGGGCTTGGGCGACGAGGATGGGAGGGCAGGGATGGGAGGGCTTGGGTGACGAAAATTATAGTTGATAGAACCCAAAAATGCGTAAATCTAGCCGTAAAATAGATGATCGATGCCTCGAGGCTTGCTCGATGCTTGAGACTTGCTTGAGCCTCAAGCTTGAGCAAACATTAAGCGAGATTCAAGCAAGGGCTCGAGCGATGATTCGGGAGCATGCCGAATCGTAAAAAAAATGCCGATGTAGTTTATTACACTTCACTGGAGGCGCAAAAAATGTTGTAATGTTGGTTGTACCTTACAGTCCTCATTCATTTATCGGATTCAATAGTGTACTCGCATATTGATGGCATTACAAGCTTGCAATAGGTGACGTGGCACAAGTGTCTCTATGGGTAGAAAAGCCCGTTTGCCCAATGTACATACAGATGGGGTTTCTTCTTTATCTATATAGACAATTTTCAAATTGAAAACCCTATGACATTAGAGCATCCACTATAGACTCTCTATATGTATTTTTTGTTAGTTTGAAGAGCTAGTTTAACAAAAATACCTTAAAACTACACTTTTCAAACTCTCTATTCTGACAAAAAATTTAACAAAATGAATAGTAACTCTTTAAATTTAACCAAATACTATTCACTCTCTATTTATTAAAATATTATATTTTCTCTCACCATATTTACTTTTTTATTTTTTTTCTTTCCACATTTACTTTTCCATTTAAAAGAATAAATAAATATTTTAAAAATAATATTTTAATTGATAAAATGGTTAAAATAAAGAGACTAAAAAGTGTGCTTGGGTTGTTAAAATAGAAAAGATATACTTTTGGTTATTTTGAAGAGTCAAATTTGAAGAGGCTATAATGAATGCTCTTACATGCTTACATGCTTGCTCTCATAATATAAACCATGACGACTCCATTTTCTGCATGTTGGACCCATGCTTTCTATGAGGCATTGATGGACGCCTGGATTTCCTCTAATATTTTGCCTTTCGTTTCTGGCACAAACTTTGCCACGAACGAAATGCGAGTATGCCGATTCCGAATACGGATAGAAAGTACCGTCACATATATAAACACACGCACGTTTATGATAATCAGAGGCCCTCACCAATCATCATTAAAACTTACGGAGGCGAACACATAAAAGAAATATATATGTACCAATGGGACTCCAGGTAATAAGAAAGTTGAAAGTGTAGGAAACCAGCCATGCTCCTAGCCAGTTAACTAGGACCACCAAACTTCCAGCAGTTCCTTTCACATTTATGGGGAAGATCTACATATGTACCCACAAATGTTGTAGTCATGGAAATTGATTTTCCATAATATATATCCAATCCTTATACGGAGCATACGGTATGCATTTTGAAGTTGAAATAGATCGAGTATTGGTCTTTCAGGTAAAAAAAAAAAGTTACCTCAGACATAATAACCCATGGGACAGACCCTGTGCCTAAGGCAAAGAAGCCTATAAAAATCTAATCACATCGAGCAGGAAAGCAATATCCGTCAATTAAATGCTAATTATTAGTGATCGACTGTTAATTATGTGTTTAAATGTTAACACAAAATGGTGTCGGACTGTAAGATGATATCTTACCAACACTCCACCAACCGCCAAGAAAGGAACTACTTCAAGCAATAAAGAATGGCTCTGATTCACAAAACTGTTGGAATTGAAATAATTGGAAGCACACACAAAAATGATATGTTTATTCAACTTATCTTTTACACTTACAACCATAGGATATATGTATTACAATTTGTAACCGCTATACTAAAACACACCATAAATATAAAATATGTAACCGCCACAATAATGTTGTAATCGACATTAATTAATATGTAATCGCCACCATAAATGTGTAACGGTCGTCATGAATGTGTAACGGCAACCATGAATGTGTAATCGCCGTCATGAATGTGTAACGGCCACCATGAATATGTAACGGCCACCATAATGTTGTAACGGCCGTCATCAGTGCTTCCAATAAATAGATTTTAATTTGTAATTTCAATACACCCCCACAAATTAAAAACTCTGCAGTCCAAGCATCTCCCGTAACTTAAGAAAAGAAGCCACCGGTAAGGGCTTTGTGAAGATATCTGCTACTTGCTCCTTTGTATTACAATACTCCAATCCAATTGTCTTCTGTCTCACATGATCTCTGAGAAAATGATATCGGGTGTCAATATGCTTACTGCGTCCATGATACACTGGATTTTTTGACAAACTGATTGTAGCTTTATTGTCAACAAAAATCATAGTAGAATGTTCTTGAGGGTGTTCTAATGAGTCCATCGGATTTCTTAACCAGATTGCTTCACATACAGTGAAGCAATGGCAACATACTCAGCTTCACAGGAGGACAACGTCGTAATAGATTGCTTCTTTGACATCCATGTAAATGCAATCGATCCCAGGATAGAAAACATAACCTGTTGTACTTTTCCTTTCATCTTGATCACCACCCCAATCACTATCCGAATACCCAAGCAGTTGTGTATTATCACTATATTTATAACATAACCCGAAATCAAGAGTACCTTTGATGTATCTCAAGATTCTTTTTTGTCGCTTGCCAGTGTGATTCATTGGGTGTCTCCATGTACCGACTCACAAGACCCACGCCATAGAATATATCGGGTCTTGTTATTGTCAAGTATCTTAAACTCCCTACAAGACTTTTATATAATGTGGAATCAACAAACCTTCCTTCACCCTTTGTGGATAATTTTAATCCTTTCACCACAGGAGTATTCATCGCCTTGCAATTTTCCATTTTGAATTTCTTCAAAATTTCTTGCATGTATTTCTTTTGGGAAATAAAAATTCCTTCTCCTCCTTGCTTGACCTCGATGCCCGGAAAATATGACATCAGTCCATTGTCCGTCATTTCAAATTCCTTGAACATGGATTGTTTCAAGGTCGCAAACAATCTCTCACTGCTTCCTGTAAATAACAAATCATCCGCATATATACATAGAATCAAATAGTCTCCATTTTCGACCTTCACATAGACCGAATGCTCATATGGGCATTTGATAAACCCATTTTGCCGCAAATACTCATCGATCCGAGTATTCCAAACCCGAGGAGCTTGTTTCAGGCCGTATAAAGCCTTCTTTAATAGGAGCACTTGATCTCTTGCTCCTTCAACCACGAAACCTTCAAGGCTATTCAATATAAACTTCTTCTTCCAAAACTCCATTTAAAAATGCAGATTTAACATCCAATTGGTAAATTTTCCAATTATGATGGGTCGCTAAAGAAATCAACATTCTTACCGTATCCATTCGAGCAACCGGTGCAAACACCTCATCATAGTCCACCCCATATTTTCGTTTATAGCCTTTGACTACAAGTCTCGCCTTGTAGCGTTCTATGCCTCCATCAGCATTTCTTTTAATTTTGTACACCCACTTGACTCCAATCGCTTTCTTTTCTGGTGGAAGCGTAGATAATTTCCACGTATCATTCTTTTCAATAGAATGAATTTCTTCCTTCATCGCTATTCGCCAACAATCTTCCTGACTGGCATCATTAAAATTCAAAGGCTCATGATCTCGCATAAAGACAAAATAAATTAACGTCATCCTGTTTCTTCATATATATCATCCAAGCTCCTCATCTTGATTGGAGTGGCACCGAATCTTCTAGTTTCATCCCTTGATGAGCTAGTTGTGCCACTTGTTTGACTTGGTAATTGTGGGTGAGAATACGGAGGTGTTGAAGTAGCATCCGGTGCAACACCCTGCGTCTATTCATCCTGGATCATTTGCAATCACAATAGTTTTTCCCGCATCATCATCGGTAAAATTCCATGATTCTTCCTCTCGAAGATGACATCCCTACTAACCACTAATTTTTTGGTTAGTGGATTGTACAACTTGTACGCCTTTGACTCCTCGCGTAGCCGACGAAAACTCCTTTCTCACCATGATCGTCTAGCTTTTTTCTTCGTGTATCTGGAATGTGTGCATATGCAACACAACCAAATATGCGTGGATGTGACACGCTTGGCTTCCAACCACTCCATGCTTCATGTGGGGTCACATCCTGAATACGCTCGTCGGACACCTGTTCAACAAATAAACCGAAGTATGAACCGTATATGCCCAAAAATGGCGTGGCAAACCTCGTTCCTTCAACATGGACCTTGCCATGTCCATGATAGTGCGCTTCTTCCTCTCCGCAACTCCATTCTGTTGTGGGGTGTAGGCGATGGTCAATTGATGTCGAACACCATTTGCCTTGCGGAAATCTTGAAATGCCTTTGAAGTGTATTCACCCCCTCTCGTCTGATCGTATCATCATGAGGTTGTGTTGACTTTCTACCTCAACTTGGCTTTTGAAATTTTTGAATATCGTCAAAGCAGCAGCCTTTCTCCTTGAAAAAATAGACCCATGTCTTCCTTGCTAAAATCATCGTAAAGGTAACAAAATATATGTTACCTCCATTGCCGATTGGATCTAAAGGTCCACAAATATCTGTATGCACCAATTGTAATGGTGCTCTAGCCCTCCAGGACTCGCCACTTGGGAAAGGTAAGCGGGATTGCTTCCCAAGTACACAGCTCTCACATTCCTGGTCTTCCGTATTGATTTGTGGAAGACCACGAACCATCCTCCTAGATGATAATTTCTTCAGACTTTGAAAATTAAGATGGCCAAATCTGAAATGCCATCTCCACGACTCATCTTTGATGTGCCCTATGAGACACTTCGCCATCTTTGTATTTAACGTCAAAAGAAACATCCGATTTGACGTCATCTGCACTCGTGCAATCAACTCTGTTATTTTTATCTTTCAAGATGAGAGCATTATTCTCCATGTAGACTCGTGCCCTTTTTCGAGAATTGTCCAATACTTAGGACATTGCTTTTCATGTTGGGAACATAATATACATCACCGATGAAAGCCTCCTCGCCATTTTTCCGGAAGATTCGGATTCTTCCTCTCCCTTTAACTCCGAGCTTGGAACTATCCTCAAGGCTCACGCTTCCATTAATGTCTTCCTGTAGATCAACAAACGGCTCCTTCTTACCACACATGTGGTTGCTTGCGCCAGAGTCTAGATACCATGTGTCATATTGGCCACATGATTCGGTATGTGCCAATAAAACAGATGGATCATCATATTCCACATCTCTTGATGCGAAATTGGCTCGATTGTCCTTCCGTGAATAACACTCGGCAGCAATATGTCCAATCTTTCGACAATTATATCATTGAACATTGGACCGTCGTTGATTTGAAAAATTTTGAGAGCTACCACCTCGTCGCCCTCGGAAATTGGAACCATCACCTTGATTTTGGTTCCATTGTCCTCGGCCGCTTTGTCCACGACCTCCTTGTGGATTCCATCGACCACGACGACCACCGTGTGAATTCCGGTGTCCTCGATCGCCACCTTGTGATTTCCCAATTTGCATTTTCGTCTCCAAGGCTTGCTCCAGGTGTTGTAGATGAAGAACCATTAGTTTGTGCATGTTGGGAAATGCGGTGCTCGTGCACTTTGAGTGAGCCTAGGAGTTCATCGGGCATCGATTTGCTCCAAATCCTTCGATTCCTCGATTGCCGCTACTACGTGTTCAAATTTTGGCAAAAGTGATCGTAGAATTTTTTCATTCACTCGAACATCTTCGAGTTTTTCGCCATTCCGCTTCATTTCATTCACGGTTACAAGTAACCGTGAATGGTAGTCGGAGACGGTCTCATCCTCCTTCATTTTGGCCGCTTCAAATTCAGCCCTTAGAGATTGAAGCCGAATTCTCTTCACACGATCAACACCATTGAACACTTTATTCAAAGTATCCCATATCGCTTTGCTTGTTGACGCATCCGCCACCTTCTCGAATGTTGCATCGTCAAATGATTGATATAAGAAGTATAATGCCTTTTTATCTTTCTTCCGTTGCTCCTTGAGCGTCGCCTTTTGCTCGGCATTGTAGGTCGCTTCTGTCCTGGGTTGGGTTCATCATACCCGTCATTAACGATGTCCCAAATATCCTGGGACCCAAATAGTGCCTTAAATTGGACACACCATCTCTCGTAATTCTCTTTCTTCAATTGCGGGATTTGCAATTGTGCCATGTTGGAGGCCATTTCACTCAATTGATCTCACCTCGCTCTGATACCAAATGTTGGAATTGAAATAATTGGAAGCACACACAAAAATGATATGTTTATTCAACTTATCTTTTACACTTACAACCATAGGATATATGTATTACAATTTGTAACCGCTATACTAAAACACACCATAAATATAAAATATGTAATCGCCACAATAATGTTGTAACCGACATTAATTAATATGTAATCGCCACCATAAATGTGTAACGGTCGTCATGAATGTGTAACTGCCGTCATGAATGTGTAACGGCCACCATAATGTTGTAACGGCCGTCATCAGTGCTTCCAATAAATAGATTTTAATTTGTAATTTCAATAAAAACATCATACCCCAACTTAAATTAATTATTTAAAAAAAACAAATGTAAGAATAATGATGAAGGTGTAGAGATGGTTAAATTATTTACCTTAAGAAGAAAAGAAGTACCAATTACAAAACATCCTACGCACGCGCCGGTCACAGACACCTTTGAAATTTTAAAACTAACCGCTTTTTGAGTATATATTCTATAACAAATTACATGTATGTTTAAGATTCATTTTATTGATCTTGGAGAAGAGAGCTTCTTTACCAAGAGAGTGGTCTTCTTCCGGTTTTGTCCATTAGCGTTGCTCCCAATATGGTTATTGGAATCAGATGCGCATGTATGCATGAACAATTGATTTACAAAAGGAAAATGGGTGTGGAGGCATTCATTGTTTGATCTTAATTTGAAAGAAAATTTCGAGAGATTTATATCACGAACCTGAACAAGGGCATAAGATATTGTTCCTATTTTTCCGAAGCGAGTCCTCGTCGTATCACGTTTGTACGCATGAATCAAGTAAAAAAGCCCGCAGTCGCATCAACACATTTCTGGACGTTTTTTCTATATAAAAATTAAGCATTATTGATTATCTCGATTTTAATTACCTTCCATTACAAAGATTTCACTCACGTTAAAATTGATCCCATTTATGCCTCCAAATTGTTGGACCATCATTATTCCAACACCAATCTATACATCCGAACAAACACATTATAATTTTTTCTAAAGAAATGCTAAAATTGGCATCAAATATATACATGGTTATAATGCGATACAAGGGTTTGCTATGGTAATAGGAGTTATCGGATGTAAAACGGTTCAGATTCTAATTTTATTTAACTGATCTCGTAGTTGAAATCGTGGTATGATTAAATAAAAATATAATGGGAACCGTTAGATGCATCTAATAATTCATATTAAAATATCTAATATGACATCTAAATAAAATAAAATAAAATATGTATTTATTTTATTTTGTTTCATGTTTCTTTGGAGTTTTTTTGTTTCTCTAAATAAGAAGTAGAGTTATTTGTTGAGATATCTCATATATTATTCAACTTTTATTGATTCTACATTGATTTTTATCAGTTTGCTTGGATCTAATGGTTGCAATTGATATCTTGTCATTCTTTTCTTCTCGCACTACTTCAGGTGGGTAATAAAGCAACGAATTTCATGTGGAGATGTTGTTGAGTCCAAACATTGATGGTGGAAGTGTTTCTGACAATTAAAGTTCAAAACATAGGAGTCCATGGAAATGATTAATGGGTTCCAAGGGTGAAGATCTAACGAACGTGTCGACTCGATGGATATTGGAGGTCGCGATGGAAGGGTTCTTTGTGAGAAGCAGCCAAGAGAAAGGAGAGAACATGATTATAACAACCAATCTGATGCTAGCAAAAAAAATTATTTAAGCGTCTTTGTATGTGGGAGAGATAAATTTGAGGATCCAAACCCTAGGCGTGGAGGTGTCGTTATAAGACAATCGTTCTCAAAGGATGACTCATTAAAAGAGAAAAGGTTATTGTACCACATACAATGATCGGCAATGCGGTGTCGAGGTAGTCGATACCAGAGGATTCACCAAGGCTATAATTGACGAGATGCAATTTATTATCATTTCAATGGTAGCCTTAACATTGAAGGTTTTTCTTGATTGGTTAGCAGATCTTGAACGATTCTTCAATTATATGGAGCTCCTGGAAGATCGCATGGTGCATTTGGTGGCTAATATACTAAAGGAAGAACTCATCATTATTCTTACCGCTGCCTCTCCTCTCACTTAACGCCCGAGCATATCATTAGTGCCTCGTCCCGTGCTTTGGAGTTGAGAGTCTTGAGACTCCACATAAGTCAGCCAACCGACTTTGCGTATCCTTCCGAGTCCCTCATCTCTAAGTCGATTGACAAACAACATAAGGACCATGTTGCTATGTTAGCTCAACTGAATGACCTTATTCTCAATGTTAGGATCTAACCAAGGCACAAGCCCACCTCGCATGTCACGGTATTGTCCACTTTGGGCTCGCCACATCGGCCCGCACGGCTTTAAAATGCGTTGTGACATTTTGGGCCTGCTTCACCATATAAGTTTCTTGATTTCTTTTTTTTATTCCGATGTGGGACACAATTTCCCAACAATCTCCCCCTTGTCACATATCGAACTATAGCATAGGCTAGAAACGCACCTATGAAACGGATAAGCTGCCACCATGTGGGCCATCATGGGAGCTCCCCCTCAATGTACATTCTCGATTGGGGAGCAGACAGATTCGACCACCTGAAGACAAGGATTCGTATTCCAATCGATACCGCCACACACCACGGGACACTGTCAACATTGGAGTGCTTCAAAAATGGTGGCTGGAGTGAGCAATTTGAATACAAATTGCTATGTTTTGTCAACATAGGGGTGCTAGAAAAAGCCTATAAATAGGCACCCCCTTTGGCAATGTAATGCATCCCAACAAGCAAGAATCGCAAGCTTGAGAGATTGAGAGAGAGGCAAGAAAGAGTCCCAATATGGGAGAGAGAAAAAATAGAGAGGGAGAAAATTATCAATTTGATAATTTCTCGGGTGTATTTGGGTATTGGGATCGAGTGTTTGTAAACACAGTATATTTTTCTCCCCATAGTGAAAATACTGCAGTAGCTCCGTGGACGTAGGGAATTTCCCGAACCACGTAAAATTCTTGGTGTGCCATTTTTATTTCTTCCTCTTTCCGTATTTCCTCCCAACAGACATGACGCTCGGCCACAGACTACACTGAGAAGACTTTCGATATAATAGAACATCAGACGGAGACAACCAAGCTCTGATACCAGTTTGTTAGGATCGGGCCAAGGCACAGGCCCACTCGTATGTCACAATATTGTCCGCTTGGGCTCGCCACATCGGCCCGTACGACTTTAAAATGCATTGTGACATTTTGGGACTACTTCACCATATAAGCTTCTTGATTTTTCTTTTTTTCTTCCGATGTGGGACACAATTTCCCAACACTCAATTTGGAGACCTAGTTACAAGCTGTCTGTGCGGCAAATAATGTTTCATTACAATCCAAAATGCTCGACATTGTTCAACGTCTTAAATACGACATAGCTAATAAACTCAAAGGCTTTCTTTCCCCTTTAATTGATATTGCAAAAAATAGGGAGAGACAACATAGTAGAGCTGAAGAAACGCACTTGCAAGTCATGACAATCGTGAGGCCTCTCTTTAGCTGGCCCATATGGAGAAACGATCGGTTGTTCATAATCCAGCAGCCTTGTATCTAAAGAGGCCACTTAATTAATGCATACTCTCTCAATCTAACCTCATTTAACACAAATTCCAATAACCATCACCACTGATGCTCATATGAAACGTTATATCAATTCTTAGATGACCAAATAATGATGAGTTGGCACCTCTCACTCCTTTAAAGTTGAGGAGCTTGCCACTATTATCATTCGGAAGCCAAAATGACCGACTAAGGATATTGAAATGTATGTGGTGGCTCCTAAAGATTATTCCAACATTGTGGCCGATTTGTATCCTAAAGATTATTCCAATATGTAAAATTGCGATTTCGTACCCTGTTAAAATCATTACGACATGCTTCCACCGGAAATGTTGATTCAATATATTGAAGGCACTCGAGAGGATCGAAGGCATGGATAATTTGTACTTTGCACTCGCGTCTTTCCTTGTCACCGGTCCTCACTTCATCTTGTTGAAAATATTTATTAAGTTAAGGAAGTCACCATCTATGACTCGTACTATAAAAAAAGTTGACGATAGATCCTGTATCATCCAAGTTAAGCTCGATAGATAGGCCTGTAAATGATCCGAGTCGAGCGAGTTTAATCGAGTTCAAGCCAAGCTTGTATAGTAATCGAACCAAGCCGAGTTGAGCATGTATAGTAATCGAGCTGAGCTTGTTCAATGTCAAGCTCGAGTCGAGCGGGTATCGAGCGAGCTGTTGAGTGTGTCACTTATTTAAAGGTATATGTTGGATAAATTTGTAAACAATCCGAGCCAAGCTTATACAGTAATCAAACCGAGCTTGAACAGTAACGAGCCAAGCTTATACAGTGTTGAACTCGAACTCAAGTCAAGTTTAGTCGAGCGAGTATCAAGCAAGTTGTCAAGTGTGTTAGCTCGTTTACAGGCCTATTGACAGATAACTTGATTATCACTCTCAAAATAACCAAATTCTATGAGTGAATTCACCATATGATATCCAGACAGAGGATGAAACTGGTTGTGAGAAGAAAGGTTGGGAAATTGGGTCCCCAACAAGTTGATGGAGTGAGTTGTGGTGCCTTAGAAACAAATGAATTCATTTGTTTCTACATGTTTAATCTTGTTGAGGAAAATAACGAGTGAGAAAACAACAACATTATTAGATTCTCAGAGGCAGGCAATCTTCAAAATCAGGTTGCTAACCTTATTTACAAATATAGTTGACTTGTTCAAGAAGCACCCTTCGACTCCTATCAGTGATGATTGGTACATATTTTATATTTTTTTTGGTATACCACCATTGTATTCGTATTATCCCTTTTCAATGAAATAAAGTTTCTGTCTCTATTATTATTTATGGCTTTACTCAAAGTCCTTTTAGGGATGATTTTGACAATATCAAATTGGAAAAGATCGATAGATCAAACCCATTGAATTTGAGATTACCTTCAAATTGAATTAGTTAAGCATTGAATCTGAAATGCAGGTCAACACTTGCATTATCAAATAAGGAAATCTGATATAACATCAACTCTGACAAATAATGAGAACAAACAACATTTTCGGAGTAATCTCACCTTTGTCACATATATGATCTAACTTCTCAAAGAGGAACAAAACATTAGAGAACATATCAAGTTTCTCCAAGAGAGAGCGCATCATTTCATAGTGCAAGCCACCTTATTAAAACAAACATTAACACTTTGAAAATGATTTAAGGGTTTTGGAAAGGTTGTGCAAATAATTCCTTATGACTAAGCTTCTTAGATAATTCCCTTTATCAGATCTAAAACCTTCGTCATAGTGACCAGTTCAATGAAAAGGACAAAGTTAAGCATCAACCGAAGATTAGATAGCCAATTCAATGCTCAGGGAACATTTTGATGCTTGGACATCATTCCAAAGCTCGGACAAAACTCTAATGCTTAAGTAGTTGTCCAATGATGGTTGTTAAATGCTCGAGATAGCAATATGATGTTGAAACCCTACTCCGATCCTTTGACACATATTTAGTTTCATAATTTTTGATAAGGATGTAAAAATGGATTATTGGTTTGCAAACCAAGCGGACTAGTCCATAGGCCTACTCAAATTAGGTCTATTTAAATCACGAGCCTAAACAGATTAGTCCATTGTCTTGTGATCCGTGCAGACCAAACTAGTGCGAATATGGATAGGTTTATGGACTGTGTGAAATGTTATAATTTTATGCGTTATACCCCAAGACCAGATCAACCCTAGTGGCCATGAGACATTTACCCTAATTAGTCACTAGCCTGATTCATACTATTAGAACTCATCTCCTTAATGCCTCATCCTCTTGTCCAATCGTTTAGTCCAGTGACTCCAAACTAGTCCCAGTCATCCTCATCAACATCAATGTATGAGGTTCATGCAGCCTTGCCTCATGATCTCCCTCCTTTGACATCGAATCGTCCACTCCTCTCCTAATTAGATCTCATCTCCTCCTAATCGATCAGATCTAATCTTCGGTGAATCGACTCTCCAGTCCTGGCTCACATACCCTTCTTCTAATCATTTCTCATCTCCTCTGGTTGTCCACAATCGCCCTCAATGATCAGATCTCATCTTTGGCAGATCAACTCTCTTGGCTCGCATACCCTGCCCATCTACAACGGATCTGCCTAGCGGCCCTAGCCCATTGCAGTTCATCAACCGTCTTCGATATTGGCCTCTACATGGGACTGTCTCCCATATTGGACCATCTCCGTTTGGCCTTACTAATGCTCTAGCTACCTTTCAATCTTTGATGAATAAGGTCTTTCAACTGTACCTACAGAAATTCATCTTGGCTTTTTTTTGATGATGTCCTTGTCTTTAGTCGTTCCTTGGGATAACATGTGAGGCATTTGGAACTGATATTGGAGAGGCTACGTGAACACCAATTGTACGTCAACCGCAGCGTGGTGACTAACCTGCGTTGTTTCATGTTTGAAGCTCCTAAACAATGGGCCCAATGGTTGGCATAGGGCAGAGTATTGGTATAATACTTTATACTATACTGCTTCAAAAACTCTTCCTTCGAAGATCTTGTATGGGAGGGACCCCCACATCTCGTACATTATGGGCATCATACATTGATTAAAGATATGGAAATTATGTTGGAACCCGCTTCTCTAGAAGACAAGTGCCCAAGTTTAATGGGCCCACCGGGCATAAAGGAGGTACTAATTTGGTGAAAAGATTTATTCGGCTATGAAGCAACATGGAACCGCTTGATGTGAACGACAGGCAGTTCTTTTCGTTCCACCTTGTGGACAAGGTGTCTTGTTGGGTTCTCTTTTTATTGTTTTGAATTTGAATTCAAGAGTTTTTAATTTGGGTTATTTATTGTGTTTGAATTTGAATTAAGGAGTTTTTATTTGGGGTATTTATTGTGTTTGAATTCGGGGGTTATTTATTTATTGTGTGAATTTGAAATGGGGGGGGGGGGGGGGGGGGGACATAGAAGGGTATCAAGGTATGAGTGAAGATATGCTTAATTTTTTTTTAGGGGGGGGGGGGGGACATAGAAGGGTATCAAGGTATGAGTGAAGATATGCTTGATTTTAAAAAAAAAAAAATCAATTAGAACATAATTGTATTGAGAGAGACGGCTATCTCTCGAACGGCTATTTTTTTATTTTATATTTTGTCTACCAATAAAATTACTCTTACTCAGGTTCCTATCACAAATCTTAGCATTAAGAGAGAGACAAGTCCTACCTTTCTCGTAAAACGTGCTTCAACCTTCAACAAGCATTCAACCTCATTGATTCAAGCTTTTCATTGTTTGTTTCTTGTATTCTAGAGAGATCGAGGAAAAGGAAGTTCTCATTACAATAGCTTCCCACTTTATGTGTAATGATTATAATAACAAATTGAGTGTTTGAACTATTCATAAATCATTGTAAATCAATAAGCTTCAAAAAAAATATAAATGAAAGTTTCACGATTCCCACTTCCGAATTGTTTACTTTATTGCAATTAAAGATTTGCATGTGCGTGATAAACTCTCAAACTTTAAAAAGAGATCTATTAACCCCCCCCCCCTTTCTATATCCTCTTAGGGACCAACACCTTTCAATAAGCTTAAGTAGGAGAGAATGATATTATATATAAAAAATAATTCTATTCTACCGCAAATACGATCATGTTCTTTTCACATACAAGAGAATGATATGACATATAAAAAATAAAATAAAATAAAATAATTTTTTTATATTGTTTCTAGTTTTATATTATTTTTTATTTCTTTGGAGTTTTCATGTTTGCCTATAAATAAGCAATAGAGTTTTGTTTAGGGATATCTCATACATTATTCAACTTTTAATAATTTTATATTCATTTTTATTAATATAATCTTTGGTTTGCTTTGATTAACAACCTATGTAAGAGATCTGATGATTATAATCGATCTCTTGTTGTTCTTTGCTTTCGCGTGACGTCAAGATCTCACGTTCTATAATACCTCCTTCTAGCAAAATTATATATGTATGATTTTTTTTTTGTGTATGTGAGATAACTATTATAACATGATTTTGTATGTTTTATTAATCAAAACCGCATAGTATAGAACAAGGAGTGGAGTATATTACTATTATACCAGGTTTTTGCATGTCAAGATATTCACCTTCTCCCAATATATATTTGATGTGGAGTGGAGTCATAAATTACCATTACGGAACGGATGTATTTTCTCCGAAACAAGTCGAGCGGCTTGGCTTTTGGAAGGCTTTCAAGAGTTTCAATATAATCCTGCAAAAAAAAAAAAACCTATATGAACCCTTGTTTTTTTCCCCAATACCCACCAACCTACCCCTCTTATTTCCTGATGTACCTGGATTTCAGTTGCTTAACCGAAATATCTGCATCAATGCCACGGAGAATGTGTAGCGTACTCACAAAATCTTTGTGGCGCCCCACCTTTGCCTGCAAGTTTTTCTTTTAAATTCGGTTTCTTCCCAAAAACATTTGAAACTAAGAGGGTGTTATGGCGATCCAGTTCCTTTTGTTTATAAGCTCATGTTTTATATGTAAAATAACGTTTAGGACAACCCTTTTTTTATCATTTCTAATCAATTTATAAGCATATGTTGTTTATAAAAATAACATTTCCAAAATCGGAAGGCCAAAATGCTCACCAGCCATCTAGGGGACTCGGAATGAAGCGAGAGACCAGAAGCGAGTGGTGCATGGCACCGGTCCCTGCAACCATTTTTTTTTTTCAAATAGTTAGCCTAATAGCTTTCATTCATGGATTTCGAAAATGAATGAAACCCATCCTATTTGAATCAGAAATTACTAGTTAGAGCGAGAGTTCTCCACGTTACTACGGACCCGACTAACAGCGCAGTCGAAGACCCACAAACAATCATGAGCTGCAGGGCAAGAAATAGAATCATAGTTTCTGTTTTTTACTTAGGTGAACACTCCATAAATAATGGACGGTTGACCCTTAAACTATCAAGAACCATATATACCAAAATGACAACCAAATTCATAGTGGGATAGTGATGTGACGACACTTTAAACCGTAAATGATATTTTAAAATTTTTTCCATGTCATGTCGTATCCTCCGACTCCCAATCCAACTAAGTCATCTAGCTATAAATATTTATTCAAAATTATAAATGCAGAAATTTGCATTACGTTGTTACCTGATTTGCCGTTGTGAGACATCCACGGAGGTTCTTGGGAGCAATCTCAAGCAATGAAAACCGGGACCTGTTCATCCAAGAGGCTTAAGTCAAGGTGAAAACAATACGAAGTTAACCGATGGCTTTGCCCAGGGATTCTAAAGCTAATCAGGATATGAATAAAATTAACTAGTTCTCATTTGCGAATCGGTACCACATAAGACAAGATCCCTATGCCGTAGCCTGTCAAAAACCTTCCCGCGTCAAGAATAACGGCTCCCTGGGAAAATAAAATATATGTATATTTGTATGTGACTAAAAATTTGAGTCATCGCAAAAATTGAATTATAATTATCACGATACTTATAAGTGTCACGATTAAAGCCCGATTAAGTGTCACGATATCGTCCGCTTTGGGCTCGCCACATCGGCCCGCACGGCTTTAAAACACGTCGTAACATTTAAAGCTTTGTTTCTTCTTATATATTGTCACGGACCGAGGCTTATCCTAGCATACTTAGGCCATCTTGGGGTATTTCCCCTTTGTAAAGTGTTGTACTTAGCTTATAGAGTAAGTTGTAGAGATTTTATGTTTTGATCATATATGATGTCTCCTGGCGACATAGCCAGGAAAAGTGTTAACATCTATATGTAGGGGAGTGATGTTGTAAAGCTTTCAAGCATTCAATACAATCGTTTGTTGCCTTCGTTTAAATCGATCTTCCGCTAAGCGCTTCCCTACACAATTGCTTTACAACGGATCGATGGGTTCAGATCCAAATGCGACGAGTTAGGCTGACCTAGCGTTCCTTCGTACGGGTGGGAACTAGGTGCCGCACGGGTTAAGTCGCTATAAAGGCTGACCCCGTGACAAGTGGTATCGAGCACGGTTGGTGCTAAAGTTCGGTGGAACAATCAAAACTACGAGACGGTGTAAAAATGACAAATGGAGGATCCGTTGTCATTAGTGGTGGCGACCACGAAGGCCGCGACAAGGAGCACCACGCTAAGGAACGGAGGAGAGATAAGTCCGTTTCGAGGGAAACATGTCCTTGGAGAGTCGGCTAGCCAAATTGGAGTTGGCGTTAGCCGAACGGATGGAGGTGGTCGAGGAGCACACCGAAAGCATCGAAAAGCCGGACTCCGAGGGTGAGGAAAGCTATGGGAGGATGCAAGGGCTTCTCAACTCCGTCATGGACGACATGAACTCTCGATTTGAGGGCTTGAAGGGTTCTCTCATGTCCCAAATCCTGGCGATGCAAGAGGAAATCAAAGAGATCAAGGCGGATTGGTCTCTCCGTAAGATGGCGATCACCCAAGGTGGCGTTGGCGGCCATTCCTGTCACGCCCCGAATTCCGGGGAACCCGGAACCGGGTACATGACTTCCCCTTGCCCGCACCCGAAAGGTCAAGGGGTTGGTGACTAGCACCAATAGAGACTACACCGCTGGTCTTGTCTCAAATATGCAACCCTGTACGATCATACACCAAGGGTAATCCTGTACTTTCCCATATACCATCATGCATACAAAGAGTCAAACAATCATACGAGACATCACATCATATAGGATGCAAATACAATCGTCCACGGACCCATGTCCGGGATATCACATAAAACAATACGAGAATATAATCGTATCATACATCGAGTAGTGGGCGTCCTCCTGGAAGAAAGTCCTCCACTAGTCTCGGGTCACACCTAAAAAAGGTAAACAACAAGTAGGGGTGAGCGACAAGCTCAGTAGGTGACCCCAACACTCCACATCATGCAACACATATAAGTCTATACTATATGCTTAGTGTACTCGTGCACCGTGTAGTGTGCACAATCATCAGGACTCAGCCTGCAACAAACATCAGGACAACTTGTCCACAATCCTCCATGGGATCCCGACTCAGGGCACTCGGCCCTAGCTCCACGAGCTCAACGGCTCAACTCAGGCCTTAGCTTGTCCACGCGCAATATGCCCGGCCACGGTCGCCACACGGCCTGCCATCGGTGCATATGCCTGCCACGTCAACCACATAGCACCATCGGTGCATCACGGTGAGAACCCAAACAAGTCACGGAGTCCATGCCCCAATACCTCACACCAACATACTAACATTAGTATGGCATGTCATTTTCAATATTCCTTTGGAACTGTAGCCAGTCTTCCCAAGTAAATCCTCAATCCTTGATTTATGAAGGAAGTACCCATAGCAGCTATTTTCTCGAAATCAAAAGTCCCGGCATTGGGTTCCCATAGCATAAATAAGATAATCTGATTTTTGGGGATTTTTCTGAGACGTTTAACCTCACTTTCCAAAAATTCACCACTACGAACTTTTGGGTTTTTCCGAAATTTTACACTAAAACCCAATTTTCACATTTTGAAATAGTGGGAATTAATTTTTCTAGTATTTTTCTTTGAATCCAAATGGGGGGTATTTCGTTATTTACATTGTAACTTAAGTATAGTACTTAAATGTGTAGATGGGTATAGGTTGCAATGTAAATAGGTCCAGTCCAGTCAAATCGTATTTCGAATCGCCAGGTGAAACTACATTTTCGAATCGCATTTCGAATCTCGTTTGAACCGCCTTCGACTCTCGAACCTACACTCGAACTACCTTCGAAAACTACCTTCGAAGTACCCATGAACTACCTTCGAAACTCCCTTCAAGCACCTTCGAACCTTGAAACGATACTCGAAAATTTCACATTCGACACTCGAAATTACACTACATCGAACCTACCTTCGAACCTTCGAACCTTCGAAACGATACTCGAAAATTTCACATTCGAAATTTTCAATTTCGATCGATCTCATCGGTGTTTTCTCTACCCGGTTCACGACGATTCATTGTTCATCATCGTTTTTCACCGTTTTCGCTGGATTCAACCGGAATCTCATAAAACTCATACCTAATACTATATCTTAGGTTTTAAATCACGTCTTACCCCTCGAACGCATTTAAATACAAGATTCAACCCAAAATTGGTTTTTCCCCAAATTCTAGGGTTCAACACGAATTTGCATGATTTCATCAAATTCTTACATGTTAATCCAAAAAAAACAGCAAGAAAAGGGTGAAGAATCAGTGGAACACCTACTTGGAATGATTCTTGATGTTCGAACGAGCTCAAAACGCCCCAAATCGCCAAGGCCTCCAAGCTTCCTTCTCTCTTTCTCTCTCTAAGCTCTCCAACGCAAATTCAGAAATGCTCAAACGTAACGTGGAAGCTCTCTTTCCCCTATTTATATTTTTGCACCAATCGACCTAGTCAACCATTGACCCGATCAATAATTAACCTCCAAGGTCCCGAACTCCAAATTGAGTCAAACTACAGTCAAAACGCTCGAAATGACGAGCACAATACTACACAGATATTAGTACACCCAAATGACCGCTCAAACGCAAAGTCAACCAATAGACCCCGAAAAGTCAACAATCGGGTCAAACGGGGCCCCGACTCGGAATCGGGCCCAAGTACAGTCAAAATGCTCACATTGACGGCTACACTACCGTCCTGATAGTTACATTCCCATAGAATGACTATCTCTCAAGACTACCCAAATACGAGTCTTTACATCCTCCCCACCTTAGGACTTTTCGTCCTCGAAAATAAAACACATGCCCAAATGACATAGCAAAATTCAAGCTCAATGTCCCAACAACAAAACATCAAACATGGTCACCGATCACACATGTGCAATGCAACTCGCAACAAGCCAAAGGGCTGACAAAATCCAACAACAACAAGCTAGACCACATCTCAAACAACATATGCAAAACAAATGCATAAAACATAACTCATACCTCAAGGAAGGTCCTCACATCTGTCACCTCACGACTGATCGTCCTCGAACAGCTCAGGATGAAGAACCCGCATCCGGCTCTCTTTCTCCCAAGTCTGCTCCTCCATGCCTCGGTGTCGCCATAACACCCGAACTAGTGGGATCGTCTTGCCCCGCAAGACCTGGTCCCGCTTGTCCAAAAATCGTGCCTGGCATCTCAACGACGGCACCATCGTCGCCCAAGTCGATCTCGCGATAGTCCAACACATGAGAAGGATCGGGTGATACCGTCTCAACCGAGACACATGAAACACATCATGTACCCTGCGCTAACTCCGGTGGCAAAGCTAACCGATAAGCCACTGCGCCCACGGTGGCAACAATCTCAAACGGCCCCACAAAACGAGGGGAAAGTTTGGATCCACGTCCAAACCTCCGATGCCCTCGACGCGGCGAAACCCGCAAAAATACACGGTCACCCACTTCAAACCGCAAGGGTCGACGCCTCGGTCCGCGTAGGACTTCGCCTCTACTGCGCTGTCAACATGCGGCCGTCGAATCACTGCACTATCTCTCGTGGTCTCTCGAACCATATCGGGACCGAGAACCGCTGTCTCCCCGTCGTGCCCAACACAAGGGTGATCTACAAGGCCGCCCATATAGCGCCTCATACGGAGCCATCCCAATCGTGGCCTGATAACTGTTGTTGTAAGAGAACTCCACCAAAGGAAGGTGAGTCTCCCAACAACCTCCAAAATCTAGGACACAGGCACGCAACATATCCTCGAGCGTCCGAATCGTCCGCTCGGGATGGCCATCCGTCTGCGGATGAAAGGGCAGACCGAGGTTCACCCTAGTGCCCAAAGCTCGCCGCAATCGTCTCCAAAACCGAGAGGTGAACCTCGCATCCCGATCGGATACAATAGACAATGGGACTCCATGCAACCGCACAATAACATCAATATACCTCGTCCCAAAGTCCTCACCGGGTCTGTCTCTCGAATCGGAATAAAATGCGCCGATTTGGTCAATCGGTCCACAATAACCCATATAGTGTCGTGTCCCCTGGAACGAGGAAGTCCAGTGACAAAATCCATGGTCACGTGGTCCCATTTCCACTCGCACCGGCAATGATCGCAACTCACCACCGCTCTCGGGTGCTCCGCCTTGACCTCTTGACAGGTCAAACACCTCCTCACAAAATCAGCAATGACCTTCTTCAGGCCTGGCCACCAAAACGCCTCCTCACGGCATGGTACATCTTGGTCCCACCAGGATGTACGCCTAACCTCGACCTGGTGAAATTCCCGAAGAACCTCCTCCTGAAGAGAAGTGGGAACTATCAATCTACCCCTATACCGCAAGACGTGCTCGCATCCTCGGTCCACCGTAGAAGATACCTGCCCGGTCGAATCCGTCGCGGATGACCTCACAATCAATGTCCCCCACTGGTCCTCTATGATCCTGTGTCGCATCTCTGGGGATCGCTACAACAACACCGAGGGTCCCTCGCCCCTCGCCGGTCACCATTTGTAACCTCATTGCCGCCAACTGACCCATCATCTCCCATTCCTTAATGGCACAATGGGCCACCACGGCCCTGCTCTTCCTACTCGAGCATCTGCCACCACATTACCCTTCCCCAGGGGTATACATCATATCAAACCGAAACCCAGCAGGTACTCCACCCACCGCCTCCGCCTAAGGTTCAAGTCTCGCCGAGAGAAGATATCTCGCAAGCTCTTGTGGTCCGTATACACCACAAACTTCTCCCCAAGGAGATAATGTTGCCAGCTCTTAAGCGCAAAGATCATCGCAGCCCAACTCCAAATCATGCGTGGGATAGCTCTGCTCATGTGGTCTCAATCGCCTAGACCCATAAGCAATCACCACCGCGTCTGCATCAACACACAACCAAGTCCCACCCTGGAAGCATCACAATACACCTCGAAAGGCACACCCTCCCGTGGAAGAATCAAGATAGGTGCCGAGGTCAATCGTGCCTTCGACTCCATGAAAGCACTCTCACACGCATCGGACCAAATGAAAGGAACTCCCTTCCTAGTCAAGTGTGTCATAGGAGCCGCCAACCGGGAAAAATCCTCCACGAACCTCCGATAATAGCCTGCCAAACCAAGGAAGCTACGAATCTCAAACACATTCGTGGGCCTCTTCCACGACATGATCGCCTCAATCTTCTCAGGATCCACCGTGATACCCTCCGAAGATACCACATGCCCCAAGAAGTGCACTGCCGCAACCAGAAGTCACATTTTGTGAACTTCGCATACAACCGATGCTCTCGCAAGGTCCGCAACACAACCTGCAAATGCTCCTCATGCTCCCTCTTGGTCGTCGAATAGACCAAAATATCATCGATGAACACCACAACGAACATATCTAAAAATGGAGCAAACACCTGGTTCATCAATCCCATAAACACTTCTCTGGAGCATTCGTGAGCCCAAACGGCATCACAAGCCACTCATAATGCCCATAGCGACAACCGAATGCGGTCTTTGGGATATCTGCCTCCCTACCCCTCAACCGATGGTATCCAGATCTCAAGTCTATCTTGGAAAACCATCTTGCACCTCGAAACCGATCAAACAGGTCATCGATCCTCGGCAATGGATACCTGTTCTTCACATCACACTGGTTCGGCTTAGGTAGTCTATACATAGCCGAAGTGAACCATCCGCCTTCTTGGCGAACAACACCTGGAGCGCCCCACGGTGAGCTACTCCGCCTGATAAAGCCTCGCGCCAATAGGTCATCTATTTGTCTCTTGAGCTCTCTAAGCTCTGTCGGTGCCATCCTGTAGGCCGCTAACCTGATCGGTGTTGTCCCTGGCAACAACTCGATCGAAAACTCTACCTCCCTCACGGGTGGCAAACCGACCAAGTCCTCGGGAAACACATCCGGGAACCGATCTACAATGGGTGGCAAAACAGCCTTCCCCCTCTCTCCTCCCCGTCAACCAATGTCAAGCTGGCTAACCGGTGGGTCACATCACCCCACCCATGCCTCAATGGTCCCAACCTTGCATGCCTCCTCGGTCCACTCACCCACAAAGACACCCCGCGTGCCCCCTGGTGTGAGGAACGTCACACGCCGTTGAAAACAATCAATCTTGGCCTCCATGGAGACTAACCAGTCCATACCCAGGATAACATCGAAATCATCTAACTCCATGATATACAAATCACACAACAGGTTAACACCCCCAAGTGTTACCTGACAAGCACGACAGATACTCTCAAGTATCACAATTCCACCCAAAGGTGAAGCAACCATCGAGACCGACTCCTGTCTCCCTGGTCTAACTCTAATCCAACCACCGTAGCATACGAAATAAAAGAATGGGTAGCACCAGGATCAATCAAAATCGAACAAATAGTATGAGAAATGATGATGGTACCTCTCACCACCGAAGGTCCTGCTCTGCCTCATCCACCTGGTGGAACCTCGCCTCTCGCTGGTGAGGGCAAAAGTCCTCCCTCGTGGTCCACCGCCACTAGCCTGGCCCATTGGGGCCTTGCCCCGCCGATCAACATGACCCTGAGCCTCCCGCCGAGGCCGCCGCACCGCAGTCGCATCTGCGTGCTCTGTGCCGGCGGCACCGACCTCTCGAGATGGAGCCCCACTCCTCTCGTCCCCGATCTCTCGGACGAGGGCCTACACCGCCTGGTTGAGCTAAGGGTAACACATTCCCTAGCTCCATGTCCCACCTTCCCACATCGGAAGCATGTCATCTTTTTCCTTGGGGCGTCTCTCGAGACATGCCCGGTCAAACCACAACTCCAACAGTACCTGGCCTCCTGGGGCCGAACTCTCACGGGGTCCCACCGCCTGGCTAGAAACCCTCGCACCTGCCTCCTCTCAGCCGAGCGGCACCGCTCTCCCCACTCGCCTCTTCTTGCTCGGACCGCCGAACCGCCCGGCCCTCGAGCTCTCGCCGATCCCGACCTCGCTCAATAATGATCGCCTTGTCGACCGCCTCCCCGTAGGCCGGTCAACCGCATCGGTTCCATTGTCTTTTCAAAGATGACCTCAAGCCCTGAATGAAGTCCTGCGTCTTCCGGCCTTCCTTTTCCCAAGACTCCAGGAGCAAACCGCCCCAAAATCGTGAAGGCTTGCACATACTCCCCCACAGTCATGCTACCCCGCACCACTCATAATACTCTCTACGTCGAGTATATCGCAACGAGCTGGGAAAATACTCCCCAAAGAAGCGCTCAACAAACTCTCTCCAGCTCATCCGATCGCCATGGACAGCTCTAGTGGATTCCCACCACCTGCGTGGGATACCCAACAGATAGTGCGTCGCCACGCGCACCCGCTCCTCATCCTGGCACCCCAATCATCTCAAAGATGTCCTCTCGTCCATCTAATCCAGTCCTCGGCTACCTCAGGCCGTGAACCATCCTCAAAAGTCCTGGGTGCATGTTTCAAAAACCGTGCAGCCCCAATCCACTCCTCGTCGTGTTGGCTCTATCACGACCTCCCGTTGTTGCACATCCTGCACCACCCTCGCCTCCTCGCCGCTCGAGGTCGTAGTGGTCGCCGAGGCCGCTGTTGCCTCTTTAGCTCATCCACCTCTCTAGCCATATCCCTCATCGAGCCCCGCATACCCTGCATGGCCTCCTCGCAATCGAATCAATACCCTGAGCCAAATCAGGTCCCACAACGGGAGCCGACGATCTCTGCTGCGGGCTCTGCTCGCCCCCGGTGCCCCGACTCTATCGTGGGCTCCTCTGCCCGGGCCTTGGCCTCGGACGGCTCTCCTCGGTGGTGCCATCACACCTGGCCACAACAACAAACAACAAACGGTCAATAAGACAAACAGCCATCAAAGGCACAACCGACTTGTAGGTTCTCACCACACGACCCGTAGGTCCATACCATGCATATAGCATCGTGTCCCCCATCAGGGTACACCAAATCCGGTCCTGGCTCTCACGGCCACGTGCCATCCCTGGCACCACATACGAGCACATCACACACAAAGACAATCTAGTGCCCTATATGCACACAATCATACCACTAGCAATGCACTCTATGTATGCTCCTAGGATGATCTAACCGACACCAACATAACCTAGAATACCTATAAGGACTGCGTTGATCAGGCGCCCTCCTTACGGTTTTCCAAGTCACATGGAATCAATTAACCACCCCTCACTAACCTAGGTCCACTAGACCATGCTCTGATACCAACTTGTCACGCCCCCGAATTCCAGGGAACCCGGAACCGGGTACATGACTTCCCCTTGCCCGCACCCGAAAGGTCAAGGGGTTGGTGACTAGCACCAATAGAGACTACACCGCGGGTCTTGTCTCAAATATGCAACCCCGTATACGGTCATACACCAAGGGTAATCCTGTACTTTCCCATATACCATCATGCATACAAAGAGTCAAACAATCATACGGACATCACATCATATAGGATGCAAATACAATCGTCCACGGACCCATGTCCGGGATATCACATAAAACAATACGAGAATATAACTGTATCATACATCAGAGTAGTGGGCGTCCTCCTGGAAGAAAGTCCTCCACTAGTCTCGGGTCACACCTGAAAAAGGTAAACAACAAGTAGGGGTGAGCGACAAGCTCAGTAGGTGACCCCAACACTCCACATCATGCAACACATATAAGTCTATACTATATGCTTAGTGTACTCGTGCACCGTGTAGTGTGCACAATCATCAGACTCGCCCGCAACAAACATCAGGACAACTTGTCCACAATCCTCCATGGGATCCCACTCGGGGCACTCGGCCCTAGCTCCACGAGCTCAACGGCTCAACTCAGGCCTTAGCTTGTCCACGCGCAATATGCCCGGCCACGGTCGCCACCAGGCCCGCCATCGGTGCATATGCCTGCCACGTCAACCACATAGCACCATCGGTGCATCACGGTGAGAACCCAAACAAGTCACGGAGTCCATGCCCCAATACCTCACACCAACATACTAACATTAGTATGGCATGTCATTTTCAATATTCCTTTGGAACTGTAGCCAGTCTTCCCAAGTAAATCCTCAATCCTTGATTTATGAAGGAAGTACCCATAGCAGCTATTTTCTCGAAATCAAAAGTCCCGGCATTGGGTTCCCATAGCATAAATAAGATAATCCGATTTTTTGGGGATTTTTCCGAGACGTTTAACCTCACTTTCCAAAAATTCACCACTACGAACTTTTGGGTTTTTCCGAAATTTTACACTAAAACCCAATTTTCACATTTTGAAATAGTGGGAATTAATTTTTCTAGTATTTTTCTTTGAATCCAAATGGGGGGTATTTCGTTATTTACATTGTAACTTAAGTATAGTACTTAAATGTGTAGATGGGTATAGGTTGCAATGTAAATAGGTCCAGTCCAGTCAAACTGTATTTCGAATCTGCCAGTGAAACTACATTTTCGAATCTGCATTTCGAATCTCGTTTAAGCGCTTTCGACTCTCGAACCTACACTCGAACTACCTTCGAAAACTACCTTCGAAGTACCCATGAACTACCTTGAAACTCCCTTGAAGCACCTTCGAACCTTCAAACGATACTCGAAAATTTCACATTCGACACTCGAAATTACACTACATCGAACCTACCTTCGAACCTTGAACCGAAACGATACTCGAAAATTTCACATTCGAAATTTTCAATTTCCAATCGATCTCATCGGTCGTTCTCTACCCGATTCCACGACGATTCATCGTTCATCATCGTTTTTCACCTGTTTCTCGTCTGGATTCAACCCGGAATCTCATAAAACTCATACCTAATACTATATCTTAGGTTTTAAATCACGTCTTACCCCTCAGAACGCATTTAAATACAAGATTCAACCCAAAATTGGTTTTTCCCCAAATTCTAGGGTTCAACACGAATTTGCATGATTTCATCAAATTCTTACATGTTAATCCAAAAAAAACAGCAAGAAAAGGGTGAAGAATCAGTGGAACACCTACTTGGAATGATTCTTGATGTTCGAACGAGCTCAAAACGCCCCAAATCGCCAAGGCCTCCAAGCTTCCTTCTCTCTTTCTCTCTCTAAGCTCTCCAACGCAAATTCAGAAATGCTCAAACGTAACGTGGAAGCTCTCTTTCCCCTATTTATATTTTTGCCAGTCAACTGACCTAGTCAACCATTGACCCAGTCAATAATTAACCTCCAAGGTCCCGAACTCCAAATTGAGTCAAACTACAGTCAAAACGCTCGAAATGACGAGCACAATACTACACAGATATTAGTACACCCAAATGACCGCTCAAACGCAAAGTCAACCAATAGACCCCGAAAAGTCAACAATCGGGTCAAATGGGGCCCCGACTCGGAATCGGGCCCAAGTACAGTCAAAATGCTCACATTGACGGCTACACTACCGTCTCCGATAGTTACATTCCCATAGAATGACTATCTCTCAAGACTACCCAAATACGAGTCTTTACAATTCCAGCCCCAAAATCGATGTGCCAAAGCCTAAGACCTATCTTTGGGTCAAGGAATGCGAGGGAGTTAGACAACTTCCTCTGGACCATGGAGCAAGACTTCGATGCCTTGAACATTGTCGACGAGGCAAAGAAGGTAAAGACCGCTCCACTATACTTAGTCGATTCGGCTATGGTGTGGTGGAGGCGACGATATGCCGACAAGGAGTGCGGCCTATGCATTATCGACAATTGGGCGATTTCAAGCGGGAGATCAAGGCCCAGTTCTATCCCCCGAATGCGGAAGACGAGTCCCGGGCGAAACTTCGGCGCCTTACCCACAAAGGCACGGTGCGGGAGTATGTCCGTGAATTTTCCGAGCCGATATTGGAGATCCCGGATATGTCCGCGAAGGATTCACTATTTTCCTTCATGGACGGATTGCAACAATGGGCGAAGGCCGGAGCTACGACGGAGGAATGTACAGGACCTGGCGTCGGCCATGGCGGTGGCCGAATCACTCATCGAATATAAGAAGCCGGAGAAGGCCACCAGCTCTTCATCGACTTCCAAGGCGAACAGGTTCCACAAGGAGAAGCGTGGGGGAGAGAACCGAAGTGAAGGAAAAGGGAGACCCTTTCAACCATCTAAGGACTTTCGCCCAAAACATTTTGCGAATAGTTCCAAGGATGGAGAGAAACCAAAGATCTCATGTTTCCTTTGTGAAGGCCCTCACAAGGCGTTCGAGTGCCCAAAGCGCTCCAAGCTCTCCGCGATGATCAACGAAGACGAAGAGAGGAATGCGAGGGATCCACGACTTGGTTCCTTGCAACTCCTCAATGCAATCAAGGCGAAGGTGGAGGTGCCACCATCCGGATGACGAAGGGGCGCATGTACGTGCTCGCTAAGGCCAATAACCTTGAAACTAAGGCCTTGGTGGACACGGGTGCGACCAACAACTTCATTAAGGTAGAAGAAGCTCGTAGAGCGGGGATAGTCTACAAAGAAGAAAAGGGGCTGGTCAAGGCGGTGAACTCCAGCCGGTCCAATCCATGGCGTGGCTCGAGGTGTCGAGCTAAGTATTGGCGAGTGGAGAGGCAAGGTGAATCTCTCCGTGGTGTCGATGGACGACTATCCCATGGTGTTGGGGATGGAGTTCGTTGACCAGGTGCGGGCAATTCCAATTCCTAGCACCAACACAATGTGCATCATGGACGAGGGGAAAACGTGCATGGTGAAGGTAATGCGGGAGGAAGAGCTCAAGGCGAAGTCTCTTTCGGCGCTCCAACCGTCTAAAGGAGTTAGGCGACAGGAGCCAACCTTCATTGCTATGGTGAAGGAAGGATGCCCAAGTGTTGGGGAGGAGCCCCCAACGGAAGTGAAGACGGTCCTTGAAGAGTTTGGGGACGTTATGCCACCCGAACTCCCCAAACAACTTCCGCCGAAGCGGGAGGTGGACCACAAGATCGAACTAGAGGCCGGTGCAAGGCCTACTGTTGCGGTGCCCTATCGGATGGCACCACCGGAGTTGGAGGAACTTCGGAAACAATTGAAGGACTTGTTGGATGCCGGGTTCATTCGGCCATCCAAAGCGCCATTTGGAGCACCGGTGTTGTTCCAAAAGAAGCACGATGGGTCGATGCGGCTATGCATTGACTATAGGGCGCTAAACAAGATTACGGTGAAGAACAGCTACCCCATCCCACTCATATCCGACCTATTTGATCAACTTGGCGCTGCGAGATGGTTCTCAAAGCTAGACTTGCGGTCGGGATATTGGCAAGTGCGGATAGCCGAAGGTGATGAGGCAAAGACGGCGTGCGTCACAAGATATGGCTCTTACGAGTTCTTGGTGATGCCCTTTGGCCTCACAAACGCCCCCGCCACATTCTCGTACGTTGATGAACCGGATCTTCCAACCATACTTAGATAGATTCGTCGTGGTGTACCTTGATGACATTGTCGTCTACAAAGAAAACCTTGGAGGAGCACAAGGCACACTTACGGCGGGTTTTCCAAATCTTAAGGGAGAACCAACTCTTTGTAAAGAAGGAGAAATGTGACTTTGCGAAAAAGGAGGTGCCCTTCTTGGGTCACATCATTGGCGGCGGCAAACTAAAGATGGATAACAAGAAAGTGTTAGCCATCAAGGAATGGGAGACGCCCAAGAAAGTCCCCTGAAATGCGTTCCTTCCTTGGCTTGGTTAACTACTATAGAAGATTCATCCGCGGCTATTCCCACATTGCCGCACCCTTGACGGAACTATTAAAGAAGAACAAGACTTGGGTGTGGGATGATGCTTGCCGAGAGGCATTCGAGAAGTTGAAGCAAGCCGTGACAAACGGACCGGTGATGGCACTGCCGGACCATACAAAGCCTTATGAAGTTCACACGGATGCTTCGGACTTTGCCATCGGTGGAGTTCTTATGCGGGAGGGGCATCCCGTAGCATATGAGAGCCGAAAACTTAATGGCACCGAACGGAGGTACGCGGTGCATGAAAAGGAGATGACGGCCGTTATGCATTGCCTTCGGGTGTGGAGGCATTATTTGCTAGGGTCCAAGTTCGTGGTGAAGACGGACAACATTGCTACGAGTTATTTCCTAACTCAAAGGAACTTAACTCCGAAGCAAGCACGGTGGCAAGGACTCCTAGCGGAATTCGACTTTGTGCTCGAGTACAAACCGGGCACAAATAATGTGGTGGCCGATGCACTAAGTCGAAAGGCGGAACTCGCAGCCATTAGCCAACCACAATTCCCCCCTGGTGGACAAACTGAAGGAAGGAATGGAGCACGATCCATTAGCCAAGTCCTTGGTGGAGTGCGTCAAAGCTGGGAAGACGCGGCGATTTTGGCTAAGGGATGACTTGCTCCATACTCGAGGGGAACGGGTATACGTTCCTAAATGGAGAAGTTTGAGGAGAGACATCCTCAAAGAATGCCACGACTCGCGGTGGGCTGGCCATTCCGGAGTCGATCGTACCTTGGCGTTAGTCGAACGGAGCTACTACCGGCCTCAACTTTACGAGGACGTTCAAGTGTACGTGAGGACTTGTCTTGTGTGCCAACAAGACAAGATAGAGAATCGGCAATCGGTGGGACCGTTAGAACCTTTGCCTACTCCTGGAAAGACCTTGGGAAAGTGTTTCTATGGACTTCATTGTTTGTCTCCCAAGATCCGAAGGATGCGGTACGATCATTGTGGTGGTCGACCGATTCTCTAAGTATGGAGTTTTCATTCCAGCTCCAAAGGATCGCACAACAAACGACACGGCCCGACTATTCTTCAAGTACGTGGTGAAGTCGGGGCATTCCAAAGACAATCGTGAGCGATCGGGACTCTCGATTTATCTTGGGCGGTTTTGGACCGAGCCGTTCCGGATAATGGGTTCGGACTTAAACTTTTCAACAAGTTTTCACCCATAAACAGACGGCCAAACGGAGCGTGTCAATGGCTTATTGGAGCTATACCCGAGGCACTATGTTAGTGCCAATCAAAGAGATTGGGCCAAGTTGTTGGACATAGCCCAATTTTCATATAACTTGCGAAGAGCGAGTCCACGAACGAGAGTCCGTTCGAACTCGCAATCGGGCAAGCAACCATTGACGCCCACTTCCATCACTCGGGGGTACACTTGGAAAGAGCCCCGCGGCGTTCAAGTTTGCAAAAGGATGGCATGAATAGACGGATCCGCCAGGGCATACTTGCACAAAGCAAACAAGAAGATGAAGAAGTGGGCGGATCAACAAAGGAGGCCCTTGGAATTTCAGGAAGGAGACATGGTGATGCTCAAACTCCTTCCGCGCCAAACCAAAGCACTCAGACAATTGCATAAGGGTTTGGTGCGCCGATATGAGGGGCCTTTCAAAGTACTTAAGAGAGTTGGGAAGGTCTCATACAACCTGGACCTCCCGACTAGCTTACAAAGGCATCCGGTGTTCCACGTTAGTTTGCTCAAGCCTTACCATGAAGACTTGGAAGATACGAGCGGACAATGGGCGGTGCGGACACCAACAGCATCAACGGGCAAGACCTACGATAAAGAGATAGAGAAAATCCACTCTCGTAGAGTCGTGCCAAGAAGGGGCGTAGATCCAAGCCGGGTGGAGTACTACGTCCAATGGAAGAACAAGGCCGATTGAAGAGGCAAGCTGGGAGAAGGAAGAGGATCTGGGGCAATTCTCCAAAGATATTGAAGAGTACTGGGAAGAAACCGAACGCTACATCCAGCAGTTCGACGAGTTCGAGAAAGCCGAAGACGCAACGAGGACGCTGCGAAATCGGGTGGGGGGAGAATGTCACGGACCGAGGCTTATCCTAGCATACTTAGGCCATCTTGGGGTATTTCCCCTTTGTAAAGTGTTGTACTTAGCTTATAGAGTAAGTTGTAGAGATTTTATGTTTTGATCATATATGATGTCTCCTGGCGACATAGCCGGAAAAGTGTTAACATCTATATGTAGGGGAGTGATGTTGTAAAGCTTTCAAGCATTCAATACAATCGTTTGTTGCCTTCGTTTAAATCGATCTTCCGCTAAGCGCTTCCCTACACAATTGCTTTACAACGGATCGATGGGTTCAGATCCAAATGCGACGAGTTAGGGCCGACCTAGCGTTCCTTCGTACGGGTGGGAACTAGGTGCCGCACGGGTTAAGTCGCTATAAAGGCCGACCCCGTGACAATATGCCTTAACCTTCTTGTCCTTAAATGATGTGGGACAAACATCCCAACAATCTCTCCCTTTGTCACACATCGACCGTATATCATAGGTTGGAGACACACCTACGAAACTGGGGATTTCTTGTAACTCCCCCTCAATCCACGCCTTGTAGAGAGATCAAACCGGTTCGATATTAAAGTGACATCATAACCCGGATACCGCCGCACTAACGGGACACGCCGCTTGATCACACAACGCCGAGAAGACTTTCGATATTACGGAACACTTAACGGGGATAATAGGACAACCTGGGCTCGATACCAGTTTGTTAGAATCGGGCATAGGTAAAAGCCCGATTAAGTGTCACGATCGTCCGCTTTGGGCTCGCCACATCGGCCCGCACGGCTTTAAAACGCGTCGTGACATTTAAAGTTTCCTTTCTTCTTATATATGCCTTAACTTTCTCGTCCTTAAGTGATGTGGGACAAACATCCCAACAAGTAGTTTTGTGGATATAAAAAAATTTTTAAAACACATAAAACTTTTGGTGTATCAATTTTATTTTTTCTTATTTTTATATCTTCTCCCAATATTTTATTTTTTTGTCTTGTGTTCTTGAGTTCGTTGTTCTTGTTACATTCTTTTTTTGCACTCATGGTTAATAAACAACATTAAGTTCTAATTATTTTTTAACATTTTAAAGTTAAATATTAAACTAAAATATGTTGATAAATAAGATTAACATGTTTTAATTGCTTGTCTCTTGCGCGTTGATTTTATTATAGGAGACCAAAACTCGTCCTACAAATAAGTTTTCATTACTTTTATACCCAAGACTAGGGATGACAATTTTACCCGTACCCGCCCCGACCCGTCCCATACCTGCCCCGATGGGGCGGGGTTTTTTTTTTTTTTGAATTTATCGGGGCACGGGGCAATAATATTTTGCCCCGTTGGGTTACGGGGCGGGGACAGGCAAGCATCCCCCGCCCGCCCCGTGGGTATTCCCCGTTACGACCCAGCCCCACTTCCCACGTACCCGCCCCACGCTCGCCCCGACCCCCTCTGCCAAGACGCACCCCGGGATAAATCCCCACCCCCGTTACGACCTAGCTAGCCCCCACGTACTTGCCCCCCGCCCACGCTTGCCCCAGGCGATTCTGGCCGTGCGCGTCGAACCCGCCACTTGCGCCTGAAAATAAGCAAAATATAATAAAAATTTGGACCCAAGAGCTCCCCCCCTTGCATCAATTGCCAAACCATTAGGCTAACTCTATTTTGTTGTTTAAATTTATATAAATGATATATATACTTATCATATCACATATAAATAATAATAACAATATTAATGATAATTATAATTATTAATATTAATAATATTATTATTAATGATAATAATATTAACAAAGAGTGCATACTTTATTTTTAAAAAAGTAATTACAAAATATAAAATATTTGTATTATAATAAAAACTAAATGTACTATTACTATTTTAATATAAAATACAAATTAATTAGATTTAAATTTAGTTTTAAATTTATTAATAAGTTGATTTATGATTAGATGGTCCAATCAAATATTATTTTGATTGAAAATATATTAATATTTAAATTACTAATATCATTTACATATTTTATTATTTTTAATTCAATTATGAATTACATACCATCAAATGTTATAAAACTCAAAATTCAATCACCGTGACTCATATCACGCATAAAATAAATTATGGATACTAGTCATATTAATTTAATTGAAATTTAGTTTTAAAATTATTAATATGTTGATTTAAATCTAAATGATCAAATCAAGTATTATTTGATCGATAAATACATTTATATATGAACTTGTAATATCATTTACATGATTTATTACTTAAGTTTTTAACCCAAATATTGAATACATACTATCAAAAGCCGAAACTCACTCTTACCATGTATTTTTTAGTATATCAAACTTGTTAGTATTGTTTAATTAACTAATAACATTAGTTATAATTATAATAGTATAGATATACTTATCATACCAAAGAATATATATACACTTACACTCAATAATTAGTATTATCCAAAAATAATCATATTATTGTATTACTTATAACAAAAACAAGTTTTTATTACATTAAGGAAAACAAGTTTGAGAAACATGACTTTTCATAATATTATATTACTTATAACAAAAATAATATGATAACTATGTTATATAATTATATTAATTAGGTTTTCACTAATGTGTTATCATTTATTACCAATGATAATTGTATTATTTAAATTATTACTACTCGATATTCAAGTTATTACTTATTGATTATAATTTAAAATGCATGTATATAGTGACAATTATACAACTATATATATCATATATAACATAAGTAAGATGATAATTGTTGAGTATCTAAAATCTAATAATTAATGTTAGAAAATTTGTTGATAATTATATATGTCATAGATGATTATTGTTACTATGCTTACATCATTAGTGTATATACTTAAAATGTGACATATAAATAATATTATATTTAGTATAAAATACAAAGTAATCTTATAATTATTAGGGCATGTTTGGTTGGGGTGTTTTCCGTTTTCGTTTTCAAAATGTAATAGCTATTTTCGGGTACAAAAAATTGAAAATTAAAAACAACAAAAACTTGTTTTCATTTTTTATGTCCTAAAGAATGAAAATAATATTTTATTGTTTTCAGTTTTATGTTTTTTATAGTCGAAAACAGCTATCACATTTTGAAAATGAAAACAGAAAACAGGTGAAACAAACATGCCCTTAGTATGAACTAACATATTATGTATGACATAAGTAATCTTATAATTATTCGACTAAATAATATTTAATTAGATTATTTAGTATTAAATCAACATATTAATATTTTTTAAAACTAAATTTGAATCTAATTAATGTCCATCTACAAATTATTTTATTCATGATATGAGTCATGTATTGTGAGAGTGATTTTAACTTTTGATAGTATGTATTTAATATTTTAAATAAAAGTAATAAAATATGTAAATGATATTATCAGTTTAAATATTAATACATTTTCAATCAAATAATATTTGATTGGACCATATAATCATAAATCAACTTATTAATAAATTTAAAAATAAATTTGAATCTAATTAGTTTGTATTTTATATCAAAATAGTAATAGTATATTTAATTTCTATTATAATACAAATATATATATACTTTGTAATTATTATTTTTTAAAATAAAGTATGTACTCTTTATTATTATTATTATTATTATTATTATTATTATTATTATTATTATTAATTTTAATAATTATATTTATTATTATTAGTAATTATATGTGAAATGACAAGTATATATATCATTTACATAAATTTAAACAATAAAATGGAGTTAGCCTGATGGTTTGGTAGTAGTACATCTAAGGAGAAGGTCTTGGGTTCAAAAATTAGTGCAAGCAATTTATTTTGCTTGATTTTCGGGCTGTGGGGGTTCTGGCTGCTGGGTGCGTGCGGGCATGGGTGGGCGGCTGGCACCCGCGCTTTAGCGTGTGGGCTTGCGTTCGCGCTATGTTGGACTGGGTGTGTGTTGGAGGGGAATCCTTGCCCCTGTCCCCGGCGGGGCGGAAAACGAGGCACGGGGCGGGGATGGGCGTATTTTCACTATCGGGGATGGAGACGGGGCAACCCAAAACCCAACCCGCCCGCCCCATTGCCATCTCTACCCAAGACTAACCCAAATTGAATTTTCATTTTTTCCTTTATTATCATTTTCTGCATACGTGATAACAACTTGCACATGTAATATAAGTAAGTTATGTCATCAGCGTGCAGATAAAAAATTTATTACGGCTTAATTTATCCATGTATTAATTTGTGTCATTGCAACGGGCATAAAATTGGTAGTTTCAGGGTAACTTAATAAAAGGGAGAATGAAATATGCAACTGATTTTTGGTATTATTTTGAAATAAGTGACTAAGAGCACTCATAATGGGCTTAATAAATGTAAATTTTTGTTAAATTTTAGATAAAAAGCATTAAAAGATCTTTTGCACAGACTCAATAAAATAACCATAAAAGTAACTAGTTATGTTTCACTGGCCAAATTTAACAAGACATTTCCTGTTAGCTATTCCTTTTTTAAAAATAAAATAATATGCTTTCTCTCTACTCTCTCCTGGCCAAATCGTGGCGTGGTGAGCTGTCATCGGGACACAAAATTAATATTTTAATATAAATATTAAAATTTTGCTAAGCCCATAAATACTAGCATAAATTTTAACTAGTCAAATTTTATAAGAATTAAATTTGTAGCTAAATTTTGACTAAAATTTATTGAGCCCACTATGAATGCTCTAATCATAATTTATTTGTATTTTTTTCTTGCCATAATAATAATGTATTAGTATGTTAATACGTTATATAATTTCGGTATATAATATTACTTATAAAAAAATAATGTGACATATTAAATAAAATAATTTTTTTTAAATGACTTCATAAATCTATCACCTCAATTTGTTTTGGCGTTAAATTTTATTGAAGTTGTCTAATTCTTTATTAGCTCTTTATGTTTTATCGTCCTACAAATAAAAATAAAAATTGCACATGAATTAGAGCAACTCCAACCCATTGTGTATTATTTACATATAGACATTAAAATTTAAAATTTTTGCTCCAACAGGACTTTCTACATGACTATTTAGATCTGAAATTTGTTATAATGATTCTTCAAATGTGAAGAGTCACTATAAATTATTTATATATTATTTTATTATTTTCTTTAACTTTCTTTCTCTTTTCTCGTTTTCTCTCAACGCTCTCCCATCCCTCTTCTCTCTCTATGATGCTCTCTCATCTCTTTTTTTCTTTTTGCGGCTGCCATAGATCTACGATGGAGGAGGGCTTGTGCGCGACGCCGAGCAGGGGGTGGGGGCGTGCGTGATGCCGAGCAAGGGTGGGGGAAGGGATCGTAGCGGTGACGTGGGTCTTGCAGCTGCCATAGATCTGCGACGCCAGGCAAGGGTGGGGGCCTATGCACGACACCGTGCGGCGGAGGGGGCCTGTTGTCACGCCTCGAGAATTCAGGACGTTTCTCAATGGCACGATCCATAAATATATTCGTGCTACTTGTAGGAGAGGGGCAGGTTGAAGCGTAGACGGTGCGCAGCGGGAAGGTTCCAGGCAGTTTGTGGAGGAGAATGGATGGAGCCCCTTCGGAGTTCGAAGTGCCGATGCGGTTGAATGCGGGGAGCACGCCGCTAGTCGAGGACTTGACGTTGAAGAATGGATTTGACCATCCTTACACAAACTAGTTAGGAACCTGGAGCCATTCTCCGATGAGTCCGATAGTAGAGGCGAAACCGGTCTACGTGCGCTTCAACCCTCAAAGACTAAACTTAGTAGACCGTGTGAGAGAAGCTAAGTGTCGCAATGGGTTAAGAGGCGCAGGAAATCGACCCCGTGACAAAGTGATATTAGAGCTGAATCGGCCCTTATCTTGAAGACTCGCTAAGCACTCTCGTGAGTTACGTGATCCCAAAGTGGGAACTCATATAGGTGAGTCAACTAGAAGTGTCTTGCACGCTTCGCATCCATAGAGTTGGAGTATCCTAGAGTGTGATATAGAGTTGGGCAAGGGAGTACGACGGAGCGCGCCGGAGCGATCTTGGAAGTCTCCTATCCGTTGGACATTGGGCAAGCGGGGAGCATCTTGGTAAAGGTGTTGCAACCTGCGGGGAAGCGATGTCCAATCGGATGTCATTGGGCGAGCGGGAGGGCATCGAGGTGAAGATATCGCGACTGTGGGGAAGCGATGTCAACAACCGCAACGAAGACGTTGCGAGGATTGGGTGGAGGAGAATGTCACGCCCGAGGATTCGGGAAGTTTCTCAGAAGCACGATCCATAAATGTATTCGTGCTACTTGTAGGAGAGGAGCACATTGAAGCGTAAACGGTGCACGGCGAGAAGGCTCCAGGTAGTTTGTGGAGGAGAATGGATAGAGCCCCTTTGGAGTTCGGACGTGCCGGCCCGGTTGAATGCGGGGAGCACACCGCTAATCGAGGACTTGACGTTGAAGAAGGGATTTGGCCATCCTTACACAACCGGTCGGCGGCTGGAGCCATTCTCCGATGAGCCCAATGACAGGGTGAAATCGGTCTACATGCCCTTCAACCCTTAAAAGCTAAACTTAGCGGACCGTGTAGAGAGAAGTTAAGTCTTTACAATAATTTGAGAAGTGCAGAAATCGATTCCATGACACCGTGCACAAGGTCAGGCAGGGGTGGGAATGTGCATGACGCCAAGAGATACGATTGTGGTGATGCAGGTGCTGCAGTACAGGTCAAAGCAAAAAATAATAATATTTTAATAAAAAATAAGTAAATTAAGGAATAATATTAAAATTGAATGCATAAAAAAAATCTCGACATTTAAAAGATCCGAAGTGAAGAAAATATAAATAACAGTATTATTTATATTCGTTGAAGATAAACTCGGGGGGACCGACAGGCTACTTCTGCAGCCTGCGAGCCGTTGCGTGAAGCAGCGAGAAAATTAAAATTTCTTCCTCTTTCTCGCTTTCTCTCTCATCGGAGAAAATTGTCTAAATTCCAAAGCGATGATTAGGTTTTCTCTTCCATCGCTCCTCCATCTCCTGCTGATCTCGTTCGTCCTCATCGACTCTGCCACTTCGTACCCCGCGGCGTCTGGTCCGAAGATCTCTGCCGCTAATGTCAAGCAGGTTTCGTCGAAGCCGAGGTAATCAAATGATCCCTATTTTTTTTTAATTTCCCCTTTTCCCGATTTTGTGGATAGATTTATGCTTCCAAGAACCGCGTTTCTGATTTTTTTTAAAAAATTTATCATCGGCACAGAGCTTTCGTGTACGAGGGTTTTCTCACGGAGGAAGAGTGCAATCATTTGATCTCTCTTGTGAGTTGGTTTTGAGATTTCTCAATTGTTGTTCTGTTTTGAGTTTCATTTGGTCTGCTGAGTGAGGTTAAACACTCTTGACTTATGTTTGTGAGGGTCTGTCAGGCGAAATCGGAGCTGAAGAGATCTGCGGTTGCAGACAATGTGTCTGGAAAGAGCAGGCTCAGCGAGGTTCGAACTAGCTCCGGAACGTTCATAAGCAAAGCAAAGGTTGGTTCCTTGTGCTTCTGGCCTCAATGTTCTCAAATTCCAATGATGTGATATGGACAATTCGGGTGGTGATTGAAATACGCAACAATCAACCAATAACAATCTTAATGGAAAATGTTGAAATTCAGTAACTGATTATCCAAACCATTGTTTCAAACTACACGCATGGTGATGATGGTCTGTGGGATTCATTTAAAAGGATAGATTAAGGACTTTTACTGTTTCAAAACAGATCATTACGTAGAAATTAGTCATACCACTCTTGTCATACTTTGTTTTATTACTTCTCAAACTCATCCCCTCCCTGATTGTATCAATAGATATATGTAAGTATTTAGGCCTTGGACATGATATTCCTTACAGAATGAGTACTATTTTTATTTGGTCATAACTTCAACTTGATGGTACAGCACATTGCATTTGTTCTTGGCCTATAGGTCAACAAGAATGCTGATGATCCAGGGAAATCCAAAATGGTTTGGCTTCATATCAGCAATAGTGTAATTAAATATTGATCCTGGAAATTATAATAAGCTACCCGGAAACTTGTCTACTATTGACTGCTGATAGTGACATACAGATGATTTTTGACGGTCATATCACATTTAGTTTTAACTGTGAGACTAACAGTGTAAAAAAAATTATGGCAATTACTTGTTTCAGTTTGATTGATTGCGTGCTTTCTTGCTGTACAAAATATGAATTGTCTCTTCCCTTTTCCTCTTCCAACTGCAGGACCCTATTGTTAATGGCATAGAAGAGAAGATTACAAGTTGGACCTTCCTACCTAAAGGTGGGCTGTCTTTGAATATATCAATTATTAGAGTTGAAATAGGCTGGAAGAATGAACAAAAGTGATGAACTAATGAACATGAACTTTCCCTTGATGGTTGTTTCTTGGGACATGCTGCTCTATCATTTTAAGAAAGCTCCCCTTTTTGACTAACATATCAGTGTGGCTACTGGCTTCACTTGTATAAATATTAGAAGAATCTCCAGTGTTTACAGGCTCACTAATGTTACTGTGGGCAATTTGTTCTTCTTTGGCAATTATTATCTTGCCTAAAACCTGAACAAGTCTATAGATAACTCAATTTTTTTTTATTAAAGATATATGTGGTGACATTTTCCTTTGAAGGCAATTCATGACGACAAAGTAGTTGCCTTGCATCTGAGAGAACACTATCTGAAGTTGCTAACTGATGAGTGACTTCTACATAATTATACTCTGTTAGAACTTTGGAGCTATAGATTTGGTTATGAAAAACATTTATTTATTATTTCCTATATAATCTTGCGTGCCTTGCCAATTCCAATTTATGTTTTTATTTTTATTTTTTATTTATATACTTATAGATAATGGGGAAGACATTCAAGTACTCAGATATGAGTCTGGGCAGAAATATGACCCGCACTATGATTATTTTGCTGATAAAGTTAATATTGCACGAGGGGGGCATCGTGTAGCAACTGTACTTATGTATCTTTCCGATGTGGCGAAGGGTGGTGAGACAGTATTTCCTGAAGCTGAGGTCAGTCTGCATGCTTACCTCAATCTGAATCATTTGAAGTGAAGGTCCATTATGACATACTTCTAGAATGGTTTTTCTTTTTCAGGATCTATTACTTTTGGTTAGATTTACCTTGCACTTGTAGTTCTGCTTGAGCAGCAGTATAAATGTATTGCATCAAAATTTTGTTAGCTTGACAACCAATTAGATCTGGACCGGTAGGATTTCCCTCAGCCAATGAATAGTGACATACTATATAGAGTAAGCAGGAATCACCAGGGAAGCAAGTGCAAAGTTATTTAAAAATGTCTAATGAATTTTCCTTGTTCTAATTCTTTTCTCTACACTACTCATTTCCTTATCATCTATACTGAGTAGATCTAACTACCTGGGTATATTTTGTATTTTCTTTTCCAGTTTTAGTAACTTTTTTGACTAAATTCTGCAGGAGCCTCCCAATTTCAGATCTTCTACACCGGTCCAAGATTTGTCAGAGTGTGCAAAGAAAGGCATTGCAGGTGAGCCACTGGAATAATGCCAAAATACTGCAGTGGATTCTGCTCTTGCATTTGCAACAACTAAAGTAGTTCTTTTTGCCTTTTCTAATTCAATTCCAATCTATAAAATACCCAGTAAAGCCACGAAAGGGAGACGCTTTGCTCTTCTTCAATCTGCATCCTGATGCTACTCCAGACCCAATGAGCCTGCATGGAGGGTGTCCTGTGATTGAGGGTGAGAAGTGGTCAGCGACCAAGTGGATCCATGTTGATTCTTTTTCTAAGATTTTGGGAGCTGGTGGGAACTGCACAGATGAGCACGAGAGTTGCGATAGATGGGCTGCTCTTGGGGAATGCACCAAGAACCCGGAGTACATGGTGGGAACACCTGATCTGCCCGGTTCCTGCAGGAGAAGTTGTAAGGTGTGCTGATTAGCACGTCGATCCATTTTTTTCGTCTGTAGTGGTTTTTTTTTTTTTTTGGATCCACTTCGCTTCATTTACTTCTTGGGGCGGTCGTGGGTAGCTTTAAATAAAATTCTTGGGGCGGTCGTAGGGTAGCTTTACTTCTTGGGGCGGTCGTAGGTCGCTTCATTATTAGGTTTCAGAGTTTCCATGTGTGATATTCTTCCAAGGGGTAGCTTGTCTTGCTCTTATTGTTATGTCTCAAATTTCTCCACGGGTTCGTTCATCCTCGTGTGCTTTAAATAAAATTCAGTATGCTCCTTTGGGTTACTCTTGCCTAGTTTGTGTTCATATTGACTAACTATTCACCCAGTTGGTTGATGGTCGCTCTGAAAACTGTGTTCGTACTCTATTGACGGGAAAAGAGACGGTGACAGGTGGATTGTAGCGGTAAAAGAAAGAGACGGTTACAAATCAAGTCAATCTTTAAACTTCAATCCCACATGGCACTAAGCTTATAACTCTAGCCAGCTTCGATACTGTCCTATGCTTTTCTCTGTCTTGTCCGGTGTGCTTGATGTTGTAAAGGCTGTTCTTATTGCACATTCTCGCATCAGTGTTTGCAATGATGTCCAACCCACTCATTGCAAAAAAGCTCAGGGCTTTCAGGAGGCTGTTAGAAATCGGCAATGAAGGGGGTTTTGATGCCGGCCCGGGATATCAATCACTGGGCATGGGTGTGAATGTTGACTTTACACACCTGAAATCGTTTGAGGATTGCTCTACTCTCTTCTTCACACATTACACACCGCAGTGGTGCAGTGATAATAATAGGCTCCTGACGTCCAGATCATTAATCGCAGCCTCCTCTTCAGTCTTCCGTTCCAGTCTCCCAGACTCTTTTTCGCGGCAAAAAGGACCAGTCTAATTTGCCTTCTCTCTCTCAAGCTCTTATCTATTATGCTGCCTGCACCCCCTCATGCCTACATACAAATCAACCACTTTGGAACTGCTGCATCCTCTCTTCGTTTGTCTCATCCCACTTTGCACCTTAAATGAGATTGACGTTTTATTATTTATTTAAAAAGGGGAGGCAGTGTCGTGTCACGTCACATGTGATTCTTATCGCGTGTGCTTGGTTGATGCGGAAAATACATGAAAAAGCACTAGACTTATAGATAAGCTACCAGGAAAAAAAAATCCCCTGCTTGGATGACACAGACAAGCAACAGGAAGTAGGAAAAACATCAAGGATTAGCGTGATAAAGTTTCCGTAGCGAAAACCCACATAAATTATACAGTAAAAGATAATTATAATATTGTCCTTACAAACAGCTAATGATTTATATAATTAAAAGACAAAATAATAAATTAATAATTAATATAAATTTATTTATTTGTTTCTCAACTTTTTTTCACCCTAACCAATCATCCTATGGAAAAACGAATTTCCATCTAATCTCTTTTCACCTTTTTACTTTCCACTTCTTTTCCGCTTGTTTTTTCTTCCATACATTTTCCATATTGTGCCAAGCAAAGGCATAGCATGTGTTTGGTTGTTGCGGAAAAGGCATGGAAAAGCATTGGACCTATAGAAAAGCTGCCGAATTTTTTTTCCCCTGCTTGGATGATACAGAAAAGTAACAGGAAGTGAGGAAAACAACATGGATTAGCGTGATAAATTTTCCATAGCTGAACGCTGGGAAAACCCACAGAAATTGTACAGTAAATGATAATTACAATGTTGTCCTTACAAACAGCTAATGATTTATACAATCAAAAGACAAAATGGTAAAATTAATAATTAATATAAATTTATTTGTTTGTTTTCCACCTTTTTTTCCACCCTAACCAATCACTCTATGATGAATTTTCATCTAATTTCTTTCTACCTTTTTGCTTTTCACCTGTTTTTGTTCCATATCGTGCCAAGCAAAGGTGTAGAGAAATGGGAGCGAGTTAACCCTCTGCGAGCCGGCCTCGCCATTATGCCACCTGACGCGATCGCATGAGGCCCCCAATTTGTTGGGGCCTCATTTTTTTTAACCATTTATAATAATAAATGATAATAGATGAAGCAATTAATGCAGATTTTTTTTTCTCGATAAAGAATAAGAAAATAAAAAAATCGAGGCCTAAAGTCAAAATAAAATAAAATAAGCAACAATGCTTTACTATGGCCTTAAGCACAATAACCAATAATCTCCTCTCTATCAATCTGCGTTTCCTTTTTTTATTTTTTTTAATCTTTCTATTTGTGTTTCTATTGTAATACTTTTATTAAGATTAACTCATTATTTTATTCTTTACTATGGGAAAACATTATCATTTTTTTCTTAGATTTTTTAATTTTAAAAGACATATTATAAGGGGGCCTCATTTTACAATTCGACTTAGGGCCACTTAAAATTTAGGGCCGCCCGCCCTCTCGCTTGTTTGATACGGAAAAGGTATAGAAAATGCTTTTGGGTATGGAAAAGCTACCGAATTTTGCTTTTCCCTTGCTTGGTTAGCATGGAATCGGAATAGTAGGCAGAGAAAATGTCATCGGAAAGCATAATATCTTTTCCTTAGCGAATGATGGTGAAAGTTTGTGAAAAATAAACAGTACATGATAATTCTAATTTTACCATTTAAAATGATACTAATCAACCACACAAGAAAAGACAAAATGATAAATTTACAATAAACATAAAATATATCAAAATATTTTTATATATTTTCTAATTTTTTCTACCTTAACCTATCACCTTATAGAAAATAATTTTTCCACCTTTTTTTCCACCCTTTTTCTCTTCATTTCTTTTCTGTTTTTTTTCCACCTTAATATACAGGGACACTGTGTCTTCATTATTTCTTATATACATATTATCTTTATAAATTAAATATTTTTTTAAATTTTAATAAAAAAATTTATTTGTTTTTTAAAATATAATTTAAATATAAGAAATAAATACTATTTTTTATATTTAGGAATTTATTATTTATTCTAAAAAAAATTAATAATTTTTATTATTATTTTTGATACATGTTAATTTTAGAATCTTTATAACAAATAAAAGAAAGAAAAAATATAATATTATTATGTTAATATAATAGAGAAATTATAGGTAAAGAAATATAGGAGTTATTCGAAAATAAATAAATTTTATGGAGTATTATTTTTAATTAAAATTTAAAAAATAATATAAAAAACCCAGCTCTCAAAATTTTAAGATTGATTGCCAGATATGGAAAGGACTAAATTCGTTTTTTAATTATAAAAAGGGATTATTGCATTCAAATTTTTGTTATTGATAGTTATTTCTTCCATTTTATAGTGAAGAGTTATTATAAGAGTATTTTTAATAATTGAAAGAATAATTCTATTTGCATTTCTGACTGCATTGCAAGCCTTAAATGAGACGATGTCGTTTGAAAATTTTTAAATTAAACAAATCATTAATATCGTCCTGTCGCAAAGAGGAGGAAGAAGCAGATCCTAAAAAAGGTAGAACCTAAGAAATATAGGTGAAGTCCTGTAGCTGGCAGCCAACTCCATTTTTTTATTTTAGTTATGCAAAGATGGGTTGTCTTCCTCGCAAAGAGGAGGAAGAAGCGTCATCTTGTTTTCCATATTGATGGCTTGTTGCATTTTGATTCGGCGACACCCAAATTGTTTCTTTTTGCTAAAACCAACACATAAAAACCAAAATTCCCTTGTCTAATGTGCCCAAAAACGAACAAACGTGTCTTTTCTCTATCGCTCTCCCCTCAATAATAGTCGAACTGCAAGTTGACCCGACAACAACAACAACTGTTGTTTAATTGGTGAATCTATACTCTCTCTTCTCTTTTTTTTGCTTTCTTTTTTTCCCTGCAGTCTACAGACACAACGACATTTTGCGACACTGATGGCGTTTTGATCTAATTGGGTCCCGCCGCATCATCCATCACCCTCCTTCTCTCTTCTAGATATCTGTAAATGTTTCATTGTTTCGATGTCCCCATGGCCGACCGAGATCTATGTCGTCGTGATGGGCCTTATAGCGTCAATGGCTGCGGCAACGGCGGAAGAATGATATCCTTGCAGCACTAAAGAGGTATGAGAAGAAGAACGATGAAATAGAGAACCGGGGAAGAGGGAGAGAGGAGGAAAGCAGAAGAGGATGTAGGAAAATACGATACTTAACCAAAAAAACAAACAACTCAATCTCAAAATGAATCCTTTTATTAAAGGCTTGTCTTGTCCCACCTGCAACCCTACTTAAAGAAGTATGATTGCATATGAACTTTAAATAAAATTAAAATTAATTATAGTATATAATTAATTTATATTTTAAATTAATTAAATTTTTTTTAAATAGATAGATGAATGAATTATAAAATATAATTTATTTATTTTCTTTTATTATTTTTAACTGGACCGTTGGAATCTCACTAAATATTTATTTATATAGTCGCAGACCTCAATTCACACAAGGAAACACCCACGCCTCTTTCCTTCTTCTTTCTCAGCACGCCTTCATTGTTTTAGCCGCCGCTGGTTGCTATGGAAAATTAAGCTTTATATGGGAAGTGTACCGAAAAATTCTTGGTTGGTTGAAGTGGAAACTGCATTGCAAAACGTGAATTTGCATGAATATATGTGCTATTTTTCGAAAATGAATAGTAATGTAAATTTTCGAAATTGCCCGACTTATTCAATAATAATATGAAAAGAACATAATGCCTATTTATCTGCTATTTTTATATTTTTTCACCTTAAATAAATAATTATTTTTTCTAACCTTTTTTTTCATTTATTTTCTTTTATTATTATTTTTTTCACTTTAAATTCTTTCATCCTTTTCAGCCTTTACTGAAGCAAAGGGTTAATGATGCCAACACACTTGACTCATGTGGAGCCCACCAACATGTAATGCTTATTGCTTGGTTTCCTTCATTTCTGTATATCAAATTCTATCAATGTGTACTACGGGTATAAAACGGGCTAGTCCGCCCCGGCCCGTAACGGATTGGGCCTAAACGAGTCAGCCCGTTTAGGCTCACGTTTTAAACGGACTAGTCAAGGCTCGACCCGACCCGGCCCGCAAAGATTCGCGAGGGCCCGTGGGCTGGCTCGTATGTTTTTTATTTAATTTAATTTTATTATTTTATTTATTTAAAATTTAAAATTAATTAATAAAATTAAATATAACTAATATTATTTTAATTTTTTTTACAATTATTCATATATGAAATCTTATTACTTAATTAAAGCTATATAATACAATATATTCATTAAATCTTAATGTATTTAAGTATAAAAAATAAAAAAAAACCCACGAGCTGGCCCGCAACCCGCACGGGCCGGGCCTAAACGGGCTAACCCGTATAGGCCCGTGTTTTAAACAGACCGAGCCTTGATCGGCCCGGCCCGCCCGCAAGCCCGCGGGTTTGGCCCGCGGGATTGAACCTGTTTTACACCCCTAATGTGTAGTCCACAATAATATAAAATTTGAGCAATCAATTTAAAATAAAGAAATCATTAAAGTTAATGAAAATTAATATTAAATTAACAAATGTGATAAAGATATTAAATATCTAAAATGAGGAAAATATTATTAAATGTATTAATTTAATAAAATATTAAATTTGAGCTCATATTTTATATGTAAATGTAATAACAAATTTTGTAGTGATTAATGTTGTTTTCTATATTTTTCTTTAAATATGGAGAATGTTTTAAATATAGAGTCATTTTATACATATAATTTTAACACTAATGTTCAATTCACTTTTATTTTTATTGAAAACTTATTTTTTAATATGAATTTGATTTATTTTAATTAAAATAATCAAATGATCTATTAATATTTAGGACTAGAATTCCCTAATCTATGAACTAGAACTTAACATTAATTATTTGAAGGATGAACCGTAACTCTTTATTTGTAAAGAATTATCGTAGCAATTTTTACATCCGAAAAGTTATATAAAAAGTTTATTGAAGCATAAATTTAAATTTTAGTTTACTATTTATAAATAACGAGTGTTATTGATTTTTTTTTATTTTTATATTCTTCTACTCTAGTATTATTTAGAAATGTATTGTATTAATGATGTTTTTAGCCCATGAGTACACATCATCAAACATATTAATTTATGTGTTTTTTTTGTGCTTATTTTTCTGGTTTATTATTACCATATGTTTGTTTAACCCTTTGTTTGGTTGGGTAAAGAAAAGGGGTGAAAAAATTTTAGGTGAAAAAAAAAAGAGATGAAAAGAAAAAGTATGAAAAATCTGTTTTTCATATCATTGTTTGGTTGAGATATAAAAGAGGTGGAAAATTATTATTTTTATAATTTAAGTTAAAATAAAAAACAAGAATGAATGAAATACCATAACTACCCTTATTCCTACCCTTAAAACCCTTATCTCATAAATGATATTCATTCATTCACGCTACCTCCAAGCTACCTCCCATCCACGCCGCCCCACCTCCACAACCCTGCCTCCCATTCATACCACCCCACCTCTATCGTGCTACCTCTCATCCATGCCACTTTCGTTGTGTTGCCTCCCATCCATGCCACCTCTGCCGTGCGATTGGGTGAGGAGACACCGACAGAAAATAGGGACACAGAATGGGTGAGGAGGCACTAGCAATGAGGGGCGAGAGATGATAGAAGAGAATAACTCAAATCTGTGTGAGGAGGAGACAACGGCAAGAAGTAGTGGAAGATGGCGACTCAGCTTTTCAGATCTAGACAAGAGGTGGCGGAGGACGAGGGTAGTTCTCGTAAAAATTTGATTATTGTAACTTTTTCACAGCAAATTACATCAATTTTATTGTCAATAAAAACTAGCCGGTACACCCATTGTTTTATACCTATTTTCCAAATCTTCCAAATACAAAAAAAAACATAAATCAACCCATTTTCTCCACTAACTTCGTTTTCACCACTTTTTCCACACTAACCAAATGCAGGGTAAGGTTGTAGAGGATTGATTGGGTGGCCAAAATGATCTCAATTCCCAACACCTCCATCATCACACTCCCACCTCCCACGACCCAAACTTTCCATTCATTGCCGTACTCACCAACTCATAATTACCATCGTTCTAAAAAAATCATGTTTTAAAAAAGACATTTTGTTAAATATAATTTGTTAATTTATTTAAATCGATGTAAATAAAGTTTGTTTAACAAACTCATTTTATTTGAATCGAAATTTGAACTAAATATAGTTTGTTTTTCAAAAATTGTATTTAATACAACTCATTTCTTAGGCTAACCAATACCTCCACACCTATTATGTGATATTCCCAAAGTTTAAAGCAAGACTTCAACCAAATGTAGGGTTACATCAGCTATTAAGCTACCCCATTGAAGTTACCAAACATATTTTGTTGACTGAATTCTTTTCTTTTTAAAGAATCATGTTTTGAATATGAGAAAGCAAATACATGTTTTTTGTTTTTAATTCTAAATTCAATTTTGTGTGATATTTAAATTATTATTTTTAATTTTTTTCTCTTTTTCTTCTATTTTATTTATTAACTGGTTAAAACCAGGTATAGGTAAAGGCTTGATTACGTGTCATGATACTATCTACTTTGGGCTCGCACGGCTTTAAAACATATCGTGACATTTAAAGTATTCTTTCTTTTAATATATGTCTTGACTTTTTGTTGTCCTTGAGCAATGTGTGAAAAACATCCAACAATCTCCCCCTTTGTTACACATCAATCGTACATTATAGGTTGGAGACACACCTATGAAATTGAGGATTTCTTATAACCCCCCCTGTGGAGAGATCAAACCAGTTCGATATTAAAGTGACATTATAACCCGAATACCGCCTGCACCAATAGGACACGCCGCTCGATCACACTATACCGAGAAGACTTTGAATATCATGAAATACGTAACGGGGATAACTACAAGACAACCAGGACTTTGATACCAATTTGTTAGAATCATCCATAGGTAAAAGCCTAATTACATGTCACAATACTGTCTGTTTTGGGCTCGCCATATCAGCCCGCACGACTTTAAAATGCATCGTGCCATTTAAAGTATTCTTTCTTTTGATATATGTCTTGACTTTTTTGTCCTTGAGCGATGTGGGGCAAACATCCAACACTGAGCTTATCATTTTTTAATAATTTTTGTCGCACTTGATTTTAGAAAAAACACTCTTTTTAAAATATGTTTTTTTCTTCCACCAAATATAATTTATTTTTAAATTTAAGAAATCAAACTTTGACTTCAATAAATATTTAAATCATAAAGTTAAAATTAAAAAGAAAACTGATCAAATGTTCCCATATATATATATATATAATTTTAATGAGTTGGATATGTTATTATCAAATTTCTTTAATTTCCATGGGATCGTGTATTTTTTTATTTATATATTTTATCTTATAAAGAAGAGATCGAAGGTAGAAAATTATCATTGAATAGAGATGGAAATTTTTTGTTAAAATCTAGGATTTTCAAAAAGAAAAAGGAGAATGAATTAAGGAGAACCATTCTAAAAAATGTTCTTAACAAATTAGGGGTGAAATAAAAATAAAATAAAATAAGGAAAACTGCGCCAGGCTTTATGAATATAATGGGTAAATGAAATGGATTATACCTGAGGTAATTGTTTGTGGTAGGATTATAAAAATCAAATTTGTTAAATCTACTCATATTTACATGGGAAACCGACCCACCAATTAAATATATAAATTGGATATCTAAATATTTGAACCTTTTTAGGTAATCTATTTAATATTTTTTTTGATAAGTAATAAAACAATATATTAATGATAGGAAAAAGAACATGCAAAGTGGGCAGGAAATAGCCTCACCCAACAAAAAACCCACACAAATATGACAATGAAACCATAATAGGCCTAAGACAAAGCCTAAAAATAGGCTAGGACAAGGACCCCCTTAAAAGGCTTGCCTCTTTGATCAATTATGAGTAAATTTAACAAACTTGATTTTTATGACGAGGCAGAATCCTTCTGAACTTTATTATAAAGACCCATATTTATGCGAGGTTGAAAGTTAGGCTCTGAATAGAGTTTGGAATATCTATTTGGTAGTGCGGCTTTAGCGTTAGGATTTTGAGTTATTATTATTATTAATATGGTGATTTTAATATTTTGAGTTTATTATTAAATATTATTATTTTAATTTATTCGGTTATTATTGTTGGACCTCGGCCAGGGCATTCACTATCACAATATTGTCCGCTTTGGCACTCGCGCGCCCACCCATGGGCCGCAGCCCGCACGGATTAGTTTCTAACGGGCCGCGACCCGTTAAAACGCGTTGTGACAAGGTGCACATGAGCCTCCTCATTAGGACGACCTCAATGTTCGCCCTAACCGATGTGGGATTGATCTATGGGACGTTAGAGACCCAACAGTCTCCCCCCCAATCCCACCATCGGTCTAGAGGACCCGGCTCTGATACCACTTGTTGGACCTTGGCCAGGGCACTCACTATCACAATATTGTCCGCTTTGGCACTCGCGCGCCCACCCATGGGCCGCAGCCCGCACGGATTTGTTTCTAACGGGCCGCGACCCGTTAAAACGCGTTGTGACAAGGTGCACATGAGCCTCCTCATTAGGACGACCTCAATGTTCGCCCTAACCGATGTGGGATTGATCTATGGGACGTTAGAGACCCAACAATTATAATGTTAATATTATTAATGATTATTTAAGTATTTGAGTTATTATTATCATAATAATTAAGGTTATAACAATTATTATTATTGATGCAATTATTGTGTTTATTATTATTATTATGTTTTTATTATAAATATAATTATTTTAATATTTTAAGTTTAGTATTATTATGATGCTATTATTATTACTAATGAAATTATTATAATATTTTGAGTTATTATTATTATAATGCTATTATTATTATTACTATAATAAGTATTTTAAGGTTATAATTATTATTATACTCATTCTCTTATTATTATTATTATTAGATTTAATAATATATATATATATATATATATATATATTAGTACAAAAAGGAGAAACTAGGGTGAAACCCTACATTCGTCGTGCGTGCGTAGAGCGTGGCAAGGGAGGAGCAGGGAGTTTGAAACAGACTGTTCCACCGATCCTTCAAAACTAGATACAAGTAGGTGATCCTAGATCCTTCGTTGTTCTATTGTTTTAATAGTATGTGAAAATAAATATAACACACACACACACACACACACACACACACACACATATATATATATATATATATATATATATATATATATATATATATATCTACATGCATAGCTGATCCTCTTCTCTCCCTCTTCTCAATTCGGCTTCCGGAAACTTGCATACTATGACCAATCAAATTCCCTGCGTCCCATATGTGGCGAGGTTGTCATTAGGGGCACTGAGTCCTACATATGGCCATCTAATAATGATTGAGATTCTTGGAGTTAGTAGCGAGGAATTTCGTAGATGTTTGGGTTACCGGTGCAAACCATTAATGACTAAAATGTGATATGATGTTCTATTTGTGATTTAATGTAATCTAACTATGATAAAATAAGATACTACGGTGGCACAATCATACACTGATCATATAGACTTAGGATTCTATGTGATAGGATAGTAGAGATGGAGATCACCATCGGCATTCGTGCTCACCCTACTTTATTTTTATTTCCTATAGGTTGTAGGGAGTAGGCTGGTGGAGCCATAACGGAATAGGTCGGGATATGTTTGGTGTGGGATTTATTCTATAGACTTTGTTTGTTTATTATTTTATTATTTTATTACTAGAACTCGGGTCCATGGTAGTTGTATGAATCTTAATGGTGGAACTTATATGTGTTATTTTGTGTGTTGAATATTTATAATAATCGAATGCATTATCGTACCTTTTTAATAAATCTTGAATGGAATTCATTGGAAAATACAATTCTATCCCTATTGTAGTATTGTACAGATTGGATTAGACATCAACCCCTCGATCCCCTGGAGTATGGGCGTGGAGAAGGCACGTTCCTAGTTCTGTTATTTTTTAGAATTTGAGGGCGTGACATTGATCCCTGAGCTTCGATATCCTGCAACAAATCAGAGGAGTCAAAGCCCTTGCAAGTCACCTTTAACACCTTGCAATTGCTTTGTGGCCTCACAACCACTCCGGCCTGCCTCTACCTCTGTCGGGCAACCGGAGACACACCAAGGGGACAAGATTCCCCAAAGATAGCATCAACCAACGGACCATCAGCAGGATGAACAACTTGGTCACCCAACAAAAAAATCCCTAGCTAGTACTACATCATCGTCCTAACTAGCACACGAAAGGAACCAGGTCAAAAGAACCAAATGAAGCTACGCTAACACCGATGTTGTTTCAAAAGAAACAAGATGAGTCATTGTGACTAGTATTAATTATCGGCATTAAGCAAGATGACATTGAAGAACAATTATCCAATTTCACTCATTTCAGACTTGTTTGACTAACTAAAAGATAGGGGCGGCTCTAGGAAAATTATTTAGGGTGTTCAATATTTATTACAAATCTTAAATATAATCTCACCAAAAATATTACATAAAATGTTATTAAATCCTTATAGTTTTGTAAATCTTTAAATATAACATCACTATAAAAATACAAAGAAATTAAATTTATGAATTATAATAGAAATTAAAAAAAGAAACAAATAGTAAATTACTAGATTACCACCACCACCACTACCATTGGAAACAGAGTCTAGACTCCAGGATAACCGAGAAAGAAGAGGAGCCGAGCCACCAAGAGATGTGTGTATGTGCTAGAGGAGGCGTCAACCGATTGACGTGCCATGACTCACGCATCGTGCCATTGTCGGCCGGAGGGAGGGGAGTCGCTGAGTCGGGGAGATTGGACGGCGTGCGGCGTGCCGTTGTCACTCCTCCTTGGTCGTCCAGAGTCCACAACTCGGTGTTAGATATTAGAGAAAGAAAAGGCAATAGCGGTGGAGCAGCAAAGCCGTCGTCGTCGGCAGGAGGAGGGAGAGTCGGGAGATAGCCGACGAGAGACCGACTTGTGGTGATGCGGCCGCACCTACCACCTCGCCTGCTAGGGTAAGATGTGAGATGAATGAATTGTTGTGGACCAGGCCCACCGGGGTGTGCGTTAATGGGTATTGTTTTATTAATTCTATTTGACTATTTCTTTTCGTTCTTTCTTTCAATGATAGCATGTATTAAGACTTTAAGTATAGTATATATTTTTTAAACAATTCCAGGGAGTGCAGTTGCACACCTTTAGGATCAAATAGCGCCACCCCTACTAGGAGATGCGAGATGGTTCTCAAAACTGAACATGTGGTTGGAATATTGGCAAGTATAGATAACCAAAGGAGATGAGCTAAAGACAGCATGCATGACGAGATACGGATTGTACGAATTTTTAGCAATGCCCTTTGATTTCACGAATGCTCCTGTCACCTTTTGTACATTGATGAATACCGTCTTTTAGCCATTATTGGATAGATTCATCGTGTACCTCGATGACGTTATGATGTATAACAATCCATTGGTGGAATATCAGAAATACATACGACAAGTCTTTTAAGTATTACAGGAGAATCAATTGTATGTGAAGAAGGAGAAATGCAGCTTTGCTTGGAATGAAGTGTCATTCATAGGTCATGATATCAGTGGAAAAAATCTTCTAGTGGACAAGAAAAAAGTATTGATACCCAAGGCTAGATTTTGTTGTTGAGTATCGATGCCCAAGATGATACTCAACAATGTCTTGCATGTGTTTGGTTGGGGAACCTATTGAATGGAGTGAAAATCCATGCTCTTGTAATAAAATTTGTCCCGCACATTGATTTGCATGTGGCGAACTCACTCATAGACATGTATGCCAAGTGCTCTTCTGTGGGTTATATGCGAATGTCTTTAATATGTTGCTGGGTAAGGATCATGTTTCATGGTTGACAATCATCGTAGAATATTGCCAGTATAGCTTTCACATGAAATGCTATAGTTAATGCCATTATGCTAATGTGGTTTCATGAGATTACGTGAAAGTTTTATATTTGTTTCAAGAATCACAAATGTATAGTTAATGCCATTATGCCAATGTGGTTTCATGAGATTACGTGAAAGCTTTATATTTGTTTCAAGAATCACAAATGGTATAGTCAATGCCATTATGCCATTACGATCGAAGTATACTAATGGCATGCGGTGGCATATTAACATTGTGTAAATTTTCCTCCCTTGGTCATAGTTAATCGTTTTAGTTGTAATGGTAAATTGGATTTTGCACTTATAAAATAGAATACTTTTTCTTATTTTAGACTTGTGATGGATGATTTTTTATACTTCTAAATAAATATTTTTTATTTTATGTTTTATTTTTAGATTTTATGTCAAAAAGCAATTTTCAGAATGTAAATAATTATTAAAAAATTAAAAAAAATTCTAAAAATTATTTCCATTCTATTTTAAGTGGCGTCTAAACAAAATGTCAAACGTGTTCCCTCTGATAGATAATCTTGTGAGGGAGTGGGTTGTGGCAGACACAACTCTATCATTAGAACATCAATAGTGCCAAGCACTTGTTTATTTTTAAATCTTGGTTGGTTGGTGGCTACCTACTTTAAGATGATGATAAAGAAGAAGAAGAAGAAGAAGAACCATAGATGTATGTATATATATATATATATACATATATTTTGAGCGATCTGATTAAGGAATTAGGTGCGTACGATTACAAGCCACACAATATACTCGGGTAAGCTTGAGACAACAATATTAGTTGCCGCCAACGTGGTTTTCTTAAGTCAATTTGAATTTCACAAAACCTAAAAATTGCATTTCCGTTACGATTAAAGTGAGAAGTGTGTCATTAGCATAGTGTCATAATCGGATCGACTTGGGCGATTGAACTGGTGATTCGAGTTTTTAATCGGTTTGTTTTTCTAATTAAATTGTTTCTAAAATAAAAAATAAAAAAAACCCGAACGACTCAGTTGGTTTTGTGTGATCCGACCGAGTTTTATAGAATCGGACGATTTTTTTTATAAAATTAATAAAATGACATTTAATTTCTTTTATAATATAATTTAAATTTAAATTGATAGCTAATATTAATATTTCACTTTAATATCGTTTTAAACACCATTTAATTTTTTTTATTATGAATTTATATTATTAAACTTTTAAATTTATTAAGAAATTATATCAAAATACATATTAAAAAATATATTATATTATATTTAAAAAGTATTTTTAACATGTTAATTTTTTAATATTTACATATATATTATTAATTATATAAATAATTTGACTGTTGCCCTAGCGGTTGGACCAATGCCCCAATCATCGATAAATATTTTATCTAGTTCCGACAATTATGGTTATTAGTGATCAATCAAACTTTTTGTCGTGCAGTGTACGTTTCAGTGAAAGTGCCATTTATTAATCTAATGATAGAAGCCTGCAACAAGTATAACCATTTCAAAATGACTTTTACTTTTTTTTTTTATAAATTAATTTTTTAGGAAAATACGATATATTTTTTTTGTTTTTTTAATGATACGAAGTCTTACTCGTATGCTCCACGTTAGACAATGTTAGACGATGAAGTAGATGGCTTTCCTTAGTTCTAGTTTAGTTATGATGACATCAAACTTTGATTAGACAAGCCAAGTTTTTCTTTTGCTTTTTTCTCTTCACGCGTGCGTGCGTTTTTCTTTTCCTTATGTGATCGTTTTTCTTGTCTCCTTTCGTTAAGAGACATTTTACACTAAATCAATTTTTTCACTTTCATGATTTTAATAAATGCAAACAATATTTCAATTATTATTTTAATTTTAAAATAAAGACATAAGTTTTTGCCTCTATTGTTATGGATCGGTATTCTATAATCATTAAAAATCAAAATAAAGTTTAAGTCTTTCTTAAAAGTAATGATAGGTATCTTGAGCCAACATTGGCAACATCGCACAAGCCAAATACATGCTGATTTTGTAGATAGTATCAACATAAGTCTCGCAATAAAAATAAATTACTCAAAAACTAATAATTATATGAAATTTGAATTCGATTATATGTTAAGCTTTGTCATTTAAAATTTTGTTGTGCACTTACTCTTTCTTACTAATCATTGTTTTTTCTTTTTTCTTTTATTATTATATTGTTATTGTTATTATTATTCATATTTAGTCTACAAATCAAATAGAATAAATTCTCATTTAATTATTATTCATATTTAGTTCTTGACCGATGTATTAAAAGTAGATGTGTTAAATGAGCGGTTCGAGGGCCCGTTTAAGCCCATTTTTAAATGAGCCATAATTGTTAGGCTTGGCATGGCTCACATGCGAGGCGAGTTAGCCCGTGGGCTAACCCATTTATATATATATATATTACTTTAAATATATTATTTCTCGTGAAAATTTACTGGTTTTAGTTTCCACGGGTTAAATATAACCTTCGCATAACTATGAAAGCGACCAAACTTACAAAATATGAGTATATTATATAAATTTTTAATAAATTAAATCCAAGAAATTCAAAATTTTTTAAAAAAGAAAAAAAAAATTAGCCTGCGAGTTGGTCCGCTAGCTCTCGGGCTTGACCCACTTGAGCTCATAGGCCACGGGGCAAAGCCTATTCTGGCCCGCATATAAACGAGCCATATTTTACAAACCCATCCTGCTAAAAAATATAGGGTAGGTCGTATGGGGCACAAACTAGAAGCCCGTTTAACATCCCTAAGTAAAAGTGTACTCCAACACATGTAAAAAAGTCCTTCCAATCATTGACCATATCCTAGTGACAGACTAGTTCAAGCAGTTTAATCGGCTTCAACTAATGTAAACATGCTTCAACCTACATCACTAGTCCATGCCCCAATTCGACATGCTTTGACCAGTGTTGACCTTCATCGAACAGTTGAAGCCCCAGCATTGACCAACCACAATAGGGATCGACTTGCTTAATCAACCATCTTTCCAACATCGACCAACAAAAACACCTTAGTGTTTAGATAATGAACTCTTTTTTTCCTAAAAAGTAATTTAACCTCGTTAACTTTAGTAATAAATACATTATTTATTGTTTGATTGACATTCTTATCTTTGATACGATATATTACTTGCATAACTTTATATGCTTGCAGATAATTGATTATATAAAATCATGTTTAGTGCTCCGTCGGCTATATATTTGTAGGTCCCAAAGTGAGTGGGGGGTGGGGAATAGACACTTTTCTCGGAAGGTTAAGATTAGGGAAAGAACTTTACATAGTATGACAATGGTTTGATGATAAATGAGAAACGGACGAAAGAATACGGTTGTAATAATGAGTTAACAGACAGATCCGAGATGATTTGATGAACGTGTCATTAAGAGCCTCGAGATCAAACAAGAATATTTCTACGAAGTTAATACTAAGGAGTAACTGCTTGTAGAACCACTATTTGAGAGATGAAATATTTTTTGGAATATTCTTCAATTGTTGTTAATTATGGATGATCAACGTAAAACTTAACAAGATGGTTGTGCTAGTTATTTAAACAACGATTGATGAATGATTCTTCAAAGTATGATCTAGTTCATTGTTCTTCACGCATACAACACTTAGACAGGATTTTCTCACGTTTTCTCTCAATGTGGAACTCCCAAATTGATTCTCCAAAAGTTAAGTGTTATGCATGTGAGAATTGATTATTTTTATTCCTTGGAGTTCCAAGTTCTCACTTTTTGTGAGCTATATTAATTTAATGTTTAAGTGCATGTGCGTGCTCCTTTTCATCTCGACGGACTAACTTACCACCATTAAATTGTAGCAAGTACGAGAGGATGAGTGGATCTACCCGTATCCTGTGAGATCCTATGAGGACCCATGTCCTAGTTCAAAGAGTTAGAGGTTGGGAGGTATCTTATGGTGTTAAAATTCTGGTTTTTATGTGTTTTCTAGTATGTTGGAGGGAGCAAAGGAGGATCACGATCAAATCCGGATCATATAAAAGATATGTTAAAGTTTATTAGGTATGTATAGATCACATATAAAAGATCACTAATTCTTGTAAGTGTAAAATGTGTTCACAATTGGTAAATGAAAATAGGGCACTTTATTTTAATATGGTTGTGGTGTGAACTACTTCTATAGTGTCAATGATCTAATTTTAAATCATTGTAAGAAGTTTACAAAGAGTAACACTAGTATGTTTTTATAGATATTAAACAGGACCATGATACAATACGATTTTCAACAAATCTCCATTTCATTATATGAAAAACATTACACTCTATTCGTTGATAGTTAGTTTATGCATTAATCTTAATCTAAACCATTTGATTAACTTGTATCCTTAATTTGTATCTTTTGGTTTATCAATAAATGAGATACATTGAGCTTCAAATATCTTGATATTTTAGAGATACAATATTATAGATAGCAAGAGTCTCAAGTTGGATGTGTGGAATCTCTAACTTTATCATGCAAAGATTAATGATATTTCTATGTTATATAATTTGAGATATTTTCGGTGAATCAAGTGCTAATAAATATATTAGATATAATTTATTATAAATCTTAATTTATGATTAGATAAATAGGTTACTCGTCGGAGAATTAATAATAACATGTGAAGAAAGCTATAATTATAAAGGTTGAATAGAGTCTTGCGATACCTATCTCTAATTATGAATATCATATTGCATCATTATATCACATAACAATCACTTATATCAATAAACAAATCTATGTTAAAGATTCATATAAATATATCTATGTAATCCTAAAATGTAGTTTTGATCCTTAAAGTTGAGACAAATGATTTAATTAATTAATGAGATTAATTAATTAAATATTATTTATTAGAGTTTCATTACGAAGGTCCATTTAGCCCATCTATTAGTACCATTTATTCTTATTTGAAGTAATATATTTTTTATGAAAGTTCTCAAGTTGTGTTAAGGAATTGATAAATATGAGTGTTTATATATATTTATTTAAAAGTTAAATAAATATAAAACATAAGTATTTATTTAATGAGAATGAATAAATAATATATTCAATATATTTATATTTTTAATTATTTATCCATTTAATGAATAATTGAAATAAATGTATTCCTTTATTTACTAGATAAATAATTAATATTAATATTTATTTAGTTAGTTCAAATATTAAATTATCATGTTAGTTAAGAGTCTAAATTATTGAGGAATATGTGAAATTATAGATTACTTAAATACTAATTTGTTTCAAGGTGGACTTAAAAAAAAAAAAAGAGAAGACAAAGATTATTCACTATTTGGAAACCTTAACTTGATAAATAATCTAGGTCATATCATGGAGATAATAGAAAACGTGGGTAAACTTGAGAAAACCCTAGAAATAGATGAAGGAATCCACAAAGAAAACTCCTTAGAGAAGGTAAGGATTGCTCCTTGAGAAGGTGAATAACAAAGAAGATTTGTGGTGTTGAATATGAGGTGTTGGGATTTTTCTTGAAGCACGATCGTGTTTCTCAAATTGAAGGAATTAGAGTCTATGATCTTTTATTCCTTCAAGGTTAGTGATCTAAAACTCGTTTATGGTGATTAGTTATTTGTTGGCTTGTGTATGATAGTCCCGTTGAATGCAGGGAGCATGTACCTTCAAAATCGAGACGCGTCAAATTGGTTAAATGTGAGAAGCACACCATTAGTTGTGGACTTGATGATGATGATGGATTTGGCCATCCCTATACAAATTAGTAAGAACGAGAGTCATTTTCCTGATGAGCCCAAGACAAGACAAAACCAAGCTACATGTGCCCAAAGTGGTAATACATGCTTAGATCAGGCATTTAGAGCAGAGGTAACTAAGCAACCTTGCGTGGGTAGATATTCTTATCCTATGACATCAAGCTCCCTTGGCATTGGTTGCCACTAATATGAACTAGGCTTTATGAGCATTATATTATGGGCATTAGCTGCCTAGCTAACTAGCATTGATTGTCATATGATAAGGCTTTTGGAGCCTCTAATATTGGGCATTTGGTGTTTAACTAGCATCCATTGGTTGCCTAATTGATTTTTGCTTTAGTTGCCTTGGTGAGAGATTTTCACTTGTTATCTCATACTATTTGCTTATATGACTATTATTCTTCGTACTTTAGTTGTTGGGGGTACTCTAAAGGTAGTATATTGGCATGCACATGCAGTTTTGCATATTTATTCTAGGTTTGGTTAGAATATTAAGGGTTAGTTGGGATATGGGATCTCAAATGAGACTTTTGCTTACCCAATGTTGTTTATATCATTTTTAGGTGCCGATTGGAGCTACATGGCAATTGTCACAAAACTCGAAGCATAGTTCTCGAGCCTCTTAGATGTATAACCCCAAATATGATTGTTTTGTTATATCTATGCCTATTTATCAATATTTTTGAACAATGGTATATTTTGATTGTACAATATTACCCTTAATATATGATTATACATATGACAATTTTGAGACAACTGCCTGGTATTAGTCATTAAACCTTTAATCTTTTGAGTATAGACATATGGAGTCAATTATCCAATTTTAAATAGTTATAAAATTTAGTAACGATATAGCACCACAACATATATATTGCAACTGACATAGAATCTCTAACTAATCACCCATAAAATTTTTTTCTTTCGATCTCATTTTCATCTATTTTTTTCCCTATAATTTCCACCTTTTGGAAATCCTATGGTTATACTTGATGAGAGATTAGTAATTTTGGAATGTACACTGTGCCCGGCTAAAAATGAAATTTGGGTGAAATAAAATAGGTCGAAAAGATGTAAAAAGAAAATGAGTAGAAAGAAAAGAAGTGTAACTTCATTTTTTAATGGGATGCTTGGTTGGGATGGAAAATGTATGAAAAAGAAATATAATTTTTGTTTTTTAATAATTTTATTACTTTTATCATATTATTTTGCCACATGATAGCATTTTATTTAGTCTCATTTCACTGTACATTTTTGTGAGTTTTCCGAGTAAATAGATGGGAAAAGCATTTCACCATTTTTAATGTCATTTTTTATATTTACTATGCAAAATTAATTACATACATCAATCCCTTTTTTATATCTACCGAGCAGGCGGAAGGGAGACGGATCTTATTTTGTGGATGGGAGCCTAAAAAAGGGAATAAAATTAAATGGGCCTTTCTTTTCTTTCCCAGAACAAAAATAGATTAAGAATCAACGTCAAGAATATAATATTATTTTCGTTACAGAGAGAACCATTGAAAAACAAATGATTTACATTGAAAAACGAAAAATGAAACAGGGGAAGCTTATCTTTTTTCTTCTCCTGTTTGTGTATTTTATTTGTAAGTCTAACAAAATAAACATATAAAAGTAACATTTTCAAAACTCATTTCCAACTTTTGATTTTGAACCCACAGTTTCAAATGTATTTGCTAATATTAAGGAAAAGATTCTCAAAACTATGCAACCATGAAAATGATTTTTAAAACCGTGACAGAGGAGGAAACTTTCCAAGAAACAAAGATCCAAGTTGGGGCATGCCCGACAGGCGCCCCAGAAAAGACGGCGCTAAAAGCGCGAATAATATATTCGGCATTTTTCACATGCGGATTCTCTGCCGCCACTTCGAAGCTAACCGTCATTATTTAAAGTTCGCCCAATATCATTGTTTCTAAATTTCCTTGGCTGAGAACACATCAGAAAGTTGGTTTATGGAAGCAAAATAACATATTTTAAGGACACTATAAAAACGGTAAATAAAATAAATGTTGAGATTTGAGAGAGAAAAAGCATGGGGGTGTGGTAGCTCCCTATAACCACTAACAGCTATTAGCCCGTTACTATGAGCTAAAAAGTAAGTCACATATTTAATTTATTTATTTTGAAAAACAGTGACGCGATAACGACTTGTGCATTACAAAAGCTGGGGGAAGGGTTCTGAGTTCGGCAAGTCTGAAATCCATTGCAAGGTTCATTATTGCAGGTATTTGAATCCTTGTACTGCTTGTGACAATTAATCAGACCCCACAAAAGGTTCAACTCTTATATTCGCTGAAACCATGGGTTGTTTCATCTGTGTAGATTCGGTACAATCATGGATAGGGGTCAAATGCAGAGAGCTTTGGTCGAATACTCAGCATCCTTATTTCGTGAGGTAGTGATCAAATCATTAATGGGCCAGCTTTGTTTCAGGGTGTTTTTTTTGTTTTGTTTTTGTTTTCTTTTTGTGCATTTGATGTTTCATCTTGTTCTGGTTGATTTTATGCTTATGATTTTGGGTGGGTGTTCTGAAGGGGTTTCTGGACAGTCAGTTCACACAGCTTCAACAGCTGCAAGATGAGAGCAACCCAAATTTTGTTGTGGAAGTTGTCACCCTCTTCTTTGAAGATTCCCAACGCCTTCTCAATGATCTCACCAGTTCTCTGTAAGAATCCATATTTCGTGGCTTGATTAATCAAGATTCCAAAAATATTCAAATCATTATTTTGCTTTTGGTTTTTTGGTTTTTTGTGCTGGTGTAGAGATCAGCACAGTGTTGACTTCGGAAAGGTCGACGCCCATGTTCACCAGTTGAAGGGTAGCAGTTCCAGGTGCTACGAATATTCCTTTAGAAAATTTATATTATACTTTTTGGGTATCATAGTACCTGGGTCGTCACGCTCACGTCCATTCAAGTAAAAACGTGACTACTTTACTAGAAAATGAAGTTACTGTTCAAATTTGAAATGTGTAAGGAAAAAGTGAAGCTGGGTGCAAAAGGGTTGTGGCTTTACACTTGTTTATTTGTTTAAATGCTACCTGTTTGTGTAATTTGCCTGGTTTGTAATTTAACAGTATAGGGGCGCTGAGGGTCAAAAATGCCTGCATTTCCTTCCGCAGGTTCTGCGAGGAACAGAACCTTGAAGGGTGAATTTTCTTTTCTTGCTTGCACAAATGATAACGATGTACAGTGAAAATATCCGGAGTTTGATAATTTTGATTGCTAGCTGCAGGTGCCTGAGATGTTTGCAGCAAGTGAAGCAGGAGTTCTTTTTTGTGAAGAAGAAAATTAAAACTCTTTTCAGGGTGATGACTACAGTACACTGTCAATTCAATAGATAGATCGAATAAAAATTTGAAACTATGCCTTCATATCCCCCTTCGATTTGTTTTGATCGTTTTTCATTTTTTCACGCTATACTTGTTGACGCTTTCATGGCAGCTGGAGCAGCAGATTTATGCTACTGGCGGTCCGACTGGTGCAATGAGATGAGTGTTTTGAGTCGTGACATAGGAAGCGAGTTGGAATTTGTTACGGTTGAACTTTTTAGTGGCATCATGTGAAGTACTTTAACTAGATTTGTACTTTTGTTGTTGTTGTAATAATAGTTAACAAATAGTTCATGGTGCTAAATGCTAATGAGGAGTGTAGTGCTGCACCACAGTGAGACTGGCCTTAGAATTTCAGATGAGCATTCCATATTGCTCAGTCACGTGTTGGCTCTTTATCTGAGTGTGTTATTGTTCAATGGAAGATGTGGTAGTTTAAATGCGACTTATAAGCTTGAAAAATGAACCTCGAAATATCTTCTTGACTTACTTTTTGAATCAGGGTTGATTAGGGATGTCACAGATTATCATTGCAAGTTCCATTCTAATAATTAAACTAGAACTTCGAACCATTAGGTAACCATATGTTAATTATCATCAGTGTGGGCTAGCCCAATTATTTATGTAATTTTCCAGTGCGGTGTCTATTAAACCTGTAACCTCTTATTAATACATATTCTTCTTCACTCTTCTCTTCCAACATGGTATGGGGTATCGAGAGCAATGTCCATAGCTAGATCGTGGCTAGGAGCGATCCCAAATTACGCCTGAGAGAGAGAGAGAGAGAGAGAGAGAGAGAGAGAGAGAGAGAGAGAGAGAGAGAGAGAGAGAGATTGTTACTCAGTTTTGTTGAAGTTGTAGTTGTTGTGAAATCTTTGAGCAAAACCTCCAAAATTCTCAACAAGGTTCAAAGTTCACCAGGCCTTTAAAGTTTTCAGAAGGACTAAAAGACAAAAGGACTTGAAGTTTAGAAATACTTATTTGGAAGGATCAGTAATTCCCATTTGGTATGCTAAGTACAAAAGTTTAAAGTCCAAAAGCCTCTACATTCACAATCAAGTCTAAAGTCACTTGAGTGAACCTATTCAATAAAAGTTTATTGTAAATGTTATTCAGTAAGTAACTTTGACTTCGACAAGCCTTGATTTGAACACTTAGAACAACTTAAAAATTCTTAGTCTGAAAGATCATTTAGAAAGGTTTAAGGAGTTGATGAACTTAATTAGTGAGGTTTATTTGGAATGTTATTACGAAAGTTAATCATGTAAGGATATGTATTTACAGTCTTGAATTGATGTTGAAAATATCATAATAGTGATTTGGCTAAAGATACGGTTGTTTGGGTCGTAGTTTGACCTGATTTAAATTTCAAGGGCCTGAAAGGCTTTTTATAATTTTAAGTGAGTTATTTGAGTTAAATGAGTTAAATAATAATAGAATAATGTTAAAAATAGAAATAATAAAATAATAGAGTTAATATAAGATAAGGAGGCATCTCCTTTACATAACAAAATAATCTTCATAAAGAATTCTTGAACCATGTATGGTGTATATTGTTATGTTTTTTGGAAGGCATAGTAGTCAAGGAGATGTAGCCACAACCAGTGTGTATTTTTGATGATTTTTTGTACTATTTTTGATGTGGTTATGATGCTAATCCATAGGTAACCTTAGGGGAATTGTCAAGTCCATGATTCTAGAATATCGAAACTAAACATGTGACTTTCTCATGCACGTACCCAAATGATCAAAGAGTTGGTGACAAACATATAAAAGAAACATACACCATGAGTGTTGTCTCAATTGTCATGTGCAATCATAAAACATAAGTATAAAAATACTTTTCCAACACCTACGATCTTTCCATGGAGTCCTTCTTCGATTCTTTGTGTCTCACCCATTTTCTTACCTCCTTGGATCTGCTTGCTCACCCGTAACATTTGCAATTGACCAGGCTCTGGTACCAATGGGTAAAGGATGCAAAAACATGACTATTAATATTATTTTTTACTTATTTGTATGTAACATTATTTCATCAGGAGATTTCTATATTGGATGTTATTAGTTTCCAGCCGATATACTAATATCTTTTTTAATTTTTTACTTTTTATTTTGTTTTCTTATATATATATATATATTTATATATTCACAGGTTCATTATCTATTAGGTTATTTTATTTTGTTTATGTCTCGGGCTAGATTAGAGGCATTGCTTCCTTTTGATCCAGATATTGAGAAGACTCTACGAGAAATCTAGAAAGCAAAGAGAGTACAAGTGGAAGCTGAAGGATAAAATAGAGTTCATCAACCTGCATCTGAAGCACAACAACTAAGAGCTTTGACAGGTTATGCTATACTGGTGGTTTCTGACAACTATTCTAGAATTCGAAGGCTAATAGTGTAGGCCAAGAATTGTGAGTTGAACCTAGCTCTCATCGTGATGGTCCAACAAAACACATTTGGACGATCCTCGTAAACACTTGTCCATGTTTTTGGAAATATGCGACACTATGAACGCGAATGATGTCTCCGAAGACACCATTAAACTAAAGCTATTTCCTTTCTCATTACGAGATTAGGCAAGATGATTGCTACAATCATCTGCATCTTGGAGCTATCACTATATGGCAGGAGATGGCCAAAATTTTTGTAGCTAATTTCTTTCCACCGACCAAAATAGTGCGGCTAAGGAACGAGATCGTTTAGTTCAAACAGAATGAGTTGGAATTGTTGTACAAAGCATGAGAAATGTTCAAGGACTTAGTCGAGATAATGCCCACAAACATGATATGCTAGAGTGGTTGCAAATTCAGTCATTTTATATTTGGTTGATTGGACCAGACGAGGGTGATTGTAGATGCAGTACTGGAGAGAAATTCATATCCAAGAGGAGCCATGAACAATTATCATTTTCCAAGTGAGAGGTATCCAACAAGGAAAGTAGTTAGAGTTCATGATGTGGATCCCATGGCATCCCTTTAGAGTTCTAGTAGTAGATTCCTTATAGAAGTTTGCTTCTCTTTATTTAAGGAAAAATGTTAAAAGGTTATAAAATTATTCCCACAATGAAGCCCTATATTTAACTTTCCTTATAGAGTTTATATAGTGTTTTCCAATGTATTGAGAAGCATGGTTCACTTCCTATAGTTATTAAATTATATATAAAAGTTTTCTCACCTATCTTTTTTCACGTTTTTTTACTTTTATTTAATATTAAATTGTAAAAAAAATTTATTAAATAAAATTTTTTTTATAAAATTTTATTTTAATTATATAAAGAGTGATTAAAAAAATTTATTGTGGTATATATTTATATAGAGAAATAAAAAGTAATTTAAATATATAAAAATAAGGAAAATGTGTGGGTTGGTGTGAGTGCCCCAAATATGGAATCTCAATATACTAATTTCACCCAACAAATGGCAACTTTGACCGTGAGGGTGAATTCCCAAGATGATGGTGGTACAATGGCAAGGGTTTCTACTGGTGGAACCCAAGGGGAGGAGTCGCAATATGTGAATAATAGAGGTAATTCGAATCGGTATTATTAGAGTGCTCCACTTTCCAAATCTTGTTTGGCATCGTTATTTTGTTTTCGGTTTCAAAAACTAATACTCAATATTTTCAAAAATTATAATCGAATTTCTTTTTTTTTTGTTTGGTTCTTTGTTTTCTCCTTTTGTTTTTCGTTCTTTGGAAGCTCGTGCGAAGTGTCGCATGGGGATGGCACAAAGGGCAGGGAGATATCGGCAAGGGGGACATCATGACGGGTGATGTCGCCGGGAAGTGGAGATACGTGCCGGGGAGATCCAGGTCGGGGGAGGTTGCACCAGAGGAGATAGCGTCACACTAGGGGGGAGTCCGCACGAGAGGGGGGACTTTGCCCAACGGCGGCGGGTGGCGTGGCTTCACCTGGAAAATTGACAAAAACAGAGTATACCATTTAGAAAACATCAAATAAGTGTTTTCATTTTTTAAGACTCGAAACAACTTATTTTCGAAAACCACAAAAAAAAAAACTTCTGCCAAACAAGTGAAATAGGGTATTTTCTATATTTAAGTACATAAAACAAAAAACGAGTGAAGGAACCAAACACACTCTGGCTTCCAGGCTTGAACCATAAGGGGAATGTGTTGAACCGACAACCTCCACCGGGTTTCAACAATCAACCATGAGAGTTTCTCATGAGGTTTGATCAATAAACTGAGGCTAGGTTTCAACAGGATGATTCAAAGATTGGTTCATCAGTGAGAGACTTAGGAAAGCTGTGAAGAATATAGAGCAACAATGGGAAAATTGCTAACACGGTGAATTCTATGTATAGAGGGTGATGTAAGCAAAGTCAAAGGCTGGCAAGAAGAAATGGAAAAATGGTTTAGCAATCAAAAGTAATAGCTATGGCCCTTCTGTCAATGTGATTTTATATATACTTGGATTCTACAAACTTGATACACATACCCCATCCCCTCCCTAACTCTCGAAGGGAAGTAAACAAAAAAAAAGTGAACATTATCAAAAGCCAGTTAAAACTTATGCAGCCTCAACATGGGTCTTGTGCCGACTCAGATCTCTAAGGCTATGAGCCGCATGTGTTCATCTACATCATTTACGCATTTGGATGAGTTGTAATCATCTGCGTCAAAAAAGATCGTCTGAATATGCCCGTTGCATTTTAGAAGACATTTGGGCTTGTACTGCAACCTCCAAATTAACTTCATCTCCCCTAAAAATTGCACAACCTGCAAGACAAGCAAACCCAAGTCAATCAATATATTATATTATCTGCCCTTGTGGCTACACAATGTGCATTTGTATATTCCTCCGTTACAATTTGTAGGACAGATACGTGCCTGTCTCATACGGGGCCGTTCAGCAGGGCAATGACTTATGCACAGGGAGGCCGTAAGGACAAGGCGGTTCATCTGCTTCAAGTCATAAACACCGGAGAGAGATGGATCCACAAGCTCGCTTATACAGTTCTTCTCAATCAAAGGCTTTGCCTGCAACAAACAATCACAAATCTTCAGACAAAAACCAAATGGAAGCAGCCAAAATAAGTATTATGCCAAGATAAAATGAGCACGCTTACCCACATTACCAGGCTCTTCTGTGACTCGTCCAGAGCTAGGCGACCAGTAATCAACTCTAGTAGTAGCACTCCATATGCGAAGACATCGGTTTTTTCATCCACTATGCCGTGCATGAAGACCTCGGGAGGCATGTAACTGTCAAATTAGGAACCAAAAGTCAGAAAAAAATAGAGAGATCTTCCCCAGATATTGAAGACCCTTAGCATGCTAAGAATCACCAACCCGAATGTGCCTTCAAATGTGTTGACATTGAGGTGAGTGCATTGATCTGGTAGCCACTTCGCTAGCCGAAATCACTAATCTAGATTAGAAAAAAGAAAATACATAATGAGCTTAGGGTCAACACAATAATGTTTGTTAGATATACTGCAATAATTGGTTGCGATTAAACCTGAACTTCAAAGTCCTCTGTAAGCAAGATATTGGATGCTTTGATATCCCTATGGATAATTCTCTTTTGACCCCCCTCGTGAAGATACAGAAGGCCCTCGGCAGACCCTAGTGCAATCTGATATCGGATCGCCCATTTCAGTTTCTCATTTGCGCCTGCAAATGTAGAAAAGAAAAACTAAACCACAAGAAACCACATTATCCAATGTGGACTAAATGCATACTCAAAGTTATTCGAGAGAAGCTTTAATGGTGAACAAACCATTCAGTAAAGAAGCTACGCTGCCATGGGTAGATAAACGGAGAATAAGGTGCATTCCACCTTCAACCCCATAGCCAACTAACTTGGCGGTGTTGGGATGATCAACATGTGCTATAATGCCGAGCTCAGATAAGAAGTCTGCAGTCATTTCCTCGGGTCTTCCTGTAGTCAACCTCTTAACCGCTACATGCTGGCCGTTTCCAAGAACCCCCCTTGTAGACCTTAGCATAACCTCCCTGTCCAATCAAATTATCTGTCCAAATATTGATTAACACAAGAAAACACTAAATAAGCATCATCAAACATTATGAAAACATCACCAGGTTAGCCTTGTGATGCTTAGGAAAACTTTTGAGTGTTAATTAAAAGTACAAACCGGGGCTAAAATTGTTGGTTGCAGCTTTGATCTCCGCGAGGGTGAAGTTCTTCCAGGAAGACTTCAAACAGTATAAATCAGGATCTAGAGAGGAGTCACCGCCCAATATGGGCTCCATAGCTTCTCCTACGCTTTTGTTTTTCCTCTTTTTTTGAAACTTGGGGACGCCCAAAGGAGGTAAGGTCTGAAACATCCTGGCAGAGGTCTTCAACGTCCGGAAGAAGGAAGAAGGCCACGGAAAATCTCCCTTGGGGTTGGATTGAGATTCAGAATCTGAAGTGCAGGACTTACAGGAAGCTGTTTCGGATTCCATGCTGCTACTCGAGCATTCCTCAAGCTCCCCTCTGTGAGAAGACCCATTATCTGTCGAGCCCTCCTCTGCCATTTCTGAAGATGTCGAGGAATCTACTGAAGGAAAAAAAACATCAGAATTAGGATTTTAGAAGGGGGAAGGAATCATTGGTTGATCACATATATATATATATATATAGAGAGAGAGAGAGAGAGAGAGAAAATACTGAACAAACCTTGTGTTAAATCAGGGACAAATATTGGAGAACACGGTTTATCATCTCCATCAGGAGGGACAATTCCTCCTGAGTTTTTTGGACCATCTTCATGGAAACTGCTGCTGATCAAAAGCATTCAATTCTATGTCAATAAATATCACAGAAACACGAACAAACTCAAGGGCTTTTTGGAAGGATGAGAGAACATCTAAGAAACCAGCGAGAGCAGGGTTGATGATCAAAGAATGCGAGAATAATTGAAAAATCAATCCTAGCGGAGAAAATCATATAGTTTCCAACGTTCTCCAAAAAAAAAAAAAACCAAAACAATTAGTTATCGAAATATCAAAACGTAGACAGAACGAAAATCAAACACCACCGCCCATAAAAAACAAAAAACAAAAAATGCAGTGGTAATCCAACCAAAATTTGTTTGGGTTCCGGGTTTTGGTTCTCATATCATTTCAGCTGCAATGAGAACAAAACATCTGCAATGCCCATTGCCCATTAAGGGTAGCAACAACAAAAATCATAAACCAACAAGCGGAACCCGGAAAATCTACTTGTTTTAAAAATCATAATGGAACAAACCGATTAAAAAAAACATAAAATCTGTTAAGGGGAAAAAGCAAAGTTGAAGATAATAAAAACTTACCCCATGGACTCAGAAAACTTGTCAATCAGAACGGAAGAAGTTTTGAACATGGAGTGAACTATATTTTCGAATACCATAAAATTAAGAGTACAGTTTCTCCCCGGACCACCTTCGGTGACTTCTCAGCGGTAATTAAAACCAGAGGATAGCTTTTCAGAAAATAATAAATAAATAAAACCAGGGGATAGAAGAGCCCAAAAGACAAATGGATGAGAGACAGACAGAGAGAGAGAGAGAGTAGCGGTTGGCCAGCTTTCCTCCGTGTGCTTTGAGTGTCCGATTTTGCCCAAATTTAGTGCGCAAAAAATGAGATTTGAAAGTGATTCCTTTAATGTTTTTCCTTATCAAATGTAATCCCAATAAATGTTTTTTAATATGGGGAAGGATGAGAAGGAAATTGGGTAACAAAATAAGTAACCAATATCTTATATATAGCAATAAAAAAGCTAGTACGAACGGCTGTACCTTCCAGCTTCTGTACAGCCACGGGGTGATTTTCCTATGATTTGTTCATTTTATCCGACCATACCAACGGTTTTCGTTTTTCTTTTCTTTTTTTTTCCTTTTGGCTGTATTGCTTTTTAGCCCACCGAAGTTAGTTAACGTGCTTTTTTGATCCCTTCAAATTGTGACGGGACCTATTCAACCACCACTTTTTTTTATAGTTCTTTGTTTTACCTTTGTCCATATTATTTGGAGAAAATGATGGAATAAAAAATTAATTCCCATAAAAGTTTTTTTCCCACACTTTCACTTGGATTTTCTATTGCATATTAAAATAAGAGCCATTTCATTCATTTTTATTTTGCAGAATGTCATTTAACATTTAATTTTATGCCCCCTCAAAAAAATTAAGTTCTTAATCTGATGGGCTATTGACATGCTGCTCATTTACTCAACGTTATGTAGTTTGAGGCATATATATTTATTAATTACTTTTATAACGGTCTCAAGTGTGATTGGTACCAATGTAGCTTTAGGTCAACTTGCTAAAATTTTCTTGAAGACTATTTGCACAAGTCGAAGTCACTGTCGCTGACCACATATACACACCAAACAAAAGATGAAAAGACTCAGATTCTGATCAGAGTTAAAAAGACTTGTCAACGACGCAATGCCAAAGTAAATGAAAAAGAAAGACGACTTGATGATAAAGACTAGACTTGCATAAATGAATGTAATGAAATTAGACTTAATTATGACAATGACATCGAATTTGGCAATCTCGCTTACGAGTGAGAAAGAAAACAAGTTCAAAAATTAGTAGGGCTACAAAGATAACTTCATCGTGGGCTAATACATGAAAATTATGTGTGTGCTCAATGCATTTATTAGTTTGTGATTTAGTTAAAGTGAGTTGAGTTTCGAGACATTGTCCATTCTTTACTTGTAAATTTATTTTGTATTTTATCTATTTTGGTGTCTTGCCTTGATATTATATACTTAACAAAAGATTTGGATGTACTTGGTGATGGATGTATGTAACAACAAATGAAGCAATGCGTAGATGAAGTTGATTGTGCATTGAAATTGCGGGTGGCGCCTCCCAGGGTGCAATGATCGGTGTTATTTTGCACTGGCTCAATGATTGAATAATAAGAAGCTAAATATTACATGAGGATTTCATATGTGGCAAATATCTACACGACATAAGTTGGTTTATTTTGATACTCGAGCATCTTTGTTATATATGTTTGGGAAAAATAAGGAGGATAGTTGAAACTAAGCAAGTAAATGGATGCAAACTGAATTAAAAGGCAACAAAACACGATAGAAGTAATTATGTTATTTGATGAAATATGACAAATGGAGCAGCTTGTTAAGAAAAAGGGGAATGCATGTTTGCCAGGAGGTAAAGGCATTTATGGATAAATGATTAAGGCAAAAATTAATTAAAAAAGAAAATGTTTGTAATGGTAAAAGAGGATCAAAGTATGAGAGTTTTTCTTGATTGAAATCACCGGACTTAATGAAGAACACTGTGAGAACATTAATGAATATTGAAGAAATATCAAAGGAACAGCGATGAGCACTACTGATATTTTTCAGTAATATACTTATAATAGTTGTTCAATATTTGAAAAGTACTTATATACCCTTGATATATGTTAAGATATAGAATTTTGGATGCTGACTGCTGTGATGGTCCCTCATAGGTGCTTGTCACTAACCCCTTGATCATTCGGGTATTATAGTGCTCACATCTGGGGCCGTTCTATGTTTGTTTGGACAAAGGACATGTTAAAGGACACATATTCAGTGGTTGTTCAAGATACTCCCCGTACAATAATACAATAATAGTATTTTATACACTTCCTAAAGACATGCAACTAACTAAAAGTTATCATCATGTAGCGTATATATCATATAGCCAATCAAAGATGACAAATTAAGGATCCATGTCCAAGTAAAAGGATAATAATAATAAGAATACAAAACAACCAAATTACAATAAACATGTATTAAATCCCCTAAATCAAGGGGTCTCGTCAATTCAACTACAACCTCCACTTTAACTCTAAAAGATATGACAGAATGTGGTAACTCACAAAAGGCCGAGAGGTGACCTACGGTCCCATACTACCATACTAACTCGCAAACATTTATGATTACATGTTTTATATATGCAGGTGCCAGTGTATTGTACTATGTATACAAATAAAAGCATCATAACTCATAATAATATTCATACAATCAAGCCAACACAAAGTAGTTCAAAACACAAATACCACCTCTCTTTGATATCAGAGAGAGGTGTATTTATACAATCAAGCCAACACCCTCTCTTTCTCGATCGATTAATCAAGCCAACCACATATGAAACCTCAACGCTATCAACCAGCCAAATGGGAGACATCGGCCTCTAGCCAACCCTATATGAAACCTCAGTTGACCATCCAATCAAACTAGTAAAATCCCACAATCAAAGCCTACAAATGCCATGAGGTTCTAAACAAATGATTGTATTCACACTAGTTAACATTTCATGGTTAAGAAAAATAATATGAATAGCCCAAAAGGACTAGCCCTGAAGAGCTTCCTAGAAACCCTACCTCGAAGCTTGAAGCCCTATCTTGAAGCTCTAACCTGAAAATTTGCCTTAAAGATCCTGACACGAAGCTCTGATCCGAAGATGCTAGATTTCGATTCGAAGCTACTGACTCGACATTACTAACTTGAAATTACCGACTCAAAGATCTATCTCGACCCTTCGACTCGAACCTTCGACCCTTCGAACCTCGATTATCAACCTTTAACACGTTACGAACCTTACAATTCATCAGGGTTACTATTCATCATCGTTTTTGCCTATTCTTCGTCTTGAATCGACCCAGCAACCACCAAACCCCGACGAACACACTTTTACTCATCAAATGACAATATCCACCTCAAAATGCATCCTAAATGCCTCTAAATCACAAGATAACAACAACAATATATATATTTTTACAGATTACATCCATCTAAATCTAAAAATAAATTTCTATGGTTAACTTCCCAACCCTCATGCAATATCATGATTAGAAAACCACTAGATCACATAAACATATACCCCAAACTATATATCAAATCTTAAACACAGATTACATACTTAAATCACCAGATTCAATCCTAAAATTCGATTTTTCCCAAAACATATGGTTCATGTTAAATTTCATAGATTTGCTCAAATCACACATATTCAAGAACAAAATCAAAATAAAAGGTTAGAGATATTTACTTGGTAAGGATTAACGGATCAATCAATCCCTAAAACTCAAGCTCCAAGCTCTACTTCCACACTCTCCTTATGCTCTATCTTTCACCAAAATCACATTAGGAGTTTCTCTCCCCTTCACTATTTATATTTCATGTCCACTTATTTAATTAATAAAACACTCAAAATCACACAATTACTCTCTCGGAGTCCCAAACTCTAAATTGGATCCAACTACTACAAAAATGCTCACATCACCAAGCACACTACCAAGCAAATATCATTTATCTCCTAGACCAAATCAAACACTGATCTCTACAGTGACGACCTAGGCTTTGTGTTTGATTTAGTTTTGTTTTCTCTCTCTTTGTAACCCTAAAGAATGGGGTTAGAAAAATTTTCGATACCAATGTGCACGCACCCTAAATTGGTGTTTGCATTTATTAGTGATTGTTAATACACCAATTTATATATATATATATATATAATGCAATCAAGTGTTGACCCATCATCTTTTAGTGTTGACTCATCATCAGATTGTTCGCAACTCAATCTTCCATTAATATAACATATATATTGGTATTGATTGTCATTTTACTCGCCTTCACTTTCAATAGGATTTTAGATAAAAGGAGAGAGAGAGAGAGAGAGAGAGAGAGAGAGTCATCTAATTTTTTTATGAAAATTCAAAATAGTATTCATATAATATTAATGAAGGAATAATTCTTAATGCAAGCTAGTGTGCACGCACACTGGTATCCTCATTATTCATTTGCCTTTTTTTCAAAACAATTCAACAGTTAGGATGTTAGTATGTGTGAAGACCCGTACCTAAGTGAGGTTGGAAGCTAGGCCCGAATAGAGTTTTGAATATTTCTTCGACAGCGTGGCCTTAGCGTGAGCATTGAGTTATTATTGTTATTATTTAATACGTTGGGTTAATATTTATCGTTAATAAATATTATAACTAGTAATAAAATTATTTAAATTATTTAAGTAGGTGGGTATTTATAATAATGAATGTGATGATTATTATTATTATTGTGATTGTTGCGTTTATTATTATTAAGGGATTATTGGTGTAAGTATTTTACATATTGGACTTTATTATTATTAATATAATTATATTTGGGATTAATTCCTATAGTGGAATATTATTATTGTTATTATTATTATTATTATTATTAAATTCTATTTATATTATTATTATGTATTGGTAAGTATAAATAGGGGAGAACCTAGGTGAAACCCTACATTACGTTCTGTTGTGTCTCTGGTTGGTGAAGAATGAGGAAAGATTTTCAAAGCGGGAAAATACTATAATCAGCTAGGTGATTATGGTTCCTTGTCTACCGTATTGCATGAATGTAAAGGTTAGTTTGTTTTGTATCTCTTAATGTATGGATATATGTGCGTGATTTAACGTCTATACTATAGTTAAAAGTATGATGTGGGATGTGTCGTTTGCATCGGCATCATAGCACGCCATCGTGAAGGGGGGAAGAACAGGCATCGGCTTCAAGGTGTTGCAGTCACGCCGTCGTGAAGAGGGAAATAGGGGCGTCAGCTTCACGGGCGATGGTTTCAAGGGTGCCATGGCCGGGTTAGAGCGATCCGCGCGGAGGAGGTAGTGGAGAGGAGGCGGGACTACCTCGCGCGCGCGTTGGAGCGACCCTGTGCGCCCCGTGTGTCCCGCGTGTCTGCGTAGCCCGAGCACCGGGCGTCCTTGCACCCCGCCGCGCTGGGGTGGTGAAGAGGGGCAGCGGCATCTGTGCCGCTGCCGTTGTCCAGGGAGTGCCTGCGTGCGCGTTTCGTGAAACAGAAGGGAGCATGTGCGTGTTTTTTTTTTTAAGATATATATATAATAGGTATATTACATATATAAATATAACTAGATATATGTATATATATTTATGTTCGAATAGTTACATAAGGTTGTAAAAGTGTGACTTTCGTTAGGAATTTGACATAGTTAGTTTAATTATAAAAAGTTATGTAGGGCTAATCTCAAAAATATCGTTTGGCTTTGATACTGTTGGTTGATGATCTAAATGTGGAACTGTGACATTTAATATTGTTCGGTGATTTAGATACTTTGAAATGTTTTATATATTGGACATTGAATTTTACGTCTTGTTTGTTGTTTTGGTGTATACGAATTGGTGGTTGGGTTGTGGAGGTTGTTGGGTAACCGCAGGCCCCACCTAGGGCTGGCAAGAGGCCACAGGTCCCCTATGTGGCTGGTTGACCCAAGTCCCATATGTGGCTGCAGGTTGTCAATGGGGACACCGTGGGTCCCACATATGGCTATTTGGAAAAAAATTATGATCCCTTGAGGTTAGTTGTGAGGTTATGGATGGTTGGGTTATAATGTCAAATAGTTTGGTGACATAATTATGATATGTACGTTGCTCGTTATAAATAAATGTAATGTGAGTTGTTTTATTCCGAGTATTTAACTTAGGCACTCAGTGATAGAGTAGAACACTATACTTACACAAGCATACACTGAGCGTTTAGATTTAAGAATTTATGTAATAGGGTGCTGGAGATGGGGATCACCTACTGGGCATTCGTGCTCACCCTACTTTATTTGTTTCCTACGGGTTGTAGGAAGTAGCTGGTGGAGCCATAACGGAACGGGACGAGATATCTTGATGTAGGATTCCTTTTATGGACTTATTTATTATTCTGATTATTTATTTTTTCCCGGACTTAGGTCCGTGACAGTTTTATGAACCCAATTGGTGGAACTATTTGTGAGTTGTTTAGTGTGCTGGACATTTGTGTGGATTGATTGCACTGTTATACTCATTTATTAAATTATGAACTTATCACATTGGTGTACAAATCTACCCCTGTTGTAGTATTGTACAGATTTGGATCAGTCACCAACCCCACGCTCTTACTCTGAAGTGGGTTCAGGAATATATTTTCACATTACTAAAATTATTTTTAATTGAATATGTTCGAAATGACTGAGTTGGCGAGTAAGTTAAAAAAAAATCCCACTCTAAAAGATAATACCCTGATGGTAGGCCTCCATTGGTCCCCATATAGCTCTATCTCTGGCATCATAAACTTACCTCATATTTCTCCCTTCATGCAACTTGCTGGCATGTTTACAAAATCGTATTCCATTTAAGGTTTTTGTTTTTTAACTAGCAAACTCTTGATGATTCCCTTTGATGCATGTAAGTTTGGGAGGAGATGTTAGATATTATAATTTTCATATTATAGTTTCATATCTTTATTTAGGATAGTTTTGGTATATTTATATTTATTTGTTACTCGGTTAAGACAATTAAAACCCTACATTGTTTCTTCTTTTTTTCTATCAAAATTTGTAATTCTTAACAAGTATCTGATATTTGTTGAAATTCGAAAATTTTCTACACGTTGCTATAATGATGCTGATTTATCTATGGTGATAACTTATAACTTATAATGGCTCAAATCAATCCCAAGTTTGACGATTCCATCCCTAGTTCCACGTTTCTCAGGAGCATATATTATGCAAATTTGTTTTCGTCAATTTTTTCCCTTTTTTGGTAACAGGAAATTTCGAATTGGAAAATTCCTAATAAATTTGACGGTTTAGTTATGATGATAACGTTGATTGCCTAATAATAGGGACGATATCTGCCCTACCGGAATGATTGGATAACGTTGATTGCCTAATAATGGTTTCCAACTCCCCTAGTCAAATTTTAAAATCATATCTCCTCATATAAACACGAAACCAGATACCCCATTTTGTAGACAAAGAAAATTTTATGCACACACCAAGCTACGTGTCCTTATTATTTTTATTAATATAAATAATTTTAACTTAAATCAAATTTATACATCCTTAAAAAATTAATAAAATTTATTTAATTTATAATAACAAAAATCATTTAAAATATCAAAATTTATAAATAATAATTATAAAATAATTAAATAATAATAGTTCTCATGGTTGTTCACCCCAACCTAATAAACGTGATTTTTTAAGTTTTTTTTATTAGAATATTTGAAATTTTTTTAGGGTAACAACGACAGCATTCGAGGACCAGCCATTAGATTTGGAAGAGCCATTATATTATATTTGAACGGAGTAAATAGACTGATAGTAGGTAGTGAATGTCATCCAATCAAGTCCAATCAAACATATAGGACCATCAGTATGGCTATTTTTATCTGCATATCGCTCAAGGGGATTATAACCATTCGCTTTTCATAAAACATAGTAAACATAGAAGGCACGGCCATAATTGAAGAGCTAAAAATTAATATAAAGAAGCCACCTAAAAGGCATGAAAGAAACATAAAGATGTGGAACCAACTGGGCTATGAAGCAACCTGTCAGCCCCAATTTATTTTAGAGCATCTTTCTCTAGCCCTCCTCATTCTGATCTTGTCACCCCTTGTGTCAGACAGATCCCAAGAAAAATTCCCCCAGTTCATCAGAGGTTATTTCCATCAATTTGAATTTCGGTGTATTGAATCTTCATAAAATGGTTTATATGGTAGAGATGGATACATTTATCACACAACACAATGAATGTTAAATTTACAATAAAGAAAACTGCAAAAAAAAGTAACCATTTGGAGGCCCGTAAAACCAGGTTCCCTTAAGGGCTTCCTAATGGACATTACGAGTAATCAACTTCTCAAAGACGGCATAGAGGTCCTTGTGATCTGACCCAAAAATCTCATCAGCTTTCCTCAAAGTTTCCTGAAGTGCAAGAGAAAACGCAGCAGCACATGAATAAATACGAATGGAAACATCAACCAGCTAAGCATAAACCAAAGAGAAAACGCGAAATCACACACCTCTCTCGTCTGATTGCGGGAATTCAATTCCTTGACATTTGCAAGAAAGGCCCCAAACTGCTCATAAGACAAACGGCTCCTGAAATAAAGGCCAAAGATATAAAATAAAATAACATCCTAGTTCGGCAATACTTATCTGCTATCCATGAATTACTCTTACTCTGGGAAGTAAGATTATGAAAAGTAATGCAGATACAAGTTCTAAAACATTCGGGTGATCTTGTGAGTAACACAGCATTTTGGGTTACTGTAAGACTGGTAGGGCAGTATCCTATTTGCATTCCTTTCAGCAATTCCAAAATTTCTAGCGTCAGCATACCTGACTTGGCGAAAGAATTCTTTCCCATCAACTCGAATTCTTCCTGCAACGTGAGAAATAAGAATTTCATGATGTAATATGCTGAATGTTTATCAAAAACCCTAAATCCAACTACTAGAGAAGCATCTGATGGAGATACAAACATATGAAACCCACTTTAAAATCAGTAGAAGAAATTTCGCACAAATATAAATTTTGTAGTTCACAAATTTTATTGACACTGAACATTCCAAAGACATTGCAGCATAGAGTTCTAATCATTCACATTTGAGCAAACAAAGGCTCTTGGCAAAAACAAGCAGTGATGCAAGATTCATCATGACCTCAAAAGGTGATAGGATAAGGATGCAGGCATGCAGCCTTCACAGCATCGTGGCGCTCAAATAAACAGTTGGGTTTTCCCCACTCTAATAGTTTTTAGAGCTCACCAGTATGTGAGCCAGTATCAGATCCTGACACTGAAGTATGAAGGCTTGAGGGCATAGATGAATAAGATGAAGGTCTATCTTCAAACATCCCTCCCGTTGTCAAATGGTGCCTTGGGGATACAGGGTTAGATGTTTTTGTAGGAGAGACAGATGCAGAAAGTTTCGGAGGAGAACCAGGAGGTGTAAAATGAGGCGTGTCATTTACAGAGGATGAAAACAGCAACTCCTGTGATATGCGTGGTCTTGGTGCTGCCATTAGAACAATACCAACGAATATAGCAAGAATGAGTAATGCTATACAGAAAGAACCCATCTGCCAATATTTTAAGGGGATTCCAATTAAATTGCAGGAAAAAAAATTAGTCAAAACATTTCATATAAATTTATTGAAGGAACAAAACATAGTGGAAACAACTTTTGTCACAAGGGATATGGCTAAATAATTGGTGGCAGTTTGCAAACCATCTGTGACATAATCTTCAGCAAATGAATTCCTTGATAGTGATATGAGACTTGTTGAAGATCTTGAAGGTGGTGATGGGGCATCATCCTCTGAAAGAAAATGTTATTTGAATTAGTACTTGTACAGGTTTGAAGTTCGCAGGAGATCAAGCAGAAAACTTCAGGTCAAACTGGTCGAGAATTTGTAGAAAATTGCAGCATACATATATGTTGTGGGATCTAATTTGTGCCTCATGGGTATTAATGGTATACCATAAAAGAACAATGAAGAAGAGAGCAGCCATGCAAATTTTACACGGGTATTAATGTCATTTGAAAGTCAACAATAATTCAAAGAAATCTCTTTGGAGTCAACTTTATATAAAATGAAGAATGACCCTTGAAACGTTAGGCCTTGTAAGCTAGCTAATATAATTTCTTCTTTCCAGGCTATTAATTCACTATTAAAATGACTAGTTCACCTGCTTCTGCATTTACACATAAATATATAAACAATATGAACAATAAACGAGGGAGCTCCTAGTCTAACAGGTAGTTGAGGTGTCGGAAGGTTGCAGTGTTGTCTATGTCCTAGGTTCAAGTCCTTCAATGAGCAATTGAGTTTCTTAATTATGAATTGTTTACCTAACTTCAAAAAAATAAAAAAGTTGTTTAGACAATCTATTGACCTCCACTTGCTGGCGCAGAAGACAAACTCATTTGAGTGGTAAGAAGTTGGGCAGTTCCTTCCTGCAACAACACCAGACTTAGTGGACAGAAGCAGTGCAGTATGAAAATAGTTCCTTCATAATAATTAATATTTCCAGTAACAGGCTCCAACTAGCAACCTCTTGCTAGAAAGCAAATTAACTTACTGAATTTTCATCATCCTCTCGAAGTGATTGCATGAGGGTCTTCCTGAAGGCTTCCAACTGCACAAACCAGGGTAAAATTTAGAACAAAAACGGCAAAAAGTCACAGTTATCTATCCTCACCACCCAAACAAGGATATATTAAGGGAATGCAATTTTCTCCAGTAATTAAGTTGCATCACAAGTTCAAGTCTTTAGGTAATATACAATATAGGAAGCAATATAATTTTTATTGTATATAATACTCCGTACCATATCCAAAAGTGTTCGGTTTTGTGTCTCGGGAACAACAATTTGTTTGATATTTTCTTAAAGCAAATTATGTGCCTGTAGAGTCTATAAACTTTAGGAACCCAGCCTTGAGAAATGCTGGGCTTATCAGGTGTGTGAGATTTTGATGAATGCCGGATAAATTAACGAGACAACAATCAAAACCAACCATTTAATTATGAGTCGTCATTAACCATATTTGTTAATTTAAACCCGGGTAATGTTTTTTAACGTAATTTCTGATTCACCACACGACATTTATAATAAACTCACTCAAAAAATATGTGTGGGTGTTCCATACAGTATACACAAACCTTGTAAACATCTCGGTTGAGCCTCCTGACGGCACTGGAAAGCGAAGCGTTCTCCTTCAACAGAGTCTCCTTTTCACGCCATTATCATAAACAACGACGACGACGAGACGACAGAGTCACAATCATCGAACACCTAAAATCGAGATTCGAGAAATGAAAACAACAAAAACAAGGAAAGGAGGAAAAACCCTGTCGGACTCGGCCCGAGCGAGGTGGGCGGAGGCTACGTCGAGGGAGGCGGTGAGGGACTGGAGCTGGGACTGGAGGTCGGCGATGAGGCGGTCCTTGTCGGAGGCGGCGGCCCGGAGGGAGGCGGACTCGGCCTCGAGGGCGGAGACGCGGGTGGAGAGGGCGATGGAGGTGATCTTGCGGGCCACGTCCAGCTGCTCGAACGGGTCAGACGGCAACACCGACGCCACTTCCTCCGGAAGTTCGAACTTCGTTGCTGCGGTCGGCGACTCTTTTGCGGCCATATCTTTTTTCTTTTTTCTTTTTTTTTTCCTTCACTCCTATCCTTTTTTTTTATATATATTGATAACAAATTAAATATATAATAATTGTTTTTTTTATGCGTTACGTTTTGTCCGCCTCTAACTGGTGCCACGTCATAACTGTATTTTTAAAATCTTTCAATAAGCGGCTTAACTTGTGTTGTGGCCTGGCTTATCCGCTTTTGGCCGGCTATTCTATACGCTTTTTGTGGCGGACAAGAGACAAAAACACACTTGTTGCCAAATTTTCTGAAAAAACAAAACCAAAAAAACAAAACAATTACATAAATAAACTTTTATAAATGTAGAAAGTGTCGTTTGTCATCCAATATTTTAGACATCCAATCCAAACATCATTTTTGTTTTAATAAACCATATCTTCTATTAAATAATTTTACCCAAAGAACGATGCAGTAGTAAAATTTTCAAATTAAAAACTAATGAATCGAATTAAGAACATATGATTTTTACTTTTTGGTTCATTTTTATTTGTTATTTTTTCAAACAAAAAAGTTTCAGAAATTTAAAAAGTAGATATATTTGTAATTTACAATTTTACATGACCACTTAATAAAAAATAATTTTAAATATGTATGTGGATCACACATGTCTATCTAATGCACGGCTATGTTTGGTTTATTTGTTTTTTTAAATATAGTTATTTAAAAAAAATATAAGCTACTAATAAATACTTTTAAATTATTTGAACTTACCGTTTTTAAAAATAATATATCAACCCAATCACTGTTGGTCCTGAAAAATTATGGGTGAGCATCGGTCGGTTTAGTCGGTTTGTATATAATTTTTAAATCAAACCAACGACATTCGGTTTTAAAAAAATTCAAACTAAAACCAAACAATAAATGTTAAAAACCATCGGTCTTGGTTCGGTTCGGTGCATAAAAATTCGGTTCGATTCATCGGTTTGAATTGGTTTTTAAATTTTAACGTCAAATAAAAAAATATATTCATTTTAATTCTTAAACATCATCACCAATCGACTAAGTTTATAACTCTACGAGAAAATCCGACATAGATAAGTGGGAATTGGAAAGTGGGAATGTCAACATTTGGCCTTTCTTCTTCGAAAAAGTGCAAAACTAAAGGACGCATGGGAATCAGAAAGCGGAAAATGCTGACGTATAAGTGGTAACATCTGTTCCATCAGTTCGGTTAACCAAACCCCTAAAATCGTGAACCGAACTAATAGCATCGATTTTTCAAAAATAAAAACCAAATAAATTAATATAATTTTAAAAACCAGCTTTTTTGTCCAAATAATTTGATTCGGTTGTCGATTTGATTCGGTTATTTATTGATCACCTTAGTGAAAATGCATATTGTATTTATTAACTGCTGGGAAATAAATATGGGCACCTATTTTTACGGGTCTTCCCGTGTCGGGTACGAACCAAAATTCCAACGATTCATGACACTACGGTCGTCTCTCGTTCAGTCGTCGCGTATACTTTTCAGCGTACGCAGTCGCCCCCCGGATTTGACCAGGGAAGTGGATCTCCTAAGCGACCGTGTTTCGGTGTTTTTGTGGATCTCCAAATTCGTCAGTTGACTACTTGATTGGGGTAATTTCAATTTTTAAAACTTTTCTTTGAGCTCAAAAAATGTTTTTATATATATATATATATATATATATATATATATATATATATATTCATATTAGTGTTTATAAGTTTATAATTTTCCTGATGTTTTCTTTCGCTATGATTTACGGTATAGTGGCTGAATTATTTTTATTGTAATAATATAATAAAGGTTATAAAAATATTTAAATTCTATGAAGTCTATATATTCAATTTAATGTAAGCGCAAATTATTAGATGATTTTATTTAGTAGGGTGAGATGAATTTTCTAGAGGTCATTAAATTTTTAATTATATAATCCTAGTCTATTATGGTTAAATAATTCATAAAGAAATGAAGAAAAATAAATTTAGGAGTTTACTTTTTTTTTTACATCGGCTATGCAACAATACTCAAATTAAATAGAAATATCGCTCAATAATATATTGAAAAATACTATATAAATTCTATAGAGAAATTTAAATATAGTGTTTTTGTTATGTAGATGTTTTTGTTATTGGAGACCCCAATTGTTTCGGCCTATACTATAGTGAGTGACATCTCTATATTTTTGCTTTAAAAAAGTCTGATTAGCCACTCAGGATAATAAGAGCATCCACACCAACTTAATATTCTCCATAATTATTTTAAGAGATAAATAAAATCATATTTAGTGTATTTTGTTTATCTTTCTACATTATTTCATTCTCTATCTCTATCTCTATATATATTATTTTAAAATATATTTAATTATTTATTATTTATTATTATTTATATTTTTTTATTTATTACAATAAATCAGAAGTATACATTGTTGGTCCCTAGAAGCCTAAAAGGGGGTGAATAGGCTTTTATCGAAATTCTTTTCTAACTCTGACACAACACTAATACTGGTTAAGAGATAAGATCAATGCGGAAGATAACTAAATAGTGAAAGTATTTTTTTTATTATCAAATGACAATTACAACCAAATAGAGCAGATTAAAGCTTGTAAAGTTTTTCAATCTACTGTAATACTCTCTAACACTCTGTTTACAAATAACTCACATACTAGCCAATATGATCTCTAAAAGGCTATTGTACATGTATACACATATATCTTTTCTATTACTCCTCGCGCACTATTATAAAATATACAAGTGTTCATATATATAACCATCCGTGAAAGACATCTTTGGAACTTGTTATCCCGAGCAACGTGCAGCATTGACTGTTCCTCGAAAATCTCTTTGCCTCAATTGCTGCGGATGTGAAACTCAAGATCTTGGGTCTTTAAACTTTGAATTACTTTACGAGTTCCCAAGTGCAGTTAAAGTTATGTCCACATACCCGCGTGATCCATGTGTAAGATGTTTTAGGTTATCAATGGGTTTGTCTTACATCGGGACGTAGCGAGTTGATGACTTTGAAAGTGAAGAGATAAATTGAAGCAGCGTCTTCTTAATCTGTCGTAAAGTTCCTTACTCTGTGTTAATGAAGCTCGGATCCTTACTCCGTGTCAGTAGTTGCTTACTCCGTGTCAGTTTGATACTGGAATCCTTATTCCGTGTTAGCGCTTTCTTACTCCGTATGAACGGGAAGTCCGGAGAGCTTACTCCGTATCAGCGCATTCTTACTCCGCATGAGTAAAAAGGTTCGGATTCCTCACTCCGTATCTATTTTCCTTACTCCGTGCAAATAAAGGACTTGGGTCCTTATTCCGCACAAGTCGTTCCTTACTCCGTGTGTATGAAAGACTCGGATTCCTTACTCCGTGTCTTTTTGTCCTTAATCCGTTTGAGTGGAAGACTTAGCTTTTTATTCCGCAATGACTTTCTCTTAATCCGTGCGAGTTGTAGAGTAGGATTCTTATTCCGCATCTATTTGACTTAGTCCATTTAAACTCTAAGACGCGGAATCCTTAGTCCGTAGCTTTAAGTGTTTGGTCTGCATGAATGATCCTTATTTTGTATGAAGTGTAGATTTGATTATTTATCAAGTGTTTGACGATACTCACTCTTGTCCTTAGCTTTGCTCTTACGAGTGAAGGTCCAGATTAAGATCATATCTTTTGCAACAACTTAAGATAAAACATGCAATGTCTCAAATCAAATTACATAGGGTTTTATCCGCATCATCCAAATTCTAGGCTTGATCCAACATACATATATTAAGAAATATATTAAAAAAATATTTAAAAGATAAATAGTGATCCTCTAAATACGAAGATTTTCTCTCTGATCTCTATTTTAAAAAATCTAATATAAATATTTTTAGTAAAACTCTAAAAATATCTTTGAATTATAAAAAATAACACTATAAAAGACTTAATGTGATTGCTCTACGTGGTCGAAATCACCACTACAAATACGTTAAAATTATTTTTTTAAACATTTAAAAGACTTTTTACTATAAAAATAAGAGCATTCAAATGAAAAGATTTTGTTAATTAAGTTATTTTATTCGGTAAAATTTATATTTCTCAAATATATAATTATATTTAAAAAAAACCTAAATCGAAACTCAAATTTTGGGTTTGAATGAAAATTGATCAAATCAAATGTTCTCAAACTTGGGTTTCCAAATGAAATCCAAAAGCTCTCTATTTCCTAAATCGTTGGGTTGAAAGCTCGTAGCACAGGTTCATGGTGTTAGAAATCCTAGGAATTGAGTGGTCAGGCCACCTCGGCCCCTACCCTACAATTGTCATTTGCCTGGAATCATCTAGCACTTGAAGCAATGTTATAGCGTGATCTGCCACTCTTCCTCGTAGTCCATGACCAAAGGTATGCAGACACTGGCCAGTTCACGGATTGGCTTTTTAATTTTTTTTTAACTATTATATATCTTACCTAGTATATAGAGCTTAAACCTATTAATTTAAAATTAATATTTACAAATATAAACTATTAAATATAATTTTAAAATTTAAATTTTAAAATATATTTAACAAAATTAACTTATAATAATTTTTAAATAAATAAATATGGATCAGTCTGCATGCAGATGCGTACCGAACCAGACAAAAAAATTCTGATCTATTAGAAGTGTCGACCTAAACGGGCTAGCTCCATCACGGACTAGACCGATCCATTTTACACCCTTAGTTTCAACAGTTTGATAAATTAACAGTTTCGGTGGGCTAGTTTGGCAATTTAAAGTTACACCCCTAGTTTTAAGTTTGCATATACGTTTTTTTTTTTTGCCTCCTAAACTAAAATAATACGATAAACAATTTACATGTGTGAATCAAGGTATTGGTCATCCTCCTAGCTATGGAAGAGAGGGTTGATGACAAAGGTATGCTTTGTGGTTGGCTTTGACTGTTTTAGAAAATGAGGACGAAAGGTTGAAACGGACACTATCAACATTAGCAATTATCATCATGCAATAGTATTTATCATTATTTAGCCTCTTAGGCCCCCATTACAAGTTATGTCTCTCAGGCGCCATCAACATTCCAATACTACAGACCCAATGCCACACATACAACGATATCTCGTGTCAATATTCATATAGCATATCATCTCATACTTAGAAATCACAATGACATCTCATGCATACACATATCATAATGACATCTCGTGTTTACAAACATCACAATGACATCTCATGCTTTACAACGATACAATGTCATCTCATGCCTCACATTATGTGTAAAGACCCGTATTTGGGCAGAGCTTAGACATAGCCTTTCTATGATGCTAAAAACATCTAAATAGTATTGTGGTTGTTGGTGTGAGCATTTTACCAGTACTTGGGCCCGATTCCAGGTCGGGGGCCCGAGTGCCTGATTGTTGACTTTCTTTGGGTTTGTTGGTTGACTTTGTAGTTGAGCGGTCAATTGGGTTAGAAAATATATGGATAGTGATGTGCTCGTCATTTCAAGCATTTTGATTATACTTAGGCTCAATTTCAAGTCCATGACCCCGGGAGGTCAATTAGTATTTTTCGGATTTATCAATGAAAGAAAATATAGAAATATAAATAAGAGGAAAGTAAGAGCTTTTACGTTATGTTTCATTGTTCATGTGTTGGACAGAGAGAAATAGAGAGAAGAAAGCTTGAACCCTTTGATTTGGAGCGTTTGGCGCTTATTCGATCCTCAAGAATCATTCCAGATCATTCTAGGTAGGTGTTCCTTTACTTTTCTACTCTTTATATGATGTTTAACATGCAAGAATTAAGAAATTCTGTGAATTTAGTGATGAACCCTAGGAATTAAGAAAAACACGAATTTGGGATCAAAGCCTTAAGGTTAGGTTATTTGTGTAACCTAACTTGGCTATGAGGGATTAGAAACTCATTTTAGGGTTGAATCGAGGCTTAAAACAACATTTCTGGGGTCCTTGAACTGGATTTCGAATGAACAGCAAGTTGCAAACCCGTTTGGGCGAACACAGATGACAAGGTCGACATGGTCGATGTGGTCCACTCCTTCAAAATATGAAAAATGGGAATTAGCACTGAATCTCAAAAAATTCAGTTTTTGGATCGAGGTGACTATTTGCGAAATGGGGTTAGACCTCTCAAAAAAATCCCCAAAAATTAGAGCTATTGAGCTCATGGTGATAAGGCTGAGTGCCCTGAGCTGGGATCCTGTTGAGAATCGTGGATAAGTTGTCCTGTATGGATAGGCTAGGTCTTAATGTTTGTTCGCAGGCTGTGTCATGATAATTATGCACACTATATGGTGCACGAGTACCTTGAGCATGTAATATAGACTTATCTACTTTTTTGCATAGCAGAGTGATGTGGAGTTATGGGGTCATCTACTGAGCTTATAGCTCACCCTTACTTTGTTGTTTATCTTTTTCAGGTGCAACCTGAGACTAGTGGAGGACTTTCTTCCAGGAGGACATGTCTACTACTCTAATGTATGATATAGTATTATATTCTGTATGTATTATGTATTGTATCCCGGACATGGGTCCGTAGATAGTTGTATTAGCACATTATTTGTGATTTGATTTGTATGACTGTTTGACATATTGTATGCATGATGATGTTTTGTGAAAGTACAGGATTACCCTTGGTGTATGACTGTACAAATTTGCATGATTAAGATAGCACCAGCAGTATAGTCTCTATTAGTGCTTGTCACCAACCCCTTGACCCTTCGGGTGCAGGTAAGAGGAAATCATGTTCTTAGTTCCGAGTTACTTGAATTCGGGGGCTTCATATTATGGCAAGGCATTTCATGCTCACAAATAACATCATATGTGACACACAACTCAAATCATGGTGTCATATGAAATACTCAAAAATATATTATAGCATAATATCTCAAAACCTCTCATGCACATTTCATACTTACATATAACGCAATAAGATACACTAGACTTCTCAAGTTCCCTCAACTCAGGCTCACAACTCTCAATTTCCCCTACTAGACTGTCCACAAAGCCTAGAGATCAAACGCCGAAGAAAACTCAGAAAAACGGCTCAAAACATGCCTTAGTCGACCCAAAATCAATTGACCACATCTCACTCAACCACCTTGGTATAATAAAACACTTTGGTCGATCAAATAGTCGATCAAATTTTTGATCGACCAAACTAGTTAATGGTCGATCAAAATGCCATAATCGATCAAAATATTCAATTCAGTTGATCAAACCCCTTTCAGTCAATCACGTCACTGCACAACTCGGGAATTCACCACTTCTGGCCAAAATTGAAATGTTTAAGCCCCCAAATCACAAAAAATCATACCCAAACACTACATACCATGTCTTAACCTCAATTTTCTCACTCTAGAAGCATTAAAATACCAAAAATATGAATTTCTACACTTCGGGTTCATATATTAAATTCCATAAATTTAGGGTTAATTTTCATATTTTAGCTATTTTAGCAAGCATAATCAATGAAATATGAGTGAGAAAAATGAATCCCTACCTCAATTACGGTCTATTTGAGTCTAAATCGTCAAATAGTCCATTTTCCCCTTTGCTTTCTCTCTTTCTCTCTCTAGAAAGGAAGAACACGTACACACAGCAGCAAATTAGGGTTCTTTCCTTATTTTTATTTATTTATACTTTTCTCATTTAATTCCTTAAAATATCAAAATACTCTCACAGGGCTCCGACTTCAAATTGAGCCCAATTACTGTCAAAATGCTCCGTTTGATGAGTACATACCCATCTAGATATTTGTATCCTCACAAGATACCCCAAAAACAAAGCCACCTGACCACACCGCAACAAATCCCAAAATTACCCTTTTGGTGCTTCGACTCCAAATCGGGCCCACTCATTATCAAAATTCTCTATCTGGCGCATACGTCGTCATCCCTCGAGATACATTCCATCACATGGCTATCTCCCAAAACTTCAAACACAGGTCATTATAAAAATATTTTTACCTTTTTATGATTAAAAACATAAACCATTTAAGAGTTGCTTTATCATAAAACAGTTTGAAAATTTTAAAATGTTAATATTATCTCTTTCGTCCTCATCCTCTAAAAGCAATTTAAGGGTTCTCCACAGTTCTGCCCTGCCCCTTGAAACGCCCAGCCACAGCTCTACCCTTGCCACCTCTAATCACCATGACGTTGCCGTCCTTCATACCTCAGACCTATCGGCTCCGTAATCACAATGGGACCATCCTTATTATTCTCAATTTCATTAGTCGACTCTCAAATTGAGTGTCGTCAGCCATTTCGGACACGTGCAATCCTATTTCAGATGGATCATCTCTCTGGGCTCTACTCTTGTTTCCTAATCCTCTAGCTTAATCAATCGGCCCTCTTGTTACCATGCTATGACAAATTAAATGGGCTAGTTTTTTCGGCGCACTGGTGTAGTTCTGGAAGATAGTGGGCCTCAACTGTTCAAGAAGATGGCCATGACTTTTCTAACTTTATTTTATTGATGTAAAAAATAGAGTTGATAATTTAAAAATAAAGATAGAATTTTAGATGATTTTTGTTTGGTGATAGCCTAATATTACTATTAAAATCATGTATAGGAAAAATATTCAAATAAATATTTATAAATTTAATTTAATTTAATAAAAATGTATCTATTTTAGTTTCATGCAGTAAAGGTGTTGAAAATAAAAAGTAGACCTCAAAATTAGACCAAGATTTTTATTTTGTTCAATTTCAAATTAATTTAGTTTAATTCCAATTTTAATTTTACACTACATTTTAATTTAGTTATTCTATTATTATGTTTGGTACGCGGAAAAATAAATAAAAGAAATCAAATTTCATTACTTTCCCGCGTTTGGTACATCAAAAGAAAAGAAATTAGACATTACTTTGGGAATCTTATACCTCCAAATAGGGATAAATCCATTCCCCCACATCCACCAGGTTTACAAAGGTTCCCTTGCATAAAGAGACCTTTTTTATTTTTTTTGCCTTTGCCATTATGAATGGTTTATATGTGCTGCAACCCCCTCCCCCATTTGCACTCTCTCCCCCACTGCCCTCCCCCTATCCCAACGATCTCTCCCTTCTCCATCCTCCCCCCCCCCACTAATACAATCTCTATTCCACTGCTCCTCCTTTGCAACAATCTCCCACTCGCCGCCTTCCCCCCAACAATGATCTCCCCCTGCTACTCTCTCCCTCTGTTGCCCTTCCCCCACCCCAATGATCTCTCCTCTGCTACTCTTCCCTAACCATCTAAGACAGTTCCCCTCTCTCTTCCCAAGTTATTTGATAATTAGGTTAAATTAAGATAAAGATATTTTTGTAATTAGACTAATTTATTACATTATATTACCTTGTATTTCAAATGTAGATAAGGTAATAAAAAATTTCATTACATTTCCTATGATGATTTCATTCCCCCAATATGATTTTCGGGTACTAAATATGGCCTATGAGTTTGGTCCGAATTTTTAAAAGTTGAAAGACAACAATTTGCATACAATTATCAAACCTTATATGCGTAGCAAAGACAACAATATCAAATGGTGTCCCAAGACGATTCCATGTCAATCCGGCCAGAAGATCTCTCATGACCCAACCTGCTTAGAGAATTTAGTTATTCATGGGAATCGATCATTAAAAAAAATAAATATCCAAAGCCACATTCAAGTTTGGGAAAAAAATAAAGTTCAATTCATCTTATTTATTATCTAATTTGGATATTAAATTACCAAACAAATTGAGCTTGAACATTCTAAACTCTAGCCACTAAACTACCTTTAGTAAAAAAGCTCAAGTGTAAGTTGTAGAGGTGAGGATTAATAGGTGTATGTAATGTTTTTAAACCAAACTTAAAACCTTTAGTTTAGAAAAATAATAAGGGAAAATTGGATTTGGTTCTCGGTTCTCGATTTCGTTCGATGCAAAAGTTTTCGATTTGGTTCATTAGTTTTTAACCACTATTAACACTCAATCAAGAACTACTAAATTGACAAATAACAAACTAATAGGTTTATAAGGGTCTTAGCTATATATTATACAACTATGTATGGAATCAGCAATCTATCCACTAATATTTGTACATATACATATCAATGTTGTCTAGACACTAACTCATTTTATATCTCACCTATTACCACTATTCGATCGGTTTCATCACCAAATTGGAAAAATCATAAATCAACCTTAATATATTGATTTCCCAAAATTTCAAACCAAATAAACCAAATCATTTTCAAAAATTATGTATTTTTGGTTTATACAATTTGGTTTGGCTCAATTTATCAATCTAGATTAGTTTATGACCACCCCTAATAACGAGTGGCTTAAAAGTTCAGGCGAGTTGTAAAAAAACAAAACCAACAAAACAAAGAGAGAGGTCAGGCGGATATGGTGATACTCATAAAAAATGGGTGGAAGAATTTTATATGAGACACCTGTTTTAGTCCATAGATGGATTTCTTAAGTTTGTATACTATAGTCTTTGCATCTATTGACACAATTCTCTGGTTGCACCATATAGGTTGTTTCCTTAATGTTACCATTAAGAATCACGGTCTTAACATCCATTTAATGAAGCTTTAAATTAAAATGCGCAACTAATGCATTATAATCCTTAAAGCGTTTTTCAATGAAAATGAAGAGAAAGTATTTTTATAATCAATGCTTTCCTTTTATGTAAAATCGTTAGCAACAAAATTAGCCTTATATCTCTCCACCTTACCTTTTAAATCTTTTTTAGTTTTAAATATTTATTTAGTACAAATAGGTCTCATACCTTTAGGAAATGAGATAATTTCCCAAACGTAATTATTAACAATAGATTTTCTTTTCATTCATGGCATTGATCCACTTATGAGAGTTGGAGTTGCATGGGTTGTTGAAATTTTATGGGGTCATTTTCTAACATGCCAACATTAAACTCATATTCTTGAAGGTAAAATACATAATTTGAAGATATTGCAAACCTTTTCTCTCTAATGGATCTTCTTATTAGCATTAAATTTCCTGAGGGTTTCCAGCATTGTCATCAACAATTTGGCCAACAACAACATCATCTAGAATTTCTGGAATTGCATTTTGTACTGTTTGATCTGTTTGATCTTGTTAAGTTTAGTCTTTAATAATGGTTTCATTTTTGATAATTATATTTTGAGTTAAAATGGGTTCAATATCCATAAAAATCTTAACACTTAAGGGAATGTTTGCACACTCCTCACCGAATTCAAAATCCATTATTATATCTCCCCCACGAACTTAACATTCTAAAATAATTTTTGTTTCCCCTCTCAAAAACTACAAAAATCTATAAGTTATAGCCCTTTGATTGCTCGAGATGCCCAACAAAATAACAACTAACATATCTTTCATCCAATTTCTTTTCATGTGGCTTATAAGGCCTTGCTTCAGCTGGATAACCCCACACATGCAAATGTTTCAAATTAGGCTTGCACCTATTCCATATCTCATATAGGGTTTTATTAATTGCTTTAGTGGGCACTTTATTGATAATATATGTTTTTTTAAGGCTTTGCCCCATAGATTCTTTGGCAAAGTAATGTGGGTAATCATACACCTTACCATGTCCTTAAGCATTCGATTACGCTTATCTGCAACACCATTCGTTGTTGGTGAACCAGGCAATGTATATTGAGGCACAATGCCGCATTCATTTATGAAATGTGCAAAAGGCCCTTTACATTCTTCTCTTGATCCATCATATTTGTCGTAATATTCACTAATACGATCAGACTTGGCCTTAATGCGTTTATTTTGTTGTAACTAAACTTCTACTTTAAAAGTTTAAACATGTCTAAGGCATGAGGCTTTTCTGTAATTATATGTATGTAGCTATATCTTGAATATTCATCTATAATACTAATAAAATAGTGGCATCCATTTCTTGTATCTGCTGGAAATGGATCACAAATATTGATATGAATTAATTCCAAGACTTTTGAATGCTTATTGGCTTCATATTTTTTTGAAATTGGTTTGTTTCCTTTTTATACATTAAAAGTTGAAAATCTTAAGGGTTGTAGAATATCATTTGATACTAGTTATTTAATTCTCTTTTTAAAAATGTTGCCTAATCACTTGTGCCATAACGTAGCTGAATTCTCATTAGTTAATTTTTGCTTCTTTATTATTTGTATCCACATGCAAAGCCTCAACATAAAAACTATTAACATCCAAAAAATACAAATTATCATAAACAGAAAGAAAACCAAAACTAACTTGATTTGAATCATGAAACAAACTAAAGTCTCCATTCCCAAAAGTACAAATAAATTCATACTTATCCAATGTATAAATAGAAGTTTCATCTAAAAGGTGTAACAAAAAATATTTCATACAAATTCAAATAAATTTATCCATACTTCTTCATCACTTGGCTTTTGAGAATTTAGACACCCCTACAAAGATATACTTATATGAGTAATTGCACCTAAATCTATCCACTAAGTATATCTAGATACAAAAGAAAAATTAATTTACGTACAAACCATAACAAGAGATTCAACTTTCATAGCATGCCATACATGATAATTCTAACAATGAATCTTCTTATGTCCAACCGCACCACAAAAGTAATAGCCATTTTCAGATGTAGCAACATTCTTGCCCTTATCGTGTTTCTTATTGATGGTCACTGCAACATCCTTATTATCCTTATTCCGATCAAATTTCTTACATTTAGTTGAAGCTTTAAATTCGGAAGTTGCAGTAACATGGACACTTTCTATTTTAACTTGCTTCAAACTTTCCTTTTTTTCATTCAATTGGAGATAAATTCATTGAGTGGCCATTTGTCATTTTAGCAACTGTAGCTCACCCTAAACTAAATAAAGTGTAGAGGAAGGGATATCAGTACTAAGTGCACCGAAAGATCATCAGAGATCTCCAACTTAAGTGCCTTTAGTTTTGAAATAACATTAAACATCTCTATAATGTACTCTGCAATACTTCTTATATCTTTATACTTCAATGAGACAAGTTTGGTCAAGAGTGCACCAATTTTAGGCTTTTCATTTTTAACAAACCTTGTCTCCACTTCAGCTAAAAAATTCTTAGCATTGGTAATATCAAAAAGTGAGCCTTTAAATGCCTTTGTAATAGACTTTTTCATAATTGGTGGTAGATTGAAGATGATGTAGAGGGATAAGTCAAATAAATGATTCGACCAACACACATGTCAAATTTTCTTTATTTTTCGATGACTTTTGTTTTTGCAAAAAATCCTAAAATATCAAGAGGCCATGGGCTATAGCTTAGGCTTATTGAGCCTCGACCTTTGCTACCACCATAACTTCTTGTTTGTTTTGTCCCAAGAAGTTTCTTTACCATATAGGTTCATTGTGGACGGTTTAAAAAAATAATATATAAAAATACATAAAATATAAATAAAAGAAAAAGTTGAATGAAATATCTAACTTTGTAACTAAGGCAAAAATAGGGTCCAATAGTGAGTCACTTCTCATGCCTTTGATTAAGTTTGAATTTGTCTATATTTTTTCCCAATTGATTCTATAGGACATTCTTGTCTAGAAAAAGTCGCAGTATAAGGCACTTTTACGATCTAATTGTTTGAATTCTCCGATAGTAAGCCAACTTATAAGTTAAATCAAGAATAAAAGAACATGATAGTTTCGTTTGTGAAACTTTTTCCAACAATGATATTATGATGAGAAAAGAATGAAACTTGGGTAGCTAGGGATTATTTTTTCCCCACAAGCGTTGTTATAATATATTTTAGGGTTTACGGTTTTTATTTTTTATTTTTATGTAACAAAAGCTTTTAATTGTCATGCCATGATTGGCCTAATTCAGAATGCTAGCGCATACCCAACATGTTTGACTTTTCCATTCCTATTTTAGAGATAAATAGTACACTTATTCATTATAATTTGTTTATCTTATTAAAACTTTCTATATCTCATTCTTTATTCCTATCTATATTCTTTTAAATATTATTATTATTATTATTATTATTTTTCTCTCACTTTCATTTATTATAACTAATCAAATATTTATATGTATAAATATATATTAAAAATTAGAAAAAAGTATTTGAGGATATATAGTGAATTTCCGGATTCATTCAAAATCAAACCAAATGAACCTTAATTTCAATACATATAAAAAAATTATATTTAATTTAATATACAAAAGAATAAATGTAAAATATCACAATCGACTAGAGGAAAGATAAAAAAAAAGAGCGAAATTACGAATGAGCAGTGAAAAGCCTCCAGTCAACCACGATATACACCATCAACGAATACTATTATACTATCAACCAAAAATTGCAAATGGACTCAAAAAGGTCCCATCAACCAAAAACTTTTAACGAAAGCTCAAAACTGGTCCAATCAATCTAAAATTGCAAACGAACATCTCAAAGTTAGTTCAATAAATCGAAAATTGCATATGTCGAGCTTAATTAAAACCAATCCAACCAACCAAAAATTGCAAATAATCACTACAAAACCGGTCCAATCAATTAATGAAGCAAGCCAACCTCTTCATCAACAAAGCGAACCCCCTCCAACCAATCAACCCAAAATTCTATCCAATTAAAAATCCAATCAATCAACTTAATTCCTATCCTTACTTATAATACATCGTACCATCAAACAATCATTCATGTTAAGGAAATAAAATGAAATTGCACCAGTCAAGGGGAAAACACAATGGCATTTTATGTTCGAATATTTCTTTGTAATTATTATAGTCTATAGTAGTTACTTTATTTATTTTATTGCCTTTTATTGGTAGTCTATTTCTTTCTTTTGAACTCACATAATTTGTGTGTGTGTGTGTATATATATATATATGATCATATTAAATAAGAGGTGTGTGAGTATAAATATTTCATTTTATTTTATTATCTCTTTTATGGTATCAAAGCCACGATTTGCTCTGTGATCTCTAGCAAGCCTCTTGTCCTTTTTTTTTTCATGACTACTAAGAATAACCAAGTCATCATCCCAAATACCCAAGAACCCACAAAACCTCTAATTATGATTACTATCCAAAACTCCATTAAACTCACACCCACCAACTATCTTTCCTGGAATACCCAAGTGGAAGCCATTCTTATAGGCTACGACTTACAAAAGTTCATTGATGGGTCCACCCCAGCTCCTCCATCCACCATCCCCATTGATAATGTTATCACCATTAACCCTGCCTACCAGACATGGTTACGTCAAGACAAACTCTTATTTGGAGAACTTGTAGGCACTCCTTCATCCTCTTTAGTTCCTCTTATCACCCAATCTAAAACCTCTTATGAAGCATGGAAAGTCCTTGCCAACACCTATGCTCGCCCATCTCGTGGCCATATCAAGCAACTCAAAGACCATCTTAGAAATATTACCAAAGGTTCTAAATCCATTGTAGACTACATGTAGTCTATTAAAATGCTAGCCAATCAACTTGACACTCTTGGTAAGCCTTTTGACCATGAAGATCTCATCGAACAGGTTCTCGAGGGCCTTGATGAAAATTATCAGTTTATCATTGATTCTGTTAATGGCCATGATTTTACCATCTCCTTTGATGTACTCCATGAGAAACTCATCAATAAAGAACTGTCATTCCGCAACAAGACAAGTTCCACACATCTCCCGGTATCTGCTCATCTCACCAATGTTCACTCTACTCCATGGTCCCCTACCAACCAGACCCCTCGACTCCCTAATTTCACATCCATACCCACTCAAGATATCACAAGAAGTTCACCCAACAACACTAGGGCCAATTGTTCTCTTGCTCGTCTATTCCTTGGTCGCTGCCAATGGTGTAGTGCTCAAGGTCATGTAGTCTCCCATTGTTCTATGTTCTGCCAACAGTTTTTATATGCGAAACCACTTCCTTGCCCTACCAACTACTCCTAATATTGACCACCGTCTCCTAGGCTAACTCAAGCAAATGTTGCCACCAACATTCCTGCCGATATTACATGGCTCCTTGATAAAGGTGCCTCAAATTATGTCACAACCGATCTCAGTAATCCTACCCTCCATAGTTCTTATGATGGCACAGACGAAATTATGATTGGCAATGGCTCTAGTCTCCCTATATCCCACACTTGTTCCACCTCTCTTGCCACTCCCTCTCACTCCTTTTCCTTATCTAATGTTTTATGTGTTCCCACCATGAAACGTAATCTTATTTCTATTTCTCAATTTTGCACGTCTAATAATACTTCCATCGAATTCTTACCCTCCTCTTTTCATGTAAAGGATCTTTGCACAGGGGCAATCCTTTTGTAAGGTCAAACTAAGGATGGTGTGTATGAATAACCGCTCTTTACTACTCTATCCCCTTTAATCGCCTTTTTCAATGTAAGAACCACTTTGTCTAAGTGGCATCATCGGCTCGGTCATCATTCTTTGTCCATTTTTAAAAATATTATGTCTTCGTTTCATTTAGATGTCTCCCGACCTTTCAATTTTCATTTTAATTGTAATTCATGTCACTGTAATAAAAGTCATAAACTAACGTTCTCTACTTCCACTCTCTTTACTTCTTCCCCACTTAAAGTTATATTTACCGATCTGTGCACTTCACCGGTCTGCTCTATTGATCACTTCAAATACTATGTTATCTTTGTCGACCATTTTACCAAATATGTCTGGCTTTATCCTCTCAAATGCAAATCTGACATGCGTGATGTCTTTGTGTGCTTTAAAGCCCTTGTCGAAAAATTCTTTCACCACCCCATCATGACTATCTATTTTGATAATGGAGGGGAATATCAGGCTCTCTCTTCATTCTTAACTATCGATGGCATCTCCCATCTCACTTCTCCGTCTCACACTCCCAAACACAATGGGTACTCTAAATGTCGTCATCATCACATTGTCGAGCTGGGTCTTTCTCTCCTTACTCATGCATCCATGCCTCTCTCATATTGGCCTTTTGCCATTTCTACTGCCATCTACCTTATCAAAATTCCAATGTAAAATTCAACCCAAGCCTAATAAAAAAAGAAAACCTCACTTTTTTAAAAAAACCGTAACTATTATCCATTTTTAGTAAGCATCCCAAGTCAGGTCAATAATTCAACTTACTATGGTAACGACAACTACCTAATGAAGTTGCCGCTCTTATGCTACCACATGCATAGCGTCTACATCCCAAGTCGTGTATGTTGCCCGTCGTTGCCACCCACGACGAACATCGCCAACACTTGAAGCAAGCAAATCAATTGCCACCCGGTAGTCCCTGATCGCAACTAGTCTGGCCTCGCCTAGTTTGGCCTTCCCTAGCGCCTAAGGATGGCAATGGGGTGGGTCGAGACCAGATAGTGGGTGACCTGAACCTACTCCAGATGAGTTCAAAGCAGAGCGGGACAGTACTAATGAGTGCGGTGGGTCAGGGGGGTTATGGGTCAAAACCGATCAGATAGGATATTTTAAGGTAAAAATATTTTAAAATGTCATAGCGGAATGACCAATACCCGTGACAGTTCTGTTATCTCATCAGGGTGGGATGGGACAGAGCCGAAAAAAGGACTCGGGTCGGAGCGGTTCAAGCCAAAATTGTTATCCCCACCAGTGTCATGCTTCAATCTACTGCGAACCTTCACAACATGCATCTTCGAACCACCCTTACCCTTGTGTACTACTGTCTTAAATCACCACTAATCTACTTGTTGCTACTTAAAATAGAGAGCTTAGCATAACTCATTTTAAATAATAATCTCGAAAAAATTATAGTTTTGTTTACTAGTCTGCCCAAGATACCAAATATAGAACAGTTATGAACTACGTGGAACGACAAGGCATAGATCGGATAAGTCCACGTTCACGCATTCTCATATATATATATATATATATATATATATATATATATATATATATATATATATATAGTTATGATACATTAAGAGAACTTGAGGTCTCTTAATGTGAAAACTTTTATTATAGCCGTCTGATCTACAAAAGTAAATAATATCCGTTAGATTAAAAATTAAAAAACAACCAGCGTCGCTACCCTGCCTCTCTCACGCAATTGGCTCTTCGAGCGACAAAACTAAACGTCTCATCGCCACCTCCTCTGAGACTGTCTCTCCATTTTCGCCACTCTGCCCTTCATCATTGCCCCCATCGTCATCGCCCCCATCATCGTTGCCACCAAACGTAATCTACGGCAATGAATTGAAAAATAATCACAAATCTGGTCGACCCAGCATGCTTCTACGCTGTCCAAATTGAGTTTAGAGACTTTAACCTGTTGGATACGCTGGTACACTAGTTTAATCTATTGACTTTGATATGCTAGTTTTTTTTGCTTCTCCAAATGGTTTTTTGGCACATGTAGTGTATGAAGACTATTTTTTATGCTTCTGCAAACTGATTTTTTGGTACAAAAACACAACAGATAATGTAGTAAAATGTGAGAAACTTTGCACATTTTGATTCAACTAAAACAAGTTACAAGTCCAAATTCATACAACATACGTGAAGAAAAAAAGAAATAGGAAACACAAGATTTTGATAGACTAAATCTAGGAATTGGATGGCCAAAATTGGTTACAAGATGAACGTTGAGCTAGGAAAATTTGGTTGTTTTATAGTACTGTGCAGGGGGGTGAGTGAAAGAGTGCAGCTGCTAGCAAGTCTGCCTGCCCGCACCCCAACCCCATTTGCTAGCGAGATTAAGAGCAACATAATAATATTATTGATACTTAAAAATATTTAGGAATTTACTAGCTCATATTTTGGCATTACTAAACCAGAATTTAATGGGTATTCTGATTTAATGTGTAAACCATTTATTCAATTGTAGCTTTAGACCTTTACTGATAATTTTACCATGGCATTAATTTTGAGATCACTCCAGCAAATGTTGTGCTACGTTTCTGATTACATAGTGTTGTGTGGATGTTCTACAGCAATGCGAGCACCTCCTCCCTATAACAAGGACTGGTGGATTGAAGACCTTTTGGTGCTTTGGATTGACATGTACTGGAGAGTCATTACAACAACGAAGTGTTGTGGAGTCCATCTAGAGAGCATTAGAGCTTCACTAATTTATTATGCTTTGCTGAATAACTCTGCTTGAGGTTTTCTCTCCTTTGCCCGATGCTCCATTTGTTAATATGCATGAGTGGATTTGTAATAAAGCTCATTGTTAACTCTGCTTGAAGTTTATGTGAGCCACGAGCTGTTTGGGCAGTGTATTTGTAATTTTGTAATAAAACTCATTATTGTTTTGGTTTATTCTATATCTTATTGTATTGTTTGATTCTTCTTTCTTTCTCCTCCAGTGAATTTGTAATAAATGTTCAATGTTACATATATGATTCCCATTACACTCTTTATCAAACTAGTTGTTAATAATATTTGCTTTGTGGGCAGTGTAATCCACTATCTTAATATAATTTAATGGACACTTTTGTTAATAATATTTGCTTTCCTTTGTAGGCCATTTTTGTCAGCCCTATTTAAATTTCAATATTTAAATATCAAAACCAGAAAATAACCAGTTTTAGTTTAACTAGCTCACTGAAGATAAGAGACCATGGATACCAGTAAAATTTTAATCTATAAAAATCGGTAAAATGTAGAAAAAGGCAATAAATAGAATAATATTTTTTTATTTTTTATTTTTAGAAGAAGAGATGCTTTATTCAATGAGAAAGAAAGAGACAACAATGACGGCATGCCACCCTAGTAGGGGGGTGCCTCGGCCAAACTAAGGACAAAACCCATAGAGCCAAAATAAAAATAGCAAAGAAGCCCCTTAGCCCTCATTAAGAAAACCCCCAAAAAGAGTAGCTCGAGAGGCTCCATGCTATGAGGTACAAAAAAAAAAAAAAAACTCAAAAGAGGTATATAGAAGAGTCCCAAATACAAATAAAACTCCATCCACCGTTGGAAGGTGACCGAACAGCCCCCTACCCATTCTCTTATTCTTGTTCTCATTTTTTATTGCAGGCCCATAAATACATCTCAATATATGCATAACCGAATTGCTTTAATGTCTCCGAATTGATTAATCAAAGCAACCTGCCATTATTATTCTCATCTCATTATTGTGCTTTTCTTTACCATAACAACCCTCAAATAGAAAAACAAATTAAATGCAATCACAAATACATTTACCAAATTAGGAATCATGTTTACCTTAATCGTCCAAGGCTTTTTATAATCTTCTTCGCTAGTCAATAATGACAGGACAAATTCTCTCAAATAAGACTAAAATAAAACAAGGCCAAAATAAATAAATAGTCTTCTCCAAATGAAAACGGCTCTTGACTATAAACCTATTAGACTCAACAAAAAAAAGTGAGGGTGTTGCTACCAATTGTTTATACAATTTAATATCATTTAATATGAATATGAATTTTTAGCATAAGTGAAAGGCAGGTTATTTACTTTCCTAGAAGCCATTGAGTCTTTTTGTTGCGGTTTATATTTTTTTTCTCTCAAGGAAAATACTCCACCTATGTTTGCACCTACACGCAAGCATGTGTGCATGATAGATGATTGCTTTTCTGTAATAAAGAACAGTTATAAAACCAAAACAAAGAACTCCATGTAGAATTCATGTATATTCTATAATTAGCATTATACCATTAATATAATGAATTCTAGTAACGGGCAATCTCTATATCTAATTCTTGAAATGGTGCAAAGGAGGTGAGGATCCAAAACCCAACAATTTAATTAAGCTCATAGACTAATAAATACCAAAAAAGGAACTTTGATTTTACATATACTGATATATATACTACCATTAAGAAGCATGGTGTCATGAATATGCTAGACTACGGGAATATGGTAGGTTGAAGGTTTTAGAATGAATCTAATTTATCACAACACATGTAGAGAAATTTATCTCAAGTATTAATGATTGAAATTTAAAAAATATATATAAATTAAAAAATTATACCAAAGCATTTCAACACCTCCATCTATTTATACACGCACAACAACACAATAAGGCCTGTAAATAAAATCTTACTAGAAGGAGACTACTCTGCAGCAGCCAAGCCAAGGCCTGTTTTCGAGAGAATCAATTTAGAGAGTTCCAACCACGGAGAGAGGCGGCGATGATGGATAGAGTGAAGCCAATTTGGAGCAGTCATGTGTCTCAATTGCTATCTCGATCGGCAGTAGAGGTGAAGGTGGAGCTAACGAAGAGACAAATATAGAGAGACAAAGAGACAGACTGACGATAGGGGCAATGATGATAGGAAGAGCTGCAAAGATGGAGAGATAGTCGCAGAGGAGGAGGCGGCGATGAGACGTTTAGTTTTGTCGCTCGAAGAGCCGATTGTACGAGAGAGGCAGGGTAACGACACTGGGTTGTTTTTTAATCTAACGGATATTATTTATTCTTGTAGATCATATGGCTATAATAAAAGTTCTCACATTAAGAGGGTTGGCCTCAGGTTCTCAATTTTATATATATATATATATATAATGTAAAAGATTATTATACTTTAATAACTACTCTAGTTTTTTTCTCTTATGTTTGTTAATTGTTTGTTTTTTTCTAATATTATTATGGTGTTGGAAAAGAAATGAGAGTTTTATAGATGTATGAAAATGGTATATTTCATGTATGAAAATGATATTTGCAACCGGTGTTGTGTTCCTGTTGCGTCTTCGGTTAACGTATTTAAACGCCCCCAAATCTGGACTTCCAGACCAGGTGCGTTAGATAAATAAAATATTACAATTATATGAATAGTAATCTATTACTCAACATAAATTCGATGGTTTATTTATTACATCAAGACTCATCACAAGATCTTTAAGGTTTAGCATTTAGAGACTAGGTGTTGATAACCCATTATAGTTTACATGACATATAAATACTACATGCATAATCTTCTTATGATTTTATTCCAAGCATTCTGGACACCATTATCCTAGCATCCTTGCTTTCTCCTAGTTCCCTGGGGTTTGAAACAAAACATGAAAGGAAATGAGCTCAAATAGCCCAGGAAGGTTAAAAGTAAGGGATAATATATGGAGAATAATCAACTCATGGAAAAATAAGAATATCTACTCATCTAGGTTCACCACCTAGATATCTTGCATAACTTGTTATCAACTGGATTGACACTCTCCAGGTGATGTTCTTTACCCAATGCATTGGAGGTCTTTCCGTGAACCACCCATAAACATATTGCCAAACATAAAACATATCTTCACAAACTTTTAAACAATCACATCAATGGTAAATTTCAACGTAAAGGAAGATCTTGCAATAATAGCCCCGATAAGTAAAAGGGGTATTCACCATTCAATAAGTTAGATTACCAAGTTTCCAAGAAGTGCCAAAGGAAGTTAATTCTTCTTAAAATAATATTATAAGAAAAAAAATCTTGAGATATAAATATAGAGAAGAAATAGAAAATGAATTTCCACGTCGGAGATTGTGATAAGGAAAGAAGAGGGGATCCTTACTATCTTTTTGTCTTCCGCGTTTATAAACCTTGAAACAAAATTTAAAAGTTAATATTTTAGTTTGAATAATAATAGTATGTTCATAAATAATATATTGAGAGACATATATAAGTATATTATGGTGGAAAAACTTCTCATGATAATAATAATAATCTATACGTATACATATACATATATAATATACGTATATACTATATAATATACATATATATATTGAGGGGCAAAGCCATCCATAATATATATATGTATGAGGAGACTTAGTCTTCCATGGAATAATAATAATCTATATATACACATATACGTATCATATACATATATATATTGAGGGGCAAAGCCATCCATAATATATATATGTATGAGGAGGCTTAGCCTTCCATGGAATAATAATAATATATATATACACATATACATATTATTTAATAAATATACATATATATATTGAGGGGCAAGGCCATCCATAATATATATATGTATGATGAGGCTTAGCCTTCCATGGAATAATAATAATATATATATACACATATACATATTATTTAATAAATATACATATATATATTGAGGGGCAAGGCCATCCATAATATATATATGTATGAGGAGGATTAGCCTTCCAAGAACATGATTAATATATGCTTGAAATATTTACCTTTTGGAACTTCCAACAAGTGAGAGGAAGATTGAGAGAAGAGAAGGCTTGGAGGGCTATTGGGGTGTTAATAGAACTTTTTGGGAAGTATTTGGAAGAGAGTTTTGTGGCTTATTTGAATGGAAAGAGTGCTTGAGAAGGGAAGTGAGGCATGCTATTTATAGGTAAGGTGGTAGGTGTAATAGTGTGAAAAATAGTGTACGAATTTGACTTTGGCATTAAATTAAATTATTTAAAATATATATAATACTTTATTTTCCTCATATTATCTCTTATTAAAAACGTGGTTATCTCCTCCTACCATTTAAAAATGTTTTAAGACTTTTAAACCTAGAAGGTTCCTTTGGCATCAAAAGTCCACATTGGTGTACTCCCTACTAATTCAATTATAACGTTTTTAATTTTGTAGTTTTTGACAAATGGCCAATTGTATTGCATTAGTAACTTAAATATCTACAAATGGGTACCAATTTTATAATTTTCACATGTGTATAACAAAAGTTATTGAATTTTAAAGTCATACTAAAATGTTTACCCGTTCACACTGAACCTATGTGTAGTATTTTAACTTCTGGAATTGATTGGCTTCATATTAAATTTTGAAATTTTTACACGTTTTAGCTAAGTGATAAAGGAACAAATGGGCCTTGGTTTCATGTCAATTGGATCTGTATAACTCAAGTTATGAATTTTTGAATGGGACCTCCAGAATCTGCCTCATTCAAATTTTTGCGCCTTACCTATGTTTTATACTTTTGGTAAAGTTAAGGCTTGTAATACTTACTTACCCATAGTAATTTGGTTTAAGAAACTAAATGACATAATATATAGCATCTAAACTTTTTATGACGTATAAGAAATTATTTTATTTTTATAACGTATTTAATATTAACGCGGATAAAATAATATAATTGCAATAAATAATAAAGTAATCAATAAATAATAATCTTGTAATCAATAAATAATAAAGTAAGATAACATTATATTCCATGACTTCTTACTTTATAAACTTATAAAGTATAATATTATAAAACATTATTACATACACATACCTATTTATAACAATTCAAACGGATATTATTCATAACAGTTAGTTACTTATTCCAACGGTTAGTTACTATTCTAACTGCTAGTTACTATTCTAACGGCTACTTACTAGTCACATGCTATTTAAATGACTATATTGGGTACTTATTTTTATTTTGATAATATCTAAAATATTCTTTCTAACTATTTTTTAGTAATGACATTATTATTATTACTATTTAAGGAAGGGCTTAAATTTTTGTGGGTCTTACAAAGTGACAATTGTCGTGTCACTAAAATTACTTAAAACTTAACGCAGAGCACACCACATCTAAGATAGAGAGAAAAAGAGAAGGAGAAGTAGGGAGGGGCCCCGAACAATGCATCTGGACAAAAAAAGGTAAAAATATGACATAAAATCTTGATTTAGAAGCGAAAGAGTGCGTTTTTTGGAAATGCAAGAGCGACAAACCTGTTATGGGTTTGGGCACTGTAGCTCTCGTTCATACCCACAAATCAAAAAAAATGGCCTAAATCGGACCACTGTGTACAAAGTTATGGTCGTTTGAAGCTTTTATCAGAAATTACCATTGACAGAACCCAAAAACCCGTAGATCTGGTAGTGGGAGAGATGATTGATGCCTGCTCGAGACTTGCTCGATGCTCGAGCAGGGTAGCGCCGAGCACATATGCTCGAGCCTCTACTCAATGCCTGCTCGAGCATTGGCTCAAGCGATGATCCAGGAGCGCACCAAATCGTGGGAAAAAATACTAATGTGGCTTATTCCATGTCGGCCGGGAACACAAAGACGCCACAATACCGATTGTACCTAGTATTGCTTTTCAGCTATATTATGAGAATTGGTTTCAAAGTTAGACATGTGTCACGAGTATCAAATTTTGACCTAAAAATAAGAGTTTTATTTAACTTGTTGATCTTTTCTATAGTTTTAAATTTTGGCAAAAAAAATAAGGACCTCAAATTGAGCTTCCTTTAATTTTTTTGGTATGAGTTTTGATTTATGTATTTTATTTTCTTAATTATGTTAGAGTTTGTATTAAATTATAATTTAAAAATAATTTTTGTTTGTTAGGAGAGAATGTGATTTAAAATGTGTGCATTTTTTAAAATCGAGTTTTAAATTTTTTTTAAAATAATATTTATTAGGCTCAAATAATAAAATAAATGGAAAATAAAAATAAAAATTATTTTGTTCTCATGAAAAAAATAAATTTAAAAACAAAAAACACTTAGAAATAATTTTCAAAATTATTATGATACATATTATTTTTAAAAGGTTATTTTAAATTTATATTATTAATAAATTAAAATAAATTCATACCAAACAATAGTTGTTAGAACTGGAATGGTCTGGCCGATCGGACTGCTGAATCGGTAACCCGAGCACTTAACTGGTCTAATTTTCTAGTTGGACCGTTTCTGTAAAAAAACCGAAAAAATCCGGCTGACCTTACCGAACTTTACAGAACCGGCTATTTTTTTTAAAATAATAAAATATTATTTAATTTATTTTATAATATAATTTAAATTTAAATTTAATGGCTAATATTAATATTTTACTTTAATATCCTATTAAATTTTATCCGATTTTTCTTTTATTATAAATTCATGTTATTAAACTTTTAAATTTATTAAGAATTTAAGTTAGAAATGTAAGACCCGAAAATTTTTAGCTATTTAAGTTCTTACTTAAAGAGTAATAATAATAAAATAATAATGTTATTGTTAACAATAGTTAGAAAGGATATTTTAGATATTATCACGATAAAAATAAGCACCCAATATAATCATTCAAATAGCATGTGATAAGTAGCCGTTATGAATAGTATCCGTCCGTTATGAATAGTATCCGTTTGGACTTCCATAAATAGGTATGAGCATGAGATTTTATTTATAAGAAAGTATAGAAGTAAGAAGAATAATAATAAGAGTTATGGCATCAAGTTCTCAAGATCGCCATCCGAGAATAGTGTACGCGATGAAGATCAGCGAGCAATACGACTTGAAGTTACAAAGCTATGCTTTGCTATAGATGAGCTAAATGCTCGTGTCCAATGGCTGCAATATAATGCGACGAGACACAGGGAGAAGTTTGAGGTTATTCGTGCGACAACCACGACAATGTTAGCCAGAAGGGTTATGCACTCTCACCGTCGAAGCACAACACGTCTTACGCACATACGCTAATATAATTCAAGAAATTTTACGAAGGCCATAAAATATGATATTAATGTTTATGTTTAGGATTATAATATTTTATGTTATAATGTTATCTTACTTTATTGTTTATTGATTATGCAATTATATTATTTTATCCGCATAAATATTAAATATGTTATAAAAAATTAATAATAAAATAATTTCTTATATGTCATAAAAATTTTAGATGCTATATATTATGTCATTTAGTTTCTTAAGCCAAATTACTATGGGTAAGTAAGTATTACAAGCCTTAACTTTACCAAAAGTATAAAACATAGGTAAGGCCCAAAAATTTGAATGAGGCAGATTCTGGAGGTCCCATTCAAAAATCCATAACTTGAATTATACAGATCCAATTGACATGAAACCAAGGCCCATTTGTTCATTTATGACTTAGCTAAAACATGTAGAAATTTCAGAATTTAATATGAAGCCAATCAATTCCAGAATTTAAAATACTACACATAGGTTCAGTGTGAACGGGTAAACATTTTAGTATGACTTTAAAATTCAATAACTTTTGTTATACACATGTGAAAATTATAAAATTGATACTCATTTGTAGATATTTAAGTCAGTAATGCAATACAATTGGCCGTTTGTCAAAAACTATAAAATTAAAAATGTTATAATTGAATTAGTAGGGAGTACACCAATGTGGACTTTTGCTGCCAAAGGAACCTTCTAGGTTTAAAAGTCTTAAAACATTTTTTTAATGGTAGGAGGAGATAACCACGTTTTTAATAAGAGATAATATGAAGAAAATAAAGTATTATATATATTTTAAATAATTTAATTTAATGCCAAAGTCAAATTTGTACACTATTTTTCATACTATTACACCTACCATCCTTGCCTATATAAGGAGTGTCTTGCCTCTCCTCTTAATGCACAAATCCCTCAAGCCACACCACGAAATTTCCCTCTCAAAACACTCCCTTAATCCCTCTTAACACCCCAAATACTCTACTCAAATCCTCTTTTGCTTTTGGTACTTACCAAGCGTCGAAGTTCTACGAAAGGTAATACTTAAGATTTTGAAATTTTGAAGTTACTTCTTATTTATTATGTAGATCTATATGGTTGGTTTTACCACCTCATATATACTATATTCATGGTTGGTTTTACCACCTTACATATGTTATTTATATGATTAGTTGTACCACCTCGTATATAGATACATGGTTGGCCTTGCCACCTCATATACATACCTGTGTAATTATTATAGTATTTTATCATAGCGTTGTCATTCTATAATTCAAGTGAAAAGATGAGAATATTAACTTATGTTTTTATTTTTATTTTTAAGGTTCTAGATAGCGGAAGATTGTAAGGAACGACTTCCAAAATGAATTCCCCGACAATCGCCTTTCTTCTTCTGCAACCCCAATTGTTAATGCTTCAACCTCACAACTATCCCCATCCTTATCTCCTCCTGATCTTCCCTTTAGACCCGTGTCTAATATCCCCTCATGGTTAAGGTGGAAGACACGTAGGAAAAATAAGCTTATCGCACGTCTTTTCCGTTCACCCAATACAAGAAGTAAATCTTATTCAAAAACTCTCAAGGCATATAACCTAGTTAGTGCACAACTCAAGGCTTATGATGCATGGGATCGAAATAGGATATGGAACAGCAATAGAAGTGGGAATCCAAATTAATATTCAACCCCACAAGCACGGTATGCCTATTAAAAGATATAAGTTAAAGTATGATATATATATATATATATAAAAGGTGATATGTGTGATATTGAACTTTTCAAGCATTAATGCTAATTTAGTGTTTTGATATTTTTAAGGTTTAGAACGCGAAGAACGACAAGCGATCGTAAGGGTTTCTTATCCTCTTTTTTCTTTTTCATTATAGTCTATATTTCGTAAGGGTTTTCTTCTCATCCCCTTTTTCTTTTTCATTATAATCTATATTTCATTATTATTGTAAGGGACTTTTCTCTTCCTCTTTATCTTGTTTTATTTGGCATTATTATTATAAGAGTTTTTATGTTTCTTATTCTTCTATTTCCATTTTATTGTTGAGAACATTAGTCTCTTTTTAATCTCTCTCTTGATAATCTATGCTATTGATTGGGGTAGATAACCATTTTGATATTCGTGGTTATCCTTGTTAACCTTGAATGTTTTATTGGAATTCTATGATATGCCTCATGTTATGTATGCTAAAGTTGTTATAATCTCTTATGTTTGGACAAAGTAAGTTTATGATGGGTGGTTCCAGAAAAGACCTCCAATGCATTGGGTAAAGAACATCACTGGAGAGTGTCAATCCAGTTGATAATATGTTATGTTATGATATGGTATCTGGGTAGTTAACCTGGATCATGATGTTATGATACGATGTTCAAACATAATCTTCCATGTTATGATTTCCTTGTGAAATGTTGATGTGTAATATTATATGGTATTTCCTATGTTCGATATCTTCATGATTTTTCCTTACCCACTTATGTTTACCCTTACTGGGCTATTTGAGCTCACCATTTTTTATGATTTCTTTTCCAACCCCAGGTAATTAAGGGATGGAGAAACTAGGATAAGGAGTCGAGAAGTGCTTGGAAATAAAGTTGTGTGAAATTTTAAAGATTTATTAAGTTGTTTGCTCGTGTGCTTTGTTATGTAATAATGGGTTATGGATACTTAGTCTCTAAACCCCTAAACCTTAAAGATCTTGGATTGAAATTTGTAATAATGAATGGTTTGTTTGATTAAATAAGTAATAGTTTGAAATTGATATATAATTTGTATATTTAATTTCCGCTAACGCACCCGGTTTGGAGGTTCAAATTTGGGGGCGTTACAGTTGGTATCAGAGCGATGGTTTATTATAGGTTAGAGACTGAGTCTTAGAAATATGAAGTGTGATACATAAGTTAAAGGTCTTAGAATGATAATTTCGTATAAAGCATAGGAATAAACTATAAGACGCTACAAGAAAACAAAATCAATAAAAACTTTAAGTAAACGCATGAGATTATTATTAGGAAATTATATTTCGTTTATTGATGGACTAACGGGTATTTTGTGTATATATTTCAAAAGAAGCAGACATGGAGAAATCTAGTAATTGACACGGTGAAAGGTATGTTATCAAGTCTTCAACGTGATTTTAGGATAACACACTCGTGAAAGGTACGTCATTCGGCACGCTACAAAATAAAATAATAGTAGTGTATATCGCACACAAACACACAACTTATTTTATTTCATAAGGAACTATTACATAAAGAAAATTACACCAACATTGCGATAATATAGAACGGATAGATTGTCATCGAAACGGTATGAAAATTGGACTAAACACCTCGTCCATGAAAAATAAGAACGTTACAACAATAACAAGAACGGTAAACAAGATCTTGACAAGTGGAAACATTTTGTAGAGAAGGGAAGGAGTGGTTGTTCGCCGGATTCGAAGCTCGAAGCAAGCTCACCGGAGAAGCAATAATAATTGGCAACCCGTTCGTTTGAGTGTTAGCGGGAGAGAAGATCAAGTTATGGAGGTTGGGAAGCACCTCACCATTAGGGTCTTCGATGCCAACGAGAAGGATTCGAAGTCGGTGATGGTCGTTGCAGTCCGGCGAAGCTAGTGTCGCATAAGATGGTGCGGAACGACGCAGCCCAAGGCACGCCTATAATGGAGAACGTGTGGTGAGGAATAAAGGCATGGACGTGTGGTTGGAAACAAAAAGGGAGGGAAAGCAAACCTATAACTAATGTGTGGTATGTCGAATTCGGTATATGTAATTAGGCGCGAATCGGCCAAGCAGGCCTTGTAAGTGGCAAATCATCAACCACTACTCCAACGAGAAACACATAGGAACCGAACCAAGACGTTCGAATATTCAAACAAGGTGACACCATTAGGCCATCTCCCAAGCAAGATACAAGTAAGTAGCCCGATTTAACGTAAGGACTATAATGCTCGGTTAGAGAAGCAAATAAATGATGACCCCTTAATTTAAATTATGAAATATCACTATTATCACATGTTATGTTTAAACTTATGTTACCATTTTAAGTTAAGTAACCCTTATTTTTTTTTTATATACCACGGTTATTTTATTTTTGATATATATTCCTTTCTTTAATGCCCAAGTAAATACCTATCATCTTGTTCCATGCTTTAAGTTAAGAATCCTAACTTCAATATTGCGGCACGCTGAAGCTACATAGGTATAGATTTACTACACGTTAACGCTATATCATGCATGCCTTATACCGCACGCCAAAGGCACTCACCCATGCTCTTGCTATATGTAGAAGTTAATGCACCTATGCTTCTAAGACACGGTCAAGTTATCTTTTAGCTTGCTTTTTCTTACACGCTAAGTTTACCCACCCCAACGAATAGCACTATAAATGGAAGTATGCGCCATTTCCATAGTTCTAGACCTAGACAACAATTTCTATTTAGTTGAAAAATGGCTTCCTACTATAAACTACCACGAAACTCAAGGTTCCAACGAGTTGGTGTTCTTGGAGGAAAAACCATTGGGAAGAAAGAGTGTTATAAGATCGCAACCATAGAACTCGGTGAGGAACTTGTCTCTAAAGGGTTAGGACGTTGTCCGCAATTGCGAAATTATTGGACTTCTGGAGCTTTTGTCTCAAGTCGTTCGCTCGGCGGGAGGACATATATCTACACATTCGAGCATGGAAACGCGATCTCTGAACTTCATCAACGAAAGGAAGAAGTCGCTAGACTCTCTGATTGCTTTATTATACTTCCTGGAGACCTTGGAGCTATGGAGGAATTCATGGAAATCGTCACTGGGCTCAACTAGGTATCCATGATAAACCCATAGGCTTACTTAACATAGGTGGATTTTTCGATCCCTTTATAGCCCAAATCGATATCGCCATCGAAGAAGGTTTTATTAAACCATCACAAAAGAAGATCATCATCGTAAGTAGCAGCGCAAAGGATCTACTAAAGGAAAATGGAGGCATATAAGTCAACACGTGAGGGTGCTATTTCAAAGGACCTTTGGGAAGCCGACGCTGGGATCATCGAATCTAGACAACATCTAGAAAACCGCTTAGCTCTATCATAATTTGAAATTTGTATGGTGTATTTTATTTCACGTATTTTATTTGTTTTAAATAAACTATGTTTTTAACCCTATGTCATCGTATAACCCTAGAATTTTTTAAGAGCGATATCATAAACATAATAAATGGAAAGTAATCATATTGGTGCTAATGTCTAGGACACATTTTATAATGTGAAACCACAAATCTTAGTCAATATTTTATATCTATAGAAAGTGATTGATATGATTTTGATTGATGATAGAACAAGCCTATTTTGACATTTGAGAACCTATATCAATTATAATATCATTATCATTATTGAGGTAGCCGTACTCTAAGCAAGTGCTATATATAAAATATAAACGAAGGAGAAGATAATCTTTAGGAAGCGGTGCAACGATATGGCATCATCCAACTCTCATGTGTATATACTCGAATCTAGCACCACGCGAGATGAAGATCGACGAAGGGTGCGGGCTGAGATTACAAGACTACTCTTTACCGTAGATGAACCGACACCCGTAATCATTGGCTACTATTAGAGCAAACAAGGATGAGGGAAAAGGCTAATCTCATCCGTGCGGCCACATCGGCAATGCTAGGAGAAGGACAATGTGGCTCTGCTGCAGAAGCTCGCTTAACCCTTAGGGTTTATGCGGATACAATTCGAGAAATATTGAATAGGCCGTAGAAAGTAATTTTCTCCTTGGGACCATGAGCTTTTGTGATAACGAAGGTACGAAATAATTTCGAGGACGAAATTTCTTTAAGGAGGGTAGGATGTAAGACCCGCAAAATTTTTAGCTATTTAAGTTCTTACTTAAAGAGTAATAATAATAAAATAATAATGTTATTGTTAACAATAGTTAGAAAGGATATTTTAGATATTATCACGATAAAAATAAGCACCCAATATAATCATTCAAATAGCATGTGATAAGTAGCCGTTATGAATAGTATCCGTCCGTTATGAATAGTATCCGTTTGGACTTCCATAAATAGGTATGAGCATGAGATTTTATTTATAAGAAAGTATAGAAGTAAGAAGAATAATAATAAGAGTTATGGCATCAAGTTCTCAAGTACGCCATCCGAGAATAGTGTACGCGATGAAGATCGGCGAGCAATACGACTTGAAGTTACAAAGCTATGCTTTGCTATAGATGAGCTAAATGCTCGTGTCCAATGGCTGCAATATAATGCGACGAGACACAGGGAGAAGTTTGAGGTTATTCGTGCGACAACCACGACAATGTTAGCCGAAGGGTTATGCGGCTCTACCGTCGAAGACAACACGTCTTACGCACATACGCTAATATAATTCAAGAAATTTTACGAAGGCCATAGAATATGATATTAATGTTTATGTTTAGGATTATAATATTTTATGTTATAATGTTATCTTACTTTATTGTTTATTGATTATGCAATTATATTATTTTATCCGCATAAATATTAAATATGTTATAAAAAATTAATAATAAAATAATTTCTTATATGTCATAAAAATTTTAGATGCTATATATTATGTCATTTAGTTTCTTAAGCCAAATTACTATGGGTAAGTAAGTATTACAAGCCTTAACTTTACCAAAAGTATAAAACATAGGTAAGGCCCAAAAATTTGAATGAGGCAGATTCTGGAGGTCCCATTCAAAAATCCATAACTTGAATTATACAGATCCAATTGACATGAAACCAAAGCCCATTTGTTCATTTATGACTTAGCTAAAACGTGTAGAAATTTCAGAATTTAATATGAAGCCAATCAATTCCAGAATTTAAAATACTACACATAGGTTCAGTGTGAACGGGTAAACATTTTAGTATGACTTTAAAATTCAATAACTTTTGTTATACACATGTGAAAATTATAAAATTGATACTCATTTGTAGATATTTAAGTCAGTAATGCAATACAATTGGCCGTTTGTCAAAAACTATAAAATTAAAAATGTTATAATTGAATTAGTAGGGAGTACACCAATGTGGACTTTTGCTGCCAAAGGAACCTTCTAGGTTTAAAAGTCTTAAAACATTTTTTTAATGGTAGGAGGAGATAACCACGTTTTTAATAAGAGATAATATGAAGAAAATAAAGTATTATATATATTTTAAATAATTTAATTTAATGCCAAAGTCAAATTTGTACACTATTTTTCATACTATTACACCTACCATCCTTGCCTATATAAGGAGTGTCTTGCCTCTCCTCTTAATGCACAAATCCCTCAAGCCACACCACGAAATTTCCCTCTCAAAACACTCCCTTAATCCCTCTTAACACCCCAAATACTCTACTCAAATCCTCTTTTGCTTTTGGTACTTACCAAGCGTCGAAGTTCTACGAAAGGTAATACTTAAGATTTTGAAATTTTGAAGTTACTTCTTATTTATTATGTAGATCTATATGGTTGGTTTTACCACCTCATATATACTATATTCATGGTTGGTTTTACCACCTTACATATGTTATTTATATGATTAGTTGTACCACCTCGTATATAGATACATGGTTGGCCTTGCCACCTCATATACATACCTGTGTAATTATTATAGTATTTTATCATAGCGTTGTCATTCTATAATTCAAGTGAAAAGATGAGAATATTAACTTATGTTTTTATTTTTATTTTTAAGGTTCTAGATAGCGGAAGATCGTAAGGAACGACTTCCAAAATGAATTCCCCCGACAATCGCCTTTCTTCTTCTGCAACCCCAATTGTTAATGCTTCAACCTCACAGCCATCCCCATCCTTATCTCCTCCTGATCTTCCCTTTAGACCCGTGTCTAATATCCCCTCATGGTTAAGGTGGAAGACACGTAGGAAAAATAAGCTTATCGCACGTCTTTTCCGTTCACCCAATACAAGAAGTAAATCTTATTCAAAAACTCTCAAGGCATATAACCTAGTTAGTGCACAACTCAAGGCTTATGATGCATGGGATCGAAATAGGATATGGAACAGCAATAGAAGTGGGAATCCAAATTAATATTCAACCCCACAAGCACGGTATGCCTATTAAAAGATATAAGTTAAAGTATGATATATATATATATATATAAAAGGTGATATGTGTGATATTGAACTTTTCAAGCATTAATGCTAATTTAGTGTTTTGATATTTTTAAGGTTTAGAACGCAAGAACGACAAGCGATCGTAAGGGTTTCTTATCCTCTTTTTCTTTTTCATTATAGTCTATATTTCGTAAGGGTTTTCTTCTCATCCCCTTTTTCTTTTTCATTATAATCTATATTTCATTATTATTGTAAGGGACTTTTCTCTTCCTCTTTATCTTGTTTTATTTGGCATTATTATTATAAGAGTTTTTATGTTTCTTATTCTTCTATTTCCATTTTATTGTTGAGAACATTAGTCTCTTTTTAATCTCTCTCTTGATAATCTATGCTATTGATTGGGGTAGATAACCATTTTGATATTCGTGGTTATCCTTGTTAACCTTGAATGTTTTATTGGAATTCTATGATATGCCTCATGTTATGTATGCTAAAGTTGTTATAATCTCTTATGTTTGGACAAAGTAAGTTTATGATGGGTGGTTCCAGGAAAGACCTCCAATGCATTGGGTAAAGAACATCACCTGGAGAGTGTCAATCCAGTTGATAATATGTTATGTTATGATATGGTATCTGGGTAGTTAACCTGGATCATGATGTTATGATACGATGTTCAAACATAATCTTCCATGTTATGATTTCCTTGTGAAATGTTGATGTGTAATATTATATGGTATTTCCTATGTTCGATATCTTCATGATTTTTCCTTACCCACTTATGTTTACCCTTACTGGGGCTATTTGAGCTCACCATTTTTTATGATTTCTTTTCCAACCCCAGGTAATTAAGGGATGGAGAAACTAGGATAAGGAGTCGAGAAGTGCTTGGAAATAAAGTTGTGTGAAATTTTAAAGATTTATTAAGTTGTTTGCTCGTGTGCTTTGTTATGTAATAATGGGTTATGGATACTTAGTCTCTAAACCCCTAAACCTTAAAGATCTTGGATTGAAATTTGTAATAATGAATGGTTTGTTTGATTAAATAAGTAATAGTTTGAAATTGATATATAATTTGTATATTTAATTTCCGCTAACGCACCTGGTTTGGAGGTTCAAATTTGGGGGCGTTACAAGAAATACATATTAAAATTAAATAATATTATATTAGAAATATAATTTTAATATATTAATTTAAAATATTTATTTTTATTAATATATATTTATATATAATTATTAATTATATGACCAATTCTACCACACCATTAACCTTCTGCCGCACTGCATATTATTAAAGATTCTCATTCTCTCCAGGCTTCCTATAATTACGTAACAACATATTTAAATTTTCTTTTTTACTGCTAAGTCAATATCTTTTTAAAATATTATTCATAAAATTTATTGCATGATTTAATTACGAATGGAAAAAATTAGTTATGTATTAAAAAGTGTTGCGTGTACCGACACAAGTTTCGTTTAGCCTTTTTCTTTTTTAAAAGAAAGTTTAGATGATAAATTGTATGTAAATTTTGAGGGCCAATTAAGTATTTTAATAAAATAAAAATTATATGATGAGGCACGGGAACTCGGCTTAGGCAATTATTGCTTACCGCTCGTGATTTTACATTATATCACTTTGCTAAATTTAATTTTTAATTTTTGATGGAATTAATAAAATTATTTAATCCATATTTAATTTTTAATTTATTTGATTTTCATTCGATTTATCAGATTAAAATCAAATTAACTATTTTACTGTTTAACTTAAATATTAATAATTATTACCTTAATTCAGAATATCAATACAAACTAAAATATAAAATCTAATATTTAATTCTAAAAAACCAAATCAAATAAATTATTATCATCAAAAATATCTTTGAATTAAATCTAAGAAGTATATAATCAATAGACTTTCACTTTTAATTCATAAAATTTTTATATTTTTTATCGAGAAAATTTTTCATTTAAAAATATTTATGATTTGTTTAAGCAGATTATACTATTTATTTAATCTATTATTTAATTTTTAGATAAATTGATTAGCTAATTAATTCGCTCAAATAAATATTAATTTATTTAATTTTTAATTTATTTAATTTTCAATAGATAAAATTATCAGATTAAACTGCTACGAGCCCATGCAGTTTTAATAATTTCCATCCAAAGCCATCAGAGGGTCATATCGGGACCACGCACAAAGTAAGCATGAATGTTGATTGGACCTGCCGCTATCCGATTATTTTTTAAATTTTAATTATTTATTTCTAAAACCTTTTTAGGCTCCTTTTCGTTAATCCATATTCTTTCTTAAAACAAAATTCTTTTTTAAAATTATAAATTTAAATAATTTTTTATTACTCATAAATAATTTAAAATTTATCCGACTTATTATTTTTAAAAATATTTTAAAAAAAATAATATCATTACACCAAATATCTCATTAATCTTTCTATTTTAATCATTCACAGATATTATTTTTTAATTATTTATTTTTCTAAATTAACTTTTTATATTAAAAAATAATGTAATGAAATAAATATAATATTTTAATAAATAAAAAGTAAATAGTATTAAATTAAGTTTAAATAAATTTTATTTTATAAATATTTTATTAAAATAAATAGTTTGAAAAGTATATTTTAATTTTTTTATTAAAATAACTCTTGAGAGTGTCTGTAGTGAATTATCTTATAAAATTTATGATATTTTAAAAAAGCATAACTTGCAACCAAATTTTTACACCCTGTTGTATCCCATTTTGTCCGGATTTGACGTATATATTTATTTTTCGCTTTAAACTTTTTTCTATTTGTTAATTACTTTGTACAGATAAATAAAAAAACATGACCGTTAATTCAAAAAGGGATTTTAATGACTTCTTTAAATAGGCTTTCAAACGCTAAAAATCCAGTCCCATGTGATAGAATCGTTTGGGTCTGTGCGTGATTGGTTTCCCCCCCTTTTCTGTTGCTTCATTTGTTGATTTTCATTTGATGCTATTGCATGTCTTTGATGTATTCATCTGTGCTTGTTATTTTGTTATGGTCATCATCTATTTTTGTCTCTAAGTGAATGGTTTGTGTGGCTGTTTTTAACATGTTATTAATCGATTTTTTTACTGTTTTTTTTTAATTTTCTTGGGTTACTGCATATGCCATAGCCACAATTCTGTTCTTAGCCTTTTGGTGACTGTTATAGTCTGTTTTGGGTTCGTACTTTTTGTTTGTTTTTATGGCTGCTTATGGGCCCTTCGTGAGTTCCCTTCCTAAGTTTCATCTACATGTATTTTTTTCCCTGCTGTTGGTTTTGAAATTGTTTTGTTCATACTTGCTCCAACTGAGTTTGAAATTCTGGTCAAGGGGTCTTTGGAGTGGATTTTAATTTTTATTTTAACCATTTCAGCTGTAGGTGCGTCTGCGTAGCTCTGGTTCTGCTCATTTCAATCCTGACTTTCATCCCCCTACCAATGCCATTTTGTGTTTGTTTCTGTGTGATTGCCTTTATTGCCTTGGACTTGTTTTTCTATTGTTTATTTATAAAAGGAATGATTTTGCAAACCTTATTTAAGGAGTCTCAATCTTATTAAAAACAAAAAAGAAAAAAAGAGGTGCATTGTTCTACTTGGTTGCTTTGTTCAATTTTTTCACTATAGTGTTTGGTTTTGTTTGGTTATAACGTTTGGATTCATAGGAAGAATATTAACCTTTGTATTTTTATTTTATTTTTATTCCTCTTTTTTTGCTGATTTTCTTTTGTTTTTATTTGTTCCATTTGTAATAAGGTCTTAGGACCTCCTCTTGTAATTTGTAAAGGACCAAAAAAAAATAGTGAAAAACACAAAAAAAAAAGTACGGAAGAGAAAAAAAAGAGAAGCCTTTTATTTTTGTTATGAATGTCATAATCACACACAAACACATTTGTATTTTATTTATTTAGTTATTTTTTACTTTCAACTTTTATTATTTTTCAAAAAAAAACTATTCTTCCAAAACAAAAAAAAATTAAAATAATCTTTCTTTTTTATGATTGTGGTTTCTTAAAAAAATCAGCATATTCTTCTTTTAAATTAAGGGTTATGTTTTTGGCAGAAAAAAAACAAAAAAAAATTCCACACCTTTCTAAAATCAAAAACAACAAAATAATAATAAAAATAAAAATAAAAAAACAAAAACAAAACAAAACACTAAATATATATATTTTCAGAAGAATCTTTTTTTCCAAACACTTGACTTTTTAACACTAAAGCTTTTCTTTTAACTTTTTTTAATCTCATCATTTTTCACCCATATCATTGTAAGAAATATGTATTTTAAATTTTCAACTTTGAACATTGGATTTCGATAATTTAACCTTTTGGATTCCTTTGGATATCCCTTAGAGGCTTAGGATAATTTGGATTTAATTTCAACTTTAACAAAAAATTTTAAAAAATAATTAAATGAGTAGACTTTTAGATCATTTTTGGCATCACTTTTAAGCAAATAGTTAAAACAAATTAGAAACCTCCCAAACTCTTAAGATATGTACTAAAAGGGCATTGCGGGAGTACTAATCTTTTCTCGCACGTAACAAACTCCTGAACTTGGCTTTGGCAACGTAGACCATTTTTAGGTGACCAACTGCACCCCAAAAACAGTTGGTGGCGACTTTGTGTTTTTTTATCACCATTCGGGTGAAGAGTGGGTTAACCGTATCCCTAAAAGCGGGTTTCCTCCTAAACGAAATCCGGTGATGACACACCCCAATTAATCTTTCCTTAACTTTTTAGTGACAATTTATTATTTTAAAATGTTTTGTAATGATAATTTATTGACCAAGCTACATATAAACTCAAATCTATTTTTAATTATTTTTACACTTTTAAATGATATAACAAACTCAAACTACATATGTTACTAAATTATTTTTGGGTACTATGGGTACTACCAAAAAAGCTGATTTTTTATCCCTTTTTAATTCTTACAAATTATTTTGTTATTTATTATGTTAAAAAAACATATGCTATGTTTGGTTTCGATTCTTTTTAAAAATATAATTATCTTTAAAAAAATATAAACTTAAAATAGTGTCACTCATAAATAATTGTATCATTTTCTTTGTGAACACCTTGGAACAAACCTCATTAAAAAGGGATGATGTGTCTTTGGCCAATAAAGTTGTGAGTGGTCAAGCAATTCCTAAAAAGTTTTGAATGAATCACCGATAAAAGCTCATGCGCTCCAAAAAGCTTTGTATGCTCGCGATCAATGTAAAGGGCTATATTCTCTCAATAATATCCACTTTGAGCCGATCCACTTGTATCCTTTCACTTAAAATGAGATAACCCAGCACAATCTCTTTTTGTATCATAAAATAGCACTTCACCCAGTTCAGCATAAGATGTACTTGCTTACATCGTTTTAAAATAAAGAAAAGGTTATACAAGCATTTATCAAAAGACTTACTATACAAAAAATTTTGTTTATAAAAATTTTCATGACATATTCAGTAAAACCTGAAAATATGACCATCATACATCGTTAGAAAATGACAAGTGTGTTACATAGCCCAAATAACATCCTCCAATAAGCAAAGGTGCCAAATGGGCATATGAATGTTGTTTTGGATTGAGTTTTTAGTTTGTAGTTGTGCCAAATTGACATTCTCCCTTAGATATTTTGTTGTAGTTAAGTTGTGATATTGGAACAATTGAGTTTTTAGTTAACTTACAAAACTAAGTACTTTGAAATAATATTAGTGAAACTTTTCACTTGTTAGCGTAAGAGAGGTGGAGTAAGGAGTGTTTATCTCGAATCACTATAAGTATTTTTGTGTTATGTTCTTAGGGGTGTAAAACAGACCAGTTCGGTTCGTCACGGAGCGAGCTTAAATGGGTCAGTCTGTCTAGGCCCGCAAATTTAATGGATCAATAATGGACTGGTCCGGTCTGGTTCACGAATCAATCCGTATTTTTTATTTTTTTTATTTAAATATAATAAATTAATTTTTATTAAATATTTTAAATTTTAAATTTTAAAATTATATTTAAATATTTATGTTTCTAAATTTTAATTTTAAAATTAATAAGTTTAGGGTTTATGTATTAATATATTAGGTATAATGAGTAATATGTTCAACAAAAAAAAAAACAGTGGTCCGCAGACTGGTCTGCATTCACACGGATTTAGTCTGCGCAGACCGGGCCTAAATCGATTGGTTCGTTAGGTGTTAGCAATTTCCGCAAGCGTACGAATCATTATAAGTAATAAAGTGGACCTAAGTCTGGATATCGTACCCACAGGGAAGGTAGTTAAGTGAAAAGTATATTTTGTAATTCTATAATTCAATTTGAAGATTGATTTTATAATAATTAGCAATTTGAAGTTTGTAATTTAAATAACAAGCAAATGTAAATGATCTTATGGGAGAAGTAGGGATTCATATTTCAATTGATGTAATTTTATTTATTCCAAGTTCTTAAAGCATGTTAATTCAAACTTTCCTTTTTTGTCTAAAACCCAACACTTTTGCATGAACTAGCCTCTTTTGAGTGATCTAGCCGTGTGTATACCTTAGCTTGGGGGACAGGCAACCCATTGAGTGCTCAAGTTGTTTGAGTGTAGATTTGCATCACACCAACCCTAACTAGGTTACAAGCAAGAATACTGACTTTCACAAATTATATTATTTACAAGTCAAATGTTTTAACTATTCGATTATCAATGTCTTCTTTCGATCCATAATTGAATAACCTTAAACAATAATTAAGACGGCCAAACCTAATTTTTACATGCAAACTCAAAAGATTTGATAAACAAGAAAGAGAATTTAAATTAACATACCAAAAGAAAAGAACTTATAAACTTACATTAATATCCATCCTCCTCCCATGGAGGTTTAAGTTATCATAGTACTAAATAATACAAATATTCTTTTCGTGAGAAAGCACAAAACACTCTCTCTAATCTCCCCCAAATAACGATCCTCAAATTACACCAATTTCTCCCTTTTAGTTCAATTCCTAGTGTCACGGGGTCAGGGTTTTCACCCGTGTGGCACTCGGTCACCCTGGTGAATACACCGAGTAAGCCATACCGATCGGGGCACACGTAGACTGGTTTTGTCCTGCCTTGGGCTCATCAGGAGAACGTCTTCAGTTCCCGACCAGTTGTGTAGGGATGGCCAAGTCCCCTCTTCAACGTCAAGTCCGAGACTAGCGGCATACTCCCTGCATTTAACCGGGGTCGATACGTCTGAACTCCGAAGGGGCTCCATCGATCTTTCGCACGAACTGCCGTGGAGCCTATCCCATCTGCACCAGCTACGCTTTCCCGCTCTGCCCCTCCGCAAGTAGCGCACACCTGCGCCACTTGGGAGACGTCCACCAGCACCTCGTTGTTCGGGGCGTGACACTAGGGTAACCAATTGTGCAACCGTCAATAACCGTTCCCTCCAATAATTAGAACTTGTTTCCCTCTCAAAATAGTTGATGGAGAGTCTTCAAATCCTTTAGTGAAAAGTTACAAGCCGTACAGGTGGCATCTGAAGGAGTTACGTTGGTCTGCAGTACACGTCGTGCAAACACTGAACGTGGTCAACTGATTTGGTCATCTGAAATGCAGTTGACATGACCAAGCAATTTCAGATGACCAAAAGTTTCCGAGAGCTTGGTCATGTCAACTGGTTTTATCAATTTTTTTTGGTCATTTCAAATTTTCAATTGACCATTCTGCAGATTGTTCTTCACTCCTTCCTTCTTTCTTTGGTCTATGTACTCAACCTATTTTCTATTCAAAAACAACACAAACACTACAGAAGGATCTATATTTGTTATGTTAGGGGGTTAGTTCATTAATCAATCAAATCCATCAAAATAATGATCAAAGTATGATTATTTCTCTTATAATCTCCATTATTTGACATTGAATTATGGTTGAAAACCCCATAACATTAGACCCCGTGATTGAATTGTACTAGATTTTTCTTGGTCCGATTTGATCCAGTCCGCACGGTCCATGGACTGATACGCGGTTCATTGATCCATTTTATACCTCTATATGTTCTATTTTTTATTTTGCTTTATGTGTTTATTTTTAATATTTTCATACAAATATTTTTTTGGACGAAATTTCTTTCTAAATTTTTGTAAGATATTCACTCCCACCTAGCTTGTCTTAGGGACTCACAATTTATTTCAAGATTCATATTTAGCTACTATTTTTTAAATTTGAATTTGCTTTTTTACATTTTTTATCTATTTGAATTCTATTTTTTTAATAATTTAAATGATTTAAATAAATAACATTAAAAAATGACAAAAAATCTAATTGAAATAAAATAATTTTTTATCTAAAAAAGTAAAAAATAAAATAAAATAAAATACAAAAATTCAGGTAAATTGTACAGATAGATTGAATTTTTAACCGTTAGATTAATTTTTTTTAAAATATTAATGTCAACCCAACAAATAATTATCTATCATAGATTATATATTATCCGCTCCATTATAGTGTATGTTTATTATTCGATAAAACTTATTGAATAATTATTTCCCAATTTAAAACGAGTATTTAAAAAAGGATAAAACGGGCATGCTAAATTATATGGACCGTTTCAATTTTGTTTTCCTTTCTTTTTAATTAAACTGATTGTTTCTAATTTATTTAAAACATGCTTGCGCGTTCCTTGGCCGTGCCATAAAAATCTCCACATATATATATAATAAGAATCAGATATACCAAACGACCAAACTAGCGATGGCCATTATGACGGAGTCACGGAGGGAAGGTAGGACCCACGAGGACAGGACAGCAACTGCCACCTGTCCGTACTGTCTCTTTCTTCCTCTCTCTCTCTCTCTCTCTCACCCCATTTCCAGGGTCACGCGTAGATGAAAGCGGGGTTGCTGCGAAGGGTCCAACCAACACGGCTATATATCTCACCCACCCCCTCCACCATCTTCAATCTTCCATAGCCAAGAGCTTCACAAGAGGCCGACAGAAGATTAGAGGCCAAAGGGAGAGGGGTTGTTAGATCATTAGATCCATAGATTAAAGCACCCTCCATCAATCCCAATCCCCATCAAGACGCTCCTTCCTTCAATCCCAGTAAATTAATTTGGGTTTTTGCGCTCGCCCATTTCGTTTGATTGTATAGGAATTCGGGTTAGCTCCCATGGGTACCGAGGTTTTGCGTCCGCAGAACTGCCTGATCGACCGGATCAGGGTCGCTCCGGTGGTTTTCCCTCGCCGCCGCCCGAACCGGAAGCCGGCTGCCCGACCCGAGCGTCCGGATCCGAGGAAGCGGTCGATCCAGCCGGAGGCGTCGTCGTCGACGAAGCCGTCGAGTTTCTTCGATCTCAGATCGGACCGGTTCGGTGGTGGCGCGCAGGTGACCATACTCCGGCGAGGCGAGTCCCTGGACTCGAAGATCAAGAGCAAGGCCTTGAGTCATAACGGCGGCGGGGTGACTCCGGAGATGATAGCATGCGGGACCGAGAGGATCGGCCCGGAGCCCGAGATGGTGCCGAAGCAGATCCGGATCCGGGGTGCTAGATCCGGATCCCCGACGCCTCGGGCGAGGCCGGACATGTATGCCGGGTCGGCGTTTGCACTGTCTCCGGCGCCGAGCTCGCTTCCCCTGCCGTCGTTCTACAAGAGGGATCAGGTGTTGTTCGGCGCAGCCGTTGACGACTCGGCCACCAGAGATCTCCGTCGGATTCTCCGTCTAGATTAACGGTGCATCGCAGTCGGGTCTTCTTATTAATTAATCTCTCCCCCGGTTCGGTATCGTCAACGTTTCTCTCATTTCGAGGGTCTATTCTCCCAGGATTTTTTTAAATGGGGGCGGATCTAGAAAATGGGAAAATATGGGGGTAGACTTTAGACGTGCTAAGCGGGTACTATAATTATTATTACTATTACTATTATTATTATTATTAATAATAATTAATTAATACATGCTTGTCTAGGCAGGAGTTAGTAGTATCCTTATGGTTGAACCGTGGACGGGGTTGATTACCTCACCCTGGTTTGTGGGTAATTCTAGCTTGAGTAATTAATGGGTTTTCGGGGAGGCTACAAAATAATAAGTATAAAATGGGTTGGGGGTTCTGTGTAATTTATGGAAAATAGTTATGTGTTTCTATTGTAGGAGTATTTATCACCGTCTTCGTCGTGTTGGTTTAGCTATCTGTAATTCTGTATATGGGGGTTCTGAAACTTCAGCGTGGTTAAAAAGTTGTGTGGATGTGGGACTCTGACTAATCTTCCACCTTCGTCATCGTGTTGTGCTTGAGCTGAAACCTATGTGGACGAACATTCATTCAGCTCATGGGCTTTTGGTTATTTTGAAGTAGCTGTTAATAAAATTTGGTCCTGTTTGGATCGTTGAATATGAAATTCTTGTCTGTTCAGGATGGGAAAGAGCTGTAATTTTACATTTTCTCAAATTTAAAGGCTTTGGAATATGCTTTGCGTGGTTGGATTAAGCTTAGATTATATATAAATGAAGTATCTCTGTTGGGTTATTGCTGCGTTTCACGCTTTGTTACACTTTTCCTTTCAATTGAGGTTTCATGTGTGTTGCCGTACTCTTTGAACTCTTGATCTTGGATTAATTTTGGTAAGCTTTAATTTGGGATAATTTTATTGTTACATTTACAAATCAGTGGAACTATGGACCATTCGTGACATATTGGGAATGTCTGGTTGCCTATCGACCAGACATAGGTTGTTTCTTAAAATGTTTTTTTTTTGTTTTGGTTTTTCGTTGGAAAATTGCAGTTACAGCAACAAATCACGCCCTATTGGAATTGACAAATTAAATAAAATGAAAGCAATAATTACTGCCTGAGTCATGTGGGGTAGGTAAACTGACAAATATTGATAGAAGGTTTGCCGTTTCGTAGCGGAACTATTTCAAATTTACGGGTTGATAAACTGACCGACGTGGAGGGATAAACGTACAGATTTATCATTTGAATCATGAAAAATGAACAGTTTTATTTCAAAATTAGTTCTTAATTTGTTTTTTGTTTTTAATTTGATTCATGAAATTTCAATTTTCTTATTTCATCTAATATTTTCAAAAATCTTAGAATTGGTTAGATTATGAAGTAAATAATGGATATTCGTATATGTTATTTTCAATTTGTTTTTTCTTCTGCTCGGACAAAAGTAGGGTGTGACAGAGTATTTTATTATGTCATATTTAATTATAATTATTTATATTTATTTTTTTATAATATTTTAAATATTATTATTTAATTATTTTATAAATTTTAAAATGAATATTAATATTTTTTAAATAGTATTTATTAGTACGAAATTAAATTATTTTTAATAAATTTTAAGTCAAAAATGAAATAAAAATTTAAGTTGAGATAAAATTATTTATATAGAATAGATAGATCTAGTAGGATATGAGCGAATGAAGTCTTATTCGTCAATCTTGAAAATACTCCGCGTCACTTATACATGAAATAGATTTTAAAAATTGATCACTTGCTTATACGAAAAAAAATGATAATAGATGGATCCCGTGCGACGTGCGTAGTGGCGCTGATGATTTTTTAACTTCATCACTTACATCGAACGTGGACGCTGATGATTCCCGTAGTTCCTTGTTTTGGAGTTATATAAGTATATTTATTTATTTATTTATTTATAATAAGTTGTTTTTGAATATAAATATAAAATTGACGGTATAAATATATTATTTGATAAGATAAATAATATTAACATTTTAGAAATAAAAAGTTAACTTAAAATCAACTTAATTATAAGCAAAAATTATACATGTAATAAAATCAATTAATAAAGTGATTTCATAAATTAAATTAAATGTTATGCTTCGATTTCTTTTTGAAATAATTAATCATATAGTATATATATTTATTCTTTTTTTAAAAATAAAATTTCAAGTCACGTTTCGTGTTTGCAATTTGATTGAATTGAGGTTATTGCGTCATGGGATGCAAACGGGCGGGTTTGAGTTGGGACCATCGACCCATTACTCGGGTCTTTGTCGGGTTATCAACTACTTGTCCGATTTTTTATTAATTAATTAATAGATTAAAAAGTTATTTTTTAAATAAAAATAATATTATGATATAATAAAATTTTTTAAATATTAATTTTGAAAATAAAATAAAATATTTAAAATATAATAATTAAATTAAGTTATTTTAAATAAATATTATTCTTCTAAATATTAAAATTGATAGACATGACCATTATTTATTAGTTTTAGATCACAAATATCCACAAATATAGACTTAATTAAACTTTTAAAAATAACTTTAATATACTTTTCATCGTCTTTAAAAATAACAATTCACTTTTTAAAATATATATATTCTCTTTTCACTTTCATCAAAAGCATCTTAAATCATTCTCTCTAAAATTTTGTCTTAATTTTAGGTAAAAGATATTGTAGCTAACTATTTTTAATGGCCTACTCCAACCATGCTCCCTATTTTAGGTATTTATATAATATTTTATTTTATTTTTAAACTTTGATTTAAATAATTATTTTTTGGTATGACTGTTTCTCAAATAATTAATGCTTCATTGTATTAAAATATTAATAAAATCATTTTAGAGAGCAATAAGGCTTCATTATATATAGTGAGCATTTTGAGGGGTTATCCAATTTAGGTGGTATTTAGGGTGATCATTAGAGTAACTAAAGTACATAATTGACTTCCTATATTAAAGTAAAAAGTTATATAAAGAGAGGGTTTAAAATGTTTTAACTCCTCACATGTGTTAGCAAAAAGATAAAAATAAAATAAATTAAAATAATAAAAATATTCTTTTAATAAAAGTGAAGATAAAATAAATTGTAATGTTGGAATTAAAATTAAAATATGACTATTTAACCCTATTCTTATATAATTCTACACATATCCTTCCTAAAGAGTAAGAGCATTTTTAACCCTATTCTTATATGACTCTCTATCTTAATAGAAGAATCCAAATGCATATTATAGTCGCTCTAAGAGCATTTAAAGCATCTTCAACTATACTCTCTAAAATGTACTCTTTATTTTATATAAAAACTATTTTACCTAGCTATTTCCAATAACCTATTCCAACCATGCTCTATATTTTAGTTATTTATATAATATTTTATTATTTTTTGAAATTTTAATATAAACAATTATATTTTTATATAACTAATTAATGCTTCATTATATTAAAATATTAATAAAATCAATTTAGGGAGTGGCAAAGCCTCCTTATATATATATATATATATATATATATAGAGAGAGAGAGAGAGAGAGAGAGAGAGAGAGTGTAGGGAGTTACTTAATTTATGGAGCATTTATGGTGATTAAAGCAACAAAAGTATATAATTAGTTCTCTATACTGGGGTAGAAAGTCATATATAGAAAGAGTTAAAGATGCTGTAACTTTCTCCAAGCAACTCCCCAAAATAAGTATTTTTTATGCCCCTCCCCGCCACAATGGTGAGCTTTTTACTTTTGTTATAATTTATTTTATTATTTTAATGTGCATACAATTCTAATTCCTTTTCTTTTTCTCAAACACGATGATAATCATATTTTTAAAAAGAATAAATATTCTATATTTAAATAAAATAAAGAGCATGATTGAAATATGTAATATAAAAGTAGTTAGCTAAAATATGTTTTAGCCAAGATAGAGAGAATGGATAGGGAGCATGCACTCTATGTATCATTCCTATTTTAACTATATACTTTTATATTACCTATAACTGTCTTTTCTATTTTAATTAAGTATACAATATTTTATTATTATTTTTTAAATTTAATAGTTATTAAAATTTGAAATTTGAGATTTTTTTGGTAATGATTGCACTATTTTAAAAATATAATTTTTATTAAAATTTAAGATTAATATGACCGTTTTAAAAATATGTCCATTATTAACAAATTTTGAGTATATTGCATTTTGATTTTTGATATATTTGAATAAATATCAAATCATCATTATGAGTAATTTGCCATGGTTGCTTACCAAGTCTTAAGTCCCAATTACTCCTAGGGAGAGCAAACATTGACAAATTTATTAAAATTTGAGTATAGGGGAAAACATAGTTTATTTGTCTAAAATATGACTTTTATCAAACTTTGAGATTTTCATTATAAATAAGATCATTTGCTCTCTCATTTTCATCCATTCCGAATCTATTTTCTCTACAACATTTATCTTATTAATATTATCTATGGATAGTCATCGTTTATGTAAGATATAATATTGTTAAAAGATAATTCTTCTGATGAAGAATTTTGAATTTTTAGCTATGACCATTGATGAAGATAGTTATCGTTTACGTAAGACCATTATTTATGGTTGTTGGCCATTAACAAAGAGCAAAAAATTGTAAGAAGAAAAACATGAGGACCTCGCAGTTCCATTTCGGGACATAATATCTATTATTGTAATAAAATTGGAGGAAATAAAAGACCCTATGACGAATATTTTTCTAATCAATGTGTATATCCTCCTTATATATTTTGATGTAGATTTGGATTGAATTGAGATATATTTTTTCGGATTCAAACCACAGTGGAAGCGAATGATCCATACTTTGTCTAGAGACATGATGCTTTTAGATTTATGAGTTTGTTGTCCCTTTAGAAGATAACAGTTGCTATTAGAATGATTGCATATGGTGTTTTAGCAGATTTAGTGGATATCAATCAAAGTACCACCATAGAGTCTCAAAAGATTTGTAAAGGTAGTTATTACAGCATTTGAAGATGAATACTTGTGATTTTCAAATGAAGATGACACTCGTTGACTATGCAAATTAGCGAAAGCCAATCGTGGCTTTGTAGATATGTTAGGGAGCATTGATTATATGCATTACAAGTACAGGAATTGTTCAGTTGCATGACAAAAGATGTATTCTGGTCATACACATGCACCAACTATTATATTAGAAGTCGTTTGGTTCATATAATCTTTGGATTTAACATGCAATGTTTAGGCACAAGTACCAGGGTCTCTTAATGACATCAATGTGCTAGATTAATATACTTTTTTTTTTGAACTCGCACAAAGACTTTCTTCGTTGGCAAATTATTCATTCAATGGATATAACTACACAATAAGATATTATTTTGCAAATGGTATTTATCAGAAATGGGCAACTTTTGTAAAAACAATTCCATCTTCCCGAGGATGAAAAAAATAACATTTTGTGACATGTTAAAAGTCGGCAAAGAAGGATATCGAATGAGCATTTGAGGTCGTACAATCACATTGGACAATTAGACGTGGACTAGCATGTTTTTTGGATATAAAAAACGGAAAGATATTATGAAAGCCTATATAATAATGCATAACATGATTATTGAAAATAAACGAAATATATAACAGAGTAATCATGATCACGAACAACATGAGTAAGCTCTAGTAGAAGGTTCATAGGACTGTTATTTGGAAATATATGAATTTATTCAGTCACATCAAAAATGGAGAAGTTTATTGTAAACTTCAAGATGATCTTGTTAAGCATTGTTGGCAATGACATGGTGGAGATTAGGAATTTAGTAACTTGTTTATTTTATTTTTGATTATTTTAATTTATGAAATACTCAAGTAATATGTTTGTATTGCTTTTAAATGAATGCTATTTATTTACTTTAATATTATTTTGAAAATTATCAAAATATATGAATTTTTGAATTTATTTCAATATTTCAAATTACAAATACAAAGTGCTAGTACATAAAATAAAGTAGAAACTACTAAATTGAAACAAGTTCATAAACAGACCACATACTAGGAAAATAAGAAATACTAATTTAGAATTACAAATTATTCAATCATATGTCTCTCATTTTGTTTTGGATTTCCATCTTGCGATGATTGCAATATTTTTTTTGTTATAGCATCCATGTTACTAGTATATAATGTCATAATTCTTTTATCTGTTTGGTTTTTTTAAGTTAAAGTTTCATTCGTTATAATTTAAGTTTTTGTTCATCTTGAACAAATGTCTTCTCCAATAAATCTATTTTTTTTGACTTATTACAATTATCTTATTCTTAAACTCTTCTAATAGAGAAGCAATGAGGACTGTTATCAATTCTATCCTTGTCTTTCTCCTTCTTTAATTGTAGTTTTGAGACTTTTCCACCAAGTAATCTATCTAAGTTAATATATGTGCCAACTACAATATTTATCATCTTCTAAATTTACCGTTTTAGGTGTAAAAGTAGATGATGAAGGTGTCACATTTTTTTTATAATTCTTCGTTGGAACTTGACACCTGATTTTGCAATTTATGATGAAATTTTAGTTCATTCCAACAATGTAGATATGGAAATGAATTGCTATATAGAGATCCTTTGCTTCTTTGATTTGATAAGAAAATATATATCATAAGAATTGGATATATTTTAAATTTTAATATATACTGATATAAAATTTACTTATTTTTATATATTATATACTTTGTTTTACTCATTACCCTACTTCGTCTTAATTATTCAATTTGAGCATAAAACGTAAAAAACTTACTCACAACAAGTTAAATTATAGAGCATCGATGCATAATAGAGTTCTTTGTTCGATACGTTTCAAATTCTTTAATCTTAAAAAATATTCATGTATGCGATCCAATATTTTACATTTGATTAATCAATTTCTTCAATTGGATTCATACTAGTATTGAGCCATGCAAAGACAGATGAAAGTCTTCATCATTTGTAATTTTTTTTAACCTTTTTGAAGTTGAATTGACCATTTAATTTGTAATACCACGACACTTTCAAATGAATATTCCATATTTCAGTTATTCCCATAGTTGAGAAGATTTATAAAATTTACATCACCTTGGAAATCCATCGACTCACACAAATAAATTTCGAATTAAACTAAAAATCAAATTTTATCAATAAAAACACTGCTTTTGTACATTAAGAGTATGGAAATATTTCTACTGTGATGTCACACAATGAAGGAACATTACACATTTTCATCAAAACCGTTGTCCACATTTACTGCATAAATAGAGAAAAGGTAAGAGTGGGGGAAAATAAAAATTGCTATCTACGGAAGAAATCCTCATGTAGGCAAAAGATCTTGATTTTCCACATCAGGCAAAGGGTAACTTTTTAAACAAAGTAAGAAAAAAAATAAGAAAAGTAATGTAAAAGACACTTTCATTTATATGTACATATATATTAACGAAAAATAAGCAAGATAACGCCTTTCTTTTCGAAGTGATGTTGTGGCATTTGATATAGATTTAAGCAACTGCAAATGCTTATTCAGTTATATTCCTCTAAAGCGATGGATGATTTAAAGTTAATTATTCTTGTATTAATAGTGTATCACCATTCTTGAGAGATAAAGATTTATTTTCCATATTCATCGTGTGAGAATACACCCCACCAAAAATCCCGAATGAAGGGAATGCTGTAAAATTACTTCTGCATTCATGAAGAGAATTGTAAGCCCCCCTACTACATGCATATAAATATGCCTGTGGCTTATGTTTTAATTAATACTTGACATTTTTAATTGTTTTTAACTTCTGTGTAGGATTAAATCACCAAAAAGTGAGTCAAGCATTAGCCTATATATATATATATAGTAATGTTAAAGGGAAAATGAGTGTAATAAGCTTATAGAGTGCAATTTAATTTACATCCATCAAATATTAATCAAATTAATCTAACGGCTATAAATAAATAATAATAAACCAAAAATACCCTCTCTCCCTCTCTCTTCTTTAGCGTACTATCTCTTGCTACGCACGAGTCAACTCTCACGCAAAAACCCTACGAATCATCTCTCCTGTTCTGTCACTGCCGCCCCTCCCAGTGACCGTGCTAGGACGCCGACGGCTGTTCCAGCACACACGACACCATCCCTATCTTTCGAACAGACTAGAAGGCCGCCTCTGCTCAGCCGCGAACCACACCAGACGGCTGCCTCTTACATCTGAATGAAGACCATCTTTGATTCCGTCGATGCCATTCTCTGCTTCCGTTGGCGGTGCAAACACAGGTACAATAAAGAAGATAATAATAAACCATTGATGTACTTTTATTTATTTATTTATTCTAACAATTATAAAATCCATCGTTTTTGCTCATCTTTGCTCATCTCTGATTCTTCATTTTTGCTCATTGTTTTTGCTTATCCATCGTTTATGCTGTGTTCAGAGTAGTGACCAAGTCATATTTAGCTATTGATTATACAATTATAACAATTGTTGGGTGATTTGTCATTTTGTTGTCGCATCTGTATTGTTTTTTAAAGTCGTCTCATGCACTGTACACTATGGTTGAAGGCCATAAATGAATTTAGGCATTATTTAGAGAGTACAAATTTTTGTTGTGCTCGTTAGGGGAGAAGATGATAATAAACCATTGATATGATTTTATTTATTTATTTATTCCAATTAAAAAAATCCAGCATGCTGAAAATACATCTTATAGGCCTGATAACATGATGTTTGTGTTGTGTTGATGTTGTGTTATTCCGATGACGTGATGTTTGTGTACTTTGAACATGATGTTTGTGCTGTGTTAAGAAAAGATTTTTTTATACCTTGTTGGAAATTATAACATTATTGCAATAAAATGTAGTTCATAATTATAACATTTTGACATTCTGATCTTATATAATGTTGTATTATAAATTACGTATATTGAATAAAAGCTGGGATCGGCTCACTTGTAGCTAAATTGGGCCCATTAATATTAAAATATTGTTTATAATTTTAAATCTGATTATGTATTTGTTGTTTAGTTATTTTAAATAAATATGTTTAGTCGTGTTAGATCATTATAATTGTTTATTTCATCATTTATAGATCTTCTACCATCCCGTGAAATGGAACTTGGGAAATGTTCTACTCTAAACCGAAATAATGGAGCATCGAATGAAACTATAACTCCCAAAATTAGGACGTGTTTTGATTCACCTGAAGATAGTGAAAAATTTTATAATAAATATGCAAAAAAAAGGGTTCATGGTGCAAAAATACAGTTTGGTATTCGAAAAGGAGACAAAAGAAAAGAAGTACCAAGTATTTGTATGCTCAAAATAAGGACAACTGAAACAGAAAAAGCTAGTCATGCCTGAGAGAAACCAAAGGAATAGATCTTTAGTAACAGAAGATTGTCCAGCAAAGTTTAGTGTGCAAAGACAAAATAATGGGGTCTTGACTAAATTTGAAGAATTACATAGTCATGTATGTGTAACCCCGAAGAAGAGACAATTTTTAACTCACAATAGAGAAGTTAAAGATGTACATAGGAATTTGATGAGGTCATTTAAGGAGGCAAACATGCGCACATCATATGTAAACTCAATTTCTGCAAGTTCTGTGATATGAGTAAACAATGCAAGGTGAGTTTTAGCCGTTTAGTGAGCAAAACAAAACGAATTCTTGATCATGTGCATTATGATATTTGGGGGCCAGTGTGAGTAACTTCAAAAGGAGGTTCTGTATATTTTGTGACTTTTATCGATGACTTCTCAAGAAAGGTTTGAGTATATTTTATGCGACACAAGTCTGAAGTTTTTGACAAATTTAAACTGTGGAAAGCATAAATGGAAAACCAAACAGGAAGAAGACTCAAATGCCTCAGAACAAATAATGGAAGGGAATACAAGAATGAGTTGTTTCAAAAGTTTTGTGAAAAACACGGTATACAACGGCATTGGACTGTTCAGAAGACACCACAACAGAATAGGGTGGCAAAACGGATGAACAGAACTATAGCAGAGAGAGTACGGTGCATCAGATTAAATGCTAGGCTTCCAAAAAACTTCTGGGCAGAAGCAATTAGTACAGCAGTTTTTATCATAAACAGGTCACCGAATACTTCTTTGGGTAATAAGGAAGCACAGGAGGTGTGGACAGAAAAGGAGGTAGATTATTCAGGAATGAAGATTTTTGGTTGTCCTGCCTATGTTCATGTTCTAGGGGATGAGAGGTCAAAACTTGATGCAAAGTCCAAACGCTGTATCTTTATTGGGTATGAGAGAGGCGTAAAAGGATATAAGCTTTGGGATCCAGAGAGAAAGAAGGCAGTAATTAGTCGGTATGTGGTTTTTTTATGAGACTTCAATGGTTAAGGCACATCATGGATTACAGGAGACAGAGACTGGTAAAGATGATAGGCAGAATCATGATATACAGGTTGAGCTGGACAATCAAGACTTACATGATTCATAACCCATTGAAGAGACCAATCAGCAGCAGCAGTTCGAAAGCATAGCAACAGGGAGGTCCAAGCGTACTATTAAACCACCAGAAAGGTATGGGTTTGAAGATATGGTAGCATATGCATTGTCTTTGACCGCTGGAGATGAGTGTAAAGACTCGTATTTGGGTAGTTTTGAGAGATAGTCATTCTATGGGAATGCAACTATCTGGACGGTAGTGTAATCGTCGATATGAGCATTTTGACTATACTTGGGCCCGATTCCGAGTCGGGGTCCCGTTTGACCCGATTGTTGACTTTTCGGGGTTTATTGGTTGACTTTGCGTTTGGGCAGTCATTTGGGTATAATAATATCTGAACAGTGTTGTGCTCATCATTTCGAGTGTTTTGATAGTAATTGGGCTCAATTTGGAGTTCGTGACCTCGGGAGGTCAATTATTGCGTTCGGGTCAATTATTATTGGGAGGCCAATTATTGGCAGCAGTATATATAATTAAGAACCGCCTTATCTCTTTAATTGCCAATTATTGGTGCGTGCGTGTTTGAGCAAGAGAGAGAGAGAGAGAAGGTGAAGAGCGTGAAGAGCTTTCTTGGCAATTTTGGGGCGATTGGAGCTCGTGGATCGCAATAAACCTTTCCAGGTAGGTGTCCTTAACTGTCTTATCTCGATCCTATCTTTGAATATGTGATCTGTGGTTGTATGAGTGTGTATTTTATGAGGGTTGAGAAGTCAGCCATGGAGGTCTAGATTTAGATCTAGATGAATATATGATTTGTGTGTATTTCTGATGTTATCGTGCGAATTAGAGGCGTTTAGGACGCGTTTTGAGGTAAATATTGCAGTTTATTGCGTAAAACATGTGTTTATGAGTGTCTGGGGGTCACTAGGTTGCTTCCAGACGAAGAACAGGCCAAAAACGATGATAAACAGTACCCTGGGCGAGTGTTAGGGTCGCCGGACCAGTCAAAGCATTTTCGTAGTCGGCGTATGGAGTCGGCGACTATGGAGTCGCAGCTATGGAGTCGGCAACTTAGTTAGTCCGGATCGGTAATCCGGAGGAGTTAGTCCGGATCGGTAGTCCGGATCCGTAGCATCGATCCAGACATCGATCCGCAGCAGTCGATCCGCAGCCTTCAATCCGCAACAAGTGTTCCCAAAGACGGAATCGCATCGCATCTGGACATTTACATTGTAAACCATTAAAGTATTATACTTAAGTTACAATGTAAATAACGAAATACCCCCCATTTGGATTCAAAGAAAAATACTAGAAAAATTAATTTCACTCTTTCAAAATGTGAAAATTGGGATTTAGTGTAAAATCTCGGAAAAACCCAAAAGTTCGTAGTGATGAATTTTTTGGAAAGTGAGGTTTGACATCTCCAGAAAAATCCCCAAAAATCAGATTATCTTATTTATGATATGGGAACCCAATGCCGGGACTTTTAATTTCAAGAAAATAGTCTGCTATGGGTATTTCCTTCATAAATCAAGGATTGAGGATTTACTTGTGAAGACTGGCTACAGTTTCAAAGGAAATGTTGAGAATGACATGCCATACTAATGTTAGTATGTTGGTGTGAGGTATTGGGGCATGGACTCCGTGACTTATTTGGGTTCTCACCGTGATGCACCGATGGTGCTATGTGGTTGACGTGACAGGCATATGCACCGATGGCAGGCCTGTGTGGCGACTGTGGCCGGGCATATTGCGCTGTGGACAGGCTAAGGCCTGAGTTGAGCCGTTGAGCTCGTGGAGCTAGGGCTGAGTGCCCTAAGCTGGGATCCCATGGAGGATCGTGGACAAGTTGTCCTGTGTGAGCAGGCTGAGTCCTGATGTTTGTTTGCAGGCTGAGTCCTGATGATTGTGCACACTACACAGTGCACGAGTACACAGAGCATGTAGTATAGACTTGTATGTCTGCATGATGTGGAGTGTTGGGGTCACCTACTGAGCTTGTCGCTCACCCCTACTTGTTGTTTACCTTTTTCAGGTGTGACCCGAGACTAGTGGAGGACTTTTTTCCAGGAGGACGTGCCCACTACTCTAATGTATGCTACAATACTGTATGCTGTATTGTGTATTGTATTATGTCTGTATCCCGGACATGGGTCCGTTGACAGTTATATTTGCATACTGTTTGTGATGTGATGTCTGTATGACTGTTTGACTTATTGTATGCATGATGATGTATGGGAAAGTACAAGATTACCCTTGATGTATGACTGTACAGGGTTGCATATTTGAGACAAGACCCGTGTGTAGTCTCTATTGGTGCTAGTCACCAACCCCTTGACCTTTCGGGTGCGGGCAAGGGGAAGTCATGTACCCGGTTCCGGGTTCCCTGGAATTCGGGGGCGTGACAATGAGAATCTGTCTACTTTTCAGGATGCTATAAATAGTCCTGAAAGAGATAGATGGATGGAAGCTATGGTGGAAGAGATGGAATCCTTAAAGAAGAATGAGACTTGGGAGTTGATAGAACTTCCTAAAGGAGAAAAAATTATCGGATGCAAATGGGTATACAAGAAGAAGGAGGCTGTAGCAGAAAAAGAAAGGGAAATATTCAAGGCCTGGTTAGTAGCAAAGGGGTACACACAACAGAAAGGTATTGATTATGATGAGGTATTTCCTCCCGTGGTAAGACATACTTCAATTAGAATTATCTTGGCATTGGTGGCTAGCTATGACTTGGAATTGGAGCAGCTGGATGTGAAAACAGCCTTCTTCCATGGTGATTTGGAGGAAGTGATATACATGGAGCAGCCAGAGGGGTTCAAGTAGCCAGAGACTGAACACCTAGTTTGTAGATTGAAAAAATCACTATATGGTTTGAAGCAGTCTCCAAGACAGTGGTGCAAAAGATTTGACTCATTCATGATCAAAATTGGCTTCACACGATGTGAGTATGATTGTTGTGTTTATGTGAAGAGGCTTTATGACTGTGCCTATATTTATCTACTACTCTATGTGGATGATATGCTTATTGCTACAAAGAGAAAAGAGGAAATCAACAAAATAAAAGCTTTGTTGAGCAAGGAATTTGACATGAAGGATCTGGGTATTGCAAGGAAAATACTTGGAATGGAAATTTGCAAAGACAGAACAGCTGGTAAGTTGTGGTTGTCTCAGAAGGATTATGTGGGCAAATTGTTGGAGCAGTTTAGTATGATTAATGCTAAACAGGTCAGCACTTCATTAGCAACACATTTCAGGTTGTCAAAGTTACAATGCCCAACTAGGACTGCCCCCTCCCTCTGTTGGGCCGGAGGCCTAGGAGGTTTGGGGGGTGTGGGGGGCTCCGCCCCCGCGGTACGGACCTGTGATGACTTGAGGAATTAATAGGATGGTTATATATATATATATATATATATATATATATTCTTATTGATGTAAACCCTAGTGAATGTAACATTTAAGAGAATAATAACAACAGAAACGCCCCCACTCCCGTGGACGTACCTAGTCTTGGGGAATCACGTAAATCTTGTGTCTTTGCGTAATTGTGTGTGTGTGTGGCGTCGATCTTCTTTTCAAATTCAAAGATGGACGCCTTGATGGGTGGGTGGGTGAGCGTGTAAGAAAAATCCAAAAAACTATTTACCCAAGTGGGTGTGTGGGTATGTGAGAAAAAATAAAATAATGAGAGAATTAATGAGAAAAGAAATATAAATGAAGAAGAAGAAGAAAACGATGGATGCCTGGATGAGGAACAAGATTGATGACGAAATACACCGACTATGAGAGTTGTAATTAAAGAGAATCGTAATTGAAGACATCCGAAACAAACTGATCGATCGTAATAGTTATTTTGAGGTGTGATTTAAAGAGTAAGTTCAAATAGTTAATTTCATATATTAGGATAGTATCATGTAGGTAGAGAATTAAAAACATTTTAACTTCTTCCTTTTTAAAATATTATATTATATTATTTTTATTCTCATCTTCATTAACTTTTACATATGTTAACAAAAAGAAAAAAAATTAAAATAAAATTAAAATATATCATTTTAATAAAAGAAAATATAAAATAAATAATAAACTTAAAATTAAAGTTATCATCTTCAACAACTAAAATATTCCCTGCACGGAGATAAAATAAAAAACAAGATCATCAGAGATGTTCATGTACAAATATTAATATATTTTGGCCAAGCCAACACACATTCACACCTACTTGCATGAAGTCAACTTTATTTAAAAAAAAAACAATAATTTAGGAAAGAAAAAACAAACAAAGAAAAAAGCCACTTTCGAATTAGTGTTGCCCTCTGGCGGTTGGAACCCGCGGCTTCCGGCCTACCGCCAACCTAATTTAGTAGTAACTCAGTCCACAAGTTAACGTGCCAATCAATATGAAATATCCCTGATCATAAAAAATATTAATAATAATAAAAATAAATAAATAATTAGAGACACAATTATTTTAAAAGAGACCATCTTATGGGCAATTCGAGCAACACGCATTAAGTGATCAACAAATCCGTATAAACTAAAAATATAGTATATGGCGCACCACCTGTATATCCAAAAAAAAAAAAAAAAAACAAGAGTAATGACAATTCCGTGATGTTTTATTAGTTTCCGATGTCAAGAAAGCCTTCAGTGACGAACGGATCTTTGGACGTCCACCCTAACAACGTGATGATCGGAAGTGCCCTTTGACGAGATCACAGCGTACGATCCTGGAACAAACTTGTACGGCGAATCTGCCGTCGCCATTATGTAATCCACCCTTGTCCCGTGTTTGCATGTCCCCTGCACATCTGCCACTCAACCCATTTTTACCATTTCAATAATCATAATAATACGAAACAAGGGAGGGGGCAGTCCTAGTTGGGGGTGACATACTTTGTCCTTTAGGAACGATGACCACTGGATCTTCCAACTCTCCTGCAGCAGCAGAGTAGTCGCCAGCATCTACATGCCCTTTTTCCTTCAGGAACCTCATCACTTGAGCTTTCGGTGCTGGCTTCCCCATCTTCTCGTAGTACTTTAAAACACATAGTTAGGTATCATTAGTTCATCACCCAGTATCAGAAACTTTGCTGCCTCATTCTACTGCAGCACATGCATACATTCGGTATCACTACTGCACTGGTGTGTTGATTCATTAACTGCTATTTTGTACCTGGGCAATCTGGCTCCATCTCTCTGGTGAGTAATCGGATGCGTTGTGAGAATTAAGCCCCCCTGCCAGGATATTGGGGCAGTCCGAGGCCTGGATTATTGCATGAACTTGCTTCATTCTCCAATTCTCGTCCAGATGGTCCAGTTGGGTGCAGTGGAACTCCATTTCTCCTGTCAACGGCACATCAATTGTTGCCTTCAGTAAATTCCTGCATCCGCCAATATGCAACACAATCAAAACACGTCCAAAGTTTCGTTTTACGTATTGCAGTAAGGAGCCAATTGTCAGCAGACGAAGAGGTAAATAGGAAATGTTTTTACCTGAAATCTTCATCATCAACGATCTTATCAACTTTCCACCTCTTGATTGGCCATTTTGACAGGATGGCATTACCAAACTCAGGCGCCCAGCTCTCTGCAAACACGTAATTCATGCCTAGACCAGCAGCCAGGTCGGAAAGTGGTCTCATACCGTTCTCTTCATCTGCCTTCACATCCTGCAGAGCCAAAACGTCGGCCCCAACCTCATCAAGGAGTTCCAAGATGCTTCCACTGCTGTTTATTGTCCAGCCCTGATGCTGGAAACTGCTCCAGAAAGGCATGGTGGCGGCACTGCAAGGGAAGCAGAGAGGGGACCTCACTGCTGCCGGGTAGCTTCTGTGTTCTCTGTTAGTGGTCATCTTCTTGCTTGATGATGTTCCCTCTCTTTGTTCTTCTTCATCGGGCGTGTTGTTAGGAGACAATGACACCTCCTTATCAGGGAGACGAATTAAAACCTTCCGTTCCGAGTCTGCAATGGCATCCCTCTTCGTGTTAGAGATACGCAATGGAGAGAGCATGCTTTTGGGAACATAGTCATTCAGATTTACAGTATCCATCCCAATACCGATGCTAGCAGGAGTCATGAACTGGAAGAGATCTATGTCACGAGGCTCTGGGACTGCAGGTGCGAGGGAGAACATAGCAGCGTTGAAGGTGGCGATCCGAATCGGTTTCTGTGAATTTGAGAAACCTGCCTGCCTAGCTACTTTTGAAATTGAGCAGCTTGACGGCCTAGCTACGTTTTTCTGGTTCACTGCTACTCTTCTGGGATGAACTTTTGACTTCAGCGTTTTAAATCTCCTCACAATGACAGTTGCTCTCCGCCTTGAGCGCCGCCAAACCAGTCGCCATATTCTGGAGCAGAATGGCTGGAATTTTCTGCTAAGAGTGTTTATAAGCATTTGTAAAAGAGCACGAAATTTCTTGTTATCACAGATTCTTTGATTATTGGAGGCTCTGCTACACTACTTAACAAGGTTGCCTGAAATGAACAAGAATTAGAGTTATATTGGAGCTTTGTGTGTGTGCGCGCGCGCGCGCGTGAGAGAGAGAGGGGGGTTGGTTTGGTGGGGGCTGTTGGTTAACAGGACAAAAGAGGATGCAACTACTCCAAGGGTTGAGGTTGACCATAGAGCAATGAGGCAAGGGGGGCAAACAAGCAAACCAAAACTACACCAACTTCTGCTAACACAGACCGGAGCGGTCTTTTCAGGACTTCCAGCGACAACCCATTATATAATTATCACATTAGTAATAACAAACAAAGACTTTCTTTAGTTTTTAACGCCATCAACCTGTACTCCATGCATGATTTCGCACACATTGGGGGAAGAAAATTAAGTGATGAAGGTAAGATTCACTTGTTCCCTTAATCACTTGCGAAAACAGGGAACATCAACTACACCAATTTGGCTGAACAAGTTTTGGGGAAACAGTAAAGGAGTAAAATACAATTCACTATAGATTCCTTTCAATAATTTTATGAGAAAATTATGATCCCTGTTAATATCCAACAAGTGCTCTTTAATCCAACAAGTGCTCTTTAGAATAAGCGCAAAATCGTTAGGATTATGAAATGCCAATGGCAATGAAATTGAAACGAGATTCTCATTGGGACAACCACACTGGATTCCTGGAAGGCTGGAATAAATATCTTGTTTGCTGATTGCTCAGGATCAAAATCACCGACAATACCAGAGATGCCCAAGACCAAGAGTCCTTTTCAGTCTTCATCCTCTAAAATATAATCATTCCTCAAACAATGTATCAAGAAGGTTTGAAGGGGAGTCCTCATTTCTGCTCCCATCAAAAAATCCATGCACTGCATTTTCCCTTTTAATTTTCCTCTCCTCAATGAGAGAATCAGTGTCTTCAGGGCAGCGACTATGGCCATACTGTTTCTGAGGCCTTTCAGCCAGCTGAAACTTATTCCCAGTTCGGCTTCTCTCATCAAAACCAGCCCAAACTGGGGGACAAAAAAAACTACGTAAGAATAGAAAAAAAAAATGCAGCTGACGGTACAAAAAAAATTTATGTACAAAAATATTGTTTGAACCAACCCAATTAAAATTTGATGGAATCGGAATAGAAAGAAAGCCATTGGACTCTAGAATAGAATAGGTCAGCAGTAGGTGGGTTTTGTACAATTACCACAATATGAATAGATGGAAAGCAGGAGCAGAAATGTTGGGCGGTCAAGACTAAAATAACAAAAACTTAAAAACAATTCTAGTTACTCTAAATCATCAAAAAAAAAAAAAATGCTTCAGTGATCAACACAGATAGATACCAAGATTCTTGCAATCTTTAGACTGAAATTTTATAAATGGAGTGATTGACATCTAAACCCCGGGCCATTAAAACGGTCTACTTAAACATGCGTCTTCTTCTACTAGCCATATCACGCACACTATTTTAGAATGGGGTGATTGGTCTCCTGAAATCACTTGAACAAAAAAAAGCTCAAAACATTCTTCTAAGAGTCATCTTCACTGCGTTTTGATCCGATTGCAGCATATTAATCCTTTCTCAAAACTCTCCAAATAGCAAATTAATTAACACACAAAATAATTATCCTCCAAGCCATTGCCCGAAATTACCTGCAAAATGGTGGAGAACGATAGAAGCAGCCACGGTAACATTGAGCGAAGCAGTGCCACCCCCGTATTGGGGTATATAAACAAAGAAGTCACATATCTCACATTCCTTAACCGAAAGGCCCGTTCCCTATAAATTACAAAATTTCACTCGTGTCGTCAAAAGCACATCATTTGGTTTCATCGATTCATGGAACAACTAACTAATTTGAACCCGACAACATAACGAAATTGAGGGTTTTCAACACTGAACAACAATACAAGAAAAAAGAAAAGAAAAAGGAAAAAGAAAAAGAGAGATTGAATAAATGATTGAAGCACCTCGTTGCCGAGGAGGAAAGCAGTGCTCTTGTTGAAAGGTTGATGATTGACAGCGACGGCACCGTCGGTGATTTCGACTCCGCAGATGTCGCAGCCCTTGTCCTGAAACAAGGCGAGATTGGATTATACATAAAACTGAGGAATTCAATTACGGGTGTGCTGTTTGGAAACCCTAATCGGTGTTGGAGTTGGTGTAGTAGGTGTAGGGAATACCTTGAGGAAGAGACGGGCGTCGAGGAGGGAGTGGAAGTGGCGGAAGCGGAGGTGGGAGGCGGAGCCGTGGCTGCCGAAGGCGTTGAAGTCGCGGCGGCCGACGAGGATGAGCTCCGACACGCCGAACGCGGTGGCGCTGCGAGCTAGGGTTCCAACGTTGTGCCTCTTCGCTATGTTGTGCACCACCACGTAGCTCTCCACCGCCGCCGCCATCTCTCTCTCTCTCTCGCCGCTCTTCACACAAACGCATAAGACAGCGCAGCAGCGACTGTTGTTCATGTGTTCCCACTTCCCATCGCTTAGAAATAAAATAAATTTTAAGAAAAGCAACCCGGACTTGATCTCTGAATGCAGTCGATTCCGGCGGTGACAAATAAACTCTTTTAACGTTATTGATTCAAATGTGCTAGGCAGCTTTGATAGTCTTTAAAAAGCATGTGTACTACACATTTAGTTTTATAGTGTTAGTCAGGTTTGTGTCTCAAGCAAGATTGCCTGTAGGTATCATGTATGAAATATCAAGCATGTTGTCTCTAATCTATTTATATATACCATACAAGTAGGGTTTTACTTGTTACTCAACCTTTAGCCAGATCCATTACCATATCAGAATATATATAGTGTTTAGTGTTTAGTGTTTCAAACCATAAATAAAGCAACTCATATCTTAAAACAAAAGTTAAATAATATTCAAACCAAAATGAATAATTACTCATATTTTATATAAGAATTATGTGGTGTTCAAATCAAAGTGTAAAATCATTCATATTCCAATAATCAATATCAAAAATAAAAAGATAGACGAAAGAGTCTTAGAATAAAACAAAGTTTTAAAAGTGTACGTCTTGAGCTAGTTTATAAACTGAAGGGGTGGCATTTGATTGTGGTGAACAAACTAGTCAATAAAAATTTTTAAATCCTTTTTTAATGACATTCTATCTCTTTCAAAGTTTATCTATGCATGAAATAAAGTAAAGAAGGAATGCAAAAGATAAAACATGTATAGTATTAACGAGTGTTGTAAAAATTACAATGATTGTGTTTTACTATTTCACAATAAAATTATATTATAAAAATAACAAAACACCATAATACATAATTATGTGTTATATTTATTTAACTCCTAAATAAATATATAAACATACATTATAAATCTAGCTAGTTCCATAAAATAACTTAAAATTTTTCTTAAAATAAATCCATTACTTCATTTAAGAATACACAATAAGAGTTAGTAACATACTTTTTCTATTTTAACATTGTAAAACTATGTTTTGATGGTTATTTTATTTTGAATATTTTTTGACTTTTTTCGGGCTTGCTTGATGGGTATTTTTCGCATTATATGGATATAATATTGTATATATTTTTAACTAGGTGAACTAAATATATTAGTGTGCTATTTGATGAAATGTTACTCGTGCATTTTTTTTTCCTAACAATATATAAAAGCATTTTTTCCGGTGTTAAATTATATATCGGCATTTTTTTCCGGAATTTCTAATGACAGTATTTATGTCATATCTATTCCAGTGTCTTGTTCGCCGACCGAAATACAGTCTATCTCGATGCTTTATTCACGTTAGCACAACATAGGTCTATGTTGGCATTTTTTATTGTTGGTGTAAATGTGTTCTATGTTGGCATTTTTTTTTATCCCCGGTATAGGTCCTATACCATGCCAGCATTTTTCGATCACCGGTGTAGGTGAATGTATATCGACATCAGCAGAACACCGGCATAGGTTCTATTTTATACCGACAAAATGTAAAAATTGACATAGATCTATCGCGACACTTTTATATCAACATTCACCCAAAATGTCAGGAATGATCTATGCCAACGTTTGTATATGTTACATCAAAATGTTTGTATATGTTTGTAAAAGTTGATATTTTGTAATGACATGTCCATGAATTAGTAATAGACAGTGCCTACAAGACGCAAATAATTCTAAAAAAAATTCAATTTTCACCTTTATATCAACAATTTAATTAAAAACGTATGTCATGAGCTCCCTGGCGCATTTGGGTAATATATAGAACTATTAGTATTTTTGGCACAAAAATGACGTTGATTAATTTTTAGCTCAACTAAAAAATAATGTACTTCAATAGAAGAAATCATTTTTTAAAATTTTCGGGAAACATATAATTTATTTTCGCATTTCAATGGTTTTATGAAAAACATAATTATTTAACTTTTTAATTCACGACCAATTCTTAGAGCATCTTTATCTCTAATGTGAAAAGATTTTATACGTACAAAGTCGTTTTGTAATTTCAATTTCAAACTTTATTATTTTATTTTATTTTATTTATTAAAATAATTTAATTTAATTTATATTTTTATTTTTTTTCTCTCCTTATAACACTTAAGTAAGAAAAAATAATATAATATTAATTGAAGAATGAATAGTAACTTATTAAAAATAAAAAAATTCTTCAAGAATAGAGAGGGAATAAAGAATGAGTTGAAGCCCTTTTCTGAGATTTAATTTTCTATTTATGAAAATAAAGAATCGGTTGAAATTACTCTTAACAAATAAATGTTGAATGATTAACATTACAATGTATAACTGGAAAAAAAGGTAAATAAATTCTTAGGATTGTTAGTGAGTCAAGCTACTCGACTTTGATATGGGATTGACTTAAAAACAAATTCGGATCACCAATTGTTTTAGATGAGTTTGAGCCCAAGCCTAACAGTATAGTAACACCTCTTTAAATTCATACTCAGTATTTTAATAAACTCTTTTTTGTCCCAATTTAGCTTAGTTGAAAATCACAATTTAATGTATTTTTGTAATGCCTTAGGGTCCTATTAATATAATAAATTAATAATTATATAAACTTACATTGACATTGAATGTTTTTAGTAAAAATACAATAAATAATACTTAATTATTAGAAAACAACAAACATATTGAAGCAATTCTAATAATAATATGTATTTTTTCTCCACTTATGGAGATTTCTTTAGATGTGAAAATGAATTTTTTGCTATTAACTCTAACAATCATCTCCATTTTAACTTTATTTGTATTAAAATAATAAAAATAATAAAATAATTAATGAGAAAAGAGAGAGAAGGGAGGAGAGAGAAAAAAAATATAATACTATATAATAATGACTCTTATTTTTTAGAGTCACTATAATAAAATTCATTTATAGAAAATGAGACAGAAAGCTTATTGAAATGAAATTTTTAAGTTTGATTCTTATTCGAAGAGAATAAAGAGTCTCGTAGTTACTCATATATATATATATATATATATATATATATATGATAAGTATATGTTTTAGATTCATTCCATTAATATGATACACAAATTTTTCTAAGAAACGATATGTGATCAAAATTTAATTTTAATCAATTACAAAAATATCTTTAAATTAATAAATATTAATTTATTTAATTAATATCTCTATAAAATAATAAAATATTGTGATCCCAACCAAAAATATTAATTTTAATAGATTCTACTGTATTTGACTCATAAGCTTAATAAGCCCGAGCGCATGCCAAAGCTTGATGATTAAGTTGTTATATTGATTAATTTTCTTATACTAATCTATTCATACCAATATTTTTACATTATCAATTTATTATTCTAATATATGATGTTAGATTGAATGATTTAATGTAAAATAAAATATAAAACAATTTAAAAAAAAAATACTGCAGCCAGTAGTTGAACCTGGGACAGGTTTAACTAATTAGATGAAAAGCTGACCGGTGCGCTGCTGCAGCTGGCCGTTTATTTGCTTTACAAGTAAACGGTAAGAGGACTTGTGCCTTTCTCTATCGTTTAACTAAGCTGATTATTGTACTTATTTTTATGTACCTATTCACAAAGTAAGCCACAGACCAGGACTAAGCTTAGAATCATATTCTGCTCTGTGCTTAAGAAACCCTCCTTCAGACAGCAACTTGGGCAGCTGCTAGCCTAGCTATTGGAACCCTGTCACAGACATCAGAAAATGAGAAACACTGCCCCACGTTGATTCTTTCAGGTGACATGGGAAAACACCTTAACAGGAGGAGGGGGAAAAAACATAACCTAAATGGTGAACAAGAGACGTAGTCCAGTCCAGCCTCAGCAAAGAATGCAACAGAAGAGGGCTCCCCTCCATGCTCACCGCAGATACCTACCTGCTTATCATCATCACTCATCAATTTTAGGGACACACAGATGGGAAAAACAAAAATATTGAAAACTCTTTACCTTCAAGCTAGGCCTACTCCGACGACCTTTTTCTGTGGCAATCACAATGAGCTGGCCAACACCCTTTTGATCAAGCACCTGCAATCAACATTTTATTTATGTTGTTTTTTGTGCTTTTCTCACGCAATCAGTTGTTTAACTATGAATCTCCTACGCATGTACAATGTAACATACCTCAAATGGGTCACTTTGCAGAATGCCTTTAGAAATGTATGCAGGCAAGAACTTGCCAACATCATCTCTACTGTACCCATAAGTCATCTGTGTCAGATCGTTAGTCCCGAAGGAGATGAATTCTGCCTCCTTTGCAATCTGCCATCAAGAGAATGAGGCAACTCATTGCTGTTTGCCGTATTTTTGTAAATATGAGTATATATCTGATTTATCAGCGGCTATTATCCTATAATAAGTGGGGAAAATGGTAAAACAGATGCATGTATTGAACCAAAGAACATACATTGTGGTGGCAAGTTGCCAACTAATCAATGCAATTTTTTGCAATGCTCTCGTATGGACTCAAGCTAAATACCAGAATTCACCAATCAGTTGATGTTCGCATTTACTGAAGGAGAGATTTTCCCAGCATACCTCGTCAGCCACCAGAGCAGCTCTTGGAATCTCAATCATAGTTCCTACTTTGTATATCAGCGAGGAACTCATCTCAGAGAACACATTTCTTGCTACACCATGTATCAGTGTCACTTGATGGCTGAGTTCCTGCCACACATAAATGATGAATGAATATTCAACTTTTTTTTGGCTACCGGAATATCCAAAGATTGACAAAAGCAAAAAATGATAAGGCAAATTATAATAAGGAATCGTGCCTGTGGAGTGCCAACAAGGGGAACCATTATCTCTGGAAGAACTTTGACACCATCATTGCTCACAGAGACAGCTGCCTGAAAGATTGCCTGAGCTTGCATTTCAGTTAGTTCTGGGTAGGATATCCCCAACCTGTTGAGACACAATCAAGAAACATAAAAAAATAAAAATAAAAACTCTAGTCCCAGTAGTCAATGTTCAAGCTAACAAATCTGAGTTGAGGCATTTAACCTGCAGCCTCGGAAACCAAGCATGGGATTTACTTCTGATAATTTCTCAATCCTTGAGAGAACTTCATCTTCGGTCATTCCAGTCTCTGAGGTTAATTCTCCAACAATCTGTTCAAGATCACCTTCTGGAAGAAATTCGTGAAGTGGAGGATCCAGAAGTCGGATTGTCACCGGGAGGCCTGAATTTCAACAATTATTCTCTCTTACAGCTACTTGAGTCACCAAAATATCCATCCAAGTTTCTTGAAAAATAAATTGATGAGAAAGGAAAACCTACCATCCATTGCGCGAAAAATGCCCTCAAAGTCTGATCTTTGATAAGGCAGTAAAAGATCCAAGGCTGCCTTCCTCTGCTTCGCTGTGACTGCCATTATCATCTTTCTTACAGCCTTTATCCTCTCATCTGATCCAAAAAACTGAAATGTCCAAGACACGAAGACTCCTTATAAGATTGAATCCAAATATGTTAGCAACAAAAAGACATTTCCACGGTTGCATTTTGAGACATTGAATCAATTGTCTGATATGAAATTGTGGAGTTGAGCAAACATTAATATTTAATCTCTTATGGTCTGTCGTGAATTATGATAATCGCCCTATTACCATGTGTTCTGTCCTACAAAGCCCAATGCCTTGGGCACCATTATTTCTTGCTGTTAATGCATCTTCAGGTGTGTCCGCATTTGCCATAACCTGCCTTAATACAACACTATTAGATAGAAATTTTACAACAATGACTATTGATGCAAAAAAAAAAAGGTATACAGATGCCTGAATGGAACTACAGCACCTTGAGGCGCTTTACTTGATCAACCCAAGACATGAAGGTCTCCAAGTCAGCACTTATGGCAGGAGGAGACAGAGGTTGTTTTCCCAAAACCACTTCCCCTGTAGATCCATTGAGTGAAAGCCAATCCCCTTCATTAACCACCCTTTCTCCAATAACAATGACCTACATTTTCAATTAAATGACCTTTTTCCTCGACGCCTATTTTTCCAAATTGTTAATTTTTATTTAAAATAACTAAACATCACACCTTCGCGGTATCATTGACACGAATGTCAGAACAGCCAGAAACACAGCACTTTCCCCATCCCCGGGCGACCACTGCTGCATGAGATGTCATGCCTCCTCTTGCTGTCAAGATCCCAGCAGCTGCATGCATACCTCCAACATCCTCTGGGCTAGTCTCTGTTCTCACCTGCAACGTTTATTTATAATCGTTAATGCTCACTCTAAAAGAACTATTGTATGATTTTCTATACATAAATGTGGCCTTCAATGTATAGCCAAAAGCATGCTAGTTAAAAAATAAATGAAAAAAGAACATACCAATATTGCAGTCTTTCCTTGTGCATGCCATGCTTCGGCATCATTGGCATTGAAAACAATCTGGCCCACTGCTGCTCCAGGAGATGCAGGTAAGCCAGTGGTGATCACTTTGTCTTTGTAGGCAGATGGATTCTCAAACTATTACACCAATTCCATCACATCAGCCTGATCTTTGCAAAGAAGCATCCATGTATATAAACATAGATATGTGCAAAACACACCTATGTGAATATAAACGTAGGGGGGCTACATTATGGAAATAAATTTTAAAATGGCATGACAAAGCAGCGCCTCAGCAAAGAATATGAGTATCAGAAATCAGAGTTTGGAAAAAAAAAACTAGCAAAACAAACATTATGAGTATCAAAAACTAGCATAAATATAATTTGAGCAGAAAATTATGAGCCTTTATTGAAGTTCCATTCTAGTTTCTCAACCAAATTCTGACGCTATATCCTGTCAAGACAAATGCCAAATTGATCTGATATTGGAAATGTACCTGTTGACGCCCAGAAGACAGTTTTCCCTTATGTTCCGAAGACAGACTATATTATTGTTCTAGAGCTCTGAGAGTAGTACTATCCTAAGATGTACTCCAATCTAACCTTGTAATCATATTTTGACAGATGAGGAACACATATCTCTGTGCATTTAGTGATTTTACAAATGTGAATACCTGTGGATGAAGAAGCTGATCAAGATGCGTTGGCTCCACCATTTTTATAGCCGAGCGAGTATCCACGAGTCCTTCATTGACCATGTCTACAGCAATCTTTACCGCACCTTTACCTGTACGCTTCCCAGATCGGCATTGCAACATCCATAGCTTATTCTCCTGAACAGTGAATTCAATATCCTGTATACATCATATACGGCAGGGTTACCCTTTGCACTGTGAGTGAAGGGATCCGTATGTGACAGTTTGACGTTCTAGGACAACATATTTACAAAAAAGAAACATGAAAACTGTTTTATAGCTTAAAATATAAAAATAAATACATTAAATTCATGTATTTTCATATAATAATGAGATGATTTTCAAACAAACAAGATTGTGCATTTTGAGCATCACTTATGCCTACTTTGATTTTTGGCAACCGACTTAAAAAAGAAAAAGAAAAAAAGTATACGGGCAGTACATAATGTATCCCATTTTAATCTCATTTGTTCGGTATGATTCGTGTATATAAATTCAAATTTTGGTTTTTATCGGTTTTTGCCAAAATCGTGGTAGGTTTAGCTTCAAGTTGAAAATCGAATTATTGGGATTTTGTTTACCCTCCTAGGACTACACCAACAAATGACTTTTGCAAACGACGTAATTGAACAGATACTAACATATCCACTGGCAACAGATTAACATGAAAAAACACCATTACGTGTTTATGTCCCAAAAAACCATTGGGAGAAAGAGAGGTTCTTACCATCATATCTTTGTAATGTTGTTCTAAGATTTCACAGTTTTCCACAAGCTCCTTGTAGGCTTTAGGCATGCAACTTTTCATGGCGTCCAAGTCCTCTGGCGTTCTAATTCCAGCCACTACGTCCTCTCCCTAATCATGCTATTTCTTAGTTGGCTCATAATATCAATATACATAACCTTTCTGAAATAAAGGTTATTGCGGGAACATGTAGGGGAGATGGGGAATGAACATACACATGTAATAAGATGGGACGAGAGTGTGTGACCTGAGCATTGACAAGAAATTCCCCATAAATCTTCTTTTCTCCTGTGCTTGGGTTCCTGGTGAAGAGTACGCCAGTCCCTGAAGTGTTCCCCATGTTCCCAAACACCATGCATTGAATATTAACTGCAGTTCCCTTCAGTCCAGTTATTTGGTTAATGTTCCGATATTTAATGGCCCTGGGGCTGTTCCAGGAATCAAAAACTGCCTTTACAGACAACTGCAACTGCTTCTTGGGATCTGCGGAAAAAACAAACCAGAAGTTGGCTAAAATTAATTAGGAATTTTTAGAATATAATGACAAAAGGAGTCTAGAATCTCCTATACTATGTAAAATCTCAAGAGTTTGCACGTTATATTCATAGAAGGTATCACCTGAAGGAAACTTTTCACCCTTGGCTTCAACATAGACATTCTTGAATTGTTCCACTAGCTCCTTAAGATCAGAGGCCCTTAGTTCAGTATCAAGACTTACTCCTTTCAAATCCTTCAGCTTCTCTAGTCTTTCCTCGAAGTATGAGTGTGGAATGCCCATTACCTACATGAAGGGTATATGTTTATATAAACAACACAAAACCAGAGGCGGCTCTAGAAAATTTTTTGTCAATGGTGTTCAACATATAACATTGTATTAGGTTACAAGTGATAAACTGATAATATGTAAAAATATAATAGTAAGTAATTAAATAAATTGATTAAATACCACGAACATCAAACACTAGATATTTATGCATTTTAAAATTTTCTAAATTAAAATCATAATAATTAAAATTTTAATTGAATTTATTGATAGTATAATATTAAATAACCAATTATAAAAAACAATACAAAAGCAACAACTAAAATTAAAAAAAAAGACTAAGTAAGGAAGCCAGAACCAATCATTTCAAAAATCCAATATAAATTATTTGAACAGAGAGATAATTATCGCCCAGAAGTGAGATTATCCAATGCTAATCAAAAATTTAGAAATGATTGTCTAACGCTAACTGACCAATGCAAGCAACAATCTAAATTTGAACACCCTCTTAATATTTAATTAACCAAACAATCGATAAATCTTTTTTTAATATATAATTTAATTTTTTATTTATTATTATTTAAAGGAGTGGGGTGGGCCAGGGTGTGCAATTGCACACCCTCACTAACACATAGCACTGCCCCTGCATAAAACAAAATAAAGATCTTCCTATTAATATGTTGAGAAGGCATGACAGCTCGATCCGAAACAGCATCGAAAGTTCCGAGTAGCAAGTGGGTCTTTTCAACTACAAAATTTGCTGGCATTGTTTCCATTTATTTTGGGGGTATTTTTTTTATTTTAATCATTAGCATTACGGTTATCATTGTAATCTAGGCATCAAGGTCATGTTCTTATGCATTCTAGTATTAGGATCCTAAACAACAAACACATATACAATCGCAAGATAGCAAGAAATGAATTAAGGGACGATACGACACAGATATTTACATGGTTTAGTCAAAAAGATATACGTCTACGGCCATATTAGAAATTCCTCAACTAGGGCTTTTAGATGTTACAATATATATATGTGTATATATAACAGGAGTTACAATTAGGCCAAAATGATGAGTTTCAAGGTGTTTTCAAACATTGCATAGCATGTGCACGTAGCGAGTGCTATGTGCCATGCTCCTTCCATACAACCACTTGTGACATTCAACCACTATCCACGTACACACGTAGCATGCACAAGAGGTGCACATAACGTTTACTACATGTCGTGCTTGCTTCATGCATGCCCTCTACGTAGCCCTGGAAAACCCACAAGGGGTTCTGCCCCTTGATCCCCGCTCACTGCTCGAGTAATAAGAGCCCCACCGAGATGCCACATCCTCAAACTCCTACCAACAATGTGATCAAGGCCTCTAGGGGCAGTTATCAAATTCCACATATTTAACACCCATGAGATTAATAAACTTGTTTTTGGAGTTTTTCATTTTATTTTGGATTATTCTAATTAATTACTTAGATTTGTTTGAGCTAGGGTTTGAATAAATTTTGTTATCCTTCCCTAGAGGATCAATTGTCTAATTTTGTGAGTGATTTGATTCAATTCAATTCAGCTTGTTGTTAGATCTTAATCAAAGTCCCCAATAATGTATTGTTTTCATTGAGAAGGTTGTTATTGGAGACTCAATATTGTTCATCATTATTCTTCAAATTTATAAGTGTTTTATGATAGGTGAAGAGATGAGGATGAATAAGAAATGGCTTGATGCCTTAGAGAATCCAAATTGGATTTTTAAATCCATATTTGATCTGATGGAATCTATGACGCATCTGACCATGGAAAACAATGAGACAATTGAGAGACTTAATCAATTATTAGTGAAAAAAAGATACGGCGCCTATAGGCACCCAACGAACTCAAGGGGTTAAACGTGGTTATCATAGATTATGGCGTGAGGCTAACTTTTCAATAGGCGATTATGATGATCAAATCAACATGGTGGGTTTAGGCATAGCAAGAGTATGGAGTGTGGTCCCTATGGGATAGAGCACTGGTTGTACGAGGCTATTTTTGAGGGCGAGTTAGATGACGGTTCTAAGGAGGATACAAGATTCAACAGAATACCTCGCAACTGAAGACTGATCCATAGGCAGTGATGGGACCTGTTGAGAGGTCCTGATAACTTCGATAGTGATGGGTAAAGTTAAAAGGTTTAAGGTCAAGGAGCTAGGAAGTCGAAGATTGAATTTTCACACTTCAAAGGTGAAGATGCTGACGAGTGATTGTACAAAATGGATCACTACTTTCAAGCGGACAAAATGGATCACTACTTTATTATCAAAGACACATGATTTTAGATGTTAAAATGAAGGTTGATCTAGGAAAGATTGAAGTCATAGTACAATGGCCATTACTAAATGATGTTTCAACTTTGAGAGGATTCCTAGGGTTAACTGGATATTACTATAGGTTCGTGAAGAATTATGGGATGATTCCAAAACCTATGATTGATATATTGGACAAGAACAACTTCGAGTGGATGGAAGAAGCAAGGGAAGCTTCTGAAAACTTGAAGAGGGCCATTATGCAAACCCTTGTATTAGGTTTGCCCAATTTTAAAAAGCCATTATAAGTCTACGGGAAAGCAAGTGGAGGAGGGATTGGAACAATCTTGGTGTAAAGAAAAAGACCTTACGTTTTTTTAGGTCATGGGTTTGATAAAGAAGTCTTGGAGTACTTATGTTAGAGAGCTGTTAGCTGTGGTGCACATGGCCAAGGTATGAAAACCTTATCTACTGTGCAAGAAATTCACCATTGTTACCGGTCAATAAGCTTTAAGGCATTTGTTAAAGCATAAAATTGTGACACTAGAGTAACACAAATTTCTTGTTAAACTTCTAGGATCCAAATATGACGTTATCTACTAACCTGGAAGGGAAAGCAAGGTAGTTGATGCCGAAAGAGTGCAATCCATTGATGTGGACTGTGTATGTTGATGAAATGGCCAGATTTTTGGCACTTAGCATAGTTGAATGGCGTGTGTGGGATCATATTAAGGAGGACATGTATTTTGATACCAAAATCGTGGAAATTCTAAAGATATTAGAGAACTACAAAGTTGGAGTAGAAAATTTCTATCTCAAGAATGGGCTCTTATACTACAAATCCTATATGTACATACTGGGAGTTCTAGGATTGAAAGAGAAAATTCTAGCTCACTACTATAACAATAAAGAAGAAAGACATTCGAGGAGGTTGCACCCTAATATTTAATCAAACACTTCTTCTATTGGGATAGTCTTAAGAACAAATTAAAGAAATTGGTGGTCAAGTGTGACATCTGTCAGCAGGTGAAATATGACCAAACATGTTCTATGAGGCGGTTGCAACCATTAATGATTTTGGAAAATATTTGAGAGAACTTGGCCATAAATTTTATGAAAGGGCTATCAAATAGTGGTGGCTATAAATCAATTTCAGTTATGGTGGATAGATTGAGCAAGGGTGTCCATTTTATTCCACTCAAGCATCATTATTGTTAGTGTAACTAAGGCATTTATAGATAACATGATGAAGTTACATGGGATTTTGCAAACTATCGTAACTGATCGTGGCAAACCTTTTATGAGTTCTTTTTTACCAGAATTATTTTCTTTGTAGGGTAGCAAGCTGAAGGCTAGTTCTTCCTATTATCCTCAAACAAGAGGCCAAATAAAGATAGTGAATTGAACTCTTGAATAGTACCTTAAGTGCTACTATCATGAGGAGAAAATAAATTGAATGAGTTCAACTCTTGAATAAAGTATTAGTATAATACATTGCATCAAGCTTCCATCAACACGTGTCCTTTCAAAGTGATGTATAAGTGAATGCCTCTGATAATAAGCTTTTATGTAAGGAAAATAGCTCATAATGAACAAGTCAAAAGGGAGTTGGTGGCTAAAGATAAACTTTTTACCAAGGTGAATTGAACTCTTGAATAGTACCTTAAGCGCTACTATTATGAGGAGTAGAAACAATGGAATGAGTTTATCTCTTAGATAATATAATCTTAGCAATCGAGATGTATCATTCGAGCCTGTAAATTTTGTGTACTTCAAACTCCAGCCGTATCGACAAAGATCTATCAGTGGGAATCCAAGCATTATCTCAAGGTGTTACGCAAAACCCCAGGAATACATTTCGGACATAGTGGATTACGCAAGCGAAAGAGCAAAGCGAAAGGTATTGTCTTCTCTAGCTCTAACCTCAAAAAGGCGAATAGAGAGGCCTTGGGAATATTTCGTAATCCACTTGCTCTTTTGTTACCATGTCATGCATATGTCAGGTGGGGTCACCCCTCACTCTACCATTATAATAGGGGTATGGGATTCGAGACAAAGAAAGATCCAGGCGGCTTATCAGTTTTTCCTACTTTACTAGGATATGTTTTTATGCTCTTAGCAATTCTGTTGATTCTTTTCCAAACAGGTACCACCGATTTACAACTCTTATTAACAAGTCAAACTGGTGGGCTGAGTTGGCTTGAGCCTAAACAGGTTGAGAATGTTTAGGTCTACTTTTAAATGGGCTTGAATTTTCTAGCCTAGTCCAAGCTTGGCTATTTTTCAACAATGGGAGAAGAGTCCACGATGGGCTATGTGAGTGTGACGATGAAATTCCCCTGCTCGAGGAAATCCTAGCAAAATGGTGATAGGAAGACTCGAACCCAAGAGCTACTTACAACTACAACACTAATCTAACCATTAAACTAGACAATTATTGTTAATATATTTACATAATTAGTATATGTTCTTTGAACCTAGCATATAAATAATATTAATAACAATAATACTACTATTACTAATAATAATAAAGAGTACATGTTTTTATTTTAAAAATAATAGTAATAATAAAGTATATATATTTATTATTAGTACATTTATTTGTATTATAATATAAATATATATACTTTATAATTACTATTATTTTTAAAATAAAACATGTAATCTTTATTAATAATAAAAAATATTATTAGTAGTATTACTATTAATATTATTACATATACTAATTACGTAAGTATATTAAATAACAATCATATAGCCTAATTGTTAAACAATGACTATGATTTAAAGAAAGTTTTAGGTTCGAGTCGTACTAACACCATTTTGTCATAATTGTTTTAGGCAAGGCCAGTAGCCCATGAATTGGCTCATACCCATACGAGTTAAGCCCGTTTAAACTATGACCCATAGGCTCAACCTGTTATTAAATAGTTTCAAACATGCAGGCTAAACCTGCTATCAAACATATTCAAATTTTCTAACCCGTTTAATACCTCTAACTATGGGTAACATGATGCTATAACAACATCAAGAGAGGATGCTAGTTAGGAAGACTATGAGAACAAAGGTTTTTTTGAAGGGATTGTTGAAATGTCATGATCGAAATAACTATTTTGTGTGGTACCCTCGGCTGAAATAATATGGTCGAAACACTGCTTGAAATTTTGACCGAGACATCATGGCCAAAATGATAATTGAATTGACAGTTTTCGAGTAGCAGGTGAATCGTTTCGACCACTTCGGATTCACTAGCATTGTTTTCATTTATTTTGGAATTTATTTATTTATTTTAATTATTAGCATTAATGTTGACATTGTTATTGATTTAGGGTTTTTTTTTTTAATTTATGCTTATTTCAGTTAAATATTTGAATAGCTTGAGTTATGATTTAAATAAATTCTGTTATATTTATCTAGTGATCCACTGCTCAATTCTTTGGGTGATCTGACTTTGGCTTATTGTTGGATCCTCGACATAAAATTGATTAAAAAAAAAGGTTAGTTCTGCTTCTAGAAATAAACATGGTCAAATGAAAAGAACTTACAACGTCTCCAAACATGTCTAGAAAGCGTCTGTAAGAATCATAAGCAAAGCGCTCTCCACTTTTTGCGGCCAATCCAGCAACCACTTCATCATTAAGTCCAAGGTTGAGTACAGTGTCCATCATGCCAGGCATGGAAATCTACACGTGTTGACATCGACTAGATAGTTAGTAGAAATGAAGGTACAAATTGGTGGAGACAATTTATGGTCATATAAAACTCTTGGCTTTGTAAGTTGTAAAGTTAAGTGTACCTTTTTTACCAATCTATGATGCTGTTCTTAATGATTTTAGAAAGAAAAAAACACTGGTTTAAAGAGAAGGCATTTGGTTGGTGAATATGTGTGTTTTTTTTCCCTACCAAGGATATTCAGATTGTAAATTTTGTCTGAAATGCTTACCGCGGCACCAGAGCGAACAGAGAGGAGAAGAGGCCTGGAGGGGTTGCCAAGGGATGCCCCCATATCCTTCTCGATGCTGTCCACACCTTCAAGTATCTCCTCCCACAAGCCCTCTGGTATCATCATCCCATTTAGTTGGTACTCCTCGCATGCTTCTGTAGAAATGGTGAGTCCAGGCGGCACCGACAATCCAATGCTGGACATTTCTGCCAGGTTCGCTCCTTTCCCACCCAACTACAATACATACCCACCCACTCGCATCCAAGGTTTTGCAGTTATATATGGATGAGAAGTGTTAACAAGGTAAAAGGTGACATGGTATTGTTGTTTGTTCTACCCCTACTGTTAGTAAACGTTTTTAGATAAAATTGAACACGCAAACCAATTTAACCCTATTCTTGGTAGATGTGTCACAAGTTCATGAATGAAGAAGATGAGAAAAAACGATGCGCACAAAATGAAGGATGGTACTGGTATATGCTTATGAAGTATATATTGAAATCTGCTTACTAGAGACTTCATGCCCTTGTGGCCTTCACTCCTTCCCTCGCCAAAGTTAAAAACACGCTGCATAAAAGAAGAAACAGGGCATATACTACCCACGATATAAACAGAAAGTGTATAAGAATGTAACAAACATGCATGGTACAAGCGTCCAATGAATGAATCAGTACCTTGTTGGTGATTTCCGAATCAGAGGCCGGGGCTAGGATGGCCTCGGCTCGGGTCCCGCTCCTAAGAAGCAGCCAACTTCCGGGCTCCGGGTTCACTGCCAACCCCGACAAGGAAAATGCATGAAAGTGAAGGAGGCGCGTGAAACTCACGCGACCGTTGCCAAGGGAAGGGCGGCTTTGTCCGAACTGATAGAGTTGGGTTACATGCCTTCCCTGCAGCAGGCTCTGCGTATTATGATGATTACGAACGTCTAGTCTAACATTCCTGCCTTGGTACGCTGATGACATCTTTTTCTTTTCAGCTATATATGTTGGATCCTAGTCCTGATTTAAACAGACCAATCAAGAAACTACTAAAAAAATCAATAATCAATAATCAATAATCAAGAATCAAGAATCAAGAATCAAAACAAAGGCTCCAAGGTTGTTTTCTTTGTTTTGTTTTTTTGGGTTTTTGTTTTTGTTTTTCAAAGTGGTGTGGTCTCATCAAAACTATATATATATATATATATATATATATATATTATATTTGATGTTTAGAATTACGTACACATGTACCTGTCGTAGTTCTGAATTCCCAAGCACAATGATGGCACTGGGATGAGTGAAAATTTGATAAATCAATCGTCTGGTTTTGTTCAAATTCCCGCTTAATTGATCTGTTTGTTAAAAGAACTCAGAGAGAGAGAGAGAGAGGCTCTTCAGAGACTTCACCTAGCTACAGAGCTTCGGACAGCAATGACAGTTGGCGTTTCTCTTCCTCTTTCTTCTTCTTTTTATTTTTGTTTTTCTTTAGATTTTATTTTTGTTTTGGTTGGGAGTATACTTGGAAGCGATGAGCGACACGAGTGGAGCAAATTACAGTTATAATGCCGATCTCATCGATTGTCCTAAACAGTGTGAACTTACAGAAATGCCTTCAAATTAATTGTGGACATCATTTAAAAAAAAAAAGACCAATAGTCGTGATTCACACGATAACGTCTCGTTTGTAATATAAACATATTATCATTATTTATTTATTTGGTTTTTTATTATAATTTCCTTGGATGACAGTTATATTAGAGTTTGAATTTGATTTAAAGTTAAAAAAGCGTGTTTGGGTCAATAATTTTGAAAAGAACTACTCTCATTGGATTATTATTTTTTCTTTTGAAATTTCAGTGAATTTAATTTTTCATTTTGCAAACAAATAATGTTAATTTAATTTCAGGTTTCTTTTCTTTTTTGGTTTAACTATTTTTTTTTTACATTAATGTTACTGAAACTTCCTCAAGTACCCTTTAAAACTCTCAACTAGTGATAACAATATTATTTCGCTTCCGTTTCAATTTGATTTGTCTCAACAAGCTATTGGTCGGATTTGAATCTTATTACATTTCAATTTGATATTTTATTATATTTTTAAATAAAATTAAAATAAAAAATTTCAACCCAACTTTCCCAACTCAAACAATCCAAACTACTGGAGTGGGTTAGAACTATACATGTTCGGATCATATTCGAATTTGATAGTACTTGATTTCGACCCGATCCATTGTCATTCCTATTCTCTACACATATAAAAGTTTGATATCATGTTCGTGTCTTGTCGCTTAAATTAACTTATCGTTGAATTTTAATAAATTAATTTTGATTTATTTATCTTTAATAAAGTTTAAATTTATTTTGCATAAAAATTAAATGTTAAATTGCCGAAAAATTTTATAAGAATGATACGTACTACATAAATATTTAATGTAATGATTAATTTTTAAAATAAATATTATTACAGTAAGTAGTGAGTGAGCTAAATTTACATGCTAGTGAATTCTAATTCGTGCGCTGAGACAATGAAATGTCTAAAACTTTTAATAAATTTGTCTACGTTGAGTAATCTTAGCCATAAATTCAATTTGAAATGTATATTTTAACTAAAAATTTTATTAAATATAAAACTTAATTAAACTTGACTAGTCTATGTCTCAAATTTTAATATTTAATAAAAAATTTAGTTAAAAAACATATTTTAAGTAAATATTATTTTAAATTTATTTAATTATTTAATTATTTTACTAATTGCTTTGAAGAATTAATTTACACATAAGTAGATAAATAAATAAAACTAATTAAAAGCCCACACCGAGAAGACGGCGAGACCGGGGCCACTCTCCAATTTAGGGGGATATTAATTTATACTCCATGGGCTCCACATGTTGTTTCCCACGTGGCCGGCTCCTGCTGGCTCCACCTTCCTCTATCCTCGACCCAACCCACGCACCGGCCTCACATAGCTACAAGACAAAGAGGATAGACAAAGTTTTCTAAAAACGACAACTCAAATTATTTTAAAATAAAAATTTTGTTTATTCATAAAATCGAAAGAAAATGGGAAAATTAAATAAATAAGTGTGATGGGGAAGGGGTTAATAGAAAACTCTCATGTATGTTTGTTTATTTGTTTTTATACGATTAAATATACATATTTTTCTTTTGAATTAGAATTTTTTATAATTATTGTATGATATAATTTATTAAAAATGTATCATTTTAATATTTTTTATATTAAAATTATCGCTGTATTTAGTATGTAATTTTTTAAAAAACATCAAAATGATATAATTTTAATATATTATATCATACAATTATCGTAAATGCAAATAATATGCTTCTCCTGCTTTAATTATTATTTTTTTAAAAAAAAGGTAAATAATTTTTATCAAATTCAAGAGATGACGACATATATATGTAGCTCAATTCGTTGTCAATCAAAGTTACAAACTAATTAATGTGTGACTGTGGGAGAGACACCAAGGATACCACATCTCCAACGGAAGAGATATTGATGATCCGGTCCCCACGCAACACTGGGAAGACCCATTTTACCGGTAAATATATTTGGTGGTTACGTTCCGTGAGTCCAATGCAATTCTGTCGGACACCCATTTCCATTCAGGTGAGTTAACTTGGGCTTGTGGGCGGTTCCAACCCATCCCCATAATTAAAAAATGTCATGTCCTTAGCGTTAATTAAGTGTGAGCAATAGATATTCGCACCCTGCTATCTCATTTGCTATGCGGGGCAGGTTATTACGCTCAGGCGAAGAATGATATGTAGTTTTTAAACTTGATATCTTGCCCTAAGCGGCGACAGAGAGCGGTAATAGATAGTGAGGTATCCTGTCCCGCTTAATTTTAATAATTTTTATTTATAATTTGTAATATTTTAAATATTATTATTTAACTATTATTTATGATTGTTGATATTTTTGAATGATATTTATTGTTGTAAAATAAAATAATTTTTTAATAATTTTTTTTATATATAATTTGATTTAAGCCAAAATTATTGATATGAAAAGATCCAATAAAAAACGATAACAATATGTGAATAGATGAAACCTCATTTGTAGACACATTAAAGAACAGTATATCCTGCCCCGCCCATATATGAAAGAAAATACAATTTTAAAATTTGATATACCACCTAAGCGGGGATGTGAGGTTGTAATAGGTTGATTTCGCTCCTGATAGGATCCAAATCATCTCTATCAACTGCTTTGAGAGCCTCTAAAAGACAAGATTGTCTTAAGAGAAATCAATAAAGGCCGGTAGTGGAATACGGGTGGATGAAGTCTCTCCCGCTAACCCTGCAATAGGACGGGATATCCCACTCCGCCTATACATGGGGCAGAATACGATTTTAAAATTTTACTATCCGCTTAAATGGAAGCAGGATACGATAATAAGTAGACCACACTCATGACATGACGGATAGCAGTCCCACCCAGTGTAATGAGTTCTTTTTCCTTTGATTTAATTTAGGTCTTATATCAGAGTCGAAGGATATAAGACACCATTAAAAAAAACATAACATCCGCCGAACGAACACGACAAGAAAACCACCGAAACTTGATCACGTTGAGATGTAAAAAGAAACGTTACAAAAAGATGGGACGTGTAAAAGACTATATGCATGAGATGAGACGTGCTTTTTACCATGTACTTTCAAATTCACAACTACCATATTTCTTGCGTTCAATGCACAGTTTCACAACTATACTTTTTAAAAAAAAAAATTCAATATTCAGATTTGTAGCCTTGCAGCAATGGCCAATGAGGGAATATTTAACTTTTTATATTCGATGTGGAAGCAGCCTTGCAGTAGTAGTATGGTAAGGTGGGGGAAGAGCCAAATGAGAGCGGAAAAAACACAAGTTTTAAACGTTACGTCGTCATAGCCGTCCCCATTTTATGCTGATTTTCAGTCCCCTATATTATTCTCAGATAATAGGGATCGGAACTTTTATGTTCCCAGACTGGCACGAACAAAACATGTTTCGAATTCTCATTTCATTGAAAATTTGAAACCATGAACTGAAAATCAAATAGGGCATCAGAAATGCATCCCAAAAAAAAAAAAAAACACGTTTGGATTTGTAATGTATGTGTCACAAAAAGAAGAAGCAACTCACGCTGCATTATTCATGTCAACGCCAGTCCGAGTAGGCATTCTTATTCACTAACACTCAACTCCATCCAGGAATTAAGAGCGAGCATAGCGTACAGAAATACGGTGCTGGATAGGGCTCCTACAAGAAGGGCAGTCCTTCATTCCCTGTTTCTCATGGAGCTCATTGCATTTTGTGCAAACCACCTGATGAGCACAGGGGAGGAAAACTACTGACATCTCCTCCGAGAGGCACATCACGCACTCGCGTTCCCTTTTCACACCGCCGCTCCCTGAGTAATCGTATACATCTGTAACCAGTTCATATGCATCGGGGGCCGGAAGATCCTTCGGATCAGTGGCATATTTTGCATCTGATATTCTACTGGCATAGCATCCATCGATGCCCCTCCTGAGTGCAGCTATTTTTGAGGAGTCATTCTTCAATCTCAGTCGAGAGATTTCCTTCTCTAATTTCTGGATTTCATGTTTACACCTCTGTAAATTGTTTTCTGCTTTCATTTTGAGCACATCATCCTTTGATTTGGCTGAAGCATCACTTTGTTCCTTTTCCTTTCTCAGCGAACTGGCTTCCATGAGTAGTGCTTCCTTTGCTTTCTCTTCTTGTTCCCCCCTAGCCTGCAACAGATATCCTTTTTCTATTGAGAAAGCACTAAAAGGTATAGCCCATAATGACCAGGATCACTGAAAAAGGGATAGCTGCATTTGAAGCATGACTTTTACAATAGTTGACTTCAAAACTACAGGAGTTCATCCCTGCCTTAATATAAAATTCACATTATTTCCTCTTCAGATCTTGTGCTTCCAAATATGTACTTTGTACTTTTTAACTTCAGAATCTAAAGCAAGAGGCATAAATCATAAGCATAAGCATTGGAGGACCAAAATCAGAAAACAGTTTTCTAGAACAAGTAAATGCCAGACCAAGCATGACACACCCGAAAGGAAAGCGAAATTAAACAACCAATGCACAAAGCAACTTACAGCATAAAATGGATTACAAAATTTCCTTTTGCTTCAACACAATACTATATTTGCAAACTTCCAAAGTTTTATCAATTATGAATGAACATTATATTAAAATTTTGATTATCATAGATGAAAATTTGATGGAACATCATTTTGGCTCAAACAGCAAAACAGGTTACAATTATTCATTTAGTACTAATTACAACGACTTTCAATTCACCTTCAGGTCCAGATTCAATTTACTGGGGAAAAATTCCATTGGACCAAAAAGAACAACACGAATTATGTCCGCTTGCAGACATTCACTGTTGCCTAGGCGGCTCATACCTCCTTGCTTTTGCTTCTAAAGTTCTAACATCCCACATGGAACACATGCAGTCTTGCGTTCATTCTCTTCCTCCCTTTTTTCGTTCGTTTTTTTTCTCTCCTCTACCGTAGCTGCTCTTAATCTTAATTAATTTGGCCATGCCTAGGATGAAATGACAGCTCTAGCCATGCAAAACAAACTAAGGCATGCAGGTCATTTGTTAGTGTTAATAATACTAAGTCTTTATCATTTATTGCAAATCTCAAACGCTCTACTTGCAAGACTCTGATTAACCGTGATTATGATTACAGATTACAGTATCCTCTGTTAAGGCTTCACACTTTAAGTAACATAAACACCGATCCTACACATCACAAGACAGCATGAACACCGAAAGTAATCCAAAAAGGCAATCTAGTGTGAGAAAAAAAATACTTGTATCAACTTTATTAAACATAAATATTTAGAGCCAGCTCATGTAATGTATCTCTGCATTCAGCTGTATTATTTGCATGTGCACTTACCATGTCACTCTGCTTGCTTGATGGGCTTGTCCTGACATGTCTACGATGAGCCAATTGCATGCCAATATTTTTAACAAACATAGAAGAGGAGATAAAATTTCAAAGAATTGGGAGCTAGGTTTGGAGAACTTCAATATCAACAACCTGACTGAACCTTATGCACCTCCAGCTGTCATTGTCCCTACTATACCACTGCTACATCTCTTCTATAATAAAATGCTATGAAATTCGATCAGCAATGAACCATTGGCAAAGAAAATTCCTCACTTTATACATCAAACAATGTGCAGTGTTATATGTATCTCTGCATTTTTATGAATTTACAATCAAGCCACTGTATCCATAGGAGGCAATCTCTATATTTAATGGGCAACTTTTTTGTAGGTAAGTTTGCGTGTGCAATAGATTTTCATTCACTGAAAGCAGGTCTAGGGATGAAAAAGGAAAACAAAAAAAAAACATAAACAAAAATGAGCAGAATCATACCTTGACATGATAATGGAGTTCTCTAGACTGTTGAAGTTGCTGTCGCAATTGGTTCAATGTGCGCTTGTTCGTTGAAATCTCTTCCCGAAGAAAGGTTTTCTGCTTCTCCAGTGACTGAAACTTCATTAGTGTTGTCTTCTCCCTCTTTGAAACCTCCTGACAATTGGCATCGGACTCTGCAGCTCGTAAATTAGCAGCCTCCATCGCCTGCCTCAATGCAGCATTCTCCCCCTCAAGTCTTCGAACAGCAGAATTAGCTTGGTCCACTTGCCCACAGGCCTTACCTAAGGCATTCTCCATCTCGGACAGCTTCTTCATAGTGCTTTCTTCCAGAGTTTGCTTCTCTTTCTTGAGACGATCTACTTCCTCTTTCTCTTGCCTTAGAGTCTTAAGCTCAGCCTTCTCTTTACCTAGCCTATGAGCAGCCTGCATAATCTTCTGGTTGGCCCACTCTGTCCACTCTTGCAGCTGGTTCTGCATTTCTTGCACTCTGGGAACCACCTTTAGAATTAGCTGATCCATTTTGCCCTGAGTGACCCAACGATCCATAGTCTTATCATATGGCATTTCAGCACAGACACAATTAGGAGTTTCAGGATTACAGCTGACAGGTTGTTTAGCACTCTTTCCCTTTAAAGGCAGTAATAGTGAGAAGTCAGTATTGGCTGTTGTCATCGAAGGTGTTGGTAATGCAAGTGAGCCAAGAGGCAATGCAGTTCCAGCATTGATTTTATGTGTAGTTGATATGGTTTTAACAGATTCAGCATTAAATGCTGGAGGAGATGATGGACCAGCTCCATCATTAGTTGAAAGGTTACTGCTTGCTTTACTTATATTTATGGAAGCACTTTTCAGATTAACAACAGTGGAATCTGAGACTGATTTCAGCTTTTTATCCAATATTAAGCCTCCCAAACCGCTGAGCTTCCCTGTTCGCGAACCCCCTTTAGTTACATATGTTCGATGGTGTTTTTCAAGATGAAATGACTTCTGACATAGCATAGAATCTCTCTTGGAAGAACTCGAATGAGCCTTTCGACTGCTCCCAATCTTTTCTTCTTGGACAGGAGGCTGGGATGCTCTTGCAGTACTGAATGATTTATTCGCATTGTCACCCGAAGAAATTAAGTTTTCTTTCTCTAACTGGCCATTGCGGTGGGGATTCTTTAATTTTGTTGGCTTTGGGACCCCTGCTATGGAAGGTATCTCAGGTTGGACGCATGAAGTTGAAGGATACTGCTTACAGGGATTTGGAAGATTCAATTCAGAACTCCTGGCCTCCATCTTCAAATGGGAGTTAGAAAGAAGTGATGAACAGCCATTTGAAGCCCCGTCTCCAACAAAACTACTCAAGGGATCACCTTCCATTGCACATGCATGTGATAAGTTCATGTCACAAATCAACAAGCACCACATTGCATCCCCAGCACTGAAGAAAGGCCTTACCTCTCGGAGAAGGCTAACCAGCTCACCCACAATGTACTTCTCTAGTTGCTGTAAATCCTCAAAACAATGCTCACTTGAGGGATCAATACCTCGACCCTTGTTAAGATATCCTAAAGTATTATCTACTATATTTGAAACTGTGTCTTTAGACCCATAACAAAATCCAGACCGCAGAACGGCCTTCATGGCAACCTCTTCACTATAACCATCAGCAACAATTTTTTTTATCGCACTCCTGAAATTCGTATCCAAATTTTTCACAACTAGTTCCTCAAGCTGGCTTTCATTAAGATCTCCCCAATCAGCATCATGTGTTTCATCTGCATCTACTTCCTGCCCAATCTGACTGACCACCTGAGATGACCCTGCAGTACTTGACAAAGAGAAGTTAAACTTAGTGGCATCGGAACGGTCCTGGTTAACATTGCACATGTCACAGCCACTTGGGTACGCATGAGTTGGGATGATATTAAATTTCCCTGCAGAGAACTCATAGCTTGCAGATTCATTCTGGGCTGCTGATAGGAACTTATATGGATCACTCAATGGCATATCAGCATGGAATTTCCTCTTGTTCCTACTTCCTTTTTCTTGGGCCGATATAGGAGAAGACATCTGATTACCACTACTACTGCAACCCTTAGCAACCATAGATGCCATTTTGATCTGCATAAAGGTATAGAGTTCAGTCCAGTAATTTCAACCATAAGCCGCATATTAATCCACAATGCAGCCCCCAAATGACAAAAACATGGTGCCCTATACAATCCTTAATTATCACATTTAAATCGGTAAATCAACTCATCCATTATTGAACCGCGCAAATCGACAAGCACAAATCATGCATTAAACAATGGGTAAAGTTCATACCTCTGTTCATTCTCAGTAACAAGGTGGGTAGATAGGTATCGAGTCCTCAGCGACAAAACAACAAAAGCTAACATTTTTATGAAGTAATCGGAAGCGACAATCGATATCAAACAGATTCGGTAAATACCCATATCGAAAAAGACATACAAATTCAAGAGCTCAATGAATATCTTCACAAATCTGAATCCATCAAATCGATTTCGGGGATGAGGGAAGTGCAATTAGACGAGAACAAACTTGCAAAACGTAGTTACTGCCGATTCGTGGGAAATCCCAAATACGAGTACGATGACCAAATATTCATTAACAGAATCAGCTGATCGATGCTTACCAGATTGACGAGCCACGCATATAGCGATCAAAGAAGCGATAAATCTAAGAGCACCAGAGGCGAATAGCGAGAAAGAAAAAAAGAAAACGAAAATCGATGCTGCTTTGCTCCCTCCCTCTCTCTCTTCTTACGTATGTGTGTTTCTGCCAGCCTCGCGTCTCTCCGCCTCCGTGTCTCTCTCTCTCTCTTTTTCTCGTTCTGGTTTTGTTTTATGGTTTTTTTTTTTTTTTACTTTTGGTTATTTACCAACCACTAACAATATGAACATGCCATTGAATTAGTAATGGCTATTTGATCAAAATTATAACTTTTTTTGATTATATTAAAATTAATCAAATTAATGATATAATATTAAAATATAAAATTGTAATAAATATAAAATAATTCTTAAAATTGAAAGGATCTTTAAAATTTATAATAATTCATAATTATATATTTTGATTATATTTTAATTAAAATGTAATTATATTTTTTTATATTTATTAAATTATATATTTAAATATAACAATGATTAATTCAATGTCAATACTCTTATAGCCCTACTATAACCCTACTAGTATTAGAATAAATACTTCCGTCAATTATACGAGATAAATAATACAAAAATTGATATAGATGATTATATTTTATAAAATATAATTTATTAAAAATGATATATTATGATACGTTAGTAAAACTAATTAGTATGGCATTATATTAGTAGGGATGCTAATAGTAAAATAATATAATATTTGAAAATATTTTCATCCGTATTTGGAGTTGATATTTACTAAGGATGCTAATAGTAAAACAATATAATATCTATTTGAGGTATTAAAATAGAGAGAATAAAAGGTTTGTGTTAAAATAAAAAGAAATAGTTTTGATTATTTGGAAGAGTTAGACTTATGGAGAAATCTTAGAATTAAATCTAAATAACACACCGGGATTAAGGACCTAAACGTAATCACACCGTTTTTTGAAGAGGACAAGCCCAGAGGCGTTTAACGGGCCTAAATTGAGATCCAGTTCGGGCCCTAAAATTCAAATAAAAAAACAGAAAGCAGGCTACCTGATCCAGACACGACACAGACGACCGCCGCCGGTGACCTGACTCGTGAAATGGACACGCCGCGACCGCCGCCGAGCCCAATGCTCCATCAGAGCGATACCGACGAAGAAGATGAGAACGTGAAGCAGCTCAACGACTGCGCTGTTTTTTACTTGGAACTGCAGGTATTTTCTATTTCAAAAGCGAGCCATTGGCTTCTCTCTGCGCGTTAGTTTTTTCGCTGTTTCCTGTAATCTCCAGGGTCTAAAACCCTAAGCCCTGAATTTCAACTTGACATTTCCTCTAAATTAATGATCCCCGTTTAATATCTCCTAGAACTGATGACACCCATCTCATCATGTTTTGGCCAATTAATGAACCGCATTTCAGGTCTTGCAGATTTGATGAAACACAATTCGTGCCCCTTTATATTTGTATTTTTCAGAATTAATGAAGCCCATTTCATGCTTCTCAAAAGTGATGAAACACATTTGATATTTTGCAACATTGATGAAACCCCATTTAATGTTTTTGCAGAACCAGTGAACCCTATTTCACGCTTCGCAGAATTGACGAATCCTATTTCATGTTTTGCAGGATTGTCTTGTCAAAACGAATAGGAATTGGAAATCTTGCCAGACGAGTATGCATTTTGTTGTTCTTTGATCCTTTATGGCTTTTCCCATGTCACTGGTTTAGCCTTTTTTTTTTAATTTAAAAACTGAAAAGGCAAATTTTTGAATCACACATCGATTATAGAGCTTCACGGGGTGAAATGTTTTTACTTGTTTAGTTATTTTCCCTTGTATATCCACAATATTTCTATAGAATCATCAGTTACACAGTGTCCACCTTGTGACTCTATGGCACATATATAAATGGTAAAGTTGTTGATGTAAAATTTCAAATTAATGAAGAAATTGAAAGGCACATTGATTTGAGAGTAATCAGGAAAAGAAAGAACCCATGCATTTCTAGATTTTCCAAGAGAAGGGCTTGCACTACTTCTGTTTTTTTTTTTTTTGATAATGCTATTCAAATCAGATGATAAAATTTAGAGGTTATTTGTACTTCTTATATGGGTGATATTATCTTTGAAACTCCTTATGCAGGTCACTTGCCCTTTCATTCCAGTTCAAATGATTGTTGGCTGTCATTAATATTTAGGGTGACACTAGCATTCACAGAAATATTTCAGTAAACCAAGGATTTTTCAATATTTATTATTCTACTCTTCACAGAAATCTTTTTAGAGCATCCACGCTAGCTCCTTTAAACTGTATTATTCCTTAAAATTTAGAGAAAATTTTAAATTTTGGATAAAAATTACACTGCATCATATCTTATAAAACTATTAAATTTAGAAATTGAAAATAGAGTTGCTATAAGAATTCTGCATACTTGTAGATCTATTATCCGTAAATTGTATTCTCATTTTCTTTAGTGTCTCTTTCTCTCCCTCCCATCCCTTTACTGTCAACTATACAAATAATCAATTTACCATAATTATCATTAATTTACCATATTGGGAGGAGAGAAAAAATAATAAATAATTACTTAAAATATATTATTTTATTATATAAAAATTCAGACGAAATATGAGATGTATGATTTTTTTTTAAATATCTTTAAAATTTTATTATATATCCTTCAAAATAGTAATGAGAAACATGAAACTGATGTAGATGCTCTTACAGCGTATAAAAGCATCTCCACTTTTATACTTATTGGCTTCCTATTTTAGCTAACTATAGAATATTTATTATTTTTAAAAATTTTGAGTTAAATTTTTTTTCAACAATTAAAATTCATGCATTAAAATATTAACACTCTTTCAATTGGCGAGCTAAAACCTTTGCTATACACGGCAAACTGCTTGGCGAGTTCATAAATTAGGGAGCTATTTGGGGTAATTGTGGAATAGCCAAAGTGCAAGATTCACTCATCACACAGTAAGGTCGGGAGTCATTTAGGAAGAGGGTTAGAGATGCTCTTAACTCTTTAATTTAAAAAATGACTTAATTTTGCTTTGTCCAATGAATTCCTCTTTGGCACAAAAAGTCCAGAGTGGAATGAATTGGACCATATATTTCCCCTTTTTATTATGACATATTATGAATGTGATTGGTCATTCGGAATGACAATCTTCTGATGAATCAAAACAGCTGAGAAAGAATGATAAAGTGATTTATGATTTTCATAATGTCATATCCTCTATTCGTGAGGTAACGTTCTGTTGTTACAATGCACTGAGGTTTGTTCTTGTCAAAATTCCAGAAGTTCAGGCTCTGAAGGCATGCCATGAGAGGAAGAATGAAAACATGAAATGAGAATCAGTGGAAGAGAAGTTGAGCTATAAGTAGATGACAATCCTCAGAATATGATGCCATTTAATTCCAGTCTCAAAATTCTATAACGTGTAGTATTTTCATATTCACTCAGACATACAGAGTGATTTTCAGAAAATATTGAGATCAAATAAAGAGTTCCAGGCAGTTGATCATATATAAGTGTGAGGCACCATGATTTTGTATGTATATGAAAAGTGGAAATCACGGGGGTCTAATCTGTCATTAGCTCTTGATCAGTCTGAAAGTCGACAATCAATAAAGAACGGAGAAGAGCCTGAAGATTTGACAAGCCCTTGCCATATACATACTTGAAATCTACTTTCGATTTTCTGATATAAGGTTATCATTATTCAGCATATCTGTGTATGGATCAGGATGTATGGTGCGCGGCCGTGTGATAATACTAAACACAAAACTTTCATAAATAAAATATATTAAAGTCACCATGATACGAAATAACAACACAGTTCTGCCTTCGCTCGGTGAAATGCCCTCCCATTCTGTTCTTTCTAGGAGACCCAAACGACAGCCAGAGGCATATGCTAAAACACACAACTTTATTGACATTAATCCATTACAATCACGAAGGGCTCCACTAAACCAAATCAAAGATGCTCCATGCTTCCATTTACAATTATGCAAGTACGAGGAGATTCCCTTATTGCATGCCATGCACTGCCACTACATGACTACAGCCCTCCCAATGGCTTTCACTGGGAAGTAAGATTTGCCGGAACGAACTTGACTGAAACACTGTTGACACAGTGGCGTTCATCTGTAGGCGTTTTGAACCCCTCCCCTTTAAAGACATGGCCTAAATGCCCACCACAGGCGGCACATGTAATCTCAGTCCTGCGGCCATCTGGGTCGGGCTGCAAACAAAATGTGTCAAGTTATTGGTTCACATAAAAACCACCAATTTACCAATACAACAGACAACTATAACATAAATCATAAGTTAAACCCTATATAGTTGACAAAATGCGATAAAAAAACTTAACACTTCGGTTGATTGCTCCAGGGAGGCCATCAAAGAAAGATGGCCAGCCGCAGCCGGAGTTGAATTTGGTTGTGGACCTGTAGAGAGGAGTGCCACAACCAGCACAGTCATAGACGCCTTCAGCAAAGAACTTATTGTATTCTCCAGTTCCTTTCAGCCTGTATTGCACTAAAAACTCAACATAATCCATAATCTATAATGCCATTTCAATAATGTTGTTAGATTTTGTTTAAATTTTCGTTATTTGTTTTTATTTTTTATTCTTTGTTGACATTAGTTAAATTTGTTCCCGTATATTGGAAGTGCAATCTAAAATGAAACATTGTTTTAATATTTTCCATTTTGTGTTAAAAAATGTTTTTGCCAAACAGTTTTTTTTTTCAACCTTCAAAATCAAAACACAAAAAATGACCAAAACTAGCGACAATACTAAACATTCAATAAGCTTATCAGTTTTTGTTCTTGAATTTTGTTTGAAAGAATACATTTAGCAAACTGTTATTATTTTTTGTGTTTCCAAGTAGCATGACTCAAAGGTACTCCAAAACAATACTTTACTACTTTTATCTTAAAATTCTGTTCAAAAATGTTTGTCACCTTCACTAGGCATTTTTATTTTAGTATTGAACGCCACCTAAATAAATATGTGCTCACAATCAAGTAAACAAATATAAGTATCACAGATCCTCATTGACAGTGAACTTTCTTATGTAATTTTGTGATGATACAATTCCACATCCCATGGATGGGGAAAAAAAAACCAACTGAAAGGTTGAGACCGACAAACTAGAGCCAAACCCATCAAACAAAACAATCAATATAACTACCAAAATGAAAAACAACGAATCAAAAGCATATGAAAATGTTACAGGTTTGAAAGAGCGAGAAAAGGGCAAAACGAGATTACTCGGTGCCCTTCCGGCGGAGAATTCGAAACTGCTCAGGAGAGAGGATCACCCGCCACTCTTCCTCTGACTTCTCTACCACAATCGGTGAAGCCATGGCTATGCAAACTACAAGTTTCTCGGTAACAATGAAACAGACCAACTTATCATTTTCTGGGAAATGAACTTGCCCGTAAATTGGAGTAGGAGAGAGTTGGATTCCTGAGCAAGGCCATCTCAGGCAATGATTTCAATTCAATTAATTTTTTATAAATTTAAGTGGAAAATATTTAAATTTTAATAAATTAATTTTAATTTATTTATTTTTTAAATTTTTTCTAATTGAATTCACTCAAAATTTTACTGGCATATAATACGTGAATATTTAATTTAACGGTTAATTTTTAAAACAAAAATCATCAAAGTATGAAATACGCAGATCACTACGGTAGTGAGATAGTCTTGCTCACCAACGAATTTAAACTCGACGTAAGGAGATTTATGAGAAAAAATAAAGGAGTGGGAGGGAGATATTTGTGAGGAGCGCTAGGTAAAGCCTTCATGCAAGCCCGTTATATGTGCGGAAGAGCATGTGGCTCTTCAAATTGCACCCAAACCCTAATTTTCAAATTATTATTATTTCAAATAATGACCTTTTAAATTTTAGATTTTTTTATTTAATTAAAGTTATGCCTTATTTTCTCTATTGCTCCAACATCACTTTTTTGCTACACCTCTACCGTTAAATAGTCCAAAAAACCATATTCTCTTCCTCCTCTATCGCTCTCAAAAACCTCTCACCACCCTCCCCCTCACCATCTTCTCTACCTCACGTTGCTCCTCTTTTGCTGCTACCACTCCTCTGGTGACCTTGCTGTCACCCCTCCTCCAATCCTTCGCTCACCCCCTTTGTAAATCACCAGATCGACTAGTGTTCATCCCTTTGGCCTCTGCCTCTACGACCACCCACGCAGCTGCCTAAATAAATTGTCGGACCAGGAGGTTGTTGATCGCCCCGGCCGCTGCCTCTACCATCACCCCCACTGCTGGCACTATAAATCACTAGACAAACATTGTACTCGATCTATTAGTCATATGAGAAGGGAGACAAAGAGGCATGGGAGAGAAAATCAAGAAAATAATATATTGTTATGTGGAGAGTAAATAGTGACTTTTTATTTCTGAAGAGTTACTGTAGTAATTTTTAAATGTAGAGAGTGAGATAAAGAGCTAGTTAGAGCTAAATTTTAGCATATGACTTTTTATTTATAGGTAATGAAGAGCCTGTTGGAGTTACTCTAAGTATTAATTCAAGTAAGTGCTTGAAAGTCCACTGCTCCAATATGTTTTAATATACTCGAATTCTTCTTAAGTAAGTGTGATTTGAATATGCTAAATTTTTCCTTCTTTAAGAAGTAAGTATGACTTTAATGTTGTGTTTGAATATAAGTTACGTTTGAAAATGTATATCTTGAAAAAAAATCCCGTTTGAGCAGTAAATATGATTTGAATATGCTTGAATTCTTCCTGTTCAAACAATAAGTATGATTTGGTCGTGGTGCTTAAATACAAGTTTTGCTCGAAAATGTATCTGCATTATTCGAAAAAATCCTATTTAAGCAGTAAATATGATTTGAATATGTAATGACCCGTGTTTGGGGTTCTGACAGTTAACCATGTGATGGAGTGCACACTTAGGGATGTGAATATCAGTACGACGACATATGTGTCGAATATAGAGTTTTAATTGTGAATGAGCCTGATTTAGAGTCGGAGCCCCGAAAGGGTAATTTTGGAATTTTTGTGGTATGGTCGGGTGACTTTATATTTGTGGTCTTATTTAGAAAAACAAATCTCAGTACAGTGATGTACTCGTCAAACGGAGCGTTTTGACAGTAATTGGGCTTAATTTTGAGTCAGAACCCTGTGAGGGTAATTTTGATATTTTAATGAATTAAATGTGAAAAGGTATAAATAAGGCAGTGAAAACCCAAATCCCTAACTGTTATATGTGCTTGCCTTTCTAGAGAGAGAAAGAGGAGAGGAGAAAACGAAATTGACGATCCGGAGCTCAAATTGACCAAAGTCGAGGTAGGGATTCATTCTTCTCACTCCTATGTCATTGATTATGCTTGATAGAGTAGCTAAAACATGTGAATTAACTCTCAATTCGTGAAATTGGAAGTATGAACCCTAGAGTCTGAGAAACTCAATTTATGTTATTTTGGTATGAATTGATGTTATTTTGGTAGCCTAAGATGGCTAGGATGAGTTAGAAAGCCATTTTTGGGATGAATTAGTGTTTAAAAATGGAGGTTTAACGGGTATAATTGGGTTTTGGGATGAAATCGAAAAGAACGCTGTCGACAGTTCGCGACTGGGGAACTACTCATGGCTAGCTTCGAGTATAGCTTCGAACAGAGCTTCGAGCAGGAGTCTCGAGCAGAGTGTAGCATCGAGCATAGGTTCAAGCAGGGTGTCTTGAGCAGTTGGGCAGTGCAGTTCTGGTGTAGTTCCAGTTTCACTGGACTGGACATTTACATTGTAACTATTATGCCTAAGTATACTTAAGTTATAATATAAATAAGGAAATACCCCCCATTTGGATTCAAAGAAAAATACTAGAAAATCAAATTTCTACTCCTTCAAAATGTGAAAAATGAGATTTAGTGTAAAATCTCAGAAATATGCAGTTTTTCGTAATGGTAACTTTTTGAAAAGTGGGGTTAGACCTCTCAAAAAAATCCTCAAAAATCAGATTATCTTAGTTATGGTATGGGGAGCCAATGCTGAGACATTTTATTTCAAGAAAATAGTTTTTACGAAAATCCTCTCTCTTGGTCAAGACATGAAAATAGATTTGTGAAAACTGGCCTCTGTTATAGAGAGAGAGTTATGTGGGCCTGCGAGGCTACTGTTGAGGGCCTGAGAGGTGAGATTTGTTTGAAGCCTAAGAGGCTACTGTACCTGAGAGGTAATAATATATCTGAGAGGTAATACTGTCCATGAGAGGTAATACTATACCTGCGAGGTAATATTATGCCTGAGAGGCAATGCTGTGCCTGAGGGATAGTACTATGCCTGGGGGGCAACATGATGCCTGAGAGGCAATGTTTGAGATTACTTGGGAGATTTTCTTTGATTTTAATGTGTGTACATGATTGAGTTGGTGATGTATATGTAGCATTACACGAGCACATGCCTACACGAGTTTATGAGTTGGGATGGGTCGGGGTAGACAGTTTCCTCCCGGGGTGTGGTTGCTCACCCTTTCGTTGTGTTTGTTTTTGTTTGTTTCGGGACGAGGGGGGGGGGGGGTCCCCCGTAGGTGAAGACCTTGTGTGTATTTGTTTGTTTTATTGGTTTGTAGAAACTAACTCCATGGGGGAAAGAACATATATGTATGTATGTTTGTATTGTGCTTTGAAATAAGATTTCTATATATGTATGATATGATTTACAAACGACACCCGTGCTAAGGTCTCTTTCTTGGTGTTCTCACCAACCCCTTGTCTCTTCGGGTGCGGACATGGAGATTCACTAACCGGTTTCTGCAGGTCAGAAATATGAGGCATGACAGAATATGCTTAAATTTCTTTCGTTCGAGCAATAGGTATGATTTGAATGTGGTGCTTGAATACATGTTTTGCTTGAAAATGTATCTGCATTGCTCGAAAGCATTCTTTTCGAGCGTGTACCTACTTTCAAGTGGACGTTTCATAAGCCATGTTAGTTTTCGTTATGTAAAGTTGTAATGATTCATGTTTGAAGTTATGAGAGATAGTCTTATGATGGGATGAGTATTAAGGAAAACAAATATCAATATAGTGATGTACTCGTCAAACAGAACATTTTGATAGTAATTGAGTCTGATTTGGAATTGGAGCCCTGGGAAGGTATTTTTGTTATTTTTTGGTATTAATCAGCAGAAAGTATATAAAGGGAAGGGAAGAACCCTCATCCCCAAATGCATTCACGTTCTTGCTATGTTTAGAGAGGAGAAGAGAAAGAAAGCAAAGGGGGAAATGGGAATTAGGCGATTTGGATTCTAATCAACTGGATTTGAGGGAGGAATTCAGGCTATATACCTTCTTCCACCTATTTCTTAGCATTCGATAATGATTAAACTCATTAATGGTGATTATTTGTGTGATTTGGGATGCATATGGGTGGAATGACCCATATGTATGTTGGTTGTGAAATTAATTGTTTTTAATGCATTTTGAGCTGTGTGTCATGGAGTTAGACTTATGACGAGCTAACTCGTGCAACACTTAGTCACTTAGTGAAAATTTCGTGAACTAAGTAGGCTTTTAAGTTTGAGTGAATGTTTAGAGTCGTTTGAGACAATGGACAATGATTAGCGGAAGTTGTAGTGAATGCCTGAAAGAGAGAAAACTTATATTAGAACAAATGTCAAGTATAAGTTTTAACACTAGAACGCCCCAAAAGGACTTCGGGGCGGATCGGGTAGGCGTTAGACAAATAAAAAACAAATATGAATAGAATCTATTACTCAACATAAGCGATGGTTTATTTATTACATCAAGACTCATCACAAGATCTCTAAGGTTAGGTTAGAGACTAGGTGTTGATAACCCATTATAGTTTTACAGACATAAAATATTACAGCATAATCTTCTTATGATTTTATTCCAAGCATCAGACACCATTATCCTAGCACCTTGCTTTGTCCTAGTTCCCCGGGGTGGAAACAAAACATGAAAGGAAATGAGCTCAAATAGCCCAGGAAAGGTTAAAAGTAAGGGATAATATATGGAGAATAATCAACTCATGAAAAAAATAAGAATATCTACTCATCTAGGTTCACCACCTAGATATCTTGCATAACTTCTTATCAACTGGATGACACTCTCCATGTGATGTTCTTTACCCAATGCATTGAGGTCTTTCAGAACCACCCATAAACATATGCCAAACATAAAACATATCTTCATAAATTTTCAAACAATCACATCAATGGTAAATTTCAACGTAAAGGAAAGGTCTTGCAAAATAGCCCCGATAAGTAAAAAGGGTTATTCATCATTCAATAAATTAGATTACCAAATTCCCAAGAAGTGCCAAAGAAAGTTAATTCTTCTAAAAAATATTATGAGGAGAAATCTTGAGATAGAAATATAGAGAAGAAATAGGAAATGAATTTCCACGTCGGAGATCGTGGGTGAAAAAAAAAGAGAGGGGATCTTTACAATCTTTTCGCGTTCCGCGTTTATAAATCTCGAAACAAAATTTAAAAAGTTAATATTTTAGTTTTAATAATAATAGATATTCATAAATAATATATTGAGAGACATATATAAGATATTATGGTGGAAAAAACTTCTCATGATAATAATAATTTATACTTATACATATACCTATATAATATATGTATATAATATACAATATACATATATATATATTGAGGGGCAAAGCCATCCATAATATATGGGGGGGGATAGTATGTAGGAGACTTAGGGACCTTCCATGGAATAATAATAATCTATATATACACATATACGTATCATATACATATATATATTGGGGAGGGGCAAAAGCCATCCATAAATATATATATGGGGGGTATGGGGGGCTTTCCATGGAATAATAATAATATATATATACACATATACATATTATTAATAAATATACAGGGGGGAGAAAAATATATAAATGGAAGGGCAAGATCCATAATATATATATGTATGAGGAGGATTAGCCTTCCAAGAACATGATTAATATATGCTTGAAATATTTACCTTTTGGACCTCCAACGGGGGGTGAGAGGGAAGATGGGGGGAGAGAAGGGGAGGCGTGGAGGACTATTAATGTGTTAATAGAACTTTTTGGAGAGTATTTGGAGGAGAGTTTTGTGGCTTATTTGAATAGAAAGAGTGCTTGAGAAGGGAAGTGAGGCATGTTATTTATAGGTAAGGGTGGGAGGTGTAATAGGTAAAAAATAGTGTACGAATTTGACTTTGGCATTAAATTAAATTATTTAAAATATATATAATACTTTATTTTCCTTATATTATCTCTTATTAAAAACGTGGTTATCTCCTCCTACCATTTAAAAATGTTTTAAGACGGGGGTTTTAAAACAAAAAGGTTCCTTTGGCATCAAAAGTCCACATGGTGTTCTCCCTACTAATTCAATTATAACGTTTTAATTTTGTAGTTTTTGACAAATGGCCAATGTATTGCATTACTAAATCAAATATCTACAAAAGGGTATCAATTTTATAATTTTTACATATGTATAACAAAAAGTTATTGAATTTTAAAAGTCATACTAAAATGTTTACCCATTCATGTAACCTATGTGTAGATTTTAACTTCCGGAATTGATTGGCTTCATATTAAATTTGAAATTTCTACACATTTTAGCTAAGTCATAAATGAACAAATGGGCTTTGGTTTGTCCATTGGATCTATATAACTCAACTTATGAATTTTTGAATGGGACCTCCAGAATTTGCTTCATTCAAATTTTTGGGCCTTACCTATGTTTTATACTTTTGGTAAAGTTAAGGCTTGAATACTTACTTACCCATAGTAATTTGGTTTAAGAAACTAAATGACATAATATATAGCATCTAAACTTTTTATGACGTATAAGAAATTATTTTATTTTTTATAACGTATTTAATATTAACGCGGATAAAATAATATAATTGCGTAATCAATAAACAATAAAAGTAAGATAACATTATATTCCATGACTTCTTACTTTATAAACCTATAAAGATAATATTATAAAAACATTATTACATACTCATACCTATTTATAACAATTCAAAAAGGATACTATTTATAACGGTTAGTTACTTATTCCAACTTAGTTGACTATTCTAACCGGCTATACTATTCTAACGGTTACTTACTAGTCCCACATCTACTTAAAAGACTACTTGGGTACTTATTTTTATTGTGATAATATCTAAAATATTCTTTCTAACTATTTTTAGTAATGACATTATTATTATTACTATTTAAGGGGGGGGGGGGGGAGGGTCTTACGGGGGGTTTTGGACTTAGAGCCTTACTCTACATATAACATTTAAAACAATTTTACAATTGGTACTAGGAGAGATCAAGTTGATGTGATAGAGTACAATTCACCTATACAACTTCTAACTCATTCTATGAGCAGGACTGTAACATCCTCCCCCACTTAAGCTCATGACGTCCCCATCACGTTTGCTTCCTTGTAGTGCTTGATGTGGTCCGTGAACTGCCATAGCAAATCTTCATGCTCCCAACTATACTCTGAGTAGTTGGGAACTCCTCGTTTTCATATCACCCGATCGGCTAGGATGTGCTCTACTTCCTTGTCGAATGCGGTGACGATGGTAGTGGGTGCTCGACTTGGCTCCTAGGTGTCTTCATGAAAGGTCTTCAAGAGGCTAACGTGAAAGACATTTTGCTTCACCATGACTTTGTCTCCTACCGCGAACTCCTTCAGACGTCGCTTGGTGTCGTCCTATTTCTTTATTCACTTGGTGGCCTTATCAAGATACACCCTTATAATGTCTGACTCTTCTAGCCACTCCTTTGTGACTTCGTGAGTAGAGGGATTATTGCTGATATACAGCACGACAACAATACTCAAAGTAAGTAGTTGTTGCCCCGTGACAAGTTTGAATGGACTTTTCCCTATCGCTTCGCTCCGTTGGAGATTATAAGATAACTGGGCAATATTGAGCAACTTTGCCTAGTCTCTTTAATGGGCACTCATATAGTGCCGTAAAAATTGCTCTAAAAGAGCGTTAATGTGCTCCATCTGGCCATATGTTTGGAGAAGTACAGTTTCGTCCCCAACAACTTGAACAACTTGCGCCCAAATTGCCCAGTGAAGCAGGGGTCTCGGTCACTAATGATGCTTTTTAGAATTCTCCATACATTTTTGAAAAATAGACGAGTTGCTTCATCCACTTTGCAATTTGGTGATGTTGGAATGAATGTGGCGTACTTGCTAAATTGATCCACCACCACCAAGATGCTCCCAAATCTGTCGAACTTAGGTAAGGCCACGATGAAATCCACTGAAATGCTTTCCCACAGTCTTTTCAGAATCGGCAATGGTTCCAGAAGTCCCGCAGGTTGTTGTTGCTCAATCTTATCTTGCTGGCACACAAGAGAAGCCTTTATGTACGCCTCAACATCGTCCTGCATTTGAGGCCAATAATAATATCGATTGATGAGGGCAAGTATTCGTGCCATACCCGGGTGACCAGCCCATAATGCATTATGACACTCCTTCATAGCATCTTTTCGCAAGTTCCCCCATCTAGAAAAAAGACTCATTGGCCAACTGTCATTAGTACGCCGTCTTCAACCCAAAATCAACGAGTCTTCCCTTCAGTAGCTAACTTGAGTAAGTTATTGGCTACATGGTCGTGTGCCATCCCTTCCTTGATACGATCAAGGAAGTCGCTCTTTGATGTGCTGGTGGAGGACAGGGCTGCTAGTTCTGCCTTCTGACTTAGCGCATCAGCTACAATATTTGCCTTGCCAGGCTTATATTGCAACTTGTAATCGAATTCAGCTAAGTCCTGTCACCAAGCTTTCTTGGAGCTTAGCTTTTTCTGTAATTGGAAGTAGCTTGTCGCAACATTGTCCGTCATGATAACAAACTTACTTCCAAGTAGATAATGCCTCCACGTGCATAGACAATGAATGATGGTCGTCATTTCCTTATCCTACATAGTGTATTGCCTTTTCATATCGTTCAGTTTTTGACTTTTGCAGGCGATTGAGTGTCTATCCTGCATCATGACCCCCCCAATGGCATAGTTGGATGCATCCGCGTGGACTTTAAAGGATTTGTCATAATCAGGCAGCACCACAATAGACTCTTCCAAGATTATTTGCTTCAATTGCTCGAAGGAGGCTTAACACTCGTCTGCCCAGTGCCAAGAATAGTTCTTCTTCAGTAAGTCGGTTAAGGGTGTTGCAATGACGAAGTAACCCTTAATAAACCGACGATAGTAGTTTACAAGTCCCAGGAATGATCATAGCTCTAGACTTTTGTTAGAGGCTCCCACTTTTGGATGACTTGCACTTTCACTGGATCCATCATTAGCTTCCCATCCTTGATCTGATGATCAAGGAAGTCCACCTTCTGCTTAGCAAACGAGAACTTCTCCTTCTTGACGTATAAATCATTTCTCCGCAGCACTTGGAACACTTGCTTGAGGTGTGGGACATGCTCCCCAAGCGTGTTGCTGTATATAACAATGTCACTCAAATAAATAACAATAAATTTGTCAACGAACGAATGAAGTACCTTGTTCATTAGCGTACAGAAAGTGGCTAGTACATTGGTGAGGCTAAAGGGCATAACTAAGAATTCGAATGCTCTGTATCTTGTCACGTATGTAGTCTTTAGCTCATCACCTTCAGCAATTTGAACTTGATAGTATCCCTACCAGAGGTCCAACTTGGTAAAATATCTCGTCTTCCCGAGTTGGTCGAACAAGTCCACTATCAAAGGTATTAGGCACTTGTTCTTGATAGTGATCTTGTTCAACGCTTGGTAGTCGATGCACATTCGTAACCCGTCATTCTTTTTCTTTTGAAATAGCACCAAGAATGCCATCGCTTGGTAAAAGAAAGCAAGTCCTGACACCATCTTAAAATCATCCATCGGAATGATAGTGAAGTTGAGCTTTCCTTGCCAATCTCTGATTTTTACCGTTATACCCCTTTCAATACCATGGACCAACTTAGCTTGCGAGTTCACAACTTTGATCGTGCCAGTTCCTTCAGAGAGTTTGAGGCCCAGCCGCTTGGCCTCTTGCAGATCGATGAAGTTGTGAGTCACTCCTATATCAAGCATTGAGCCCATTATTTGAGCCCTGTCAGATACGTCCGCATATAACAAGTTTTTCTCCTTTGGGTCCTTCAGAGAAAAGAGCTTCGAGAGAGTTCAAAAGTGTTGGATGGCCCCCAAATCAGCTTGAGGCTCCTCGGCCTTCTCCTTGTTATATTTCGCAACAATGACATTCATCGCCTTGCGGTTCGAACAATCTTTAGTCCAATGTGGCCCATCACAAATGAAGCACGGTCTCAGTGTCTCTTTCTTTTGTGTGAAGAATTTCGATTTATAACTTGTCGATGGCTTTAGATGTCCACCCTCCTTGTGGCCAACATCCTTCTTCAGTCCATCTCTCCTACTTTTTCCCACGTACATGATATGATCGCATCCTATCTCCATTTTGTATGTATTTTATACCATTTTTACCCTTATATTGCCCCTTTATTTGCATGGTTTGGGAACTTTGTTTCCCACTTTAACCCCTAACCTAGTTTTGGAGTATTTGCAATGTTTTCATTCTTTTTAGCAGGTTTTGATTGATGTAGAGAAAATAGTGATCGACATAATGGTCGATGTCATCACATCGACCTCTCAAACAGAAGGAAAGGGTCGATGTTAAGATCGATGTACAAAACAATGTTCAACCTGGCTCGATGTATGGTCAATATCATTACATCGACCACTTATATCGTTTAATTTGATCTACGTCACATGGTCGACGTGAGAATTGTGGTCGACATGATCGATGTAAGGAATGAATGCCGAAGAAGTGATCGACGTGACATTGGTCGACCCGAGAACTTTGGTTGATGTGGTCGATGTTATCTAATTTGTGGTTCATATGGGCCAAATGTGATCGATCCGGGCTTAAACTTTGTAAACCCTATTATTTAAAGCACCTAAATTTTATGTTTTGGAAGGTGGCACGTAATGACAGGTTGTTCTTCCTCCCTTGGAAGGGTTATTCTGTATCTTGAAGAAAGTGGGGTTGTGATTGATTGTAAGAACAACTTTTTTTGTTAATCAAAGTCGTTTTTTATTTCTTTAACCTGTTTTAATGGAAAGTAAGCTTGTTTTGGATGTTATTATGACAAACATGATAGACTAAACCTCCATTCTAAGGGGGAGTCTTAAGACTGGATTAATTTATGCCATGATTTAAGGTATAAAGTATCTTTACTATTATTTTATCGTCAGATTTGCTCTAGTTGAATGTATAATGCTTTTCTATGAAGAGAATTGATTTTAGCGTGATTAGCTGAATTACAACTAAAATATGATAAAAAAGAGTGAGGAATGAACAAACCCATTTAACTTTATCAAATCAACCTTTAGAAGTGTGTATCACGGGAAAATGGTATCACATTTAAGGGTAAGATTAATTTTAACGTGAATGAATAGGAAGATAAATTGTTGGTAAGGCATAGAGAAATCCGGTTCTAGTGGCTTCACCCTTAGACTTTCACATCACTGTCTTTACATTGCTATAATTTTAGTTTAATTGTTATTTGAATTTATTTAGTTTAATTTATATTATTGCTCTGATAAAAAGAAAAGATTTCTCAAACGTATTTAGAATTTGCCAATCCTAGTGCTTATTAGTTAACCTAGTTATTCCTCATGGGATCGATACATTGAGATCAAAATATACCTCTCTTTATTACTTGGCCTATGCACTGTACTAAAACATATAATTTATCAGTCAAGTTGTTAGCGCCGTTTCCGGGAAATAGCGGTGTTAGTTTTAATAACATTAAGACTAAGAGTAATATTTGTGCTTTGGGTTGTATAAATTGTCTATATTGTGTTTTGAATTTTGGTTATCTTATTTCTTTTGTTGAGCAGTATCACCTGGTTTCTTTTCTTTTCATTGTTTTGTCTTTGCACTTGTTTTCATTCACATAGTGCTTAATTCAGTGCACGCACTGGTCTCGATTGAGAGATTTCGTGCCATTTAATCTAGAAGCTGAGAGAACATTCATGACAAAGTTGAGATAGAGGCGGCGTGACCAACCATAAGTTGTTTCTATTGATATTCTTACTACACCTGTTCTAGACGATATGGCAGAAAGGCAGGATCATAATGGGGAGAATCACAATGGAGAAAATTAGCCACGCACCTTGTTGGATTTTCCTAGACCATCTATCTCTAATCATTATTCAGGCATTCATAGGCATCTAGTGCAAACAGCTAACTTTGAGCTAAAGTCAGCCTTAATTCACATGGTCAGTCAGTAGCAATATGGAGGCATGGCTGTTGAAAATCCTCATAGTCATTTACACCATTTTTTGGAAATATGTAATACTTTAAGAATGAATGGTGTTTTTGAAGATGCTCTGAGGCTTAAACTCTTTCCTTTTTCTCTTAAGGATAGAGCTAAGCAATGGTTACACTCACTACAGCCGGGTAGCATACACATATGGGCTAATCTTGCAGACAAATTATTGTCCAAATTCTTCCCACCGGCTAAGTTGATACGGTTGAGAGGAGAGATTGAGGTTTTCAGACAAAAGATAATGAATCTCTTTATGAAGCTTGGGAGATTCAAGAATTTAGTGTGTAAATGCCCACTTGATGATTTTCCAGAATAGTTTCAGATTCAATCCTTCTTTGTGGGCCTAACACCTCAAATAAAGGGAAATATGGATGTAGCAACAGGAGGGGCCTTTATGTTGAAGGAGCCAGCAAGTAATAGAGCTATTAGAGAGAATGGCTCTTAACAACTATCAATGGCCGAATGTGAGAGGACCCACTCCTAATAAGAGTTTAGTAGTAGTGACTGATAATCAATTGGGCGAACTAACAAGTAAAGTGGACCTCCTTACACAACACATGACAGCTATGGTGGTGAGAATGGGTGGTCTTATTGACAGTACAGCTTTAGGATCGAATTCTTCTACAATGGTTCTTGTTGAGGAGGCTTTGTATGTTGGAGGCAAGGGGTATTATTAGAAGCAGAATTTTCATGGTAGTCCACCTCTTCAAACTTATCACCCAAGCGACAGGAATTATGAGAACTTTTCATGGTCAAATTAGAAGAATACTCTAAACCCTCAGCCATTCCCTCCAACACCATTGGGGTTTGCACAACAGCAAGCTCAACCTCAACAATTTCAGCCACAACAGCAATACCAACAACAACCACCCAAGGAGAAAGCTTTGGATGATGAGATGAAGCAGTTCTTTTATAAATTTGCACAGCGGACTTAGTCCCATTTAGAGAACACAGATGCTAAGCTCAATGAGATAAAAGTAGGGATGAATGATTTAGGTACTGCCGTGAAAGGGTTAGAGCAGCGGATAGGTCAGCTTGCGAATATAGTGAATGCATAGTAATACTTAAGTGAACCCGAAGGAGTATTACAAAGCAATCACATTAAGGAGTGGAAAAGAGCTACCAACCTGAGTTAACAAGGAACCATAACATCCAGCTAGTGAATAGCTGGAACAGAAAGAAGAACAAGAACCAAGGCAAGACATAAAAGACACAACACATGAAAAGGAAATAGTAGAGGAAACTTCCAAGCCCATTGAGGAGAGGTTTAAGATATATCAGCCGAGAATTCGTTTTGTGGATAAACCACCTATTTTGAAAACACCTCTACCGTTTCCATAGAGAGTGAGAAAGCAAAAGGTTGATGAAGGTTTTGCTAAACTTCTTGAAATCTTCAAGAAATTGGAGGTTAACATACCTTTGGTTGATGTTTTGCAAAGCATGTCTAAGTACGCAAAGTACTTAAAAGACTTTGTATCTCAAAGAAAGAGGTTGAAAGATTGTGAGGCAATTACCTTGACTAGTGAAACCGGTGCAGCTGTCCAACATGTATTGCCTCCAAAGTTAAAGGACCCTGGAGTTTTACTCTGCCATGCACCATTGGAGAGTCACAATTCACATGAGCATTATGTGATCTTGGGGCAAGTATAAATTTAATGCCACTTGCAGTCTATAAGTAGTTGGGGTTGTCTAGAATGAAACCCACCTCTATCTCACTATAACTAGTAGATAGATCGGCAAGGAAACCTGAAAGGATCACTGAAGATGTACTAGTCAAGGTGAGTAAATTTATATTTTTGGAAGACTTTGTGGTCCTTAACATGGAAAACGACAAGGGTATACAACTGATCCTAGGAAAACCTCTACTCCATACAAGACGTGCAGTGATTGATGTTCATGTAGGGGCACTTACCTTAAGAGTGGATGATGAACATGTTGTATTCAACACGTCACATGCTTACAACTAGAAGATGATCCTAGTTGTTATTAGATAGATGATGTAACCTTACTAGTGGAGGAGTACGTACATGAGAGCTTTGCACAGGAAACTGTAGTTGAGGGGTTGCCAGCACTAGTGATGGATAAAGAAGAAGAACTTCCAGCAGGGGTGGAGTTAGGTGAAGTAATTACACAGAAAGATCTTGCAATACCACTATCTCCTGAGTTGAAGTAGTTACCAGCCCATCTTACCTATGCATTCCTGAATGACAACAAGAGATTTCCAGTAATTATCTTTGCTCACTTAAATAATGATGAGAAGGTGAAACTACTTGAGGTTCTCATAGCACACGAGTCAGCTTTGGGCTGGAATATAGGAGATATCAAAGGAATTAATGCTACCATTTGTCAGCACAAGATTTTAATGGAAGATACCTACACTCCTTCAGTTGAACGCCAACGTCGTTTAAATCCAGCTATGAAAAAGTAGTCAAGAAGGAAGTCCTAAAATGGAGAGAAGCTGGTATCATTTATGCCATATCAAACAATTTTTGGGTCAGTCCGGTGCAAGTGGTGCCTAAAAAGAGAGGTATGACTGTCATCGTCAATGAGAAGAACGAGCTCATTCTACTAGTACACTGACTGGCTGGCGAGTCTGTATTGATTACCGAAAGCTGAATAAGGCTACACGAAAAGATCACATCCCATTGTCGTTTATTGATCAAATGCTAGATAGACTTGCTGGATACTCCCATTATTATTTCTTATATGGCTATTCTGGCTATAACCAAATTCCAATAGTACAAGAGGATCAAAAGAAGATTACCTTCACTTGCTCGTTTGGAACTTATGCATTTCGAAGAATGTCATTTGGATTGTGTAGTGCACCCGCTACATTTCAAAGGTGTATGATGGCAATTTTTCATGGGATGGTGGAAGAGATAATGGAGGTATTCATGGATGATTTTTCAGTATATGGTTCTTCTTTTGATCACTGCTTAGCTAATCTTTCTACTGTGCTAACTCGTTGTGAGGAAAAAGAGTTAGTACTGAACTGGAAAAAATGTCACTTTATGGTACAAGAAGGTATCGTTCTTGGCCATAAAATTTCAGCACTTGGTTTGGAGGTTGATCGCGCCAAGATATATACTATTGAAAGTTTACCACCTCCAATTAATGTGAAAGGTATACGTAGCTTCCTAGGATATGTGAGTTTTTACTGAAGATTCATCAAGGATTTCTTTAAAATTGCCAAACCTTTGTGTGCCTTGTCACTACAACAAAAACAGGATTTAATGACATTTTTTAAAGACGTTTAACGACACTTTGCAAAAGTATCATAAAAAATATGTTAAAACGACACTTTTTAAAAATTGTTGTTAAGCAACATAACATTGACGACACTTAAAAATAATGTCATTGATTACTATTATCATGAATTATGCGTAAATTATTTAGGCACACACCCTCCATTTTTTTGGTCCTGCTCAGTTTCTCAAACTACACACCTAACATGAAATCCCTAACACTCCCCTCCCACCCCACTCCATTTTCACGACATAACACACCCGTCTCAACCCTAACGCCACCCCCATCTCTAACAAACACAGCCGTATGTCATGACTCGCGCCACCTGACATCACGTCGCAAGCCTCCGCTACACGTATGACCATCGATCCTCCCCATGCTGCCGTCAAAGGACTTTGCATCCCTGTTGTGGTCGTCTGCTGGATTGTTCGCTCTCATCGTCTTCCTATCCAGATTTGCCAATGATAGTGCAACCCTCACGTCCCACCTAGTATGCACCTTTGTATTTATAGTTCACTGATTGATTTTGAGATGGTGAACTTCTAAAGCTATTAATGGATTTCTAATATTACGTGTAGGCCTTATGTGATTAACGTTTTCAACTACTAAAGCTCATACTAGATGCTAAGAATACAAAATCACAAAAAAACTCAATGGTAGATAAAGGAAATTCAAAAACAGTCAGGTTTCTTTGAAAAAAATAGAACCATGGCTAGCAAGACAGAAATCGTATCTGTTTACAGCACACACACGATTTAGACCATATTCCAAATGAAGGGTTCATGGAAAAAAATAAAAGAGCAGTAACTGCCGCCATTTTTAAAAAAGGTATATTTTAGAAACGATTTCTACTTTAAATGTTTTAGTTCACATACGTTGTTAAAATGCCTTATAATTGCTGAACATGGTCATTTGGGAGTGATGCTTACAGGATGATTGGTCTTTTGTTTTAGTATCTTGATTTATTCTTAACTCGAATTGATTGTCTAAGGAGAAGAATTTCAGCACCAAGTGAAGGAGAGAATATCTTGGATTTTTCTTTGATAAGGGATATCTTCCAGGTATGTTTATTCAATACTTTTTGTGTTACTGATATATGATTATTTTTCTGTGTAAAAATCCATTTAAATTTTCTATGGATTACTCCATGTATTTTCTTTAAAGGTCCTTGGTGTAGTAAATTATCAACAGAAGAAGAATATAAATGCAGTAATAGAGGATGGGAGACTCTTGCTTGCATGGTTACTGCAATTTATTCTTCTGTTTCTTTTTGTAAACATAACTTGGCTTATTGATATGCCCATGTAAGGCTAGTTTGGTTATCTCCATGTGGATTGCTTAATGTACATGTTATGTTGATGCATTGGCTTAGTAGCTTTTCCATGATTTATTTGTGTGTACTATTACGACATTCAGGCATGCTAAATTAATATTTTTGCATTTCATCCCGTTTAACAGTTTAAAACCTTGCACCAAGAAAATATCTTCATATATTAGTGTTTTTGAGTGTAATTAATTTCCTTTTTAAGCTTACAGGTTTTTATTATATCAATATCTTTTGTAAAAATAAATTAATGCATTTATTTGCTTGTTGACATAATTATTTGATTCATGTTAATAATTCCATGTTATCTCGTGAAAAACAAGAGGTACAATTTCTTTTGTAATAATTCCTTAGTTTCTACTGTTGATATTCTAATTAATTTTGTTATTTCATAAACGATGCCAGGATAATTCTTCTATATCAAATTTAAAAATTGAAGCTCTTATATTTACAAGATTAGTGTTGGCTTCACATTCACCATCAGTCTACCACTCACACATCAACGTAATATCCGGTTGATGCTATTTTTTTATCCTGTTAACTTGTTATGAAAGACAAGTTATCTTTTATATATGTATTTCCTGACTTTTAATTATGATTTTTTTTAACTATAAGCTCTATTCACTCCTGTGTTGTCTGCTATCGATGAGCGATATTACAAAGTCACAGTTGAGGTCTTACGAGTTTGTGGGGAACTTGTCTGTGTTGTATGCCCAAATATGGAGGTTTAGGAATGATGAAACCTTTTATCATTTTCAAGTTTCAATTTTGAGTATTTCACTGATTTCAATTCCTTTTATATGATGAAGGTTGGTATTTTTGATTACGCACCTTTTGTTCATCCGATATATAATACTATCATAATGCACTTGCCATTTCAAGGAATGTGCAATTTCATGCATGGGGCTAGTGATTTTAAATTAGTCACTCCGTGGCTGGATATTTCAAATAGGCGATATTAAGTGCAAGTCATTTTAGATCCGTGACACTAATGAGTTTATTTACATCAATAGGACTCCTATATTCACTACTGAAATGAATTGACACCTCTATTGGTTGTCTATAGCAAAGGCTTGTCATAATAACGACTTTTCCATGCAACTCTGACATTATGACATTTATGCTTCCTTTAATATGGAAATTAGTGAAACTAAATTTGTAGGTGGATCATGACAAAGAAGAGGTTCTCTGTTAACAAAATTTTTCCCTATAAATCAAGCTTCTATCATTAGTTAAATCAGGTAAAACATGCAACTCCATTATTTCAAGTGCAGTCAATTTCTGGACACCAATTTTTTAAACATTCCTAAAGAATAATCAGATGAACTAATGTCTGTGCCAGAAATCCTTGAAGGGAAAAGCACCCAATTTTCTATGTGTATTTCAAGCTGGTTTCATGTTTGACAAAGTCGTTATTGCAGGTTCTTAGAGATGGGCGGTGGAGTGAGGAAGAGGCTGCTATTTTAGTTCTAGGTGACATAATTATTATCAAGCTGGGAGATATCGTGCCTGCTGATGCTAGACTTCTTGAAGGTAATCCTCTAAAAGCTGATTAGGTTAGTTTTTGTTATTATTATAAGTTTTCATTAATGTTAATATATTTTTCTTGAAAGACCTAATTTGTTTTTTTTTAGTTTTTGTTGTTGAGGTTTGGAATGTTTGCAATCAACACTAACAAGTGAGTCCCTTCCTATGACAAAAGGCCTTGGAGACGGTGTGTACTCTGGTTCAACTAGGTCCTAGAGACGGTGTGTACTTTGGTTCAACTTGTAAACAGGAAAAAATTGAAGGATTGGTCATGGCTACTGGCATGCATACTTTTTTTGGGGAGGCGCCGTTGATTTCATATTAGCTGATGATGGGTTGAAGATCGAAATAAATGAGATTTTTTATTCAGCCGCAATCGGGTTCGATGCATGACTTCAATATTATTAATTATATATGCATATTTAACGTCTTCTGAATGGATGTTTTTTTGTTTAAGGATATGCATTTTTGTAATCATGAAGTTTTGTTATTTGTTTATTTATATGATTGTATATATATCTAAAAAAATTGAAAAGTAAATTATTTTAATATTTTTTATTTTTTATAAGTAACAACGACGACACTTTTCAAGTGTTATTTGACGACACTTGTCATCATTTATACTATTAACGACACTTAAAAAGTGTCATCAAATAACACTTTTAACGACATTTTCAAAAGTGTCGTCTTTTACCTTCATTTTATTAACGACGGGTTGATAGATGACACTTTTAAAAGTGTCGTCTTTTACTTTTAACGACACTTTAAAAGTGTCGTTAAATCCTGTTTTTGTTGTAATTTTAGATAAGGAAGCAAAATTTGAGTTTACAGCCGATTGCCTAGCAGCCTTTGAAACATTGAAACAAAGGCTCATTTGAACTCATGTTTGATGGTAGTGACCATGCAGTGGGAGCTATTTTGGGGCAGCAAAAGGACAAGATTTTCAGACCTATCTATTATGCAAGCAAAACCCTTGGGCCAGCTTGACAAAACTATACCACAATCGAGAAGGAGTTGCTGGCAATAGTGTTTGCTTGTGAAAAATTCAAAGCTTATCTTTTGGGAACCAAAGTGATAATCTTCACAGATCATGCAGCCTTGAGGTACTTGTTTAGCAAGAAAGACGTTAAACCACGCTTGATACGTTGAATCCTTCTACTGCAAGAGTTTGATTTAGAGATCAAAAATACAAAAGGGATGCTCAATCCAGGCTGAGTTCCCTGATGAACAAGTCCTTTCTCGTGAGACTACACTCCCATGGTATGCTGATATAGTTAATTATTTGGCATGCAGAGTTGTTCTTGCTCACCTCTCTTGGGAGCAAAAGAAGAGGTTATTATTCCAAGTTAGACAATACGTTTGGGACGATCCATTACTTTTTAAAAGAGGTCCAGATCAACTTTTAAGGAGATGTATACCTGAAGAGGAAGCTCAAGAGGTTTTGAAGCATTGTCACTCTTCTCTTTATGGCGGACATCATGGAGTACAAAAAGATAACCGCAAAGGTATTACAAAGCGAATTGTTTTGGCCAACAATATTTAAATACAGCCAAACCTTTATCAAAAGTTATGATAGTTGTCAAAGAATGGGAACGATTTCCAAGCGCCACGAGCAGCCACTAAATAGCATCAAATGTTGTGGAGATATTTGATTTATGTGGCATTGATTTCATGGGACCATTCCCATATTCAGATGGGTGCCAATATATTTTTCTAGTAATGGATTATGTCTCTAAATGGGTGGAAGCATATCATCATGAACTAATGATGCACGAGTAGTCATGAAGTTTGTGCAAAAGAATATTTTTTCCAGACATGGTGTACCTCGTGCAATACTCAGTAATAGAGGCTCTCATTTCTACAATTCCATATTTTAAAAGTTGTTGTATAAATATGGCGTTCGACACAAAGTTTCTTTGGCCTATCATCCTTAGATTAATGGCCAAACTGAGGTGTCTAATCGCAAGATCAAGCAAATTTTGCAGAAAACAATTGGAGCTCATAGGAGAGATTGGGCTGCTAAGTTTGATGATGCTTTGTGGGCTTACAGGACAACTTTTAAAACTCCCATTGAAATGTCTCCATATTTTATTGTGTATGAGAAAGCTTGCCATCTACCAGTGGAGATAGAGTATAAGGCTTAATGGGCTATTCAAAAGGTGAATCTAAATCCTAGTTTGGCCAAAGAGAAGAGGTTATTGTAGCTCAACGAGCTAGAGGAATTCAAGTTGGAAGCATATGAGAATGCCAAAATCTACAAAGACAAAACTAAGAAATGGCATGACACTCATATTCAACCATACAAATTTGAACCTGGACAACTAGTTTTGTTTTTCAACTCTCGTTTGAAGCTCTTTTCTGGCAAACTGCGATCCAAGTGGACAAGACCTTTTAGTACAAGTATTTCCTTATGGCACAGTTGAACTAGAAGGCAATTCAAATGAAACCTTCAAAGTTAATGGACAAAGACTCAAACCATATTTGGGAGCACCATCCGAGCGTGGAGTTGGCCTCACCAAACTTGGTGAATCATGAACCTGATGTTATCTAACTTAAGATGAAAAATGAGGCGCTGATTGGGAGGCAACCCAATATGATCTTTTAATCTTTATATTCTGTTCTTTAGTTTTTGTTGTTTTGTTTGGTTTTGGTTGTGGTGTTGTGTAGGTAAAATTTTAAAGATCCGTTTAGAAACAAAGGGATATATATATATATATGCGGTCGACCTCGACTAGGAGATTTGGACGACGTTGGCCAACGTCGTAATTCTTGTCGCATTGACCAACCTCCGCCTTAGCCTCTAGAATTTGCATTATGGTCGATGCCGACTATCAATATGGTCATGGTTGACCCACGTCGAAATTCATATGGGGTCGACCAAAAATGAAGAACTCACACTAGAAATTATACTGGTCAACGTCGATACAGGTTTAATCCACATCGACCACCACATCGACTCACGTCGATTTAATATCGGATCGACCATTTGGGTGTTTACTTTCTGGAAATTGTATGAGGTTGAACTCGACCATTCATCTGATCGATATCGAGCTACATCGAAATTAATCTCAGATCGACCAAAGTCTCATGCTTACTCTCGGGAAATTACATGCTCCTAATATAGATAGACTTGTGACATAACCCTCTTTCTTTATATAAATCCATTTATATTTTATATCCCCTATTATACATACCATATCAAAATTCACCTCCTTTATTTCCAAAAATCACTTAATTAAAGGTTTCTTGACAAAAAAATAACTCTATTAATTTCCCAAAATTACAAAATCACCCTTTGATTAATTAATCATGTTTTCCTTTAATAATAATTAATGGCAAACCCATTTAATCACAAAATAACCCTCTGGTTAATTAATCCTATTTACATTGAAGCTTGAAGCTCGGTGCTTAATTATTCATCCCAGAGGAACCAAGCTTCAACCTTCGAAGGAATTACTTTTAAACTTTGAGGGAGACTCAGCTTCGAACATCGAAGCTCCAATACTTGTTTATCTATCTCATAAACTCAGGCCTCAACCTTCGAAGAAGCCGCCATCGAGTTTTAAAACAACCATCAAGCTTCAAAGCAGTTCTCTCCAGAAAGCTTCAAGAGATTGAAATCTTTGACCTTGAGGCACATCTTCTAAGCATGTTTTCTTAGATTTTGAGTTGAAGAGCTCTTGATGAGCCCAACTCCTTTCTTTTGAAAACTTTGATTTCTTGCCTTGCACTTTTGTTTTTCAACCTCCTACTTTTTAATTCAAATTTGTAATTAGAAGTTGTTCAAACCTTTTGCAATTTCCATTTCAGAGCAATTGTAATCTTAAGTTTGTGTTTATTTAGTTATCAAGAAGTTAAGTTCTTTTCTGCTCTTGTCTTATACTTTTGGTATTATGCTTCAAGTATTTTAAATTCATGTTTATTTTAGTTTTATGCATTTATTTAGACTTGATTTCAAAAACCAAATCAACCCAAACAAAGTAATGAATCTCTTTGGTTAGTAAAACCATCACCCATATGTACATACCATTTCTTAATTCAACTCTGTAAATCCATTTTATTTCTTTAATAAATAACAAATCTCAATCCTTCCCTTGGAAGATCATTTGAAAGTTTAAGTTCTAATTATTACAATACCCAAACCTACACTTAGGGTAGCCTATCACACCAGTTCCAACAACTAGAAACTAGGCACGCGACTACCCCATGCTTGCACCCAAGGGGTCGGGTTGGTAACTAACGCCTATTAAAGACTACGAAGTGGGTATTGTCTCATATCCCTTAGTACAACCACACAATAGGGTTATGATCATACTTTCCCAATAATAACAATCAATCTAGGACATGCAAGATAAGTTAAACCATATGTATAAAATAAACTGCTTACAAAGTCCACAAACAGATGTTTATGGAATCAAAACCAAATCAAATAACACATGTTCATCATAAGTCCAATAACTATAATGATATCACTTCAAGCCAAAGGTCTATTAGTCTATTGGTGCTCGTCCAATCTTCCTTCAATACCCACATGGGGTCAGTATCATAGGTGTGATCTTAATAGCCCAGTAGATGGTTATCAGTCCACATCCCACTCCAGGGTTAACCCTATCAAGTTCTATATATAAGGTGTACAAGTGCAGGTGTAGTAACCGACCACATTCACAACCAGTAGTTAACTTTACAAAACATAACTATGTTTATTATTGCACCACAGTCCATCACATAATAAGCATCATAATTGATAACAAACTACACTTGCACTTTACCGTGCTCATTGTGCTTTATCGCACCAGTATCCTTGATAGGACCATTTGTATTTTACCATACTATTGCTCTTTATTAGGTTGTTGTCCTTCACCAAACCATGTCATAATAATATAGTGCATTATATAACCAGAACATGTAATAAGAAAGCAATCAACATAAGTTTATAGCCATCATGCCCTTAATATGTGTACAAGCTTAATATATCAAACTAGGGAGTTCTATATGGGTTTCGCATTAGCAAAAAACACCAAAGGAATATAAACAACATATAGTAGGGAAAATTAGCCCTGTCTGTGGTAGGGTGTTTGGGGTTATGACACAGGCCGTGCCACAGGCCGTGCCGTGCGCATGCCACAAGCCACTTCTTGTGCCTATGGTGGTCATTGCCACTCCTTCCCTTTACTTCATGCCCACTTATGGACCTAAACAATTGATCCGCCAATCCAAGGGTTTCCATTCTCTGCACCCCTATTTTAGTCAGATGCAATTATCATTCTTTTAATGTTGCATTCATGTTTAACCCTAGTTTTAGATATATCTAGATATGGTTGAGCCCTAAGAGAGACATACAAGGATAGGAACATCTACCTCAAACACGATGGAACTAGTTACACTCGCCAAAATGCTCGAGAATAGCTTAAAGCCTCAAGTTTTGACCTCTTTTTCTCTCTCCTTTTTACCAAAGACGATTAAGGCTCCAAGCATTTAAAGAATTAGCAACCTAAACCCCTAGGAAGACCTCCTTATTTATGGATGCATCCTACCCTTCTTTAAGAGTTCAATTTCCATTAATTATTGATTTCTTGCCCCATTAAGTAACCCCTTGTACTAAGGTTACTAATTGCACTAAAACTCCTCTTTTAAACCATGGAAAAATACAAAAAAATCTCTTAATGAAGTAAATCTTGAATTCTTTTAACTATTAGCACTATTACATTCTCAACCCACTAAATTGACTAATTTACCCCTTACTTTGCTATAATATATCACTATAATACCTTGGGTATCCAAACCCCAAATAAAGCCCAATAATAGTGAAAATGGCCATATTTTTGGTCCTAATAAATGTCCTAACCTATACTAAGTATGTGTCATTACACAATTGAATGGCTATTTATTTTTACAAAAATAATTATCATAAGTTAGATTTGGTCATATAGTCTCACATACAAGTTGTACAGTCATACATTATAGGTAATCCTGTACTTTCCCACATGCATCGGGAACCAATGAAATGTATCTTCAATATAAAACTCTAGACAAAATATCAATATAATAAAGTTATAGTGTTAGGTCCCTTGAAGTCTAAAGCGGGGTGAATAGACTTCTGTTGTGAGATTTTTTTATCAAAAGATGAGATTCAGAAAACAGATCTTGTGAACAACATACAGAAGATAAACATAAGATGTTTTCTAGAAGAAATAACAATGTGTATCCAAAATAAGAACGATAGAAAGATTGTAAAGCTGATGTATAATAAGAGTTTCTTAATGAGCTTTTACTAAGCACTCAAAGATCAGAAACACACAATTCGTGTTCTTGATCTACAACTTAAGTAAGAACAAAGTAAGAACAAGGAATAACCTAATCCTCTTGAATAACTCTCAAAAACAATCGTCAACCTCACTTCATAACATCTCATGCTCTCTCTATTTATACATGAAAACCTATCAGCTAAAGCAGAAAAAAAATATCAGATAAATATTCTCAAAGCTTTTCAAATCTTTCCTTATTCTAGACTTTCAAAGATAGCTTCATCTATGATGGCGCTGAGATGCTTAGACAACCGTGACCTAGTATTTCGAATCATTAATTTGAATCTCTTCTTTGAATGTGTTGTCTCGATAACTTCACAAACCTTCAGACTATCTTCATCAAACATCTTGGTTCAAACAACTAGTAAGTACTTCAGAGTCTTCAATGAACCTTTTACATAGTCTCGATAAAAGGCTCAAAGTCCTTCAGGTATCACTTTTATTCTCTGACATTGAACCTATTAACTTGACAACTCTTCTGACTATAACTGTTCTTCGAATCTGTCTTCGAGTCTGTCTTCGAGTCTCGAGTTTGTCCTCTAGTACGGTTTCATGTTTGTCCTCTAGTCTGTTTTCATGTCTGTCTTCAAGTCTGTCTTCGAATCTCCTTAGTATGTTCGAAACAACTATTGAAATCTTGTAAGTGTTGTAATTGGCTAACTGATAAGTCAACTACTTCGAGTCTGTCTTCGAATCTTTTTAGTTATGTTCTTCGATTGTTTTGATCGAATAACTTAATTCAAATATAAAATACCAAACTTGACTCAATAAGAAGATCGATTGTTTCAACACACTTAGCTAACTTCACGAATTGATAGATGTATTAATTCTGAGAGTTTTATCTATCATAAATTTATCTTAGTCAACTCAAAGTTCCAACATACAATAATGACTCCACTAAACGAATAGATATGTCTTAACAATACAATACAACTTCTTACCGACCCATATTTAGACGAATAAACAGTTAAACAATTATATCAAAGTACATAGCCCTAAATAATAAATCAATAGGGTATATCCCTCTCATCCAGCAATGACTCCACTAATTTCTAATTACACCTGTAAAACAATCGATAACGTAAGGTCAACAAAAAACTCAGTAGGTGACCTACGACATGACACTATCCTATAACCTCACCATTACCTAGATTTTACTTGTTTAGTATACATGTGCTAGTGTAGTTCTCATTACCCATCTACCAACAATACGATATCAAGTCGCATACACATTCACATTCCTACATCAAGGAACATTGCTGCCTATCAGAAGCCAATTAAAACTTATTGTAGCCTTATAGTACCAATCATTAGGACTTAGCTTATCATGTCATGTCGCAATCATAACAGTACAAATTATTATGCCTTAGCCTATTACATTATTACCAATTATCAAGTCTTAACATGTCACATCATTCCGCTCGGGGTCATCATCTCAAGGACCATTCTGCTATCTTAGGGACCATTCATCTCAGGATCGTCATCCTTGGATTGTGGGAATTGTTGTGATTAATAAATAGAACAAATCCATATGCTTCAAATCTAGTAGAGGTATCAGTTTTTCAACCAAAAAGATTTTAAAGAATACAAAGTTTTAGTTGAAGCTAAGTATAAGTGGAATTCAAAATAAGAGTATACAAAATTTACTCAAATCTGGGTACACATCACATCACTACTGTGAGAACTTCATATGCTTCTTAAAAATTATAAATTAGTCATAGAATATTTATAAACACGAAAACTTTGAAAATTATTTTTAGTCATGCTTTCACTTAAACCCAACTCGGGTCCTCTCCCGTGAGACATTATGTTACTATTATTATATCAAAAGAATTATTTTAAAACTATAAAAGTTATTTTGGCAATATTTTTTATAAAAATATTTTCAAAAAAAGTTCGTATTATTATTTATTAAAATTAAATTTAATCATCTGGTTTTTAATTATAATTATATTTTATATGATTCAAATCCCCCTTAAAACTGGGCCGCCGCTCAAATAATTTAAAAAAAAAAAAGTAAAATCGGTTTTGACGTATGGACCCGCAACAGGATTTGTGAGTGAGGGTTGTGTTGTCCATATCCTTCGGACGTGGCAACTATAGACTTTACGTTACCTGGAGCTATAACCTTACGGTGTCTCTGTCTGTGTAGGCTAGGCTGATACCTGAACGTACATTTGCCAATAAAAACAAGCTATTTCAGAGTTCATAATGCATGGAAGACAGATCATCATCAGTGTTTCTTTTCTCAGTACAAATATTAATTAGTAGCTAAAACACTTTTCAGGTATAAGTAAGTATTATAACGTGGGGTTATCTTTTTTGAGGACTAGATTGATACGTAAACAATTTGAGATAAAGTAAAACAATCTGGTTAAGAGTGTTTTATTTGCGACACGATTTGGTGTGTTCCCCCATGATTTGGATTTTGGAGGGCAGGGCACGTTTCAGGAAGCCTTTTGCCGAGCATGAGTGCGCGTGGGGTGGGAAGGCTTCTAAGCTTTGTCATGGCAGCCAGACAGCAAAGAGGAGAGCTTTCCCACGTGCCTGCGTAGTTGTTTGTAGATGTCATGTCATTCATCGCCTGCCGGCCCCTTCGGCTTTGGAATACAGAAACTGCATTTCCAGCTTGCCCCAAAACCTTTTTCCCCACATGCCCACGCGTTCCCCTCTTCACCAAATCCTACCCCACCAATATTCCAACCACAAATTATTCGGTTACCTAAAGACCGGATGATATTACTTTTTTTAAAATAATAATAAATAATCTAAAATTAAAATTATTTATGAATAATATAAATTTATGTGAATTCATACTTTCAAAAAAATAATTTATTTTAAAAAAATAAAGCCAGAGAGAGAGAGAGAGAGAGAGAGAGAATATTCTCGCTCTCTTGTCTGTCCTAGTACACCATGCAGCCCACACCTGGGCTAGTCTAGAGGGTTTGTTGGAAATTGATTTACATATACACGTAGATGCATGATGAAATGAGAATAAAAGGACACAGACTGCATGTAAAAAAAATATAAAAATGTTAACATACTTTTACTAATTCCCAGATAGTATAATTTTATTTAAACTATGTATTTTAAAATAAACATTTCTATTCAATAAGCAAGCAATGAAGTTTTAAAAACACCCAAAAAAATGTTACAATACAACAGTGGTCCTTTTTAGCAAAATTGGAAGAGCAGAGGCAGGACATATTCTCCTCGTCTTCTTAGACACGCTCGTCACATTATTTGGGAATCACATTCGCCTCGTTTTAGATACGTTCACATTAATTGGGAATCACATGGCAAGTGGAACTCTCTGCATGAGAAGGCGACTTCAACGGGTGAGGTGCTTGATTGGCGGAAAACCCAGCGGACGGTTCTGGTGCAAGAAAAGAGAAGATGCCATAGAGTCTGCCAGCTTATGGGATGGCCATATTAAAGTAATGGACGTCCATATAACTCAGGTTTCACAAGGACTAATCAGTTTTTTTTGTGGACGGAGTCGATGGACCGTCTCCCAACTCCAAGTTCCCATTTGAGCATTCTGCATTTATTTTGACCATTTCCTCGTGCATGCATATCTAAACTAGCAAGACTTGAAGCACACTAGGAAGTTGAAGGGCTTTGTCCAGTCTTGAAACAAAAATATATGCAGTGTGGACTGGAAGTTGAAAATTCACAGTGCCTGGAAGATGAAGGGTTGGTCGGATGCAGCAGCAATCCAGTGACCTGTCAGGTTACCACAAACAATTTACTTGTTCAACATTTGAATGAAAAACAGAGCCACATTGAACTCGAGACAATGTCCAATATATTGAAATGATTACATGATGGCGCAGACCTGACAAAACCTTCTTACAGGGATCAAAGGTGATGGAATCGCATCAGCACCACCGGCTTGATAATGTTTCCAGAGGCCTGAGAGGGAAGCACACACACACCTGACTTGTACAGCCTAGAGATATATTCAAGCAATAATAACCAGGATGACAGGGAAGCAGAAGATTTCAAAAGAGAAGCATTTCCAACTGTTAAGATGTTCCATCTTATTAACTTTTACAACCATTATTAACATCAATATTTCTTTGCCTCTATTGCTGAAAATGGACAGAAGTGAGGGACGGTTAATACATTCTGAGTCTACACATTTATCTGAACAATTAAGGGCACAGTAACTGACTGCCCAATCAACTGAAATGATTATGACATGTACCACCATCACTCCATTGCCAAACCGAAATACTGTAATCAGTTCAGTGTAAAAGAAATTTTGCAAAAATCAAAATGGAACTCTTAAGAAATATTTGAATTGTTCACACATTAGTTGTCTTTAATGTGTACAATGAGAATTGTTATATCATCCGTTCTATTTTCATGCTCCAACCATAATTTGTATGATTCTGCAGCAATGGCAGCACATGCCTCCCGAGGATCCGTTTGCCTTGCCACCTGCAAAGAGGATACATTAGAGAACTGCATAGCAAGCCTTTTTCCAATGTTGATTTGATAAATGATATGCATGGAAAACTAAATTTTGACAATTCACCCATTCTTAACATTTCAGGAAAAGGACCAAGGCATTAGCAACAACCATGAACAAATGGCCAAACCAGATTGCTTCTTTTTCATGATAAGGCTCAAAAGATAAAAGTATTAGCAAGATATGCTCAGCACATAGTTAATATTAATAATAATAAAAAAGGACATTTACTTGCTCCATAAGTTCAATGCAGTCTATAGAAATAAAATAAGTTCATTTGTCTGCGGGGCTTCTAACCTGGATTTAATAGGCTTAATAATTTAAATTGTTACCAGTTTTCAAATGATTAACATCAGCTGCCTGGTTTCCTTGGAGCAGTTTATCGGTTAAGCTTTCTAAGCTTAGAAAACAAATTAGAGCTATATAATGAACATAATGACGTACTGGACATTAAAAACAGGACACAACCTTCGAAAGTTGAAATTTCTAATTACTAACAAGGCCCAACAAACAAATGACACTTCCTTTCTTAAAAAAAATTGCTATGAAGCATTACAAATATGTAGAAAAATGCAAGTATTGGAATACAATACTTCTCCGCACATCTTTATTTGATTGAGGTTCTAACGTTTCTTAATAAACCCATACGATTTAACATATATACCTCAACTTCAAATAAAATTCAGCGGCAAGCAACACATCTCCAATACTGAGGATACTTGTTTGGGAAAAACCCAGTGGAATTTAAATGATAATATATGGACATTTCATAACAGAATATAGTCTAGCTAAACGGCCGTGCTGATTTTGTAGATCAAATGGAGCTAACATTGCAGAGATTTCTAAAAACAGCAAAATCAAACAAAAGATGCGTACACAACAAAAAAAACAAAGTAATTTCTTTGCCATCTTACCATATTCACAACTTCTTGGCTCGAGAGGAACTCAAAGACCCCATCACTGGCAACAACAAAGAACAGGTGATCAGAAGTGAGTTGAACCATTGACACCTCAGGAATAGCGACCACACCAATCTTCTCGGCAGTACTATCTCCAACACTTCTCGTAAAGGCAGTCCCGGGATACATTCCATTCTGAACCCACAGCCTAGGGGGATCACCCCCTTCAGTCTCCTCATCCCCCCAGTTCTGAATATCCGGATCCTTCAGCCCTTCCACCTGATCAACACTCAAGACCCTCGCACCACATAGCCTTACCCTCTCATATTCGTCCCTCCTAAATGGGGTCTGATCATACGACAAGTTCTCGGCCACAGTTCGATTCCCATTCTTCACTCCAATCACGGCCCTCGAATCGCCCACATTTGCAACATAAATGGTTCCCCCATAAACAAGGACTGTAATAGCCGTTGTGCCACTCATGGAATCATCAATCTCACTGTCGTGCAGTTCTAAATTGGTTGTCATAAATGCGGAATTGAAGGCTTTTACGGGGTCTTCAGTCAATGTGGGGTCAGAAGACAGTATCTCAACTAGCCTGTCCCTAACGAAATTTGAACACTGCGTACCAAACTGGCCGTGCCCATCAAACACTCCAAAGAAATGGAGGTCCGGGTTACCTTGGATTTTTGTTCGAATGCAAAAGCAGTCCTGGTTTTCTTTATCCGGCGAATCCGGGTAGTACCCGCGCTGCGTGAAGACCGAGTACTCAAGCCTGAAGTTATTGGAAGGGACGAGAGCCACCTCTATGGAGCTCTCCGCAAGTACCTGCCTCCTATGAGCACTGTACGGACCCGCCGCTGCTTCACGGAAGTCTCTAGAATCGTCGTCCGAGGAAGGCGGGTATCTACCGCAACATTTTCCGTGGACACAACCCATTTAATTCTTCCGGAAACGGACGAGGAATCTATAAAGGACCGAAGAAGATTCAGATGCGCCCGAGGTGTTTCAACAGGGTACTGAGAGAAAACCCAAGCTATTCAAACTCAATGCAATTTCTTGATAGGTTCCTCGAAATCAACATTGCCCATCTGGGAATTGGGTTTTTGGGCAGAACCCATAAATTCAGAAGCATAAAATTCGCAACAAAGAAACCCTAGGAGCAAGGGCTTCCGAAACCCATCATTCCTGAACCAAAACAGGAACAGACGCACCTCTCAGGCCACACGAGCAGGGCTCGAGTTCAGGAAATTTGGATTTTTTGGGAAGCTCTTTGTTCATGGAAGAGGGGATTTCTCAAGGCAACAACCACCCCAACCAGGCCAGATAAGAAAAAAAGAAGCAAGAGATTCGAGAAGGTAAAAAAGCAAACATATCTCAGAAAAAGGGAAGTAGAAGTTGAAGAAGGAGAAGAAGAAGAAGAAGAAGGAAAACAAAAAAAAACAAAAAAAGAGCCCTAGAAACAACAGCCCCACGAAGCAAAAAGTTGAGCCATTTCTATCTCTATCCGATTCCACGCGACAATTAGCTGTGGCTTTTTCTTCATTATAGAGGGCGTGAGGCGTGGTGGTGGTGGTGGGGCTCGAAGCCCTCAAACCAACCAAACAATTAATAAATCAAGTAAAAGAACAATTCCGTACTTTTAATTTGCGCACGACGAGACCGCGGCTTTGTGAACCAGAACAGCACAACAAACACACTAAAAGAAGCACCACAGATCAATTAACGCAAACATGTTACATGGGTCAGGGAAATTGAACCCTAATATCCAACAATCGAATTGGGATTGGGGATTTGGGGTGGCTTTTTCAAAAAAGAAAAAAAGAATCGAGATTCTGTATGCCTATGATCTGACCCTTTTTCTGTAAAAAAAAAATCTACAATAAAAATCTAATAAACCCTCGACAATAAATGTCCCCCTTGTTCCTGACGTGAGATTGCACAAAGCGGATGGCAATAGCCAATGGATTCCACGAAAAAATAGGAACAATACAATCTACATGCATTCATTACGAGTGACTCGGATGTTTTTGTTTTGAGTGACTCTTGATGGCTTGTTCTAATTATTTGAACCCTCATACCCATTATTTCTGATGATTGTGCAGTCAAAAATGAAATCTTCAAATAAAAAGCTTTATTTATTTATCTCTTCTGTCATTCGAATACTGAATTTTAAGTTGCATGGTAAAAAAAAAATCCATATTAATTTATGTGATGTGCATGCATATATAGACAGCTCACAGCGGAAAAGGGTGTTGAGTCCTTTGGCCAGGCGTCCATGTGAGTTCAAAGACAAGTGCTGTCTTTTTTCTTTTTTGGTTCCTTCTCTAATAAGATTGCATTTTTGAGTTTTCCTTCTTTTTGAGTCATCTTCTTCCTCTTTATATGTCTTTTTCTTTCATCATCCAACTTGAAAAAGAAAAAAAAAAAAAAGAAAAGGTAACTTAATAGGTCAACAACATTGGGAGGCCTTTGTTCATTTCCATTCAATTTTTTTATTTTGAGTTTTGAAACCAAAGTTGGGAAGGGGTAGTGTACTAGTGTTATTATTAACTGCCATTTATAGCCTCAGTTATGTTTTATTGAGTAATATCAATAAACATGTTTTTAAACTATGGAAAAGACACATATTACGGGTGTGTAATAAATGATTATTATAGTTATTTTTTGTAAAACATATATTTATAAAAATATAACAATAAATTCTAGAAAGTACAATTGTCATTAACTTATAAAACCCTAATATTCTTTCTTTTTACAATACTCCTGATTATTAAAATCTTGCATGATGAAAACTAAATAAGACAAAAAGATTAAACCAAAGAAAAAATAGAGTAAAAAAAGACAAAACTTAACCCATTAAAAGAAAAAAAAAAGTGAATACCTCGGTCACATTGTCAAAGGTCTAATGGCTAACTTGCCTTATAAACAAACTATACATGATTTTAGATAAAAGAATAGTTTGGTTTTTAAATTATGAGTTGTTTATTATTCGATGCATTCTTGTAACTCTTAAATGTCTAAGTCGATCATGCATGCTAAAATATACAACTTTTTGGATCAATAAACTTTTGGTTCGTAGCATCATTTGATCCAGATATTTTTATATATGAATGTATTGTACATAGAAAATGAAAGCGAACAAAAAATTTCTTTTACTTGCCTTTGCTAGATACATAGCAAATTATGTAAAGTTTTTTTATATCTTTAAAACTAAGGAAATTTCTTAAGAATTTTCTAGTGTATAATGTATCTCCAATGTATAGTTTGGTATTGTTTAACAAAATAATATAAGCTTTTTTGGAGCCTTTAACAATAGTTAAATATTTGTATTGAATTTTTTTTTGTTGATGTCACGCTCAAAAATTATTTTTTTGTATTAAAGAATTGTATGTATAATGACACTATTAATCAAACAAGTGTCTTTGTAATTCATAGTCAATCCATAATAAAATCTATTTTTTAATAAAAACTTAAATATAAAAAAATGTCATTCAATAATATGAAAATTAGTGACAATAAAGTTTTAATACAAAAATAAAATAAAAAACATGTGTAACAATCTTAAAGTAAAAAATACATATATATATATATATATATATATATAAAAACTTTTTTTCATCTTCCAAAACATTGTTCTAATCAAATAATCAATTTTCCATTTATAATTTCAAATAAATAAGAAATGTCTAATTGGGGTCTATCAACTAGACCATCATTTTGATGCCCCAAAATCCAGAACTTATATGATGGATACGTTGGCGAAAATTTAATATATAATTTGATATAAATTTCAAACCACTAATTATTACATAAATTATATTTGAATATATTATGGTTTAAGGGTTTAGAGACTAATTTCATGTTCTCAAATCTCAGGAAACTTGAACCCAGAAGCATGACTATTCGTGCTTGCACCTAAAGGATCAAGAAATCAACGACTAGCATTGATATGAACTACACATCAAGAACTTTTAATTCCCACATATGACATATTCCCACGTATAGCTGGCTCATCAGTGATTCATATGATATTAGTAATGTAGAGACTCCCACATATGACATATTCCCACATTCCCACATATGGCTGGTTTTTTAACTTCATGTATGGTAACGTATAATGTTGATGATAATGTGGTGTCAAATCCTCATTATATTTTTATGGTTGAGGTTGTTCCTTTTCGGTAAAAAAAGCATTTAAAAGTAGTAATAATATTATAATATAAGATACAAGTATATGTCTAATTAAATTAAACTTTAACCACTTAATTTATGTAAGAAATTAGTTTAAATATTTTATATATCTACCAAATAGAGGTGTGAAATGGACCAGTGGTCTGTGGAAATCATGGCATCATAGCCATCATAGGCAAAGCTTACAATAAATTAGAGCATCATATGCATATTATGACATCACATGTAACAATAACCATAATTCATGGCATCACATTCAATCACATCACAAATCATACAAGTATACCCTCAAACCACGCACTTAGCCATAGATTCTCAACCTGAAACCACATACTTAACGCCACTCAGACACATTTAGGACCTCTTAGGACTCAACCCAGGCCGCACGACACTCAAAATAGAGCAAATAGGCTCAACCTACATGATTGGCCGCAGCGGACCCCATCCATACTGTGGCAAATCAACACTATAACATCTAGACCAAAACACACATCGGCTGCGGTGGACCTCCCACCAGCCGTGACCAAAACTCCTACGGCCGTGGCGGATCCAAACTCGGCCGCAACCAATCTCACCAATACCCAGTTTACAATGTCTGCTCTCTATAAGTCGCAACTAACCCCAACCGCATAGAACTAAACCCCATTTGCAGCGGTGAACCATAAATCAGCCGCGACCAATTGTTGGACCCTATTTTGTCCAGGTTGGACATGTTTTATCAAATTTGATTTATGTAATATCACCCCCGCTTGCCGCAGAATTTTGTAAGACGACGGAGTTGTGACCGCTGACCTAAAAATGCCCAATTTCAATGATTTATTTAGAAAAGTGTTCAAGCACCAAAGAGCCAATCCCAAGCAACAAAAAAACAAATTTGAGGATTAACGTCTCTGACCGCGCTCAATTCCAAGGTCAAACGAAGAAGATATGGTCAAAACGGTAATTGACTTTTCGAACGGCACTCCAGATCAGGTCACGAACCTCATAATCTTATCCTACTCGTCGTTCTTAGAATTTTGACATATATATTTTATATATTCGCTCCTGGAGCCTTCTTCAATAAAAATCAAAAATAAAATTGTTTTTCGATAATAAAACAGTCTCGGCCACTCAGTACAGGCTTGCTGAAAAATAAGATCGTTTTCAAATAAAATTGACACGGGGTCGCTCGTCATGACGCCCCAAGTCCAAAAACAAAATTTTTGAAATATTTTAAAATCCGATTTGTCCTACCGATCCCAAAAACTAAAAGACATCAGTTAAAAACCCAAAACAAAATAATTTTCTGCTTTTTTTCTCTTTTCCCGCCCACTGCAGGCCATGTGTCAATCCTTGATTGGTTGAGACAAATAAATAAAACAAAAAGCAAAAACAAAATTCAAAACACAAATAAATAATAAAAATAAAACAATCTCAACCACAAATCCACTCTCATCATCTTCACGTGTCTTCTTCTCTCTCTCCCCTTCTCGTCGTCTTCCTCCCCACGCCACGGCTGCCGCGGACCACCATGCCAGGCCATCATCCCACGCCCGGCCACAGCGCCAGAAGGCCACCACCCACGTCCGGCCAATCCGAACCAAGCCTGCCCATGCCGATCCGAACCAAGCTGCCCCACCCGAGCCGCACCGGTGGCCATGCCGAACCTCCTCCTCGCCGCCCCAAATCAACTCCAAAACCCTACAACTCTCTTCTATTTAAGACCCCCAAACACAGATCTCGCGGACAGGCTCTCTCTACAAAAAAAAAAATCCAAAAACACCACCCAATCTTCCTTCTTCTTCTTCAGTCAAACCATAACGGAGAGCCCCGTCAGCAGCCATCATTTCCGAACCAAAATCCAATCCGCCGACGCCAATCACCCCGGTCACGGCACGCACCAACCCCCTCCCAACGGCAACACAACAAACCGGCGCTCCCAAGCCCTACCGGACTCATCCCTTACTTGCTCCGTTGCTTACTCGCCACTGCCGTTGTTGCATCCATCGCCAGTCATCCCACAATCCCCACGAGGAAGGCAAAGGATCCTCGAGAGCATCTCGGCGTATCATGAAAAACTGTTAGAAGCGACACCTGAGGTACCTAGAAGGCGCAAAAGGCATCCAATTCATCACTGCCCTTGTTCAGTCGGAAGACATCCAGTTCGTACACAAGAGGACGAACGTCGTGCAGAGAAGAAACTCCCATTTTACTTGTTGGCATTGGCTTGGCACGCCTGACATTGGCTAGAGTTCTCCCACTATTGACAGCATAGGCCTGTTGTACAAATAATAATAGATGTATTTCTTTTCTGATTTTAGTAGGAAAATGTTAGCTTGTCAAGATAATTTTGTAATTCTGGGTCATAAAACCCAATACCATTGTATTTTGTAAACCAACATAGTAAAGAGAGAGAAAGAAAAAAACAGATGGTAGAAAAACTAAAAAATAAAAATAAAAAAGAGAGAAAAGAGAAAAAAGTGAGCTTGTTTTTTTATGAATGTCACTTTCACACATTTCGTATTTGTTTAATTTATTTATGTATTTTTTTTATTTTACTTTAAAAAAAAAAGCTTTCAAAAATTCAAAAAAGGTTTTCTAAATATTCAAAAATAGGTTTTCTTCAATCCTTTTCATTCATTACTTTTCATTTTTTTTTATTTGGAATCTTTAGATCATTAAAAAAACAAAACAAAAAAAAAACAAAAACAACAATAAAAAAGACAAAAAAACATTATTTTCTAAAAAAATGCTTTTATAATAAATAAAAAAACAAAGAGTTTCTTTCATCAAACATTTTTTTATCTTTTCCTACATTTTTAGACTTTTTTAGAATTTACTTTAAAATTTGTTAAACAATTTTAAGTTTTTGATTTGTAAATACTTCAAAATTTTTAGGATCTCCCTTAGACCTTCTAGGATAATTGGATTTAATTCAATTTTAACAACCAACTTAGAAAAATAAAAAGAATAGACAGTCTCCATCTTTAAAGATAGTTTAGACAAGTGAAATTTAGACAAACGGTTTAAACAAATTAGAAACCTCCCAAACTCCTAAAATAGGTACCGAAAGGGCGTTGCGGGGGTGCTAATCTTTCCCCGCGCATAACAAACTCCCGAACCTGGCTTTGGCAACGTAGATCATTTTAGGTGACCAACTGCACCCCAAAAACAGTTAGTGGCGACTCTGTTCTTTTTCATCACCATTCGAGTGAAGGGTGGGAGAACTGCATCCCCAAAAGCGGGTTTTCCTCCCGGACAAAATCCGGTGATGACACCAATCATCTCAACGCCTCCTAGAACACCCTATTGGCTGCGACCGATCAAGAACCGGCCACAACTGGTCGTTGATGAACACCATTTCTAGCCGTTGTAACTCACGATTTCTAGCATCTCATGCCCTAAAATGACCCATATTGGTCTTCAAACACCTCTTAATAGGTTCTAGGTACACTACCATAGCTCAAAATGCATTAACAACCATTATTTCCACAATTAACATGCATATGAGTCATTCCACCCATATGCATCCCAAGCTATGAATTCATCACTATAAACAAGTTTAATCACTACCAAATAAGTAAAAAAGGTCTAGAACACGAATCTCTACCTCAATTTTGGTTTATTTGAGTCTGGATCGCCCGAATTCCACTTTTCCTTCTCTCTCCTCTTCTCCTCTCGTTCTCTCTGATGAACCCATTTTATATGCATTTTTGGTATGTGTTCATCCATTATTTTAATGGATTTTAGAGTGTTTGAGTTATGTTTTATTTGATTAAGATGTGTTTTTAATATTTTATCGTGTTTTGGTGTATTTTATGTATTTTGGTATGTTTCGTAGGTTCTTGGAGCATTTTGGCCCAAACAAAGATAAAAAAAAGGCTAAAACCAACATCCAATAGCATTACACAGCTAAAAAACACTTTCTACAAGCCATGGCCACACAAATCATGTCCATGATAGGTGAAATTTGCTATTTTCGTCGAAGATCTCGTCGTAGTTGTATAATAAATCGCCACCGGCCTTCAAAAATACCTTGGGTGCTGTCGCCATGGCCACGGGTTTTAATGGTCATGGCCTGTGTCGACGACATTTTCTCTTTTCTTTTTATTTTATGTATTTTTTAATGTAATAATTAAGGGAGTATATAAGTGCCATGTTTAGGTTAAAGTTAGGGATTCAGAACTATTGGGGAGTCGTTCTTGGCATCCCAAGAACCCTAGTTTCAATTTTAGACCTTTATTCTATTATTTTTCTTTTTCTTAAGGATTGTTTTGTTTTATTTATTTTAATTCTTATTTTTTCTTTATTTATTTAATTTATCTTCCGTTATTTGCTTAAACAATAAGAGTGCGATCCTAGGTTAGAGATTTCAAACCAGGTATCAACAAGTAGGGATCGACTTTGACTAAACCTTTTACAAGTTAGTTAAGTTTATAAATATTATTTTGAGAACATTAATGCAATAAAAATGCCTTATCACTCTATCTAGAAAGGAACTAGCACGTGAATGACATTGAGGGTTAAGGTTCCTCCCATTCTTTTTATACTTCGCCCAAAAGCATAATTAAAATACCTTTTCGAGTCTGTCCCGATACCTCACAACATTAACCTTAGTATGGCAGATTCTAACATTCCTTTGGGATCAGGCAAGTAAATCCTATTTGATTTATGAAGGAAGTACCCATCGGGGCTATTTTCTTGAAATTAAAAGTCCCGGCATAGTTCACATAAATAAGATAATCATTTTGGGGGGATTTTTGTTACCCCAATTTCCAAAAATTCCATCCTACGAACTTTTAGGTTTTTCGAGATTTTAAAACCCAATTTTCACATTTGGAAATAATGGGAATTAATTTTCGTGTTTTTTTTGACCAAATGGGGGGTATTTGTTATTTATAGTAACTTAAGTAATCCTTTATAAAGGTGTAGATGGGATAGGTTACAATGTAAATTGATTTGTATTTGTGGAATGATGACTAATAATATGATATTTTGAAACCGATAGCATATCATTTTGGAAAAGTACTTCATACCCACATTGTATGGTACCCAAGAAGTTCAACTCCCTCGATAAAGGCGAATTCTTCAGATCAACAACTCTTTGAACTTTTGGGTGCGGGCATGGAGAAGTCACGTGCATGGTTCTAGTCATTTGGAATTAGGGACTTTACAACTTATGTCATCAATCTACTTGGTTTAATGTCATAAATCTATTAAAAAATATCTAGTATTAGGTTTTAAATCATTGTTGTCCCTCCATTTTAAAGACATATTCAACCCAAAATTGGTTTTCCCCAATTCTAGGCTTTAACATAATTTGCATGATTTCATCAAATTCTTACATGTTAATCCAAAAAAAACAAGAAAGAAAAGGGTGAAGAATCAATGGAACCTACTTGTTGGAATGATTCTTGATATTTGAACGAGCTCAAAACGCCCCCAAAATCTCCTCCAAGCTTCCCTTGTCTTCTCTTTCTCTTAAGCTCTCCAACGCAGAGCGAAAGCTTTAGAACGTAACGGTGAGTTTTTCCCCTATTTATATTTTTGCTAGTCAATGACCTAGTCAACCATTGACCCAATCAATAATTAACCTCCAGGGTCCCAAACTCGGGGGGAAGGGAAGGGCCAAAAATTGGGTCAAAAAAAAAAAACCAAAAAAAAAAAAAAAACCAAAAATAAGTGCCTTCACAAATGACCGCTCAAACGTAAAGGGATAATCGTACAAAAGTCAACAATCGGGTCAAACGGGGACCTCGAATCGGGCCCAAGTACGATCAAAATGCTCACATTGACGGCTACACTACCGTCCTGATAGTTACATTCCCATAGAATGACTATCTCTCAAGACTACCCAAATACGAGTCCTTACATTCCGGAACTATTGGGGAGTCGTTCTTGGCATCCCAAGAACCCTAGTTTCAATTTTAGACCTTTATTCTATTATTTTTATTTTTCTTAAGGATTGTTTTGTTTTATTTATTTTAATTCTTATTTTTTCTTTATTTATTTAATTTATCTTCCGTTATTTGCTTAAACAATAAGAGTGCAATTAGGTTAGAGATTTCAAACCGTATCTCTGTGGGATCGACTTTGACTAACCCTTTTACAAGTTAGTTAAGTTTATAAATATTATTTTGAGAGCATTAATGCAATAAAAATGCCTTATCACTCTCTCTAGAAAGGAAGAACGTGAATGACATTAAGGGTTAGGGTTCCTCCCATTCTTTTTATACTTCTGCCCAAAAATAATTAAAATACCTTTTCGAGGCTCCGACTCCAAATTAGCCCAATTACTGTGAAAACGCTCTATTTGATGAGTATATCACTATATTGATATTAGTTTTCCCAATTAAATATTCCATCCCAGGTCTATCTTCGTTTGGATGATTCCGTGTTTGTTTGGCATCTATTTTATTTATGTTTTATTCCTTTATAAAGGTCTGTGGATAGTTACAATGAACTGATTTGTATTTGTGGAATGATGACTAATAATATGATATTTTGAAACTGATAGCATATCATTTTGGAAAAGTACTTCTATACCCACATTATATGGTAGAAAAAGGCAAATAAGATAGCACCCGTAGTGTATATTTTCTTTAGATACTTATTATCAACTCTTTGATCTTTTGGGTGCGGGCATGGAGAAGTCACGTGCATGGTTCTAGTCATTTGGAATCAGGGACTTTACAACTTATGTCATCAATCTATTTGGTTTATGTCATAAATCTATTGAAAAATATCTAGTGAGGTAAAACGTTGTTGTTCCATTAAAGCATTGAGCCAGATTTTCTCACTAAGTCTTTACTTATGTTTCTCATTGTTCATCCTGGCTTCCAACCCATTCATTTCGTTGAACTGGCTCTCCAATTTCATTGGTCTCCAAGATGCAACACTTTATAACTTTTTTCAAACTCGCAATATGACACCATCCAACTTAAATCTTTACCTTATTTTTTTTCATTAAGTGCTTTCTTCTGACTTTATAGGGATAATGTAAGGACCCGTGTTTGAGGGGTTCTTGGAGTTAGCCTTGAGTAAGAGACATTGTCTTAGAGAATGAACATCAGAGGGGGGGGGGGGGATAGTGAGGTGCTAGTCGAATGGAGAATTTTGACTATACTTGGGCTAAATTTGGAGTTTGAGGCCCTGAAGGGTATTTTGGAAATTTCACATATATTTAAATATCCCAATTAACATTTATTTGAGGATTTTTATTTTAATTATGAGTTGGGCTTAATAAAACCATGGGCTTTGGGCTATAAACTGCTGGGCTTCAATTAATCAAAACTATGTCATTTTAATTAAGAGGGGTTTATATAAAAAGGTGGAGCTCTAAGGATTAGGGTTCTTGATCCTTGTAACCCTTGTAGCCGTCACGAGAGAGAGAGAGAGAGAGAGCGGCCAGAGAGGGAGGGAGACGATCCAAGGCCGACGATCTAAAGTTCCTGCTGACGACGGGAGACCGGAGGCGTTGAGGTAGCTAGGATACAACGATCTGTTGTATTCCCAAATTCTTGAGGTGGGGATTTCTTGTTAGCCCTTGCACCTTTCTCTTTCACAAATTCTGGGATTGGGTCATGGATGAGTCCTGGAAATTTAGTAGTGGATCCTTCGTGACCTTTCTCTTCCCCCCAAATTCTGTAAATGTGATGTTGAGTATATACATACATACATATATATATATATGCGTGTGTTGGTTTATTGTGAGATTTTCAATATAGATATCTGAGGAAGAATTGATTTGGATGGTTTGGGTTTGTCTGGATGGATAGTTGGGCATGAGTGTAGAGGCTAGAATTGAAAATAGGCCTTGTATTCTAGGTTTAAAACCTAATAACTCACAAACTAACCGGAATTTGAGGTGGGTTCTTTAGAGAGAAGTCTTTAGAATAACAAAACAAAGAAAACTGTGCAAAAACATGACTACACGCCATATTGCATGCCATATCCCCATATGGCGTGCAGGTCCAAATACTCTGAGAATTTACCCCAGACTTCCCTGAGATGTGTAGAAGGTAGGGAGCCAAAAATACCCCTGCACATCATATGGCCCATGTGACATGCACCTTTCATTTTGCCTCTTTTGGCTGCCCCATTTAGCCAGAAGTCCCTTGTATGGAAAATAAAGTGATTTGGATAATGTTCATGAGTTGAATTTGTCTAAAAACTTGCCAAAACAGTTCAAAAACACCTAAGTTGGTAAAACTGTAAACTGTGAATGTTAGTGAGAATGTTGTTGCACTGCATGAGCTGAGTGCACTGTTGATTTACATTAATATGTCTGAGTTATGCTTGCTGAGTTGCATTAACGCGTTTAAGTTATGTTCACTGAATTACCTTGTATTGCGATGAGATAAATTGCTGGGTTACTTTGTACTGAGTTGATATGTATGCATGAGTTGCATTACTAAGTTACACTTGCGTTTGAGCTGTGTTTACTGAGATGTACTTGAAATGTACTTGCTGAGATACCGTGAACTTGTGTTTGAGAATGAGTACCTAAATACTTGTGGGTTGAGCTGACTTATGGGCTAGACGTAACTACTGGACCCCTTTGAGATTTGGCCAGGACTGTGGTCCTGAGCCTTGGTGTAGCACTCATGACGGTGGGCTAAGTCTGCACCTATTCCTGAGGGTAGGTATGGCGTCTGAGGAGGTGATGGCCATATCTAACTCGGGTGGAAAATGTTGCATTGGTGACCATGCAAAATTTGCCTGGATGTGGTATGTCACGTCGCCGTGGTGGCGGGGTGTCCTCTGCCCCCCAGTGTGGGCACAGGTAAATGGCGTGTTACTGGGTGATGTTTGCTGCTTTAGCTTTAGGCACGACACGAGTACAAGTATACACTTGTCATGCATATTGTAGAGTGGGACGGGTCTGGGGAGACTGGAACCCTACTAAGCTGTGGTTTGCTCATCCCCTCCTATAAACTGTTCTTTTGCAGGGTCTAGCAGGCGGTAGGTGGAAGAGCTGTGGTGGTAGGCTACTGAGGCCGAAGACTTTATATTAATTTCATTGTTTTTGTGGATTTGTGCTTTTATGGTTTGGATTGTTTGTAAACAGAACATATTGTGGTTTGATGGGACTTTTTCCCCAATGGAGTTGTAATGAACTTTGAGCCCCTTTGAAATGTAATAAATTGAGTTATGGTTATTGTTTGATTTGTGGTTGTGTGCGTGGTTTGGGAGCAGGAGCATGCCCCGTGGCATGTTAGCCTGGGTGTATAAGTTTGGGATGGCACCCATGTCATAAGTATTTTTTTAGGTGTTTGCACCAACCCCTTGACCCTTCGGGTGCGGGCATGGGCAGTCACTACCCATTTCCAAGTGAAAGGAAATTGGGGCGTGACAGATAACACTCTATTTGGCTCCAAAATTAATTTAAATGCTTTTATATCCTTTGTTCTTAAACTAAAAACTACTAAATTAACTCCATCTTCGAGCTAACTCCACAAAGATCATTCTATAAAGTTATCTGGTTATTATAATCTTGATTTAATAACTTAGAAAGACTTAATTAGTTCTTTTTAACTTAGGGGTTAATGTAATGACCCGCGTTTGAGTTTTTAAACAGAAATGTGATCGCCAAACAAAGCGTTTTAACTATAATTGAGCTCGATTTGGAGTCCAATTGGAGTTTAGGTCCTGTAAGGGTAAAGTTAGTATTTTAAGGAATAAAATGAAGTATAAATAGAGAAAAGAGGGGAAAAACTCTTATTTTACTTTTGTGGAGGGTGAGAGGTGAAGAGAGAGAAAGAGAGAGAACATTTAAGGAGAAACCAAGAGCTTGTAAAGGGAATTGGAAGATCCGGACTCAAATCGCCCAAATTTGAGGTATGAATTTATTCTTCTCACTCATATGTCGTTGATTATGCTTGATTATACTTGTTAGACATAGGAATTAATCTCAAAATCGTGGAATTTGGATCTTGACCCCAAGTGTTGAAAAAAACCCAATTTTGGGTTGAATCTTATGACTTGAGTGCATAAGACGTGATTAAAACATAATATATAGTATTGGGTATGAGTTTTATAAGATTTCAGAGGGTCTAGGGGTTTTATGACCGTGTATGACATGAGGGTTGAGAAGTCAACTATGGAAATCTAGATTTAAATCTAGATGATTAGAATCTAAAATTTAATATGTGTATTTTTCTTGTTACCGTGCAATTTAGAGGCGTTAAGGATGCATTTTGGGGTATATATTGTGGCTTGTTGAGTTAAAAGGGTATTTCTAGGTATCAGAGGGTCGTTAGGTTGATTCCAGATGATGAAGAGTACCCTGGGTGAAGTAGAAGGGTTGAAGGTTCGAAGGGTTGCAGCGAAGGTTCGGAGGGTCGAAATGTCGGCAGGTTGAAGGGTCGAAGGTCAAACCTTCGAGTCAAGTCTTCGAGGAATATCTTTGAGTCTTTGAGGTAGATCTTTGAGTCTTCGAGTTTGAGCTTCGAGTTTCCGGATCTAGCAGGTCTGCAGCTTCGGGTTAGCAGTTCCAAGGTACAGCAGGACCATTTACATTATAAACCATTATGCCTAAGTATTATACAAAAGTTACAATGTAAATAACAAAATACCCCCCTTTTGGATTCAAACAAAAATACTAAAAAAAATCAAATTCTCACTCATTCAAAATGTGAAAAATGGAATTTTGTGTAAAATCTCAAAAATATTCAGTTTTTCGTAGGGGTGACTTTTGGAAAGTAGGGTTAGACCTCTCAGAAAAATTTCCAAAAATCAGATTATCTTAGTTATGATATGGGGAGCCAATGCCGGAACTTTTTATTTCAAGAAAACAGCTTCTACGAAAATCCTCTCTTTTGGTCAAGACTTGATGATAAAGTTGTGAGCTCTAGTGGTCATGTGAGCCTACGAGGCTACCTTAATAAGCATGGGAGGCTATTGTTAAGGGCCTAGGAGGTGAGATTTGTTCAGAGCCCAAAAGGTTACTGTGCCTGAGAGGTAATATTGTGCCTGAGAGGCATTGTTGTGCCTGAAGGGCAGTACTGTGCCTTGGGAGCCATATAGTGCCTGAGAGGCAATGTTTGAGATTACCTGGGGGTTTTCTTTGCATTTTAATGTGTATACATAATTGAAATGGTGATGTATATGTAGCATTACACAAGCACATACCTACACTAGTTTATAAGTTGGGATGGGTCAAGGAGACATGATCCCTACTGAGTTGTGGTTGCTCACCCCTCCTGTTGTATTTGTTTGTGTTTGTTTCAGGTGCTTACAAGAGCTAAGAGGTTCGCCAGAGGTGAAGACCTTGTGTGTCTTTATTTATTTTGTTGGATTGTAAAAAAAACTATATTTGTAACCCCGTGGGGGAAAGAACATGTATGTATATGTGTTTATACTGTGGATTGAAATGAGATTTCTATATTCGTGTGTTGTGTATGGTATGGATTAAGGACAACGTTCGTGCTAAGGTCCCTTTCTTGATGTTCTCACCAACCCTTTGTCCCTTCGGGTGTGGGCATGAGAATTCATTAACTGGTTTCTGCGGGTCAGAAATCTGGGGCATAACAGTTAGCTTAAGTTTATTTTAAAGAAAAATTTCACTTTCTTATGGAGGTTCGATCATCTTCTGGTCTGCTAGATACTTCTCCATACTTAGCTATATCTGATACTTAATTGTTTTTCTTCACAGAAGTAATTAGACGTTTTGTTAGAAAATATGAGGTTTTTCCCAAATTTCACTTGGAACCCTAGATTAAGGTAAAGTATACAAGTGTTTAAATTTTGACAAATGTTATTTAATTGACTTGCTTGAGTGTTGATTTGTATGTGGGTGTTGTGGGAACTCTTTATTGTTGGTCCTATCGATATGACTTGTTAGGATGTGGATAAGGGGTATTTTTTATGAAAACCCAAATGATGTGACCTAAATTTATGTTTTGTTAAATGTGATAAGTATGTTGTGTTTGAATGTATTGTTAAAGTCATGTTTCGCCTATGTGGATGATGATACATATTTAAATTTGGTATGATGCATGTGGATGGTTATTAAGCCTATAATGTGATTGTGACGAGTTGGTTTGGATAGTTAGTTAAAGCTCTTAAGCTGGAGTAATGGGGGGATGATTTATTGGCAGGATAAGGCTTGAGATGGAGTATTGGAAGGTTGGACATTAACATGTTTGGATAGTTTCTTTATAATTTAGGGGTGTGACATGGGTTTACTTGTTGTCTATGTAGGTCAACCTATCATTATAATGCTTCTTTGGGATTTATTTTCGTCATAGCTAGGTCGAATTGCCAAGTAAGTGGCTTGACATGGCATCTATAAGTAGCAATTTCTTCACTTACCAAACTATATGAGTCAACCTGCCAACTAACTTGGTAAATTTGGTCACCATGCATGAAAGGGTAAGTTAACTTGCTTGACTTAGCTTTCAATTGTTGAATAGTTATGAGGCTACTATGTCAATCTACATGACTTGTAGGTTGACCCATAAATGTTTTAACACTCAATTTTTGATTTGAGACACCTAAAACAACCAACAAACAACTTTATAACATATCAAACTTGTAAAGTGAGTTAACACACACATGTTTTTAAATAATTGATTAATAACATGGAAGTATGCAAATTCAGAGTTAAGTTTTGTAATTGTCAAAATATTTAATTATTTTTGGTTTAACAATTCACCAAACAACAATAACAAGAATAATGATAATAATAATAATATTTCCAAATGAGAAAGAATCTAAAAATTATAATTTTATGAGAATTAAAAAAATACAATAATAATAACTTTTATAAAAAATTATTCCTTTTTATTCTCTTTTTTTTCCTCTTCCCTTTTTTTGTTTTTCCAAATGTTCATATGAACAAATGCGGGCAATAGTGAGAGCGTGACTGGTGGAAGGATACAGAGGCAGAGAGCAGTGCTCGTGTTTGTAAAACATAATATTTTAATAAAATAATAAGTATTTATTATGCTATTTTATGTTTATAATTAAACTATTTTGATCATATATTTAGAAAATATTATTTGGTAGCATGTATAATAATTATATGAATTTCAATTAAATCTCACATTTTCATAATATAATATTTACTTATATTATATATATATTAGTTTAAGAAAATAAATATGTTATTTTATTAAGTTTTATAATGAGGTGTTATTTTACCTAACTATATAGCTATTCCAATCATTGTATTTAATTATATTAAATAAATAATTTCTTGCTTAAAATGTTGAATCTAAATCAAATGGAATACAAATTTGAATTTATCACATCAAAATTTATTAAGAGTTGTAAAAGACAAAAATTGCATAGCTTATGCTTAAAGAAGATACACTAGCACAATTTCTGAAGGCTATCTTCAAAAATTCATAACTTTAGTTATGTAACCATAAATAACTTAAAATTATACCAAAGTATTCCAAATTAGTCATATACCTTTGGTAAAAATATCATCCTCGTTGGATAAGCCCATTAGGAGAAAACAATTAAATAGTACACAAAGGTTTAGTATCACGCCCATAATTTTTAGTCTCACTTAAAAATTAAATAAATTTTGATATGCAAGCCCAATAGACTTGGAATTGGTTTCAAAATATAGATACTTTAGTTAGAAATCTATCTCAAGTGGTCATATTAAAGTTTATTATGAATCCAGAAAGTTATAGTCAAAATAGTAGGCAATGCACCTATGTGACTTTTGTGATCAAAAGAACCTTCAAAGTCAAATAAATCCTAAAAATTCAAAAATGGGAGGGACAAAGGGGCCACATGGTAGATAATAAGGGGATAAGAATCAAATAATTTGAAAATAAGAAATTTAGGAAAGAAGATAAGGTATTAAGGATAAAAACTTCACCTACCACACCTACCACCTACCATCCTTGCCCTATATAAGGAGTGTCTTGCTTCCCCTCTTAATGCATAAATTACCTCAAGCCATAACATGAAATTCTCTATAAAAACACTCCCTCAAGCCATCCTAACACCTCAAACACTTTATTTAAATCCTTTTTTGTTTTTGGTACTTACCAAGTATCGAAGTTCTACAAAAGGTAATACTCAAGATTGTGAAGTTACTTATTATTTATTATATAAGATCTATATAGTTGGTTTTACCACCTTATATATATATATATATTATTTACATGATTGGTTTTTCCACCTCATATATGTTATTTATATGGTTGGTTATACCACATTGTATATACATACAAGGTTTGCCTTACCACCTTATATATATATATATATACACATGTAATTATTTTAAATTACGTTATTTTCATCTTAGCATTTTCATTATATAATTAAAGTGAAAAAAATGAAAATATTAACTTAATATTTTTATTTTTAAGGTTCTAAAGCGAAGGATCGTAAAGAACAACTTTCATAATGAATTCCCCTGACAATCGTCCTTCTTCTTCCACAACCCCAATTTCTAATGTTTCAACATCACATTTACCCCCATCCTCATCCCCTCTAGATCTTCTCTTTCCACCCATGTCTAAATTTCATAACTCATCATGGCTAAAGTGGAAGATAAAAAAGAAAAATAAGCTTAATGAACGTTTTTTCCATTCACCCGATACGGAAAGTGAATCTTATTTAGAAACTCTCAAAGAATATAATATAATTATTTCACAACTTAAGGCTTATGATGTGTGAGATCGAAATAGGAGATGAAAATGAAACCGAAATAGAAGATAGAACCTAAATTAAATATCCCGCCCTACGAGCACGGTATCTCCAATTGCCTATTGAAAGATATAAGTTAAGTATAGTATTTTAAAATATATGTATATCTATATTGGTATGTGTAATATTTATTTATGAGTAAGGTTAATAAAAGGAATAAATTAAAATAAACTCAATGCTAATTTAGTATTTTGATATTTTTTTTTAAGGTTTTAAGACATGTAGAACACCAAAAGGATTATAAGAGTTTTCTTTTCTTCATTCCCACTTTTCTCTTCCTGCTTCTCTTGTTTTATTTCCATGTAATTATTGTTGTAAGAGTTTCATATTTCTTATTCTTTTATTTCAATTTTATTGTTGAGAACATTAATTTCTTTTTAATCTCTATTAATAATCTATTTTATTGATTAGGGTATATAACCATTTTGATATTCGTAGTTATCTTTGTCAACCTTGAATGTTTTATTTAGGTTTCATGCTATATTTCATGTTATTTATGTTAAAGTTGTTACAACCCCTTATGTTTGGACAAAGTAAGTTTACGATGAGTGGTTCCAAAAAGACCTCCAATACATTAGGTAAACAATATCATTGGAGAGTGTCAATCCATGTTATGTTATGATATGGTATCTGAGTAGTTAACCTGGAGCATGATGTTATGATACGATGTCCAAACATAAATCTTATATGTTATGATTCCCTTGTGAAATGTTGATCATTATTGATGTGCAAATGTCATGAAATCTGTTATGGTATTTCCCGTGTTTAATGTCCTCGTGATTTTTTTTAATTACCATACCCCCTTATGTTTACCTTTATCGGGTTATTTGAGCTCACCTTTTTTATGATTTCTTTTCCAATCCCATGCAATTGAAGGAATGGAGAAACTAGAATAAAGAGTCGAGACGTGCTTCGAAATAAAGTTGTGTGAATTTAAAGATTTATTAAGTTTGATAACTCGTGTGCTTTGTTATATAATAATGGGTTAATAACACTTAATCTCTAAACCCCTAAACCTTAAAGATCTTTGATTGAAATTTTTAATAATTAATGGTTTGTTTGATGAAATAATTAATTTGTTCCGCTAACGTACCTGATTTGAAAGTCCTGAATTTGAGGGCATTATAGTGTTAGGAAGAACAGAGGCAAAGGTGGTGAGTGTCGTTGCTATTAGGCGATGTTGGTTGATCGCAGGCTCGATCAGGCGAGGTGGCCAAGTTGCAAGTGCTCGAATGTGTAACAGTAGTGGCTAGTGTCATTTTTATAGGGTTGCGGCGGCACTTTAGGCGATGATGTTAACGATTGGTGTATTAGCAAAGGACACAACCATTGGATGTGGGCAGCGCTAGCTCCAAGGCCAAGAAAGAAACTTAGGCCTTGGTTTGGGCTCCAATTGTTTGCCCAAAAATAAGGGCCATAGAGCATTAGTAGTCTAATTAATAATAACTGTTTCAATAAATTTGCTTACATAAAATGATATTGGCTATAAATTATATTTGAAATCTATGTTTTAATTACAAATTTTGTTAAAATTTCAAACTTCGAGTCATTAGCGAGTTAAATTTGACTAGTCGGTGCCTCAAAGTTTGGAATTTAATAAAATTTTCAGTTAAAACATAAATCTTGAGTTAAATTTATGGCCAATATTATTCCATATATAAAAATTTATTAAAATATTTATTTATTCCACTACTAATGCTGTTATCTAAGGAGGGACTTAATAATGACCCAAAAATAAAAGTTCTTTTCTTGGTTTAATATGTAGATATTTATTATGTAAGAGATAAGATTCCCCGTTTGAATTTCACATTGAGTCTCCTAAAATCTTGGAATGGCCCTGGATATGAGTGTTAGGCCGAGCAAACATAGAATAGTAGAGAGAGGGAGACTTTCACTATTTTATTTTTCAAAAGTTTAACATTTTTTTTCAAACTAAAATCAAATATGCTTAAATTTATAACAAATGGTTCATTAAAAATAAAAATCAAATATGCTTAAATTGGTAAATAAAGTATTTGAATATATATTATATAATATACATTTAAACAAAATTTAATAAGAAAAACACAAATTTTCAATTTCGGCTTGAAGAGGGTCCAAAAAGTTCATGCCTTTGAATGGATTAATATGTCATACAATATCAAAGGTATTTTATGAGGAGCAATATTTGGGATGGGTCACCCCTACCCCAAATTCATCCCATGTAAGAAAAACTCATTACAAACTCGTGACAAGCCAGACAAACTTGTCCCAAACTTGTGTGAAATCTGATTCTATTGACTAGAAACTCATCTCAATAGGTTTGGAGCGGGGTGGGTAAAATAATTGGGTTGAGACAGAAAACCCACGCACACATCAGAGTAAAGCAGTATTGTCAATTGTTGAGTGTGTTTTTCGCGTAAAGCTTCAAACAAGTCCTTTTTCCCTAGGTGTGGAGTAACATTTTCCTCGGTAAATTATGCCAGTAATTATACAACTTTGATGAGTCATTCAACTTTCATTTTTGTTCCTCATACATTATCGACGTTAAAACAAAATAATAATAATTATTATATTACTAAACTATAAATAATGGTTTGTGTAATAAACTATCAGGCTAAAATTATTCACATAAATAATAGTTATTCATTCATACATACATATATATATATATATATATATATATTGATATATACAATAAAGGAAAATAAGCAAATAAAAAAGCTAAAATGTCATGAACATGAGTTTTATAAAACATGTAAAAAATAACAATGACCAAAATCTATGTTCACTATAAATTTTATTAAAATTTCATATTTAGAATCATTAGCCAATCTACATCAACACTTATGAATTAGACTTTTTTTTATTAATATACATATGTCATACATGATAAAAAAAATAAGGAAAACATTGAAGCAAAAGCTTATTATTAATTCAAATAATTATTTAGAAACATATTATTTATAAATAAATAAATAATAATAATTAAATTAATATTTGGGTTCAAGCATAATAAAAATAAAATAAAACCTAATAAATATATAATCAAATTTTGAATTTTATTTAGTTAGATTATTTATTATTATTATTGAAATAAAATAATTGTTATCATTTTTCAATTTAATAATAAAATAATTTTATGTTTATTATTTTATGTCAGTTAATTTACTTATTTTCTTTTATTGTATTAATATATATTTTAATGAATAATTATTATTTATAAGTATACTTCTAACTTGATTAGAAATGATAATGGGTCGGGGTTTAGGCAGGAATGTCCGACACAATCCTGACCCGAAAATATATAGTCATATTCGAATCCAATTTGATCCGGGGTTTAGGCAGGTCTGGTTGGGCAGGTTGACATTTTTTATTTTATATTTATTTTTAAGAAATTTGAGTTGAGACGGGTTAGATAAGACCCGAGCCCGACGCAATTACTTATCGGGAACCGATTAAATCAGATCGAAACAGTCCGAATGAAAGCAAGTAGGGATAGATCAAGTTCATTTTGTTGTCCCTTATCATCTGGTTTGCATAACCTTTCATTCTCACCCGAGTTTAAGTCAAATTTTTTTTTTACTTATAATACAGATTTATGATTTATGATTTAAAAAATGAAAAAATAACCGGAATATGTCAATTCGGTAGAAACTTTTTGATTCAAATGAAAAAAAAAAATCAATAACCTGAGAGGAATCTACAACAAAGTTAAATGACCACGTGCATGATTTAGCCACATTTTTTCCGGGTGGGTAGTGGGCCAGAAATAATCTCAGAGCCACACAGATTTATTTTATGGCGTTTGGAGCTTCCATGCTCATCGTCTTTATTGTCCTCCCTCTTTTTGGTTGCCTTTAGTATCCCAATAATTAACGATGTTGGCCTTCTTGTCAAAAAACAGGTAAGTTTCAGACCAAAAGACTGTTGTGCCTCTTCTCAATCAATCCCCTTATTTTCTGAATCTCATCATTACTCCTAAAATTAATCCGGTGTATTGCACGTCTGATTGAATGATAATTTAGGAGAATGATCAAACGTCACCCAATCAAACCACGGCGGTTATTATTGTTGAAAGTTAAAAAAATATTTCAATTAATTTTAACTAGTAATTATTTATTCAAATAAAAATGAATATAATTATATTTAAATAGTTATAAACCGTGGAGGGACAAACTTTCTTCCATTAATTTGACATTTAAAAAAATTAAAGTCAACGAAATGATAAATAGAGTATTTTTACATACATAATGTAACTGTACATAAAACTTTTTATATAAATATAGTGCCATGTGCAACTATATTATAAATTTATTATTTGAATATTAGTATTTTTATTAATACTAGTCTAGAACGCAAGTGCTACAAGCATGTGTAATGTGTTAAATTTAATGTATTTTTATATAAAAGTTTTATGTGTATTTTATATTTTAGAATATCTAAAGCATACAAATCAGGGGTGAGCATCGGTCGGTTCGATCGGTTTGTATATAATTTTTAAACCAAACCAACTAACAATAAATGTTAAAAACCATCGGTTTTGGTTCGGTTCGGTTCATCGATTTGAATCAATTTTTGAATTTTAACGTCAAATAAAAAAATACATTCATTTTAATTCTTAAACATTATCACCAATCGGCTAAGTTTACGACATGTAAATCAATGTAGTGAAAAATGAGAAGTGAATGTCAACTTTTCCCTTACTTTGAAAAGGGGAACAGGAAAAAAGGGGGAAGAAAAGGGGGGGGGGGGCAAAAAAACAAAAACAAAACACAAAACCGCTTGGGGGGGGGGGGGTAGGTTAACCAAACCCCCAAAACCGTGAACCAAACCAATAGCATCGGTTTTCTAAAAATAAAAATCAAATAAACCAATATAATTTTAAAAACCAATTTTTTTCGGTCCAAATGGTTTGGTTCGGTTCGGTTCATCGGTTTGGTTTGGTTCTTGATCACCCCTAATACAAACCATATTGTAAGTATAATAATCAAATATGAATTCATCCTAATGTTAATGAAAACATGATTCAATAATAATTATAAACTATTAATAAAATCCATATTTGACTTTTAAAATATCAATTTTGGTTGCATATTGGAAGAGAAAACGGCCTATGTACGTTTAAGTTAATTATTTAAAAGTCAATAAATTTAAGTAATATAATGAGCCATAACAACAGATATATAATTTTAAAAAGACAAAGAATTCTAAGTTAATCAAATAAACAAAATTCTAATAAAATGTGATATATATAATTTAAATTCTCGCTCTGAGGTACCAAGAGTAGCTTAAATAATATTTATTGAATAATACACTTTTAACACAGCATATTTATATACAACAGCAAATAAAAATGTTTAAAGTTTCAGAAGACACAAATTACACAAGACACAAGAGAGAGACCACTACAGGTTACAGTTATGGCAGAGAGAAATATGCACATAGACAAAACAAACCGAAAGAGGGCCGGACCTGAGGGGCAGGCCCAAGAGGCCGCCGCCGTGGACCCGTGGTCACTCGGACGCCAAGGCGCTCGGAGATGAGATCCCTTCGCTATCACCATCCTCTTCCCCCTCTGCGCCATGCCTCCATCTCCGTCCTTTTGTCTTCTTCGATAGTGTGAGGAAACTCTGGGCAAGGACAAGGGTGCCTAGTACCGCCAGTGGCCCAGATGTAACCTCAAGTTCATGTTTCTCATTTTCTAATCTAATGCCATATCGTCACCTCCCTTCCCCGATTTATGTTCCTCGACAAATGACTATGCGTGGCTCTATACTAGCAGCCATACATACCCTGATCCCTCAAATGGAGGCAGTTACCTGTTGATGCCTGTGGCTAATTTTAATTCCCCTCATCTTAGTGGAAGTAGCGTGGAGCATGGTGGTATTCAACAGTGCAAACCTCTCCCTTCCGGAACACCCGCAGGTTTTGGAAATTTTACCCGTGCAACTGGTTTTGCTATCGATGCTCCTGATGTTGTTGGAAGTCCCTCATAACTTGGTTGTCTTCCTTGGTATTAGTCATCAATTTGCTTTTTCTTTTATGGTGTATGTATTATCTGATCCAGTAGTCATATGTCAACTGTCAACAGTTTAACATACGTCTTTGTTATTGTCTGAATTTAAAATATGCTTGAATTTATGTAGTGCACATTAATAGTAGATTGTATATATAACTGATAACTGCATCATCCAACATGTTAGATGTATCTTTATGACAGGACGAGACATCTGAAATTTGAATTCAGAACCCAAGGGACCTTCTAGGTACGCAATCTGCACCTTACTACAACATTCCAGGGCCGATGCCTAATGCGCTATTCAATGCTGTTGCAACTTAGTCATCTCACATGCAATTTCCAGGCCACTACCATCAACCTCCACAGCCCGCTGCCCTTGCCAACCTTCGCCACTTGGGATCTGCTATGGGATGTAACGTAGGAGTAGGTGTTACTGCGGCAGCTGCTGGGGCTCAAGTTGTTGCTCATCAGCAGCCCTAACTGGGTCATCTTAATTGGACAACCAACTTCTAGGAACGAAAACATTAGTTGATCCTTTTCTTGTCAGGATGGGGCCAGCAGTTAAAGGTTCCTGTTTTTCCTATTAAATAAACGAACTCCATATTATCTTTTATCCAATGCAAATTGTTTGCTTAATTAATTGGCATCATACTAATGATCTCATGACTGTGTGTGATGGTGACCGTAGGCTGGACTGCTAAGAAGAACTGTAATCGTATGATTTGGGACCCATTCTCAGTCAGGAACACCTTGAAAGTTCCTCCTATTGTTTCCAATTTGTGGACCGTCCTCACGGATTCCTATTTAAGCCTGCTAAAAATAAAGTTTTACTTTTACCAAGGTTGTCTTTCAAAAAGATTGTGTATGGTTCCATTCAAAAACATAATCTTTCGATTGTCAGTTTTCCTTTTTTTTACCCTTGCATCTAGAGTCTGTTAGTATAAAATTTGAATCCCTCTCTCCGCTGTCTTACTGGCGTCCGAGATATTTTTAAGAACGATGAATTTTAATCTTACTCCTGGGACACCATCATTTTTAAGTTGTCTTTCTAGTATTCTCTCTTGTTTTCCCGGAAACCAAACAGGGAGGGTTAGATATCGACGAAGGGAAATTGGCTTATAGCATTATTAAATTTAATTAGCAGTAGTGTGTTTCTAAATTGCGATAGATGGCCAGATTTGGGTTCTGGTATTTTATGTTTTTTTAAGGCTTGGGTGTTGTGTTCGATCATTTTCGTAATTTTGAATTGAATGATATTGATGTGGGAAGATGGATTCTTCCAAAGAGGTGTTGCGGATTGTTTGGTTGAGATTGATGGGGAAGATCTGTTCAAATAGGCCTCTAGCAAAATGTGCATTCTGCTTTATAATTATGGAGAAGGGTGGGTACTGGTTAGGTGTCTTTATTTTAATTCTAGATCGATTGAATTTATCATATTGGGGACAGGTTAATGGGGAAAGTTGCTTCAGATAAGTGTCACAAATAGTCCTTCAAAGAACCTTCAGAATGTGAACCAAACATTTCCAACTACTGGTATAAATTATTATGATGTAATTGTGTGTGGAAGGCTCAAAAATAGTTTGGATCGAAATCCAAAGTCAAAGCTTTATATTTTAGGATTTAGGTGTGAATATAATGTGATACATTTTCTTGTCTTTCTCACAATATATATGTGTATATACATATACCCTAAATAATGTCTTATGCTTATTTAGTTTTCATAGTTGATTTTGACTCATCCATCTTTAAACTTTGTCCATTTATTATTTTAACTCATTGAATGATATTGATATTTTACATATGATATGATTTTATTGATATTTTTAGAGTTAACAGATAATAAAGAAAACAAAGAAAAAGTCACTTATGTTTTAGTAATTGATGGAGATAATGATAAAGTTTACATTTTCGAATTAATTAGGTCTGCTCTAATAGTAGCTTTTATTTATATTCGTAATGAGGATGGAAAGTTAGAAGTGATCTTAGTAAAAAATTTCATCTTGAGTTGATGATTATTGTTGATTTTATTTAGTTTATTAATTTATTATCTTTACAATGATAATAAAAAGTTAGAATGCTTCTGATGAAAACTCTCATCTTGAATTGATTGTTTATTATATTTATAATGATGAGAGGAGATTTGAGGATAATCTTAATGAAAATTCTTTCTTCAAATTGATTATTGTAGGTCTTTTTTTGGTTTATTAATTTATTTATATTTGTAATAATAATGAATGGTTATAAGTGATTATAATGAAAACTCTCATCTTAAATCATTGTTGTTAGTATTTGTAGTTTATTAGTTTAATTATATTTATAATAATAGTAAAATGTTAAAAGTGATCATAAAAACTTTCATCTTTAATGGTTCGTTTGTAGTGATGATAGGAGGTTTAGGCATATGAAAATTATTTATTTCAATTTTGTTTTGACACCCATATTTCAATCTTTAATGGGTCAAGTGGACAATAGATCCGGCAGTTGGAGATGAACCAACAAATTTATTAAAAAGGCCGGATGACACCCATGCTCCATGGGCATAGGCTGGATGATAAGCACCTTATTTATCTTTATCTGCAGTTGGGAAAAAGTGTGCACTCCGGAATAATATTTTGAAATCCAAAGCCTCTATGACTGGAAATCATGAATAAATTCTCAATAAGCTATTCCATAATAAATAAAAATGATTGGGCAGAACAACGAAAAAACTCAGCAAATAATTTGGTCGATTGAATGCTAACTTGCAATTACATACAGGTTTTTTGTTGGATGTTTTGTTCTTACTTTACCACGTACGAATGCGTTTCCTCAATGTTGATCATACATGTTTGCAAGGGCATTGACATTGGGACATTAAAGCTAAATTATAGCTAGGACGGTTTGCTGCAAGAGAAGATAGCGCTTTGCTGTCCGGAACAAAAAGAGTGGTATGGAAAGAGCTGGGGCGGGCGTAAACGTGCAAGTAGCAGGTATAAGAGCCCTGAAAACGGAACGGAAAGTTTCTTGTATGGACCTATTCAATCAGATATGGAATGGAAAATCTGCCGCACGCTGCAGTGTTGAAAATCCACTTGTCCCATTTCTGCTTTCCAAAAGAGGAGAGATCTGATAAGGTCATTATTATAGGTTGTGTTCTCTTGCTGCTGGGGCAAAACACATGATGCAAAACAACCCTAATAGGGATGGCAGGGGGGGGGGGGGGGGGGGGGGGGGGGGGGGGGGGGGGGGGGGGGGGGGGGGGGGGGGGGGGGGGGGGGGGGGGGGGGGTCGGGGGGGGGGGGGGGGGGGGGGGGGGGGGGGGGCCGCGCGGGAGGGGGGGGGGGGGGGGGGGGGGGGGGCAAATTACGGGGGCGGGGTCGGGGCAGTCACGGGGGGCGGGTATTTAAAGGCAAAAATGTTACAAAAGGGGGGATACAGTAAAATGTCGGGGGGGGGGGGGGGGGGGGGGGGGGGGGGGGGGGGGGGGGGGGGGAAGGGGGGGGAAAAGGGCGGGGCGGGAAAGCGCATGAATGCCAAGGGGGGGGGGGGGGGGGGGGGGGGGGGGGGGGGGGGGGGGGGGGGTGCCTCCCTAAACCCTAAGAGCATTCACAAAAAAAACTTAATAAAGTTAAAATCTAGTTAAAAATAACTAAAAGATATAAAATAATCCTACAAATTTATAGCAACTTTAGTAATTTATTAAATGACTAATCAAATTTAGTCGATTTACTTAATTGACTAAATATTATTTTATTATTTTCTTGCTCTTTTTCATTGCCTTAACCGTTATTTCTTTCTTATTCTATTTCACCCAAAATCAAAAACCCAATCCTAAAATTCAATTAATTCAAATCCAAGTAAATCCATTTTTTCAACCCCCATGCTTCCCTCGCTGGGAGCGTTGCCATGGGGCCACTCTTCTCCCTCTATTGCATTTATGGCCTCGCCATCGCAGTGCTAAAGATCTGGAAAAGAAGGTAGAGCAAAGACTCGTCCTCGTCCACCACCCTTAAGGTCTACATGGACACCACCAACTCTGGCAGCAACCCTAACAATCCCAGTGCCTAAAAGTACACGAGTCCTCGAGAAGCCCATAGCATCAACCTTTCTACCTTTGACAAATCCCTTCGAAAGCTCACCTTCACCGACCACTAGGAGGCCACCAATGGCTTCCACGATGACACCCTCATTAGAAAGGGCAGGTTTGGGGACGTCTATAATGCCAAGCTCAAGGAGAGTGTATAGATCTGTGTTTTAGGTAGTATTATGAGATGACTATTCAGTGAGAATAAAACTATCTGGACAATAGCCATCGATATGATTATTTTGACAATATTTTAGCCCGATTCAAGATCGGGGTCTTAAAAGTCAATTTTGAGAATTTATTGGATTTTAGGAGTATTTTCAAATGACTTTTTGTAATCATTATTGTTTGAGTATGACAATATTTGGTTGTCGATATGCTTGTCGATATAAACGTTTTGATTGTAATTATATTTGATTTGGAGTTTATGACCCCAAAAATATAAATATTTATTTTAGGGATTTCTTACCGTAGTAATACGCAAAAGTATATAAGATGTGAAGAGATAGAGGACACATTGCATTCTTCCTTTGGGCACCATACGCGTGGGAAAAGGCAAGGATTTGGGAGGTCTGCTTTTAGGAGATTTGAGCCAATCCAATCCACAAAACAAGTTCGAGGTAGGTAATCTTATCCCTCAACATAGTTCAATTGAGTTGTTTATGCTTGAATTGGATCAAACTTACCACTTTTGATATAACCCTAGAAATTAGAAAAAAAGGAAAATCAAGCATAATTGACCAAATTGATGTTTATATGATGTTGCGAATGTGATTTCCTATTTATCTGTGTTATTTTCATGCTAGACAATGAATGAAAAAGTTAGAATTGAGAAATCTAGATGTGGGCGTGTTATTGGCTTAACTTTGATGAAATTACATAAATGTTGCATTTTACTTCGTAAAACAAAGTGTTTGTTCCATAGTTAGGCAATATCACATGATAAGTTGATGCAAATTGGCGAAACCCAAAAGTTGGCAAATTTTGGGCGTGGGACAGAGTAGAGGCCGGAATTTGCAAAAGAATGCAAAATTGGGGCAAAAAAGGGTAGTCGGTCATAGTCAAAAAAAAGGCCCACTACAATTCACGGAGTGTCCTTGGGTTAGCTTAGAAGGTCGGCCGCGATCGGTTTGGCATTCACCATGGCCGACAAAGAGCAAAAACATAGAAAGTGAATTTGGAAAAATCGTCTGTGATCAATTGAGGGCCTGCTGTGATTGAGTATCAACTACTCGCAACTGAACAGTGGCCCACTGCAACTAAAAGTGGCAATTTAACTATTTTAGTTTCATTTCACCTAGAAATGTACTTTAAGGGGGCCTTAAGGATTGTTACCTTAGAACTTATGAGCTATTTAGACATGTTACTGCATCGGGTTTAACATCATAGATGTGTTTTTTTGGTTTTGGGGTTGAGGGCTTATAAGATGCTAGTTAACATTTTGAGAGCCTAGTTAGGCCGTGTTATGAACCCTTATGTTGTGTTTTGTGTTATTTGTGCTATGTTTATCTTGTACATCTGTGTTGATGTGATTTTTGGAACCCTGGAGTCCATTGGACAGATGGTTAGGCCTTGAGCTGACATATTAAAAGGTTGAGCTTGGTTATTGATAGGTAGCTAAGAGCTTTGAGCTGATGTTTGACAAGTGGGTAAAAGCTCTTGAGTTGGTATATGAGTAAGCTCATGAGCTAGAGATGTTATAATAGTGACTCCCCTTACCCACCCAGTGGGACAAGGAATTAGGCTAAACAATAAGTCACATAGAAGATACCACAACAACCACATCAAATGACCACAAGTCAAACCACATGTTTAATAATAATTCAAAACTCTTTTACATTGTTCTTCACATAGAGTTACATTAGTTCTTCACCAAGTAAATTAAACAAAACATGAACAAATCACACGGGCCTCTTCAACCATAAGCTTAGCTACACAGGAACCTCAACTTCAGCCACACATGTTACCACAACCAGTCACATAGACTCTCGTCCTCAGCCACACATGCCCCACATCACCATGTCATATAGAATAATCAAAACACAATATTACAAGTTAACATATCCGTCCATACAGAAAGAACACTCCAAAGGGCATACATACCATATAATACACAATTCAAGATATTATGCCTTAACCCATAACAACACATATATTACACACACACACACACACACACACACACACATATGTATGTATATATAACACAAGCTTTGATGTAATGTAATTAAAAACTAACAATGCCTTGAATTAGGTCATCCCAATGGATGCCTGATAACTATTGTTATAGGCAAACTTCACAAAAGGAAGGTGAATTGCCCACAAACTGCTAAAATCTAACACACATGCCCTCAACATGTCCTCCAATGTCTGATTCGTCCTCTTAGTTTGCCTATTTGTCTTAGGGTGAAAAATTGTACTCATGTTAAGCTTTGTCCCCATAGCCTCATGTAAGTCTGCCCAAAAATAGAAGGTGAACCTTGAATTTCTGTTGGACACAATTGACGACTGTTTTCATGCAATCTCACAATCTCGTTTACATATAGCTAACTCAATGCCCTAATGGAATCCCGCTCTCGAACTGCAAGGAATGGGCTGACTTTGTCAGCTGATCCACATTCACCCATATCATGTCTTTCCTCTTAGTGGTAAGTGGAAGGCCAATCATAAAATTCATCACTATGTGATCTCAGTTCTACTCTACCACAGGCAATGACTGTGAAAAAGAGCGTTTGTCACACACGCACTTCAAATAAAATTTAAACTAAGTATAGCATAGGGCTAACATAGGTCGTTCACTAATCGGAGGACTTATAAAATTTAATTCAACTTATTCTTCAAGAAAAATAAAGAAAAGCTAAGTTAGAAAATTGGGGGGTTTTGTGTGAAATTAAAATAAAATTACATATATAAAGAAAATTAATTAACAAAAGACGCAATTGATTCAACTTCTCACTTCAATTATTATTTATCATTATCTTCTAAAAATATAATAACATATTTAAGGCCTCATAATTCAATTAAACCAAGACACCATGATTATAATTAAATTATGAATTCACACTAGAAATCAGACTTGAACTCGTACCAATCCTAGAAACGATTATGTTTTGCATTCGGAAGACTAAATCAAATACTACGAATAATAATCTTCACATCTCAAAATTAATTAACCGCAACCGCGAATTAACCACAATTAAAAATCATGCTTTAAATAATCCACAATTAATTACAACCGCAAATTAATTGCAAAGAATTTAAAACAGATAAAGGAACGAATTGCAAACCATAGCACATAAATAAATTATTAAGATGAAGAACAAAGATTCAAAATAACAATTGAAATTTGAAGCTAAATCAAATACAGAAAATTAATTCATAGAAAATAAATACAGGAACAGTCTTGCAGGGTCGTGACAAAACAGTGCAGCGTGAATCTCCTGGGCGTTGCTGCATGATGGAAGAATGGTGAAGGCTGGACATGTCACGCCCCCAAATCCTGAAACCAACAGAACTAGGAACGCGACTTCCCTACGGCCATACTACAGGGGTCGAGGGGATTAGTGACCAACCAAAACCTGTACAACTCCACAACATGGGTAGAATTGTGCTTACCAATGATCTAATAAATTATTCAAGCGAGTAAATAAGTATAACAGTGTAGTTAATATTACTAAAATCAATCAACACCCATGATAAAACATAACAAAGTTACCAATCAGGTTTATACAACTACCACGGACCCAAGTCTGGGAAATAAAATAATAAAATAATAAACAAGGTCTATAGTATATTCTGCACAAAGATGTCCCGCCCTGCTCTGCTATGGCTCCAACAGCTAATCCCTACAACCTGTAGGAAATAGAAATAAAGTAGGGTGAGCACGAGTGCCCAGTAGGTGATCCCCGTCTCCACTATCCTAATACATAAATTCCTAGGTCTATATGAATAGTGTATGCTTGTGTCAGTGTAGTGTCACAATATATCACAATTAAATTTCATTTAAATCACAAACAAGACATCACATCACATTTCAATCACAAAAGGTTCACACCGGCCATTCACCCATCCACGGGATTCCTGCTACCAACTCCAGGAATTCAAATCACTACTAGACAGCCATATGTGGGACCTATGGTGTCCCTAACGACAACCTGCCACATATGGGACCTGAGTTACCAGTCATATAGGGGACCTGCGGCCTCTTGCCAGCCCTATGTGAGACCCACGGTTAACCCAACCAATTTCATGACAAAATTCACACCCATAATTAATAACCACCAATTTACCATAGAGTCCACCCACATAATTAATAAATACCAATTTATCACATTCACACATGATTAATAACAGAATATCCAATATAATACTCAACACAATAACCATACAAACTTTCTTAATCACAAAACCAGTAATATCATACCCCAAATGGTACATCTACATGTAGATGGATAAATAATTTAAGTAAATCAATTTATATATATATATATATATATATATATATATATATTATCAAAACACATGACAAAACGGGCATGCGCGTCTTGTGCTTGCTCTCCGCCACGAGGATGCCCAAATACCTATCCAGTCTTCCCAATTCCTACAATACGTGAAATGCTCACTCCCCTATTATTACTATTTCTATTATTTTCATATATATAGAATTCACTAGTAACCCCAACGAATTTGCACAGCTCCCAACATTAATTAGTATTATACTTATTTGTTTATTTACTTATTTTTATTGCACATAAGTGAGATAATATAGCAATAATCAATCCACTTGCCGACTCCATCAACTAGGACAGAATTGGGAACATGTAGCTGATCCACGGTGGCAGCATCTTCTCTCACTCTTCACCAGCGCTAAGGGCGCGCGGGACGTGCGGCGCGCGAGGCACTCCATCTTCTACGCCGACGTGTGTACCAGGTCCACGGCGGTGGCATAGGCCGCCGCCCCTCCTCTTCCCCCACATCAGCACTAGGGGCGCGCGGCTTCGATCCTCAGTTGGCTATCGTCCCTCTCCTTTCCACCTGCGCAGCGCTCGACCTCGATCCTTGGGCGGCTATCCTCCATCTCCTTTCCGCCTGCGCGGCGCGCAACCTCGACCCACAGGACGGCTGTCCCTCATCATGTCACGCGGGCATGCGATCCCTACCCACAGGGCGGCACCAACGCCGCCACCCTTGCTTCGCTTATCCTCCGCACGGCCACAACGAACCCTCAAACCAACGCAATAGTTCGACGAGCAACAACGGATTTTCGAGAGCCGAGCAGCGACCACGATTTTTGGAATATATTCATGTATATGAGGATTTGGTATATACTAATTCTAATAATCATATTAGAGTTCTTACAATAGAACAATAAAGAATCACCTACCTGAATTTAAACTAGAGAGATGAAGAACACGACAGCATCAAACACAACGTTCCTCCCTTGCCAAGCTTTGCGCACACACAATTGACCTAGGGTTTCTAACCCAAGCTCACTTTATATACTTATCAATATATCTTATTTGATTTAATAATAATAGATAATAATAATAATAAATAATAAGAATTTGATTCATAATAATAATAATGACTCATTATAATAATTAACTCAAAGTAAAGTAATTATTTTAATAATCATAATAAAGTCTAATGTTAAAATACTTACATTAATTATAATCTCATAATAATAATAATAATAAACTCAGCAATTGCAATAATAATAACAGTTATAACATTAATTATAGTAATACCTTCAAAACTTAAATAATTAAAATAATTATATTAATACTCAAGAATATTTAGTAATAAAGTCAAAATAGTAAAATCACCATATTAATAATAATAATGACCCGAAATGCTAACACTATGGCCACGCTGCTGAATAGATATTCCAAACTCTATTCGGGTCTAACTTCCAACCTCACACAGGTACGAGTCATTACATCCTCCCCACCTTAGTACTTTTCGTCCTCGAGAAAATAAGACGTGCTCATAAATACTACCCCTAAACACAGTTACTACACATATCCAACATCTAACATATTACCCATTCCAATGAATACAATTGCATATTTCTCACATAGCCTATCTTATTTTATACATAAGCAATACATAGCAATAACCATACAACATGCCCCTCACAAAACCACCATATATCCACAAGTACTCATTTCAACATATACATCATAGTAAATTTGTTCCCACCACTGAGAAAAATCCTCACAGGACAGTGATGGGCAACGGCGCTGGGCAGATGAGACGAGCGGCGCTGGGTAGATGGAGAGATGATGGGCGTGCAGGCGCTGCTGGGCATAGATGGAACTGGGTCTCTTCTCGCTGGGCGATGTCTGATGTTTGCGTGATGGAGATTGGAGGGCTGCGTTGGGTGCAGCGTGATGGCGTGATGGGTGTCCGATGGGAGTCTGGATCCTCAACGGTGATTTTTTTTACGGTAGTGTTACGGTTAACTCAAACGATATCGTTTTATAATTATAAAATAAATAAAAATTAAAATAATATATAGAACCACGCGCGCCAGCCTCTCTCTATCTTGTCTCGCCAACACAAACCGGTCCATCGAATCTCAAGTTCTCCTGTGACGTTAACACTGTCGTCCTCGTCAGCGACAATACAGCCGAAGCAGCACCAGCCCATGACGCTGCAGTAGAATCCGACGCCGTGTCCATCAATCTACCTGCGATCGATCCTCCCGACGCAGCCAGCCCAGATCTCAACTTCTGCTACGTTAATATTGAGTTAGTCTTGACCGACTGAATTGTTAGCTGTGTTGACCGCATTTTCTCCATTTTCAGTGTTGAATCCTCACTGATATATGGTCTGGGGTGTAGTTGGTATTGGATGGCAGTGATCGGTTGTTGCTGTACCAATAAAATAATGCAGGCCCCATATTGATTTTGCAGCAATAAACGGATAGTGCTGTCATGGCCTCAGATTGATTTTGGCATCCAATCCCGATCATTGAGATTACTATATATCCTGCAATACACCATATATATGTGCACTCTTTTCAGCATTGATCATTGCAATTATTGGTATTTACCAATAACACGGCAACCCCCCCCCAAAGAGCAACAGGCACCATATATTTAATGAGCGTAATACGAGAAGCCGACCATCCGCCAAACAATAATAACAACGATGGATCTGTCCGTGACTCTGACATGTGTCCATCGCCATTGGTAGCGAGGCCTGGGGCAGGGAGTTCCAAGCCGAAGGAATACCGACGTCGAAAGGGAATGCTCGCGAATAATAATAATAATTATGATAATAATAGTAATGAGGAGAATGAGGATAGTCGGCGGTTGCAACGGCGCCTTTCCACAGGCGCACCGACGAGGGAGGGTTGTGTTAAAAATTCGATGGATTAGGTAGTTTGATGGACATGGCGTTGGCTTCTACTGCAGTGTCATGGGCTGGTGTTGCTTCGGCTGTATTGTCGTTGGAGGACAATAGTGTTAACGTTACAGGAGAACTTGAGATTCGATGGAGCAGGTTGCGTTGGCGAGACGAGAGAGAAGCTTGCGCGCGTGGTTCTATTTATTATTTTAATTTTTATTTATTTTATAATAGCAAAACGATATCGTTTGTGTCAACCGTAACATTACCGTAAAAAAAATCACCGTTGAGGATCCGCACTCGTCCGATGGTACCGCCCCAGGTCTTGCGCCTCCTCTCCACACCGTCTCTTCACGTCACATGCTTTTTTTTATAGGAACACTCATTGCCTGTTTTAATTGAAGTCGGCCCCACCTTAGTTTCTATTTTACATGCAATTATCAAGCCCCAATTTCCTTCTTTTCCTTCAATTTCATAAGCATAGCCGTGCATTAATAAGAGAGCCCTGGCCCACAAAATCATTACATGTACATCCATCTAATTCTTTCTTGAATTCTTTGAAATAAGCCTTCTCTTAATCTTCGACCACGCAAAGAACATATTAAATAGATAAAGATTAAGCTCATTGAAAACCATTGAGAAATAAAACTTTTATAACATAATCAAATAATTTTTAATCACATAATAAAATTATAAATTAGCCCAAATAATTAATATCAAATTTGAAATAATTAAATTTACAGTCAACTCCATCAAAATTGATACTAAATCTATAAAAGTGATTAAAACAGTAAATAACTAAAATTGAAGGAAAACTATTATAAAAATGCATTAATTCAACAAAATATGAAATTAAAGCCCATAAATTACATGCAAATTTAATGACAAATTATGCAGTTATCAGGCTGCAACAAACCCATCGGCCGTTAATGTTCAAATTTTACCTATTGACAAGTGAGGCACCCCGCAACAACCGTAACCGCATCACATTTAATCCTAGGCCTCCAGAAATGCCCTCAAAGTGCATGGTACATCTTTGTACCCCCTAAATGCATAACAATCTTAGACTGATGGAAATCTCTCATCACCTCATCCCGGAGAGAGAAAGCCACTACTAGTCATCCCCGAAAGAATAACTTATACTCAGGACCCTCTGCCCAATCCTCAGATAGTTCGCTAACCTCAATATGTGCATGAAGTGTCTCACATTTTATATCACCCAATTGTTTCTTCCGAACTCATTGGTACAGCTCAAGCATAACAATAATAGGACTCAGAACTATCCTACTGTCACAAGCAATAGGTTGCAATTGCAACATCGCCAACTGCTCTATCAACTTGCACTCCCTAACTGCCACCTCAACCTTTCCTTTCCTGCTCAGCGTATTAACCACGACATTGCCCTTACCCGATATAGGCAAAAGTAAAGTCAAAAGTTTGTAAATACTCTACCCACCTTCTCTTCCTCAAATTCAAGTCCCGCTGGATAAAAATATACCGAAGGCTGTTGTGATCCGAGAACGTAGTGGTCAAGAACCTCTATCTCATTCTTAGACTAACTCATCAAGTCCCTAAACACTGGTCATTATAACATAGTAGGATATTGTGGAGTTATGAGTCACTTACTAAGCTTATGGCACATTATTGTTTGCCTTTTAGGTATTGATAAAGATTAGGGGAGCCCTTTTCTTAACAAAAGATACTTTTTATCCCTTTGTTGTATTGTTCTTTTTATGTTTTTCACTATTATTATTTTGGTCCCGAAAAGGAGTATGTGGAAAGTTGTATGGACATATGTATTGATTGTTGTTTGAGATGTTTTATTTTATTATGTTACTATGGGAAATTACAAAAGTACTCCTGATGTATGATTGTACATTATGATTAAGACAGCATCCATAACGTAGTCTCTATCAGTGCTTGTCACCAACCTATTGACCCTTCAAGTGTGGGCATGATGAAGTCACTTTCCTAGTTCTGAGTTCCTTGAAATTTGGGGGTATGCCAAGCAGGACCATTGTGTCCACCAATAAGCTGATCCACATGAGCGGGCAGGGGGACTAGTAGTTCATGGTAAAAATAAAGATGATCAAAAAGATCAAACACTACAACCTGGTGCGTCTTTTAGGTAACTACAAGGTGAAGGAGGAGTAGCTATTGGAGTACAAGTTAACAAGTCAAATTCTCAGTGATCATGTCGTTTGGCGAGGTCTTGCTATGCCGACCTTAAAAATCTGGCCACTACACTATTATTTTAGAATATAAAAAAGCTTCAAATAACCAAAATTTTGTTAAATCCATTATTTCATGATATAAATTTGGACTAGCTATAATTTCTAAAAGACGATTCTTAGGCTAAATCTTAGCTAAAGTTTGAACCTATTGTAAATGTTTTAAATAACTATAAAGTTAAAGGCCCAGTTTGGTATTGTTTTTGAGAGACTACTTTGTAGTAAAATCTATTTGATAAATTAAAAAAACACTTATGATAAAAGTTTTTGCCTTTTAGTTTAAGAGTTGCTTTTCAAAATTACTTTATCAAATAACAACTTTGAAATTTATATATACAAACATTAAACCTATTTAAAAATTAAAAGGAAAAGAGATGCAAGTTTAAAATTTAAAAGTAAAAAATATTTTTTATGTTCTTAAATATTCATAGTAATTTTATTTTTGGTTTACCAAACACATATTACCTATTTTTAGAATTTACATCATTTATAAAATCATAGTTTACAAAATACTCACCTATTTGTTTACACAATAATTTTTTTCCAGCACAACTTAAAACAACTTCTTTTAGAAGTACAATATTATCAAACTAAGCCAAAAATTATATAATAACTAGCTTGCCAATGAGGTGTGCTTCAACTGCTTTGCATCACGATTGAGTCTAGACCTGAACATAACTTTTGAGGTGGAGAAGGGGTTGGTGCTCGAAGGCAATGCAACATTGAGTACTAAAATTATTCTATACTTTGTTGAAGCTGTTATTCGGGTGATTGCTATTTTTAAAAATGGATGGTCTAAAATTTAGCTAAACTATACTGTGAAATAGTATGACAAGGATGTTAAGATCGGGCCAAGCTACAGGCTCACCCGCATGTCATAATATTGTTCACTTTGGGCTCGCCACATCTGCCTGCATGACTTTAAAATGCATTATAATAATTTGGGCCTACTCCAATATATTAATCTCATTGACTTTCCCAATTCTTTCCATGTGGGACAACTTCCCAACAATCTCCCCCTTTATCACACATTGAACCAAATCATAAAACACACCTATGTAACTAAGCTGTCACCATGTGGGACTATCATAGAATTTTCCTTGTAGCTCCCTCTCAATCCAGATCCTGATAGATCATACGGGTTCGATTACCTAGTGATAGGGGATTGTATTTCAATCCAATACCATCGTATACCACGGGACATGCCACTCAATCACACCATGTCGAGAAGAATTTCGATATCATGAAATACTTTTTCGGGGACAACTAAGCTCTAATACCACTTGTTAGGATCGGGCCAAGGCACAGACCCATCCACATGTCACAATATTGTTCGCTTTGGGCTCACCACATCGGTCCGCACGACTTTAAAACACATTGTGATAATTTGGGTTTACTCTTCTATATTAACCTCCTTAGATTCCCTAATTCTTTCCATGTTGGATAACTTCCCAACAGATGACACAAACAAAACATGCAATATTTACATGAAAAGCGCAGACAAAAGAGGTTGTCATAATCTCGTGATGTATGAAACCTGAGAATATAGGCTAGCAAAGTATCAAATAACTTGCATGTTTTAGGATCTATTTGGTATAATTTTTGGTTTATATATTTTGTTGAAGTTCAAGAATTATAATTTTAAAATAATTTTTATTTGATAGGAGAGAGAATGTGTTTTAAAGAGTATTTTTTATATTGGATTCCATACAAATCGAAAAAAATAAAATATGATAGACCCAAGTAATAAAATAGATAAAAAGAAAAAAATATTTGGGTTTCACACCAAACTTGAATATAGATTTAAAAATAATAAATAATTAGAAATAAATTTCAAAAATAATTATAAGACTCACTTATTTTGAAAATTTAATTTTAAATTGATCACTTGTTTTTAATTGTCTAATCGCATTCTTATTTATTTTTTTAAAACCGAGATTGATGGGTGTAAAACGGGTTCTTAACCCACGGGCTTTGAAGGCTAGTTTGCAATTTGTTATGGGCCAGGTCAGTTAAAGTAATACCCATTTAAATTATGGGCCCATATGAATTTGACCCGTAAATTTTAATTGGCGCGAGCTGAGACACGGGCCCTGACCACGGACGGGACATTATGCTTGGCGTGGGCCGTGGGCGTACCATCGCCTAATGGGCAGCACCACAGCAAGCCCTCACCACACACACGGTCCACCGTCCAGACGCACCACACGACAGGCGACACCGGTGACCAGTCGCCCCCGAAATTGCTTCGAATCTTCGATCCAGCAGGCACAGCAGCTGTCCAGCTCCGCCGCCGCCGGCCTCACTGAGTCAGGCGGCAAGACCTCACCCCCCGCACAGTCCACACGACACTAGTCGCAGTGACCAGTCTCTGTCTCACCCCCTGGATCCCCATCATTTCGAATCTTCTATCCAAATCCACTGCCGCCGGCCTCATTGCCACAGGCTCGACATCCCCCCCCCCCCCCCCCCCCCACAGCGGCGTAGCATCCGACCCTCCACGTCCAGTCTCCATCTCCGTCGACTGGCATCGGCCGTGGATGTTACATAAAGCCAGCGGACAGCGACGTTCGTTCTTCACTTCTTCTTATAATCCCTTCCTAGATCCGGCTGATTCGTGAAGCCTCCTAACCAGTCAGCAGTCACCCACATCGCTCCAGCTCCACCCTCAGTCAGCATCGCTTCCCCCCACAGCGCCAGTGGCGCAGCCTCCGCCTTCTGCCTCCATCTCCGTCCACCGGCAGGTAAAAAAAAATGTCTGTTCCTTCTTGTTACTTGTTAGCTACTCTACTTACCTTAAAATTATGTGATGTATTGATGGAAATTTGGAAATATATCATAATCGTTCTGGTTCTGTGTTGTTTGATTCCAATTGGAATTTGGAAATATATATGATGGAATATATAATGCCTAAAATTGCTATAGTTATCTGCACTGAATGTGTTTTACGTGACTACTTCTGCACAAAATGCCAGGAAGACTGGCATTAGTGAATTCGGTGATTTAATTTGTTAGTGAGCCTGTCTTTATTTTAAAAAAAAAACACCCGTGTAACAGTGTCTTTAGAATGTGGATAATTTAGTCATGTTCCAACTTATACAACGATACCATAATCATAAATGCACAGGATAAGAATTGAATTAACCATGCAAAGTTATTGTTGCAGGCGATGATGTAGTCGCCCCAATATGTGGACAGAAGTCCATCCACTCCATGAATTCTGTAGGTTTTCAAAACCTGAGATTCAAGACTAATGATGGGTATACTACTGTTTCATAGATACCGCCTATAGTTAATAACTCCATTCAAAAGAAAAGCAGATTAGGGAACAATTTCTAAATATTTGGTTACCCTACAGGATGGGTCACTTTCCCAGAAGAGATGAATGAAGTCTGCAACTGGTTAGGGGCATCAATGGGTTTTGAAGGGTACTGCATGAGATTTTGATATATAATTTGTTCATCTAGTTGCTGCTAGGGAGAAGCGGAGAAACAATCAGTAGATAGATTAGTCTTCTTCTTCTAGGTAGAGGAATTTTGTCTCCTTGCCTGCGCTACAATAAAGTGCTCCGATGAAGATGTAGTTGGCATGCATCTAGATGCAATGTGTTTTTGTCAGTATATTGATATACTTAGAGCAAATAGCCTCATCTGTGAGTGCTTCCAACAAAAATAAGGACGTGCAAGTATAGATATTGTTCTTCATTGCAAGAAATTATGGAGTCCTCTGGGACTATCTGAAGGCTATTTTTTCTTCTTCTTCTTCTTCTTCTTCTTCTTATTACGGATGTCATACTTGCTGCCTCATTTGCACTCACGATGGGCTGCTGCAACTTTTAAGTCATTTGCGGTCCGGCCTGCATACAGGTTGGGCCAGCCCATAAAATTGGCAGGCCTATTGCATTGGCAGGCTCATTGCCCTAGCATTCATTAGGTATATGAGAGTCATTTCAGCCATTTTGATGGACTGATTGCTCAAATCTAATGTGACCAAAGAAAAAACAAATGAGGCCCATCAAATAAAATGCTTAAAAAGGGAGATAGAACAATGCATAAAGAGTAGGAAAAAAAAAAAAGAGAGTGAAAATTCATGTAACAGGTGACAGCTGAAATTTTGGCACCCCACTAGTACACAAAACCCTCAAAATCGATCCCCAGCGTGACAAGCACAAATGGGGTGCATTATCATTATATCATCACACGCCAACTTTTCCCCTTGCCACCACATCTCTTTTACTCTCTACGTACAACTGTCCACTCCATCCCATAAGACAATAAGTTAATAACCATTACCATGACTATTCCCATGCATGCATACCCTGATACCCATCACGCGTCATCGCTGCTTTTCTACTAAATTGAGGGTGAAAATAAAATAAAATAACAAAAAAAATTAAGAAAAAAAAACCAAAAGCAAAAACCCAATTTCCAACTAACTCCCTAAACCCAATTTCCGTACCTCCCGCCTTTTTTTCCCTCTCTCTGTTTTGACACTTTTGACTCTGATTTCGACTTGTGACCCTCCTCACAATATCTACTTCCGGCGGGAGGTGAACATCTGGAACGCGATCCTCCCGGAGGCAGGAAACTCGTCGACGGCGACGCTCCGGCACTTCAGCCCCAGCGGCTCCAACGCGCTGGCAAATCGCGTGGTCCACGACTCCCCGTTTCCAGCGCGCGTGGTGGTGGACACGGACACGGTCCCGGGCCGGAAGACCTGCACCACCCGCCGCAGCACTCGCGCCACGTCATCGACGCCGTCGTAGATGGACCCCACGCACTCGAAGCTGGCGTAGCTGTACCCGTCCTCGGGGGTGACGTGGATGGTGGAGTAACGGGCGCCGTCGACGCCGTTCATGGAGTAGCCGCACGGGTCGAACGCCACGTCGCAGACGAGCGCGCGGGGGTTGATCTCCACGATCCCCGCCGCCTCCGTCATAGCTCTCCCGGCGGCGTCCGCGTTGCCTCCGTCACCGAGCTGCCGGAAGAACTTACCAGCGGAGATGGGGTCGAGTTCCGTCATGCAAACCTCAATGGTGTAGAGAGATTGGCGGTGGTCGTAGTCGTAGTCGACGCCGACACCGACACCATGGATGCCATTGGTAGCGGAGAACACGTGCCAGGAGTGGGATGGAATCTTGGAGGGCATGACGGAGGCCTTGCGGAAGGGGAGAGAATCGTGGGTTGGGAGATTCTGTTCGAGGTAGATGACTTCTTCCTTGAAGGTGGAGTGTGGGAAAGGCTGGGACTTGGGGAAGATGAAGCTGCCGCGGGTGTACCTGCAGAGGCAGATGGCGAGCCCCAGATCGGCGGCGTGGCGGATCAACGGACGGACGGATTTGAGCAGCTGGGTAGTCCCACAGGTCTTGATGATGATCTTGGTTGGGTACACGAAGAGGCTGGACTCGGAGAGCACGTAGGCGTCCAAATGCCGGTTCCCCACTGCCGAGACCACAGTGCACTGCACCGCCCGGAGCACCTCCTCCAGCGTCTCGAACCGGATCTTACGGAGACCTGAACACCCGCCGGACACCGGATCGTCGCCCGAGAATTGCAGCTCTAGTCGCTTCTCGAACCCTTCGAAACCAGAGACAGCCATTGGTTGGTTGGTTTGTTATTTGGTGGTGATGATCTCAGTCTTCAGTCGTCAGATAAATGAAGAATTATAGCAGAGAAGGCTAGCTAGGGAGAGTAATTAGTTGACAATACTTGATGAGTAATTGTGGGTAAGCAAGTATTTATGTATGTATGTATGTAATGGCTAGCTAGCTAGCCAGATGGAGAGAGACAGAGAGAGACAGAGAGGGGGGAAGAGGTAAGAGAACAAGGAGATGATGAATAAATATGGAACTACAGGTGAGAGAGAGAGAAGATGGGAGGGTTGTAATTTATAGGTAGATAGATTCAGATAGAGAGGGAGAGGCATGCGGGTGAGGCAACCAAGAATAATGATTGCGAGCATATATAATGAAAGCCAAGTGATGGTCATTCCTCAGATATGTTTCATCAGACAAGAACTGAGGATATTTTTGCCCACGCGCATTACCCTTCCCTTTTTTCTTTTCTTTTTTTGAAATTTGTTTTTGGGTGGGATTTGTTATCCGAGGTGTCTTGTTCCCCCACTATATATGTCATATAGAATTTTTTTAATATAGTAATTATAAAAAACAGTTAGTTAATAAAGAAGCTATCTATCAACTAGACTGAGCCCATGCCGTAGCCTAACCTTTGGTGCTTAGAATAGAAAGTAAGTTATTAAATACTTTTATTTTAAAAAAAACCTACCTATTGGCTGCTTCATTGAACTTCACTCTAATGTGTATTTATCAATTGTTAAGTTTAATATTTAGTTATTTGGGATAAAAAGTTGACTTGTTTAGTATTTTTTTTATTTCAAATCGTTAAGTTTAATCGTTTACCGTTTAAATTATTTTCTTTTAATCCTAAAATCAATAAAATAATTACACATACAATAACAAACACACATATGAAAGTAGCGAGGTCAATAGTAAGTCCTTTTTATCAAGACATGTACGCATGTACACTTAGATGTTCTCTAGCATTTGGGGCCAATAGTAGGTCCTTTCTACCAATGTCAATGTAGGATTTACTTCATGATGTTTTGTCCATTTTAAAGCCAATAATAGGTCCTTTCTATCATTGACAACGTACGATCTACTCTAGGATATCTCACCCATTTTAAGTTGTGATACTCCTTCAAAATCTCTCTCTGAAGATTTTCCTCGCTTCGGAATAAGTACATGCTTTAGTTAAAATCTGTGCGTTTTTTCTTCCTTAATGCACTATACCAAGTATTTGGCCAATGAATCGTGTTTCATTTTCCCTTGCAACCTCGAAAGTAAAGAAAATTGCGATTGACTGATAGCTGCAAATTTTGCCTTCATGCTTAACGCATTTGTTACCACATTTGTTGTAAATAGTTGACACAATAATCTATTTATGGGACAACCATTATAGATAAAAATTGTTGCTAAATTCCTATTACTATCGACCAACCATTACAATTTTAATATTGATATTATTATTATTATTATTATTATTATTATTATTGGAACATTTGACTAAGAAGTTACATAGCAATTTGGACCTGCAGATTTAGTTTCTAGGTAATGGGAGAGTTTAAGGATTTCTGAACAAAAAACTAGCTAGAATTAATTTATAGGTTTAGGTGAAAGAGAGATTTTGCGGTAATTATGAGCGGCTAATTAATTAAGAGAAATAGGAGTTACGTTTGGATTGAAGCAATTAAAATTAGATTGGATAGGAGGATGGAGATGGGACTATAATTCCGCGTCTCATGGCATTCACATGGTGGCTTCAAAAGACAGGGACATGATGATAGGATAGGGCTTCGTATGCAGGACAAGCATTATTGGCCTGCCTAGGGGCCGAGGGAGGAACTGGTATTTCCGTTTACGCGCTGCTAGGTGGAGATTAGACACTCGAATGTAAAGGCAGGACAATCAAATTATAGTCATATATATGCAAAACACTCAATAATAATAACAATAATAGTAAATTATCATATTTGCCAAGAAATTTGATGAGAATGCTTAGTGCTTAATGCTTCAACAATTATCATATTTGTCAAGAAATTGATCTCGACAAAGTCCTTATTAATATTACAACCATTGAAGTTGTTGTCATTAATACTGTTCTTTAATGAATTTGATGAGGATGCTTACACAAACCATAATAATGTTCACACATTAGTATGTTTTATGTATGATTTTGTGGTGGTACACAACACTTCCCTTTGCAAGGCAATTTGGCGCCCCTGATTAATGAACAACTTTACCTAGGCCTTTGTTAAGGGGGAGCTTTCTTAATTAATAATGATTTTGAATTGGTTAAACAATAAGTCATTCATTTGCAATCATATAATTGATGTTTGGCTATTGTCTTTTCATAACATCGTTGTTGGGCTGATTAATTGTTAGAATTTGCTCACATTGGAGAATTTGACAATAAATATTAATTAATAAAGATTTAAGGATAGTTTCTCTATAACTAATTGGTTTTAGGACATTGATACTTATATTTTAATATCATATCAAAGAAAATTATATTTTTTATTCATGATATTCATTCCTTGAGCGTGTTACTCGATGTTCTGTCTTTTTAACAATTTTTAGAGTGTTTTTACATTGACATATGAAGAGATGTGTATTGGAAAGTTTATCAATCAAATATTAGTTAATAAAGATCCATTGATAATCTCTCATATGATCAATTGATTTTAGGATATTAATCATTAGATCTTAATACTAATTACCAAATTACTTTTACAAACCTGTGGCCATAGTTTGCACCTTAAAACTGTTTATTGATTACCTTATGGTTTCATCATGAATCATGATAAAGACTAGTTCTTGAGGTATATTGGGCCGCCCCAGGTGACACTAATTTCAGTTTCCAGGTATGTGTTTCTCACAGCTATACAAAATCATAGCCTAAGCTCTATCTTGCTGATAACTGTTGTTGTTGTTTTTGTCTCTTGCTTTTCATCCCCAACTATCTTGGTAACTTCTGCAGCACTAGACCAGCAATGAGGAGGTGTGGCTTCCCAAACAAATTGGAATTGGCCTATTGTTTTAATATATCTGAAGGCGTGGGGGGAATGAGAATTGGGAAAAGGTCGGACATGCCATGAGCTGGGTTGTCGGACTATATATATATATATATATTGATCTATTTATTTCGTTGATAAGTCACACAAATTTTATGCTGAATTCCCATGACCAAACATATCACAAAACAGCAACTCGTGATATTCAACAGTTTTTTAGGAAGGGGGGAAATTGCAGCAATGTCCTCTGTTTGATTGAAAAACTATATTTAGATATAAAGGGCAGGTGGGAAATGATGTAACAAGTATGCTTCATGAATAATCTTTTTATATGACTTGGCTGGCTGGCAGGCTGACAGCCCCATGATGAAGCCATCCGCATCCCATCCTCTGCACAGCACGCGCATCACCACGGCACCAATTAAAAATAAATAAAACCTCACAAAAATCGAATACCACATGCCCATTTCTCTAAATTAGGAAATAGATTACACCAGATAATGGTCAACACTTTTTCTTTTCTTTTCTTATTTTTCCAAACAGCCTGATGCCGCAATGGCCATTGCACTTTTAAGCGCCCACATCATGCACGGTCGGGTCCTACTAGTGGGCTCGAGGTGGTGCGTGCCCGGGTGCGTCCCTCCCGACAATTGCACCGCATCATTTGGCGTGTGCCCCAACAGCTGGACACGCGGGAGGGGGCCGGTCTGGTGCGAGCGGCGGGCCGTGGCTGGATGGCCAGACATAGCCAGCCCCACAAGCCCCTCCTTTTGGGTGTTTTGCCGTGTTTAGCCGCCAGGGAAGCTTGTGCACGGGCACGCGCACGCCAAATAATATATTTCACCATTTTGGTTTTTTGACGCACATGTTAATGTGGAGAGGAGTTGAGTTGGGTTGGGGGGGGACTAGGAATGGGTGATGGGCTTGTTTTGGAGGAGTGAGTGGCACTGTGCCACGCGCACAACATTTGTGGGATTGGGTGGACGCCCACTACCCACTTAGCCTGAATCTGAAGAAGTGTCGTGTGATGTGGTGATACCTTGGCGTGCCCGGCCACCCCGGTTAGTTTTCAGAAGTCAGATCATGCCAATTGTCATGTAAATGATCAGTAGTGCAGATAAACAACCTTGAGTGCAGACATACATTTTCATCTCCAATTTCGGTGAATAAGGACAGACACTGAGGTAAATAAAAAGTTCAACCGCAAAAAGTGACTGAAAAATTAAAACAATAACATCAAAACATCAAAACTCAAGCATCTTTTTTTCTTTATCTTTTTTGTCCCTTGATTAAATTAAAGAAGCAGTAGTTATTTGTGCTTTGTTTTATCAGTGTACAGAGAATGAAAACGGGTATACCATGCACCGGGTTGATTTGTCAAATATATTCTAACCATACTCAACACAACAAAGAGTAGGACTTTAGAAGTAAGTTTTACCACTAACAAAGTACTTAAGAGATGGGAGTAAAAGTGAGTTAATTATTAATTAATCTTTTCAAAGCGACGGCTGACCTTCTTCAAAAGGATTGCAGAAATTGGTGCAAAAGAAGTATTTTACAATTAATTGGTTGCTTTTGTGTGGAAATCAAATTATTACTGTACATGCTTTTTGATGCCAATGAATTGGGTGGAATGAATGGGTGCAATGCACATCGTAGTTCTTTTCTGTTTTATATTTAAAACAGAAAAGAAAAAGGAAATCTCATAGGAGTTTATTGGGAACAGTGTCATGCACGCTGAAGGAGGATTGGGGATCATTATTGGGCAGGGGAGAAGGGGGCCCGTAGCACACACCCACCACCGGTCGAAGTGCTACATTTATCCCCTACTTTTTTAACTTTTAATGGAGATTTAGGGTGTGCTTCCCACAATATTGTGTGCTTCCCACAATAATCATTCTTTCCCAAGTTTCTTGAAGGGAAAAAACAAAACACGTTACGGGCACTTTTTAAGTGGGCAAAAAATAATAATAAACGGATGAGCACAGGCAGGGCGGGAGGGAAATCTTTCTCGGGAGAGGATGAGAAATGAAGATTAGATGAGAAGCCCCTCCACGCCACATCATGCATGCCTAGCTTCTCTCTCTTTAGTTCCTTGTTGACTCGTTACTCTGTTTGATAGGTATGAATTTGTTGAAAAAAAGAAAAAGGATAAATAGGTAAAAAATAGTTTTTTTACTGTTTGACATACATATAAAACCTATAACGTGCATGAAAAATGTACATATATAGTAATCTCTTACCGTTATTTTTTTCTTACATCTAATGGGTGTAGGGCTGGCCTCGAGTTTGGAAGGCCCTAAGCAGGATTCTACAATGAGGCCTCTCTAGGGTAGTAAACCTATGAAAGATTTTTCTTCCTATTAAATAAACAAAAAAAAATCTAAAAGAAAATGACAGCATCTCCCTCTAATAGGAGTAAATTAGGATTTTATTAGGGATCCAAATCTTTTATCACTACTATTAATGATCAAGCGAGAATTTCATTAGGTTTACCCCTAACCTCCTAAAAGGAATTAAAGAAATTAAAGAAATTAAAAACTTACCACTATATTGAGTAATTAAGAGCTAAAACCAATAATAAACTACCAGATTATGCCAATGTTGCCAATTTTCAAATTTGCAGTGGTAAGGTTGTAAGCTACAAAGGCTACAAGTTGAAACAAAACAAATTTTTTTAAGCATTTAGGGAATCAAAAAAGCAATATAGAATTAAATCTATAAATAATATAAATACTAAAAAATACTAAATTAAAAAAACATATATAATCAACAAACATAATTTTCTCTATCAATGTTTCATATCAACTTTATGATCATCTTCTTTTGCATTCAAAAAGAAATATATACATATTATATCATGAAAATCATAAAAATAAAATATTTACAAACAAACAAATATTCTCATTATTATTTTATATTATTATCCAACAATAAAAATATTATAAAAATTGCGCTCCTCTTACATCCACATTTGCACTCGCAAAGTTATCAATTAATGTTTTATAGCCAATATTCTTTTGTTAAATCATTTTCAATGGATAACATAGCTAATCCATTTAATCGTTCTTGAGACATAGTTAATCGAAGGTAATTTTTAATTAATTTTAACTTTGAGAAACTTCTTTCCCCAGATGCAACTATAACCGGAATGGCCAATAATACCCGATATGCAATCCAATCATTTGGGTAACAACAATCTCATTCCATCAAGTGATTCAACATATCAATTGGTCATGTTATTTCTTGTGGGAGACCATTTATCAAGAGTTTCAATTCTATATATAAATATTTCCCATTAATATCTTTATGTTGTTCATCGGTTAAAAACCTTTCAAGCTTGTTACATGAAGTAAGCAAACATTTACTTTTCAGTGACTTTAACTTCTTCAAATCAAACAAAAATCCAAAAACTTTCTCATATATTTGAAATTGTGCAAACCATTCCCTGACTAAATTAATGCCATGATCAACAACATAAAGAAAAAAATTGATTCTAAATGATTCCTCCATTAAATGTGCCACTTCAACATTTGCATTTTCATCAAACTATTTCTTCTTACGAATGGTATGTCTTTCACGAAAAATTGGCTCAATCTCCAATGCATCTGTAACTTCTTTAGCTTCAAGTAAGGCCTCCACAAATCCACTTCTCTATACTTGTCAAGATATGAAAGTAACTCTCTTTGTTTCTGAAGAAAAATATTAATATTCATGTCTTTAGATTGAATGTCTTTACTAACATTGTTAACAGCAAACAACACACTATGCCATGTAATCATTGCAACTTACAACTCAAAATTCTCAATTTCATTTGCTAAAGACTTAGCCTCATGCTTTGATTTGGGATCTGTTTCCATATTTGCCTACTCAACTAAAGCATCTCGAATTTGTGGAGCATAATATATTATTGGTTTAACACTTTCAACATGACTTTCCTACCGTGTTTATGGAAGTGACTTCACCATAAGATTTTGCACATGAGATTTAAACACTTTCCATCGCTTTGTAAATGATGAGAATAAGACATATATGCATTGTACAACTCCAAAAAATGATATATAGCTTTAGCACAGGATTTAGTCATGTCAAAAAGAGCAAGATTAAGACTATGACAACCACACGGTGTATAAAAGGCTTTAGAATTTAATTCTTTTACCCTTTTCTATACACCTTTGTTTTTTCCCTTCATATTGGAACCATTGTCATATCCTTGCCCTCTAATATCACCAAGATTAAGTTTGAGATCCTCCAAAACTTCAACAAGCACATTAAAAAGTCCATGCTTAGTAGTTTCATCTACAACCAAAAATTCTATGAAAAATTATTTGACTTGTATGAGATTTGTTGACAGATCCAAGCATCGTATCACAAGTGACATTTATTTTTCATGACTGATATCTAGAGTACAACAAAATATCACTAAAAAGTTTTTTTTTTCTCTTCAGCCATCAACTTGATTAATTCAGTCTAAATCTTATGGCAAAGGTAGTGATAATGTATTTCCTTACTTTGAATACGCCAAATGTGCTTTCCCATTACAATATCCTATTCACCAAGCTCTTCAATTATTTATAAAAATGTTTCATTCATCATATCACAAATCTTTTCATTATCTCCCCGAAATACCAAATTCTAAGAAGCAAAAACCCTTACAATACCATGAATCTTCTGCAAAACATTTCTCCAGTGTTGTTTCTCCTTTTATAAAACCCTTTACACATATTGATCTATTGTTTCACTTCTTACCAATTTTTGCTTAATTTAATCCACTTCCTCATGTTTACAAGGTATTCATTACAACCTTCATGCATTTAAGTCTCCCACTAATATTATTCTCTTATTAGCCAATAGAGTTGTATTTTGTATCTTAAACAACTTGCAATAAAACACAATAAACTCTATTGGTGATGGAAGAATACAACAACCAAGTCCTTTCTCGTTTGTCTTCATTTGGCAATATTTGGAAATAATGGTGTGCGGAGAAATGCCTATTCTTTCATCTTTTGGATAATCCATATTGTATTCCCTCATAAGGCCTTTTATGACTTAAAAATCTCTTATTTTTATATCAATTGTATTCCAATTACTTGGATCAAATATATTAAAAGGCCCATATGATATATTGCCCTCTTCATTAACTTCATTCTCATTATTTATTGCAATATCAACTAAGTCACTCATATCTTGATTTTCATCCACATTTGCATCATTACCCACATTTGCATTTTCTATCAAATTTTCTTTAACATTGTTTTCCACATTTTCTTTCACATTTTCTTCCATATTGTCCTCCACGTTTTCTTCTTCACTTGTCTCTTTTTGTGGCTTAATCAAAAATTTCTCAAAAGCATTCTCGCGATTTTAGAAAGGTTTTTTTAATGCTTTTTTACTCTCTTTTGATATCCTAACTAATATTTTATTTGAGGAGGCATGACTCACTTTACTAATCCTAAAATAAAAATAAGTAAATAATTCAAACTCTAATATTTTTCTATCAAAAATTCAAAAAAAAAAATTAAAATTAAATCAATGACAAATAATTCAATTCACCCACCATTGCACAAATTATGTAAAATATGTAATGTATTTATGTAATTATAAATTAAGACAGAGAGGGTAGGCAGCGTTGCATACCAACTATGGCGGAGCCGCAGAGCAAATTAGCGGCAGCGGGCGAGCGGCTAAGGAGCGAGGGCTTAAAAGTTGACGCGGATCTAGGGGATGGCCGGCTCGGAGGACTGGCCAATTGGGGTTTCGCCATTTGGGGAGAGTCAGAGGCAGGACCGCAAGACTTGGTGCCAATGGAGCCGCTGAGGCGGAGGCGCAGAGCGGGGGCATTGAGATCTTGGGGAGAAAAGGGGCTTCACCGATGGAGTCATAGCCTCACAGGGCAAAGCGGAGCTGAGGCATGGATGAGGTCCAACAGTGTAAGCAATGAGCCTTCGGACTCGGGGGCTAGGGAAACCGACGATAACGAAGGTGGAGTGGAGACCGGCGACGGCGAGGAGCGACAGGGGCATCCAGGCATGAGATGTCGAATGCAGTGCGGGCGGCTGATGGGGAGAAGTGAGGGGCGAGAGGTGAGGTGAGATCAACAGCCCAAGCCTCCCATCTTTGTCACCCATAATAGCCAGGTGAAGCCATCATGGTCCTTGAGGTGCTCTCCCTCATCAACAGGAGGAAGAGGAGGCTGGCGGATTTGCACGGTGGTGGTATCAATGCTAACCTATTAACACCGGTCAACTTGCTACGCCAGTGGAGGCTAGTGGATCTATAAGGAGGAGGTTAACTGATTAACGCAAGGGAGGAGGCTAGTTGTTCTAAACTTGCAAGGAGATCGGTAAATATGCAAAGAGGTTTACACTGAACTTGCTTTCCCGATCAACTTGATCATAACATAGCAACACATTAGGTGGGTGGCAACTAACAGCATTAATTCACTGCATTGTATTGTAATTATTACACAACATCTTTATTGCATATGAGGGTGAAAATAGTATTTGATATAAGTATATATATGTTTTTTCCCATCAAATAAAAATTAATATATTTCTACATCTTTTTCACCCCTTTTCTATCTCTACTAAGCAACTCTATCAAACAAACATTTTCTACCTTTTTCTTTCTACTTATATTTCTTCCAACCTTTTTCCACCTAAAAATTTTCAACTCCTTTTCTATGCCTTACCGAACAAAGGGATTATGTCACTTCCTCGCTAATTTACTAGGTGGCTCACTTTTAAGTTTTAACAGTTACTAATTGTTTCAAACTATACCAACATTGGTTTAATGCATAATTTCAAAGCCTGCCTAAACACAAATTCATGTACAATGCTATCCCTCTTGATGTTAAGGGGCGTGACTCTATATGTGTTTCAAAGTATACACCTAATTTTAATAAAATAATAGAAAATGTTTATATAGATATTCTTAGCCAAAAAAAATCTAAACACCCTTATATAAATTTTTTGAATACATTTAAATAATTAGTAATCTTGAACACCCTGACAAAAGTTTCTAAAGCTGCCTCCATTGATGTTTTTATTTTCTATTAATACTACTCGCAATTAAGGTTTAGGGCATAATTAAATTACCATGGAAATGTTAGGTTTTATAGTAATTCGGCACTTATGAGATAGCTGCTCGAATGCTACTCCGATCCTCGTATATATACTTGTTTAATGAAGTATCTTATTGCCCACACTTAATGTTCACAAAGCAAGACATACTAAGGTTTTAACACTCCATATTACAACACTTAATTGTTTCCCATGCTAAAGGTGAGTCGCTCAAGTGATGATTACATGAAGATTTATCACGAAACTCAAATATTTCCGGGGAAGTATTTACGTTGCTCGCACCTCAAGATACATTTATTACTTTCATCATTTAATGTGAGACACATCCCAACAGTAAACTTAGCCCATCCAAAACCCTAATATGAGGAACCTTATTTATTCAGTTATGTTATTAGAACAAGACATATACATATACATACACATGCATATGAGAGAGCATTCATCTTCCAAAAGAGATTTTGCTATATTTGTATCCTAAATAGTGCCTAAATTCAATTAACACAATCATGGTTATAAAATTTAAGATTTTTAGTTTTATCCTTACTTATTCTAGAAAGAGTGTGTGTGTTTCCTCCATCGATAAGAGTTTCCCTAACACATTGTACTTTAAGAAGATATTTGTTGTGATTGTTTTAAACTATTGATAGTGTTTAGTGTAAATCAACAATACAATGTGCTTTCTAATATTGGCAAATTATTAATATAAGTATATATTTTAGAACTCTTAATTAACCGTACTTTTTTTTTTGCAATTAAAAGGAGTTTAAAAGACTTATTTTCTCTAAAGATTTTTAAAAGAGATCTATTCACTCTCCTCGAGATCTCTATGAGACCTAACAATATTAATTTTATTTTATTTTTTTTAATTCAAAGAAAAAGAATAAATAAGAAAATAATAAAGGGGAAACAAAAAATGTTGGAAGAAAAAAAGGGATAAAATAAAATATATGAAAAAAAAAAAGAATTGTCACACCTCGAATTTTCGACCAGTAGAAAGGGACCTTAGCACGGGTGTCCCCCCCCCCCCCCCCCCCCCCCCCCCCAACCCCCCACCCCCTTTTTCCCCCCCCCCCCCCAAAAAACCCCCACTCCCTCTTCTTCTGATGTGGGACACAATTTCCCAACAATCTCCCCCTTGTCACATATCGAACTACAGTATAGGTTAGAGACGCACCTATGAAACTGATGAGTTGCCATGTGTGCTGTCATGGGAGCTCCCCTTAAATGTACATTCTGATTGAGAGCAAACCGATTCAATCACTTGAAGACAAGGATTTGTATTCCACACTAATGCCTCCGCACACCACGTGACACGCCGCTCGGCCACAGACTACACCGAGAAGACTTTTGATATAATGGAACACCTGACGGAGACAACCAAGCTTTGATACCAGTTTGTTAGGATCTGGTCAAGGCATAGCCCCCCCCCCCCCGCACGTCACAATATTATCCGCTTTAGGCTCACCACATCGGCCCGCACGGCTTTAAAACGCGTTGTGACATTTTTGGACCTGCTACACCATATAAGCTCCTTGACTTCTCCTTTTTCTTCCAATGTGGGATACAATTTCCCAACAATGTACACACACTAAAATACAAAGAAAACTTATTAGATAATCCCAAACATTTCCTTTTAGGCACCATGTTGCCTCCCAGGCATAGTACTGCCCCTCGGGCCCCACATTACCTCTCAGGCATAGTAGCCTCTTAGGCTCTAAACAAATCTCGCCTCCCGAGTCCCTCAACAGTAGCCTCCCATGCTTAACAAGGTAGCTTCGCAGGCCCACATGACCACTAGAGTTCACAACTCTCTATATAATATAGGCCAGTTTTCACAAAACTATCCTCAAGTTTTTGCCAAGAGAGAAGATTTTCGTAGAAGTTGGTTTCTTGAAATAAAAAGTCCCGGCATTGGCTCCTCATACCATAACTAAGATAATTTGATTTTTTGTGATTTTTATGAGAGGTCTAATCTCACTTTCCAAAAAGTCACCACTACGAAAAACTACATATTTTCGGGATTTTACACTAAATCCCATTTTTCATATTTTGAATGAGTGAGAATTTGATTTTCTAGTATTTTTATTTGAATCCGAAAGAGTGAGTATTTCGTTATTTATATTATAACTTAAATATAATCCTTAAATGTGGAGAGGCATAATGGTTTACAATGTAAATGATCCTGTTGTACCTTGGAACTGCTAACTTGAAGCTGCAGAACTGCTAACCAGGAGACTCGAAGCTCAGACTCGAAGATTTGCCTCGAAGGTTTGACCTTTGACTTTTGACCTTTGACCTTTGACTTTTGACCTTTGACTTTCGACCTTCGACCTTCGACTTTCGAACTTCAAACTTCAACCCTTTCTAGATCGCTCAGAGTACGTTATCGTCGTTTTTGGCCTGTTCTTCATCTAGAATTAACCTAGTGACCTCCAGGACACTCACAAACCCACTTTTAACTTAATAAACCATAATATATACCCTAAAACGCGTCATTAATGCCTCTAAATTGCATGGTAACAACAAAAACACATATATATATATATTGTTTTTACAAATTATATCCATGTAGATCTAGATCTACCTTGTCATGGTTGACTTCTCAACCCTCATGAAATACATGGTTCTAAACCCCCTGATTTCATAAATACATACCCACAGCGATATAAATCAGATCTTAACCCCAGATCTTATGATAAATTGCCAGATCTAACCCAAAATCCGGATTTTTCCCAAATTCCCCAAAAACCCATGGTTCATGTTATATTTCATATCATGACAAAATTCATGCAAATCAAGAACATAATCAAGAGAAAGAGTATAGGAACTCCTACCTGGAGTGATTCTTTGAGCTCCAGAACCCAAATCGCCCCAAATCACCAAAGCTTCAAGCGTCCAAGCTCTCTATGCTCTCTAACCACTAACGTGATAGCATAAAGTGGAAGCTTTCTTTATGTTCCTCCTATTTATATATTTCCTGTTAATTCTTTAATTAATAAACACCCAAAATTACACAATTAGCCTTCTAAGGTCCTGAACTCCAAATTGGACCCAACTACAACCAAAACGCTCATATCACTAAGCCCGATACCAAAATGAGATCTTTATTACCAATTAAATCAACCCAAAAACGGGTCATTATATCCTCTCTCCCTTAAAGACTTTTTGTCCCAAAAAAAAATATATGGGTCAAACAACAATGCAAAATCATAGGCAAAACTCAACAAATTCATCGCAAAATTCAAACTCAAAGTCCCCACATAACATTAACACTTACAACATGCCACCCATCACACGGGCATACCACAACTCACAACAAGCCGAAACTGACATAAATAACCTCACAAGAAAAGCACAAAGAAACTCACATCATATCTCCTATGCACTACAATAATTGATAATAAAAAAAATAATGTGTACAATAATTGAAAATTCTTTCCTATGGGTCGAGAATTGTACATTTTAGACTAATTTCCTATTGTCACATGTAACTAAAATTGAATAGTGCATTATTGCAAGATATATGAGTTTGAGTTATGACAATATGGAATTCTTAAATAATTTATTACTTTTAGACAAAAATAGATGTTGTCATCCAAAATAATTAGGCTATGACACTTTGTTTTAAACGTAAAAACTAAAAATGGAATATCAAGAGGGTTTGTTATTAAAAGCTTTTATTTTTAACGGGTCAGGACTCACCGACTGTGATTCTGTAATGCTGACGTGGGCATGCATCAGCTGGCTGCCTGAGCGCCCCAACTCGGGCCGATACAGAGTGACTCGGTTGAGGAAGATGGGCTCAGGAGACAAGAAAGAAAGAAAAAAGGTCTAGTTTACAGACTTTCAAGAGATTGAGATTCATGCCATCAGCAATCATATGATATCATATGGAAGTATAGGTTTTAGTGAAGGGGTGGGGGCAGCTTGCAGGCATGGATATGCATAAACATGGAGGCCATCCTGTTCCCTTTCTTACCAACCAACTCTGTGTCCTCGTCACTTTTCTTTACTTTTTATTTAATTTATTGATATACATATATCATATTTGTTGAAATTATTTTTTTTCCTTTTTCTCTAGAAAGCAAAATACTATTCCGTGCTCTGATGCACTTTGCTCTGGATTAACTTTGCATGCAGATGAGACTCCATATCGGTCATTAGCAGTATTAGGCCAGCGAGAAAAGCACTGGTCATATTTTGCATTTATTTATTTATTTCATTTCGTAAGTTAAAAAGAAAAAAAACTAATATCAACTTCTTATAAAGGCAAAATGCATTGGAACAATGACAATAAAAAATCAGTTCACATCACAACATTTATATAATAACACGAATTTCAAAGATTTGAAACGCCATTAGAGTTATAGACTTATAACAAATCGCATCATTTAATTGATTCTAAGATTTTATTTTTATTTTTTTTTACTCTATCCAATAGCATTTTGTTTTATTCTCCCTACATCCAGGATTATAAATTTAGTTAAACAAAAATAGGGTTTTATACCGCAGTAACAATTTTATTACTCCATTAACATTTTTTATGTTAAATGATATTTAAATTTTAAATGCAAGTACATTCTTGCCGCCAGCCTTTTATTTATGAATTACATAATTCTTTAGGTAAATAACGCTGTGCTTGGTAACCCAGGGGAATATATATATATATATATATATAGAAAAGATGTAGAAAACAAAAGGAGGAAAGAAAAAAGATTGAATATTTTTTTTCAATAGGATGATTGATTAGGGTAAAAAAAAAAGAGTAAAAAAATACGTAAAAAATTTATATTATATATATTATCAATTATATTTTTATCTCATCTTTTGTGTTAATTTTTATATACTTTTTTTCTTACTTTTTGATGTGGTAAGAAAACATTGTATGTCCTTTAATGCATTTCTAACCTCATTTTCATAATTACTGCACACTTTTCATACCAACCAAACATAAAAAAAAAACACGAATTCAAATTCAATAGAATTTTCACATGCAATCGTATTTTCCACCTTAACGAGAGGTAAAAGTGTGATTTTAAAATCCCCCCTCCTCCCGCTAACGGGCGAATAAATAGCCAAAATAGGGTGTTTTAGGCTTTTGGATTTTGTCGCCCAAAAGGCATAGCTGCCGACGTTTGGGAACTCTTTAATTTTTTTAATTAATAATCTTCTTAATGATTCTCCGTGTGGGCATTGCTTTATGGTAATTGGTATGGAAGGGTGCATCAAATTAAAATGAAATTGAATGATTACCACCCTCAAAGTATAGGACATGGATGTAATCGCTCATGCTCTCTCAGACATTATTTTCTTTTCCATGGGCTTGCCCCACAAACATAAAATCTTTCAAATTGAAAATATGTAGTTTGGCTTATATTATAAGAATTTTTTATTAACAACCTGAGAAATAATGATATTACATTAATATGTGTGTGTATGTGTGTTCGATCGGTCACTATTTAAAAACTTTTCTCTCCGTAAAATCTTTTTTCAAGTACAAAATAGTTTTGCAAAAACTCAGTCTACAAAATAAAACAAAATAATTGGAGGAATCATTTTTAAATGGGAGATTTCATTCGCATCCATTGTCTATATATTTAATAAAATACATAATAATATAAATAAAATAAAAAGTTATGTAGCTCTGTTTTAAAAGAAAAGGAAAAAATAGCAGCTCTCATTAGTTATTTTAATTTTAATTATTTTAATTTTTCATATTTAATATTTTCAGTTTTATATTTATTTTTAAAATAACAAATTTCATTCATTTTTTTTTTATGTTATATAGATGTTCATGAATTTTGTTAAAGAGTTCTCATAAGTCATTAAGGATTGGCTTGCTAAAAAAAAAAACTTTAGGAGCATATTTAGTGATGGTTGGTAAAAACCTCTATTATATTTGGCACGTAGTGATGGTTTTATAAATGTCACTAAGTGTTAGACCTCGTAGGGTCAGCCTGTTGCTAGGAATAAGATGAGGATTGAATGAATTGTTAAGATTATGAAGGAGTTTGTTGCGTAGGAGTTGATGTGCTAATTTGTTACAATTATTGAGGGAGTAGTTGAGCTTTTTTTAGGAAGTAATGGTTTGATTGATTGACTATAAATAAATCCTCTAGCCCTAATAACTGGTATGAAAAATTAAATGTAAAAGTGGTACGTCTCTAACCAAATTGGAGAAGTTCTTGATTAGTAACAATTAGCCTGTTGTATTCCAACACTAAGGTTTTTGAAAAATGTTACAGATTTTACCTTTATGACGGTATATAATCAGTACAACATATTTGCTTTTTAAAATAGATATGTTTACATTTGTGGCGGCTTAAAACTGCCACAAATGTCTTATAAAAAATATTTAGGTCACTTTTTTTTGTCTCGTGCTTTTTTTTTTTGGGGTCGCGCCCTTTTGTTTTTCGCAACACAACCTTAGCGCCAATAAATCACAAAAAAATCAAACTCGGCCTCTTTATTTCCTACTAAAAAATCACCATCACCAAGGGCTATGCAAGCGTCATCAAGTCAAGAGCGGGAACAATCTCTTGCTCATCGCTAGAGCTCTCAGTGGTCGATTGTTGGAAAAACTTCCATCATATAGGACCAAACATGTAAATAAATGTGTTTTGTTATCTTTGGAAAAGCCTAAATTAAAGTGATCTAATTAAGATTTTAAATAAGGTTTAACAGTATAATTGCCATGGAAGTAATGTATAGATAACAGACTGCTATTTTTAATTTGATGAGGGGCCAAATTAGAAATAGCAAACACTATATATAAGGTTATGGTCCCCAGGTTACACGATGGCTTGTTAGGTATGTATCCTCCATCAACAAAGCGATTGAGAACTAAGGTTCATAAAAGTCATGCTAATTTAGAAAATCACAACTTGATGATCAAACTCCAACAATAGATTTAGGTATGCTTCCAATTTATTATTTCAGATCAAATAATTTCTAGGCAAATAAAAATCCTGCAGTTAATTAAATTTTTTACAATTTATTATCAAAGCTAATTTGTCCTAAAATTATTTGATTGGATTGTAATTCTCAAAATCATTATCGTGTTAAACAAACTGCATAACAACATATTTTTTCTGATTTTTTATATGCAATTCTAATGTTTTTTTCCTATGCACGCTTTTGTCCACAATTGTTATTCCCACGCCGTAGACAGATTTGACAACTAATATATGTTAGGAGTTTTAACAGATTTTGGGAATTATACATACATTTTGGATTCAAATTTAATATGTGTTGCACGAATTCAGTTTTGAATACACTATGTATGATATTACAAGGGGCGATTCAATTTAGTGGATTTTATTTATTTATTTTTAGTGTGACGTTGAATTTGTTTTTGTGTTAAGTAAAAATGTATGGGTTTAAATTATACAAATCTCAATGTTTCACACGCGAGATGTATTCACCTCCCCATCCCATAGTAGTTTATCAAGATATGGTAGTTGAAATTAGGGGTGCTATCCGTCATAGCTGGGCAGGGTCTGCCTATTACCGTATCATGCCTCATATGTAAGTGGGGTGGGGTACCTCGTCCTATGACGGGGTTAGCGGGGGGAGATTTCACCCACACGTTTCCCGTTTTCAGCTTTTATTAATCTCTCGTAAGACAATCTTGCCTTTTAAAGACTCCACGAAGCAGTTGATAGAGGTGATTTGGGTCCTATCATGGGCGGAATCAACCTATTACCACCTCCCGTCCCCATTTAGGTGGTAGATCAAATTTTAAAATTGTATCACGTTCCATATGTAGGCGGGGTAGGATATACCGTTCTTAAATGTGTTTGCGAATGAGGTTTCATCTACCCACATCTTGTTATCGCTTTTTATTGGATCTTTCAATATCAATAATTTGGCTTCAATCAAATTTCTATATCATTTTTAACAAAAAAAATTTAAAAATGATTTTATTTTACAATAATAAATATCATTCAAAAATATCAAAAATTATAAATAATAGTTAAATAATATTATTTAAAATATTATAAAATTATAAATAAAATTATTAAAATTAGGCGGGGCGGGGTATCCCACTATCTATTACCGCTCCTCGTTCCCACTTGGGGCGAAGTGTTAAGTTTAAAAACCGCATCACGCTCTTGCCTGAGTGGGGTAACCCGTCCCGTATAGCGGGGGCGAAGCAGATAGCAGGCGGGATAGCGGGTACAGGTATCCGCTGCCCACCCCTAGTTGAAATGGCTTTGAATATCCTATTTTATGATTGTCGTACACAGCTGACCCTATCTAACATTGTTGGGGTTCCTAATCACGTTAGTATGTGATAATTAAAATATATGTCCATACATAAACTAATTAAGTATAATTGGAATTATAACTTGCAATTATTGTTTTTATATGAGAAATCATATATTCACAGATTTAATAGTTCAATGTATTGATTATGAAATAATATCATTGTCTTATGCTATTAATGATTCAACCATGTATTATTGCATGATAAATTCTTTGATTTCACATTAAATTTGTATAATATATGGTAAATTTCAAATTCAGATATTATTTGGTAAATCACAATTTCTAATGTTATGTGATAAATCTTTATGATTAAATTCAATTGTCCATTGTTCTAAGTGGTTAATTGAAATAGGATGTTGCCAAAGTAACCTCTCCTATGTAGATTATTCATGATGGGCATTGGATGTTTGTGAGTGTGTAAATTTGTGCGGGTATTAACTTCTCTTTAATCTATCCTAAAGTTAGGTCTTGAGATTTATGATATATATATATATATATATATATATATATATATATATATATATATATTCAAATAAGTATGACCTCCTATATAAATATTGGCTTTCAATAGTATACAATGCACATAATTATTTGTATGGCTGTGGTTAGAGAATGTTGGCTTTCAAGGATTAGTTTCGTGGTAATTGATTAAAAATCAATTCATGAGAAATAGAGGTTGTTAGGGTGTCCCTCGTGGCTAGGGAGATTATTGTCTGTTTCGTGTCTGCATTCTTCATGTTAGTCCCGTAATAAAGCTTTGTGGAAAACCTTAAGGGTCATAAGTGTTACGACACTTGATATATGTATGTGTTTAATATATATCATTATTGGTTGAGACATTATCCTAAATTATATATTGTATGGTTATTCATTTGCCATGTGGAGTGATATACGTCATTTTAAGGCCATTTAAAAAAAACGAGTCATCTCAAAATGAATGAAATGATGGTAATTTCCCCCAGCTCACAAAACATAGTTGAACTAATTAAAAAAAATTATTATCCATTTCAACTATCTATTTTTGATATAAAAACTTTATGGACTGCCTGGTAAGGCTGCCAGGAATCCAAATCCACACTTACAAAATTTTGCAGCAACAAATATGACGGTACTTATTGCTATATTATACATATATAGTTGGGTTCTACATAGCAAAAACATGAACTAAATTTTGGATACATGCATCATATACAACCCCGTTCATCAAGTTTTCCCTCCAAAATTATTCCAGGACAAATTACTCAGAAGCATTCTGGCTTCAAATAAACGCCAAAAATATAAACCCAACCCTCCCTCTCACAACAAACAAACAAAACAAAATAAAAATTACACGCATGCACACACACCCATGAAATTACACCCATGCACACACGCATGAGGACAAACTCATTTGACCTCAAATTACTCAGAAGCATTCTAGCTTCAAATAAACGCCAAAAATATAAACCCAACCCTCCCTCTCACAACAAACAAAACAAAACAAAATAAAAATTACACGCATGCACACACACCCATGAAATCTGTCTCCTGCCAGCAGGAAAAAATGTTCCTTCAAAAACAGAGGTGACCAACCCACTCAGAAAGCAGAAAGCCTCCTTGCCCAGTAAATCAAAACGATTACACTATCCCTGTAGCTCTATTCATGCCTTACCTTTTGCTGTTGCAGCGAAAGGGCATTTCCCCAGTGTATTCCACAATATATACTCTCCAGAAAATACCTGTCAACGTCACCAGGAAGGAAAATCAAAGTTGAAGCTACTAATGCATGGTTTCACTGGATGAATGCACATAAGACGCAACAATGGAGTTAAAGTTGAAAGAAGAGGCTTCAGATGTCTTAACTACAATGATTTTACTCAGATCATACAACATATCTCAAATTTAATTTAGTCAATAATGAAGATAACGCATACTTGAGTTGTAAACTCCACAGGCACTTTCGCAGCTGGGTAAATGCTTACCTGTAAACATGCAGGGAATGAGTATAAGAGAGATAATTCCAATATTATCATGATAATAGAGCGACTTCTTAGTCTCTATCTAGATAAATTTGGACTGTAGGCATTAAACCTGACCATAATAACCCAGAGCTAGGGGAAAAAAGAATTGATAGTCCAAGGGGTTGTGACAAGGATTTACATCACACAAAGATTTCAAAATCTTTTGATAGTTTATTAGATTCAAATACTAAGGATGGACGGTCAGTGCAAAATTTGTGGTTGAGGCAAAGGAAGGTCCCCTAGAGGCAGGAATTGGTGATTCCACAAAAAACAGTTACTTTGGCTATAGCCAGAATTGGTACACTGTCATTGGAGAGCCAGATTCAATGGAAATGCTGCAAAATTACAAAATCCCACACAAAAAATACTGACATAATAATGGATAGCAGCTGTTAAAGGTTTGTGCAGAAATTCAATGGAACACTGCAATCCATGTCAACGTCCATATTAAATGATTCTAGTAGTACTTGCTGGTCCGCATAAATGAATTTGGAAGAAATAGAATTATTAAGAGAATGAGATTGACAGTGGGAATTAGAATGCAATAGTTCATTACCTTTACCGTGTTTGGTACTCAAAGTAATGAATTTTTTAAATTACATAAATATCCTAAATTGAAAAATAATCACCAGAAAAATGTTTCTCCTTCAAAACTTGTCAAGGGAAAAAGAGAGAGAAGTAAAACAATGGAATGGAATTTTGTCAAGCCTTTGGAGAGCATATTCTTTCACTGACGTACCAGCCAAGAGCATCACGAAAAGAGGGCCTGAAAGGAGGTGTGGAGCCGGAGTCAGGGGCCATCCTGATAGACGTTAGAGACACCCACTAGAGAGACCTATTGAAAATCGGTGCTCCGATGTATGTTATCTTCTCACTTTTTAATTGACACTTGTGTCTCTCTTTCAACCATATCCGATTTATCCATCACAAAATTGCACTAAGAAAATCAGAAAATAGTAATTTAGAATAATTGCACTTGTATAGCAAGAAGATGATCTGCGATCTGCGATCTATCGCGATGCGGTACAGTAGGGCTGTGGCTTAGGTTTGAGGAGCACCAAGCCAATGGTAGATGACCGACAATCTGCTGTGTCGGTGTTGGTTTAACTAAAAGTAACGATAGGCTTCAAATTAGGAAGCTCACTACCTTGATCTGTTCATCTGCCAAAAGAGATCTATTCATCCACACAACAAATCCTAGATAGGTGATGGGACAGGCGTGAGGTGGTGAGGGTAGAACTAAAAATCAATAACCTTATGCGGGAAAATAATTTAAAACCTGATGGAAGGCTGGAATGAATTTTACATTAGATATGGAATTTCTATTCCCAAGGTAATATCTCATTACCCTGTCTTTGGCCTGCCAAACATGAAAATAAAAATAGATTTTATTCTATTCCACCAATTTTTGCGTACCAAACATGCTAGAAGAGTATATCGAGAAGCAAACTAAAAGGCAATAATAGTAACCCACAAAAAAAAACTAGTAGAAAAATGTACTGAAATACGTACAGATTTAGGGTCTACTGACATTCCTGATAATGATGCCCCAGAAATCTTGAAACAAACCTGCATTCATGAGCACTAACTCCTAGTGAATCAGAAGGTGGGTTGAATACAAGTTGCTATAAAACTCTTAAATGAATGTTTCCATGTGCTTGGGGGCCTCCCCCTCTCTCCATGTGTGTGTGCATACATGCACACATGAGAGAGAGAGAGAGAGAGAGAGAGAGAGAGAGAGAGAGAGAGATCATAAAATTGCTTCTATCAAAAGGATAAAAATATAGATAAGAATAAACATACTCTAGCATAATTGTATGATTGCCAACTAAATGGCTCCTCCATATCAACTGGTGGAAGAGCCTTGTTCATTTTTGCCATTAAGAATTCTTCTACGTTTACCATGTTACTATTACTATCTGAGTCACTATCACTATCTTTGTCAACTGTACTCGCTGAGAACGACCTAGAGGATGACAATCTTTGTATTTTCCAGGGCGCAAACTTGACTGTTCCTGGAAAAGTTGCTTCAATACTTTTTCCCACAATACCTCGTCCACTTGTGATAATTTTCCATTCAACTGAGTGCTCTGTGGTTGAAACGGTTCCAATAGAAGGGGTCCCATCAAAAGACATCACTCTTCTCCTAGGAAAAGGCATTGTCACAGTACACAACTCCATTGTTAGAGGTGATTTATAAGCTTCCATTAAGTGCAATTTGAATAGAAATGCGCCTTCATCTTCTGAAACCATGGAGAGCTGGTAAAAACCCTTTATTGGGGGACCAAGTCTGCAAAGAGCCTGATATCGCACTAACACAAAATTACCCACTGGCGGTGAAAGCATTACAGTTTGCTTATCAACACCCAGCTCTGGAACTTGAGCACACGGGTGGAATGATATATCCTCAATGTGGCCTGTGCTCAACCCTGTCAATGGGAATGATACATCGGGTAATCCTTCCAATTCAGCTCGACAGTTAATTTGACCTGATATTGATATAACATCTGGAATCTCATCACGATCATACATAGCAGCATCAATTGTCTCATGAATAGTAAAAAGCATTCTCTGCTTCCCCTTGTAAAGATATGGTTTCCATGCTGGCTGCTTAAGTTCTGCAGGAGGCAGATCTGATGAAGAAAAACCATGAGCTCTTACAGCAGATATGTTGGAGTAGCTGAGGTCCAAAGGAGTGCCTTTAATGTACCAGGAAAAAGGAAAAGTTACAAATTGAAGTTGATCATAAAATTGAGCACTGAAAGCATCTGAGATAAGAAATACAATAATTTTACTTTTATCTTAAAAAATACGAACCAAAAGGCATTGAACTGCTTATAAAAGATCGAAGGAAATCCCTATCCAAGGGCCTTGAAACTGCTTTGGGTGCATCCAATATAGCAGTCCCAGTAACAGCTGTGCTTGAAGCAGAGGAACCTGAAACTGGTGCTGCTACAGGTTTTGCCCGTGCTGATATACCAGATATACCTATACTGCCAGTAAGAGAATCCAACAACCCTCCAACAGACGGAGATGCACTAACAACCACCTCAGGTTCAGCAATGTCACCCATGACAACATCGCCCATAGTGTGTGCCACCATAAATGCCCTGCAAAAAAATGAAAACTAAAACCTTGAATGAGGACACACTAAATTACGTTTTGTTATAACTCAAATCTGACTATGTTAAGCTGAAGAGCTACCCTAAGAAAAAATACGGAAGTTCAAGCCTAATAGCTTAATGGGTAGATAGATATATCTCTTGTAGGACTAAAACATATATATAATCCTATAATTTAACCATTAATAAACTAAAAAGAATCAACCGATAAAGACTTGGGTTAAGGCCAGTTGGGCACATGCCCACGGAGCCTTAACATGGGTCAGCCAATGGGCAGTGGTAAAGAGTAAGGACAGCATTTGATGGTGGGTATAGTGCTAACTTCCAAAAAACAAATGATCTGAAAAATTGAAATCGTTAGAATTTCATGTATCATGTAATCCTGCTTCAAGATGATACATCGCATGATTTTGCGATTCAGAGCATCTTTAAAATTGAAAATACCCTATCATTCTATCAATGAGCAACATTGCAAGTAATTTACCATACCCTGTGATGGATGGAAGGTCAAGCACAAGAGAAGATAAACTTCCGTCCACTCCAACTGCGTTTCCACAATCAGCTCTTGTACATCTCATTGCATATGCTTTCAGATGCCGTGGTTCAACTAAGGGCAACACCAGAATGCAATACTGACCTCTTGGGTGCAGAATTACTGGCCATAGGATATGATTCTCCCCTTCTTTTTCTTCTCTGTTGATATGAAGGCTTATAACATAACGTGTAATTGGGTCATCAACCCAGGAATCTGATCCTTCGGCAGACTGGCTTACCCGTATGCCAAAACCACGCAAAGATCTCTCCCTGAAGACTTAAAGCTACATTTTTAGTGTGAAATCATATGAACAATAAACATGTCACAGACACAGGCAGAAAATTTACAATTTAAAAAAAAAAAAAAAAAACATTGCCTGCTAAAACATTGTTTGTTCTTCAGCTTCGAGACCAAAATTTTGTTATACAGTATACATATGGCTATTACACAGAATTCTACTTTTTCTTTATCTTTTTCATAAGCTGCTGATTAGCCTCCATATCAAATCTAAGAGGAAAAAAAACTAACAGCAGTAACAAATTGTTCAACAGACCTCTTCTTCCTCTCCGCAACAGAAGCAGTGATTTCAGAGTCAGTAGGAAGATATGGCAACAAACTATAACTGAGCTTGTTCTCAGTAAGGCTCTCGTTCACATTCTCGCAAGCTACACGCCAGCGTTTCTCAACCACCGGGAACCTCCTAAAAACAAGAAAAGCGTAGAAATACTAAGCAGCACCCAGAAGGCAATATCAATGAATCAGACAAAACCATCCAGAACAGAAGCCCAGAAACCCATATGAAACCCTATGAAGAGGGGTTTAAGGAAACATAATTGGATTTGAGTTTAGGGTAGAAATTTTGTTTTTTGGTTTGTCGTTTTTTTCCCATTTTCCTTGACGGTTGGGAACTGTAGAAGGAGGCGCTTGCCTGGAGAAGACCACGGAGTCTAGATTGTTGAGAATCCAGAGAGCTCGGATGCTGCACCCAGGCATGGCTTCACTCAACAACAGAAACTCTGAGATGAAATGAAGATAATATATAGTCTATAGATCCACTGATCCACAGAAACAAACAAAAAAATAAAAATAAAAAACCCAAATTGATGAAACAAAACAAGCATGTTAGTCATAGACTCATAGCCCAGCGACGGAAATGGTATGACATTTTAATGAGGTGACGTTATATCCAACATCAACCAGAATCTACTCCTAATCTGAGAATGATGGAATGTGAAAACCATTGCAACCATTTGTTTAGTATTTAGCTAAAAAACGATATGCCCGGAAGATGACCCGAGTCACCCGACAAGGTGATGAAGAAGGGCGGTGCTGTGGCGACAAGGTGCCGGGGATTGGAGCTTTTCGGGAAGGTTGGTAGGGGACGATGATGGATGGATCATTCATCGACGGCACGGGTCATTTCGTAGTTTTGCTGTGGACGGTAGCCTAACAAAATATTAGGGGTTACCATCACTCGATCAGTTTATGTAATTTTTAAATTCAACTCAAACAAATAATAAATTAAAATCTATTAATAAAAGTAAAGAATTATAATTTTTTTGTTATTCATTAATTTTTAATTACAATTAACGTTAAATCAAAATCACCAAAGTGATAAATAACATACTAATAAGTTTATAAAATGCATTGACTAAATACTATGTAAGAACATTGACAATAAACTTATTATTTTTTTACTAAAATTTAATAAAAACATAAAATATTTTTTTATAAAATTCAATTATCCTTCGATTATAACATCTCCATATTTTTAAATATATAATAAAATATTATTTTTATATCACCCTAATAATATTTTATTCGCTTTTCTTCTTTTGCCGTATCTCTCAATAATACTCACACCACCTCTATACTCTCTCTCTCTCTCTCTCTCTCTCTCTCTCTCTTCAGCATTGCCAGTCTAGCCAAATATTAAATTTACTATAACAATATAGAGCCTATTGTAAAGGGAATTTTTTACTTTTTAGCTATTATTTAACTAAATCTAACTAATAGTCAGCCCACTATAAATGTTATATATATATATATATATATATATATATATATATATCAACAATAGTCAATCTGTTCATTATTAACACTCCCAATCTATCCACTAATTAGGGGTGCTACCCGCCATACAGGGGCGGGGTCTACCTATTACCGTACCCCACCCCATGTGTAGGCGGGGCGGGGTACCCCGTCCTATGGCGGGGTAAGCGGGGGGAGGCTTTATCCGCCCGCACCCCGCTACCGATTTTTATTGTTTTCTCTCTTAAGATAATCTTGCCTTTTAGAGGCTCCATGAAGCAGTTGATAGAAGTAATTCGGGTCTTATTGGAAGCGGAATCAACCTATTACTGCATCATGTCCTCGCTTAGGTAGTAGATTAAATTTTAAGATTGTATCTCGTTCCATATATAAGCATGATAGGATATATTATTCTTTAACATGTCTGCGAATGAGGTTCGGTTTGCTCACATCTTGTTATCGCTTTTTATTAGATCTGTCCATATCAATAATTTTGGCTTAAATCAAATTTTTACATCATTTTTAACCAAAAAATTATTTAAAATGATTTAATTTTATAATAATAAATATCATTCAAAAATATCAAAAATCATAAATAATAATATTTAAAATATTATAAAATTATAAATAAATATTATTAAAATTAGGCGGGGCGGGGTATCCCACTACTTATTACCGCTCCCCGTCCCCGCCTGAGGCGGGGTGTTAAGTTTAAAAACCGCACCCCACTCTTGCTTGGGCAGGGTAACCCGCCCCGCATAGCGGGGGCGGAGCGGATAAGCGGGCGGGGTAGCGGGGGCGGGTATCCGTTGCCTACCCCTACCACTAATGATTGTATAAATGCATTAGCGTTGAATTTCTAGTATAATTTCATGGAAGAATCTAGTTTAGTTAGGTAAGAAGAAACAAAGATGAAGTCTTCGAATATATATTGTACTATATTAGATTGGTTCAATCCTCGAATTGGCCAAACCTTGAACCAATCATAATATTTCAATTTTTTGATTTTTCAAATCAAATAAACCAAACCAATTTTAAAAACTATATAATTTTAGTTTATATGATTTAATTTTTGGTTCAGTTTATCGAGCCGGATCGATTTTTAAGCACTCCTACTAAATATTGCTCAAACATACTATTCATTCCCTTCTTTACATTTGAAAAATGTTATAGTCACTCATCATTTATGAAGAGGAACTATTAACTCTTTGCTTTATGTAATAAAAACAATGTCTCTAAAGTTACACATATTTCAAATAAATTATTTGTTCAATTTGTGTTTATGCCTTAAAAAAAATACATAATTAATATCAATGTCATTTCATATTTTTTGAAAATAATTGTATTTTTATTATTATTGTTTAGTTATTTAGTGGCCAACATCACAAAATTTGATTTTGATACGTTTGATATTGCTGACATCTAGATCCATCTAGGCATTGAAGGAATGACGTGATTAGCAATTGGTGTTGGTGTCGAAAGAGAGGGTATAAAAAAATATAACACTTTAAAAGTCGCCACCAACCTAAAATCAAAAGTATGATTGGAACGCCTTACCAAAAGTAGCAAAAACAAAGTAATCATGTACCAAAGTCTAATGGTTTAAAAGTTAGTTACGAGTGGAAAAAGTGTTACACCCCCGTTATGCTTAAAAATGATACCTAATTAGAATTGAAAAGTTTTTCTTGATTTGATTGCTTAAAAATAAAATTTTGAAAATTTAATAATTTATGAAAAAAAAAAGGAAAGGCTTAAAATTGTTATAAAAAAAATAAAAAACTTCTAAAACAAAAAAGGAAATTTAAGGGAAAAAGGTTTAAAAGAAATATTATGGAAGATTAAAAAATTTTAACAAGCCTTGAAAAAAGGGAAGGGATTTTTAGAAAAGGAAAAAAAAAGGATAAAAGGGGTTAAGGTTTTTTTTTTTTTTGAAAGAATGTTTTTTTCTTTTTGATGAAGAGGCTTTATAAAAAATTAAGATAGAAGAAAATAAATAGGGAAAAAAATTTTAAAAAAAATATTTTGAGGAATAAGATAATTAAAAGTGCATAAAGAAAAAGAAGAAAGGACTAAGAAATTTTGATAAACTTAAGAATAAACCTAATGATAATAATTGTAAGCTTAAATAATAAAACAGAACCCTTTTTTCTTTTTCTTTTTTCCTATTTTTTTTAAATTTTTTAACTAGTTAATGAGTATACACGATACCAAGCTCTTTGTTTATGAACCATTGGTTATTGAATATTTTATTAGAAAGTACAAATCAATCTAAGAATATCATTTCTTTGCTAGTTGAAAAATATAAGAAATGTTTAAACATTCAAGTTAAAGCTATCATTTTGATGAAATATTTAACTAAAACTGCCTTTGAGTTCGAGTTGGCTTAAGCTAAAAAATAACAATTAGGGTTAGCAATACTTCTCGTCTCTGGGATCAAAAAAGGAAAAAAAACTGTTTCTTGTATGTAAAGGTATTGATGATAAAATTTGACACTGAAGAGTCAATATTTTATGTTTATTTTATTAATGAAAAGGATATATATATATATATAATATAAAGATCAATTTGAGATCTTAAAATTGAATCTATATTCTAATATACATTCTTATATAAAAGGAAATGATTGATAGAGTATGAATCAAGGAAATCACTAATTTTATATATTAACATATTTACTTTCCTTAACACTCCCTCTTAAGTTTGGAATGTATGTTGCTAATTCCTCACTTGCCAAGTAAAATCAAGAATTGCGAGAAACTCAGTGGCTTTGTGAAAATGTCTACATGATGATACAATGTGGATATGTGAGTTGTTTTTATTATCCTTTCTTGAATCTTTTCTTGTATAAGATGACAATCAAATTTTATATGTTTTGTTCGTTCATGGAATACTGTATTTGAAGCAATATGGAGTGCTACTTGATTGTTACAAAATAGATTGATAGGCCGTGAATGCTTAATGCCCATATCTTGTAGAATGTAGTTCAACCAAGTAATCTCACAAGAAGTTGTTGTCATGGATTGATACTCAGCTTTTGCACTAGATTGCGATACCATAGTTTTCTTTTTGGTTTTCTAAGAAATTAATGATTTTCTAAGGAATATGCAATATCTAGTAACAGATCGTCGAGTATCACGACATCTAGACCAATCTGCATCACAATAGACATTTAATTGGATTGAACTGGTTGTAAGAAGAAAAATTTCTTGGCTCGGCGTGTGTTTGACATAATGCAATACACAATGAGCTGCTTCTAAATGTAGAACTCATTGCTTTCCATTAATTAGCTTAGGATATGAATGACATACGCTAAATCTGTCCGCGTGATGGTCAAATAAATTAGTCACCCAATAAATCTTCAATATGAAGAAAGATCACTAATATAGTCACCATTAAATACATTGAGAGACAAGTTCTGTTCCATGGGGAAAATGCTAGTTTTGCACTAAGATATCTAGCATCTTCAAGGATTTTAAGAGCATACTTTTGTTGAGAAAGAATAATGGCCTTATTGGATTGAGCAACTTTTATGCCTAGGAAATATTTTAATTGGCCAAGCTCCTTCAATTTAAATTGATCATTTAAAAAAGACTTGGTATCTTCAATATTTTGTAGATTATTTCTTATCAAAATAATATTATCCACGTAAATAAGAAGAGCAGTGAATTTACCACCTTGGGATCGTATGAATAATGAATAATCAACTTTGGATTGTCAATAGCCGACTTGTTTGAGAGCTATTAAAAGCTTGATAAACCATTGACGGGAAGCTTGTTTATGACCATATAATGATTTGTGAAGTTTGCAAACACATGTCTCCCCCCCTTTCGTCTGAAACTAGGAGGCAAAGACTTGTAAACATCTTCATCAAGATCACCATGAAAAAAAAGTATTATTGACATCAAGTTGGTGAAGATGCCAATGTTGAGTTGATGCCACATGTCACACCCTGAATTTCCTATTCGAGGAAACCAGTTAGTGACTCTCTTACCCACCCGGTGGGGCAAGGAGTTGGGTTAAACAATAAGTCACAGAGAACATCACAAATAAACATATCAAACATCCACAAATCAAACCACATGTTTATTAATAATTCAAATCTCTTTTACATCATTCCTCACATGGGGTTATATCATTTCCTCGGAACAACTCAATATAAAATGAAAACAAATAACAAAACAATAAAACAAGGTCTCCACCTTAGTGTCCCACCTAATGTTTGTAGGTATCTGAAAGGAAACCATCACAACAGGAGGGGTGAGCAACCACAACTTAGTGGGATTATGTTTTCCTAACTCATCTCATGTTCCTAGTATCTATGTGATAGTGTCAATAAGTGCAATATCATGTCCATACTAGATACATGGTGAACACCCCAATGACCTCTATGGCCAACTACCATGAAACAAACCCTTAATCCCCTCTAGCCACAGACACACGAAGCAACCATGTACACAAATGCATCGAAGGCCAACATTCATATAGGATATTACACCTATATGAATTTACATACATATATATATATATATATACACACACACACACACAAAAAAAAAAAAAAACCTCAAAGCCTAACCCTAGGATAAATTCAAGTTTAATTTATATGATGGAACACAAAGCACATCATGTAATGTAAAAGCGCCAAAACAAATGTTTCATGTATGTGTGACAGTGTAAGGACCCGTACCTTGAATTAGTCACAGTTTTGCCTTCTGAGTAGAGTTTTTCTAGATTTTGACCTAGTGAATGGGCTCAAATGAATTCACGTGCAAAAGGAAAGATGCTTAGAATGATGTCCCTATCTACCACGAAGTTTCAGGCCAAACGGACGTGTATGTGAGGTGCACGTGAAATGGGTCCAATTCACGTGCAAGTGTGGTTGTCTTCTAAATGATGCAAGGAGGCTAGGGGTGAAGTTTGAGAGCATTTGGAGTGCATATGGAGTTGCACGTGAATTGGGGAATTCACGTACAAATTGGCGTGCAACCATATTTTTGCATGGTTCCCTTGGTTTTGACATTCTAATGATCTTTCTCCAAAGGACCATGTTGAAATTCTGAGATTTTGGCCTATATGGGTGCGGAAAGGTGCTAGCGTGTGATCAAAACTACGTCGTTTTGATCCTGGGTTTACTTAATCAAAACTACGTCGTTTTGATGTGGGTAGTGTCTATATAATGAGGGCTTGAGTTTGAGTTTAGGGTTCTTGTGTTCTTCTTTCTCAAGAGAGAGAGAGAGAGAGAGAGAGGATCTCGGGCGATGCGGTGGTGGTTCGCGTCGTTGGAAGGTGTCTAGCGTAGAGGATAGGACAAGAGCCTCGAGGTAGGGATTCATGTTCTTCCAACTCCCCTTTGTTCTAGGATATTCACTTATATATATATATATATATATATAAATAAATCCATATAGGTGTGATCTCTATATGGATGTTGGCCTTCATGGCATGTTCGTGATTCGATGTTAAATTTGGCTTGAGGATTTTCACGGGTTTGTTTATGCCCACCATGTGTTTGATAAAATGTCCGTGAGGCCACACTATGTGTTTGATAAAATGTCCGTGAGGCCGCACACTATGTATTTGATAAAATGTCCGTGAGACCTTGTATATGAGTGTTTGATGATATACCTGTGTGACGGTGTGTCCTGTGTTTGATTTGTATTTGATTTTAAGCCTATGAGGCTGATGTGTTTGGTTGTATCCGACCATGTTGGTCCTTCCGAGATAAAGTGTAAAGCTTGGTCGAGTTTACATGTTGAGATGTAATCTGTCGTTTTATTGATCTGTTTGAGGCCAGCGAGATATGGGCCAGGCACAATAGTTGGACCCCTTTGAGATTTGGCCAGGACGTGGTCCCGAGTCTCGGTGTAGCACTCACGACGGTGGGCTAAGTCTACACCCATTCCTGAGGGTAGGTATGGCGCCCGAGGAGGTGGTTGACCATATCCGACTCGGGTGGAAAATGTTGCATTGGTGTCCATGCGACATTCGCCCGGATGTGGTATGTCATGTCGCCGTGGTGGCGGGTGTCCTCTGCCCTCCGGTGCGGGCTCGGGTAAAGAGTGTTTCCCTGGGTGATGTTTGTTGCTTTAGCCTTAGGCACGACACGAGCACAAGCATACACATATCATGCATGTTGTAAGCGGGACGGGTCCGGGAGACGGATCCCTCCCGAGCTATGGTTTGCTCACCCCTCCTATAAACCTTCTTTTCGGGGTTTAGTAGGCGTAGGTGAAGGCGAAGCTAGGCCCCTGGGGCTGGGGAGTTTATGCTATTTCCTTTGTTGTACTTTGGTTTTATGTTCTGGAATTTGGTTTGGTTTTATTTGTAACGGACACCTGGCTTCATAGGGGTTTTCCCCGGGGGTTGTAATAAACATTTAGTCTTTGAAATGAAATAAAATGAGATGTTGTTATTCAATTTGTGTTTGTGTGCATGGTTTGGGAGCAGGAGCATGCCCCTTGGCATGTTATGATTGTGCAGTTTGGGACAACACCCGTGCTAGAAGTCCTTTTAAGGTGCTTGCACCAACCCCTTGTCCCTTCGGGTGCGGGCATGGGCAGTCACTACTCAATTCCAAGTGGAAGGAAATTGGGGCGTGACAGACAGTAACCACTGCTCAATTAGGAAGATGTACGGTTTGGTTGTTAACTTGAGAAGTGGTACTCAACAAGTTAGGAGAGCAAAACATGTGATTTGTGGCTCCAGTGTCAAGTATCCAACACAATTCTTTACCAAAAAGAGAAACACAAAAGGGTATACCTGAGACATCACTCATAGCGGATGTTGGACCCCATTTTGATCGGGTTGGACGTGCATGCTCAATTTAGAATGGTTTGGTTTTATATACCTACGTGTTTCCTATATCATTTTACAAGTCAATAAAGCTGAGAAGCGTGTAGTATGAAGGTCTTTTTACCTAATGTTTTAACTATCGAAGAGTTGGTGATAGAAAATCAATAAAGAATTAATAAAAAACAAAAAAACTACTTTAATTTGGGACGCCACTTCAAACTTTGATTCAGGTTCTAATTTTGGTTCAGGATTTCATGATTTGTTTTGAGATTTGGCCTTCATATACTTGAACTTGTACTAAATTCACATTCCTAAACCGAACACAATAATAATAAATAAAATTTTAAAACTTTTAAAAAAATACTTCGATTAAGGACACCGCTTCAAGCTTTAGTTTGGATTTTAATCTTGAGATTTTGTTATTTGTTTCGAGATTTAGCTTTCATATACCCAAATAATAATAAACAAAAAAGAAAAAGAAAAAAAGAAAAAAAATCAAATCTACCTCTAATACGGCCTCGATTGTTGCCTCGTGTGAATTTTACACCAAGCTTGATTTATTGGCTCATTAAGTGCGTGAAAGACAAGTGTTCATTACACTAACAATAGCACATGGGGTGGCACCATTTCAGATAATAAAATAGAGAAATTAAACATATTAAAGGGAAGTGAAATTTTTTTTAACACGCACTTGTCAATCACTAGATGCCTGAAAGTCTCTCACATCTAGCCCCTTTTTTTATCTCAATATGCTTTCCTCTTCTCTCATGATTTTTTTTTCTCAAAAAAAAAACAAGAAAAGAGTCAACTCTCTATTCTCTCCCATTTCTCTCATGCAAAATAGTAACGTAAACCCTCTCTCTCTCCCACAAGGCTGACACACCAACCAATCGGTATCTCTCCCATCCAGCCGATGTTGATTAAAAAACCGTCATCCTTGTAGTCCTCTATGGTGCTACCACACCAGCCCACTTTCGCCACTGCCGGACCATCCACTTGCATGACATGTTGCCGCAGAACCCATAATGTTCAACCACCGCTTGGAGGAATATGAGAGGAAACCAACACATTCAATTGGAGATTGAAGACGAAGCCAGGCCGGTTCTATTTTCCTTTTTTTCTTTTGTTTTTGTTAGGTTTGAGGTTTGAATATTTGCCCTTTTGTTTGGATGTCTCTCTGAGTTTTTCTTTGGTATCTTTGTCTCTTTGGTTTACGCATTCTCTCTCTGTTAGTCTTATTTATTTCTTATTATTTTTAAACAGATGTTTTGATTGAATGTTGTGGCTTGTTTTAGGTTTGTTTTTCCCTTTAAGTATTTGTTGTTTTCTTCCCAGCTTGTTTTGGATTTATAAGGCTATGTTTGGTTGCACATTTTGGTTTTCAGTTTTCGAAAATCGTTACTCAACTATTCTCAAAATCTGTCATTCAAAACTCTTTTTTTTGTTTGGTTGTTGTTTTGCGTTTTTGTTTTCCGTTCGTCGGGCGGGGCGTCGTAGCAGTGGGCGGGCATCATCACAGTGGGCGTCGTTGCAGTATGCGGGCGTCGTCGCAACGGGCAAGGAGGACTAGGAGGTCATCGTTGCAACGGATAGATCCGTCGCAGGACTGGGGTCTATCGCAGCAGCAAATCCATTGCAGGGTGGGCACTGCGTCGCGGTGAGGAGTCATCGCAGGAGGATGTCGCAGGGCTGGGGTGCAGCGGCAGATTCACGTCGCAGGGGGTGCTTCCACAGAGGGGGGGGGGGGGAATCCGTCGCCGGAGGAGGTTGCAGCGGGGTGCTGCCGAGGGCAGGCCGGGGATGCGTCGCAGGGTGGGCGGCATCAATAATGGCCAGCGGGATGGGCGACGTCAACAGCGGCCAGTGGGGTGGGCGGCGTCAATAACGGCGAAGGTTCTGCTGAGCCGTCTAGGGGAGAGGTCGCAGTGGCATGGTGGTGGGTGGGGGCCAACGGGGTGGGCGGCATCAACGACGGATGGGTTGGACGGGAAACGGTTTTAGGAAAAATGAAAACACAAATAATGTGTTTTCGGTTTTTGATACTCGAAAGCGGAATGTTTTCAAAAATCGATATTAAAAAGTGATGCCAAACATAAAACTGAGCATGTTTTCCGTATTAAAAAACCAAAAATCGATATTGAGTATCGGTACCAAACATGCTCTAAAGCTCTGCGTTTATATACATGTTTGTTATTTTCTAGGCCGATAGATCAATCATGTTTTAATTTGTTTTGATCTATTTTTTTAATTTATTTTTTGTTTCTTGTTTGTCACTCCCTTTTTAACCCATTTTTTATCTGGTTTATCACTCATGGTTAATTTGTTTTGCTAGAGTTATACAAGTGTTTTAATATGTAATAATAGTTTTTTTTTGTAGTGTTTTTTTCTTTCTTTTCTTTTTTGTTTTTCATAAAGTGTAACGTTTGTTATTATACTAAAACCAATATTTTGTTTTGTGTATTGAATAACATTTGCAAGCAGTACACAAAAAAACCATCATAAAATAATAAAAAATTAGTACAAAAAAACCAAAAAATAGTGCGAAAAATGTAGAACAACTGGAAAAATAGTGTAGAAAATTGGTGCAAAAAAAGTACAGATAAATCAAAATCTAGTGTCACAAAAACAAAAAAACTAGTGCAAAAAAACTAGAAAAACAATGCAGAAAAATAGTGTAAGAAAACCAAAAACCAGTGCAGAAAAATAAAAATCCAGTGCCAAAAAAAACCTTTTGAGTTATGTCCTTATACCAAAAGTCCAACACAAAAAAAACCTTCCCAGTACTATTTTTTTTGTATAAAAACCAGTGTTCTTATACCATTGCTTGTTGTTTCTCTAGTACACGAAAACCTTCCCCAAAAGCTTGTTACCCATGCTTGGTTTTCATCCAATGCATGTACAAAAACTATCTTTATCTGTTTATTAGTATTTTACTAGTGCTCTTTTTTTCTCTTATTTCATATCATGGTTTAGGTACTCCTGTTTTACCAGTCTTATCTCGTTTTGCATGCAATGTTTGTGCTTCCTGTTTATCATGTTTTGTGCTTTCTTATTCGTTGCGCACTCACTAGTACTGAGTTATCGCTAGCTATTATGTTTCATCCATGCCTTTTTATTCACCGTGCTTTTTCTGGCCTTATCTATTTTGTTGTTTTGTTGTCATTAGGTTATTCACTGGTATTGTATCATGTAGTGTTTTGTTTCTCCCAATTATTTGTTTTATTTTGTTTTATTATTCTCCTTCCTCTTTGTGTTGGCCGCAAGGAAAATGTTAGTATTGGCCATTGAAAAATCGTGTAACCATAGGTCTTTTATCCAGTACCATTGTACTTTGTAAACAAAGCCATGAAAAAAATAATAATAATAAAGCAAAAGCAAGCAAAAAAAGATTGAAAGAGTTTTTATTTTACTTGTGAATGTCATAACCACACAATCACATTTACTGTTAATGTTTGCTTTAATTTTAATATTTTCTCAAAACAAAAAAATAGTTTTCAAAATGATTTAAAAAAAAAAAAAAAAACAAAAAAACAAAAAAAACTTTTCAAAAAATTGATTTTTCTACAAATATGTTTTTCTTTAAATTCCTTTTATCTATCTTTTTATATCATTTCTTTAAAACTTTTAATTTTTAAGATCACCTCTTAGATTTCTTAGGCAAATAAAAAGAGTTCTATCCCTCGAGATTATTTTATTCAAAGCAAGAACTAGGGCTTTTTCACTGAGCTTTTTTTGTTAGATTATTTTCAATATGATTTACTTTTTAGGAAATAACTTAACTTAAGTTTTCAACTTCAATAAAGGAATTTAGAAATTTAACTTAAAAAACCAAAATCATTAGAATCCCTTTAAAGGCTTAGGGTAAACTGAATTTAATTTTAACTATAACAAACAACTTAAATAAATAAAGGAAATAGAAAATTTAAGCTATAGGAAAAATTCAACATTGACTTAGACTAATTAAGTAAACATTAAAACAAATAGAAACCTACACTCTGAAGTTAGGTACTAAAAGAGCATTATAAGGGTGTTAATCCTTCCCTACATGTAACTAACTCCTGAACCCATTTTTGGTAGCATAGACTACATTTAGCTATTTGAAGTAAAAAGATATCCAATTGTACCCCAAAAACAGTTGGTGGTGACTCTAGTAGTTTTTCTCACCATTTGGTTTCGGTTAAATCTACCCCAAACAGGCCAAGTGATCAAATGTTTTTCTTTGCGCCCACCATTGGTGACCACATTTATATTAATGTAGCCATATTTTGACAGTGATCAAATGTTTTTCTTTCAATTAGTGTGATATTAATAATTTGACATATTATTAATATTTGCAATATTTGCGATCATGAGCTTTATATTGATTCTATATTTTATATATATATAAATTCTAAGGAGAAAAAAATGTAATGAGAATGTAATTGCGATGGTTTAAATTATATTTTTATTTAATGGTAAATAAAATATTATAGTGATAGCAGTTATATATTTTTTATTTATAAATATATATAAGAGTAATGCTACATACAGGTATATTGTGGAGGTAATTCGCGCAGGGACATCTTCACTATTGTTGGATTGATATTATTATTTTTTAAAAATTTTTATTCATACAAATCTAACGACAAAAAAAATATCCTACGTGAATTACATACCCTATAGCTTGAACCTCCACACCTTATCTAATTAATTAATATTCGGAAGGCTGTCTGGTCCACGCTTGTTTTTATGAATTCGGTCGATGATTGGATGAAAATTAATGGGAGACTTAAATTATTTATAAATTCAAACTTAATCCTTAAAAAAAATTAAAACCGCTAATTATTTTAAACATTAATTATCGGTCAAATTTAGTATAAATACAATACAATCGATGACGCTGATGAAGCCCTCCCGGCTCCCCCCTAGTAGTCTGGTATTGAGTAACGAGAAAAGCGACGCCGCCTAATTGCTTCGAACCCCATGGATTTCTTCAGATCCGTCTTCTCAGACGACCCAGAACCCAAACTCCTACCCGGACCCGCCAATTCGCGCGATGCCACGAACAACTCTTCGCCCAGTTCTCCTCACTCAACGCCCGACGATGACGATGACGATGATTCCAATCGCAGGCCTAACCCTAGCGCCTGGAGCTTCGGCGGTCTCGTAGAAATCTTAGCTTCCAAGTCCGAATCGGTGATGCAGACCTACGGCCGCGAATTTGGGGAGCTCAAATCCGGACTTGAGAAGGAGACGGCGGTGATCCGGGGGGTAGCTAGCCGCGCCGTCGAGAACCTCCCGGTCTCGTTCGACACCGGCGCGTCGGTGGCGCAGGAGTCCCTCGAGTCCGTCGGACAGGCCATTGACGATCTCGGGAGCTCCGTGTGGCGAGGGACGGCCGAGATCATCTCCCACTGTAGACAAACCCTATCGGATGATCACAGCGGTGGCCATATAGATAATAATAATAATAATAATAATAACCATCATCAGTTTAGGAATCATTTTAGAAATCAGGGTTCGGGTTCGGGACGGTACAGGCGATTCGATGCGCTTGTGCGTGCAATGCAATGTGACGTGAGTACATACACCCAAGAGCCAGACTTGAGCAATTTTGATAGGTGGAAGTTGGGTTTTGACCTGGATCAAAAGGGTGGGGAGATTGACAGTTTGTTCCAAGAGAATCGGGTTATGGAAAGGATTTATATGAAACTCGTACCAGGCACGGTTGATCGAGAAAGCTTTTGGTGTAGGTACTTTTATCGATTTCATAGGCTTAGACAAGCAGAAGATGCGAGGGCTTGTCTTGTGAAGAAAGCTGTTTCTGGTGGAGAGGAAGAAATTTTGAGTTGGGATGTGGATGATGACGACTATGACGGCAGTGCCAATGATGATTGTGAAGGTAATAAAGCTACTACTAAGCTGAAGGGTATTCCCGCCATGGGTGGAGAGGTGGAGGAGAATTCAGTCGAGAAATTGCAAGGTAGCGATGATGAAAAAGATGTTTGGGAGACCAATGGTGATGATAAGTCGGTGGTTAAAGCTGGGGAGAGATTGTTTGTGGTAGAGGGAAAGGTCGATGTTGTGGAATCTAGTAAAGACAGTGATTTTTCAGTTGTGTCGAGCCAAGCCTCATTGCCTGCGCAAGATGACCTTGGATGGGATGAAATTGAAGATGGTGGAAGCAGTGATGAGGGCAAAGTGACATCTGGTGGGAACACAAATAGGTCCGATTCGGGCAAGCAATTGGGCGCCGCAGAGGATGATGAGGATTTGAGCTGGGGTATTGAAGATGATGAGGAACCAACCTGTTAAGTCCTGATATGCCCTTCCCATGCATGCACATGGTTGTAATATCATTGACCCTTCTCTAATTATGCTTCTTCTTATTGTTAGCACGCTGTGCCGGCAGATGTAACCAAATAATGTAAATATGCATACTTTATGGTTTTCCTATAATCCAACTAGTCATGTCACAATTTTATCTTTTCTCGTACAACTGCAATAATAGAACTTCGACTTCATTAGTTTTTATTTTCCCTGTAACAGAACTTTTATCCATTGGTTTTTGTTGTAATGTGCGTTCAGTTTACATTTTTCCTTGATGGAGATGCAGAAGGGGCAATAAATTGCAGATGTCATAGTTGTTGCACCTCTGCTTGTACCTCTGAATCCATTGAGGCCAAGCAAAGACTGAATTTGCACGCTTTGATCATACCATAAATCACAGTCAGGACCCACAGCAAATGCAAACAATATATTTGTGTATTTGAAATTATTTCTCAAGTCTTTGAAACAAATTCTCACAGTAAATTTTAAAAAGTACAATTGTATATTTGAAATTATTTCTTACATGCCTTTGAAACAATTTCTTGCAATGATTTCCCCTCGGCCGTGGGATATGAATATCGTATGAAGCAAGAAGTATGGACTAGATTTCTTTGCGATTATCATAACCAGCAAGGCACCTGCTCAGACGAGGAAACATTCAGAAAGAACAGCAGCACTGATAACACCAATGAGACATAACAAAGAGACAAAGTCGGCCATCCCAACTGATGTTCTTGAATGTTGATAAATTTTATGAGCATTGCAGTCCCCTCTGAAACCTCGTACAATCATTGCCTGAGTTCAAGAAAGAAAAGGATGATCTTGATTGGAAACCATAAGAATAGTGGCATCACAGTATGCGTTGTCAGTTATTGAAGCTCAAACTTTAAATTTCACTAGATGATAACTATGGTATTCGAGAACCTGAGATATTTGTTCGGCGTGGCTAAAGATATTCTTGAATATTCGGCGAACATATGTAAATAAGACTGCAAAAAGTTGCAGAGATTGTTACAATAAAATTAACAATCTTTCTTTTGCGACTTTCAAGATTGAGAGCCCAACTTGCCACTTTAAACAAAAAATTTCTTAAAGATATTATTTTATTTTTATATTTTTATATTTTTTATAAGAGATTTAGCAGTGATTACAATGTTATTTATAGTAGAACTCAGCTAGCATGTGAGAAATGAAAAAAAACCGATGTAGGAAGCTACTTACAATATTATATTCAATATATTGTTTGAATGATAAAAGTAAATATATATTTAATATTGAATGGGATGTTTTCTTACCATCAATGGTCTCCAATATTGTCAATTGTGTCCAGTTTATCCTTCGAGAAACAATTCCCAATGCAACATTCCGGACCTAGGAACAGATCATGAAAAGAAATGAGCCCCAAATAACATTTTTATAGAAGAATAAATGTCAAAGAAAATTGTTGTAAAAACCTATAATTTAGCTTGAGAAAAAATATTAGAACTAGTTGTCACCTCGTCCTCACCTCATCAAAGACGATGTTAATGAACCTAAGCGAAAGGAGGAGCGTAAGAGTAATTTCAGCCACTGGAACTCCAACATAAGTCAACGGGAGCATAAACCACTTTAAAGCTGATGCAAGCTCCTCAGGAGCTGTGGTCGCCAAGCAAAGACTGACACTTTGAAATATCTTTCACATAAATATAGACCTATTTATCAGAATTTGAGTGCAGCTCAAGTGACCAGACAAAATAAAGAAAAATAAGTTCCGGAAAGTGAAAAAGTAAAATGTTATATTCCCTTTGCATTAAAAATAAGTCTGACCCTTTTTTTACCTCAAATTCATGCCTTTTTTTTGCCAAATAACATGTTGCTTGGTTCTTAAATTTATTCCTAAAGAAGCATGTGTGCCTTTAATAACAGTAAATAACAGGAATCAAATACAGAAGCAAAAAGTAAGCACAAGTGACTTACAGAGAATGTTAAGCATGCCAGCGTGCTTGCCACTGACAGGCCCTTCCTTGTAAGGCGTAATGGACCTATTTTCAAAACTACATATGAATAACCTTCCAAAGATGTGGGGACAACAGGCAATCCGATCATGGCTGGAGGTGGGGTTCTTGACTGAACTAGAGAAGGGGCACCATTTGAGCCCAGCCCTGTCGTTACAAATAAAATCCCAGAGAGCAAAAACACTCGTCCCAGTTGATCCTAAAACAGATGCGCGAAAGCAGAAAAGGGAGATCCTTCCATTATGCTGTCTTCAACAAGAAAAAAAACACTACACGAACTTACAAGAAGGCCCTATGTGATACCAATCAATAGCAGACCTTGAACTTTATTTACAAAGTCAGATATTATGACAAAGACACTTACATGGGGAACTCATATCTTTATGTTTCAGTGATTCTTTTATAGGTAAACAAATGCATATTAAAACAATGAATGATAGTATTGATATTGAACCCTGGTCTTCATGGGAAGATTCAGAAGATGAAAAACTGGTTGTAGCTTCATGCGCTCATAAATTTTATTTTGAGAAGACAGAAAATAAAGAAGAAAAAAGCAATAATTTCCACAATAACCAAAAAGACAAGAGCCAGCTTACCGTCCACACATTTTTTGGGAGAATCCGTATTGACAAAAGGGTCAAGAATATTACTAATCCAACGCGCACTGTTAGATGTGACCTTGCCGGTAATACAACAAGAACCAGAAGCCATACCTGCACGATGATCAAAATGACAGGCTATCAGAACTGGGTACTATTGAAAACATATTCTACTCTCTTCTTGCATATTGTGGCAACTGAAATGGGAAGGAACTACAAATGCCCCATATAGAGGACAAAAAGGGACCCAATAGTCAATACAAAAATCAAAGCAATGAGAATTAAAACTTAAAGCAATACAGTCCTTCAAATAACAAGTTACCAATTTGATTCAAGAAACTACACTGGGTATAAGTGAAAAATGTTCAACGTGGATGACAAATTCGAACCCATTAGAAAAATACAAGCACTGCAAAATCAAATCCCAACTCAATAAATTCCCACGAACAGCAACAACAACAATAGGTCAGCACTTCGATTCTTGAAAGTAAAGAGAGTATGAAATACAAAATTACAAATGCCCAATAAAAAGAACGAAATAAAAGTCAATAGAAACAATAAAATCGATCCCAAAAGAAAGATCTACACACTACAAAATTAAAACCCAAAACAATACATTCCCATGAGCATGAACAACAAACAAACAAAAATAAATAGATACCAATTTGATTCTAGGGTCCACTGAATGCAAAAACGTTGTCGGAGAGGAGATGAATTGGCAGATGGGACTTGAAGTGGCGGTGGATATTAGTCTCAAAATCTTATCAGCCGCAACAGCTCCTTTGGGCAAATAGTTGGTCCAGTGAGAAGTATCGCCATCGCCGCTCACTGAGGAATGGACTCCAGTGAGCCGTCTCGACCTCACTAATTCTAGGGATTCTAGGGTTTGCTTAATCCAGCGGAACGACCCGTGATGTGAATGCTTACGGAGATGACAAGGTGTGAAATGTCTCGAATTTAGGGTTTTCAGGGGCGTGGAAGGCGGCGGAATTAAGGTTTTGAAGTCAGGGTTTGAAGGGATTAATGGAAATGCGACCGTTGGGAGGATTTGGATTCCGCAGTTCATAGGTAACCGTTGGAGTCTGAAGCGCGAAAAAAAAAAAGGAGGGAGACGAGCAAGCTAAGCACCAGAGAGAAAAAGAGACGAGAGGCGTTCGATCAGGGACAGTGAAACACTGATATCTTTAGCGTACTGCGGACAAAATTTATTTGGGTCCTTCAAGTTTGGGATATCTAGATTGGGCTCCTCGAAAGCTGAAAATGTTTTTCCTCATCAAGTCACTCAACTTTTTTTTTTTGCTAAGTTATTCCATTAAAAAAATTATAACCATTATGGTACGTTTCAGCTACCATAATTGTAAGTGATCCTATAATCCCTATAATTATATCACATATAATTTTAATACAATTTCAACAATATTTTTATGGATTAAAAAAATATCATATATATGATGATAATTTATTTTGTATTTTTTTAGTTTAAACTTTTAATTAATTTTAAACTCAGTTGATAATCTTAATAGTGATTATGGATATGTTATTACATATATTTTAACTTAAACGCTTCTTTAGTCTAGTGTTTGTTACATTTACTTTGCTCATGGTCCATGTCACGCTCCCAAAATTCTGAAACCCGCAGAGTTAGGAACGCGACTTTCCCACGCCCACTCCAGGGGTCGAGGGGTTGGTGACTGATTCAATCCTGTGCAATACTACAACGGGGGTAGCATTGTGCTTAAAAATAATTCAATGCAACATACAAGTCATTAATAAATATATCTACAAACAATATTACTGAAGTGCAGCTAGTCAAGTTTGTACAACTGTCACGGACCATTGTCCGGAAAACATATAAATAATAGAAAATAAACAAAGTCTATAGGAGAAATCCTACACAAAGATATCCCGACTCGCTCCACTGTGGCTCCGCCAGCTATTTCCTACAACCTGTAGGAAATAGAGATAAAGTAGGGTGAGCACGAATGCCCAGTAGGTGATTCCCCAGCTCCACTATCCCATTACATAAGATTTCCTAGGACTACATGAACAGTGTATGCTTGTGCCAGTGTAGTGTCACATTCTATCACAATTAAATTTTTATACCAATCACAAATAGACATCACACCGGTCATTCATCCATTCCCGGAAATTTTCGCAACCAACCTCCAGGAATTTCGGTCACTATCACACAGCCATATGTGGGACCTGTGGTGTCCCTAAGGACAACCTGCCACATATGGGACCCGGGTTACCAGCCACATAAGGGATCTGTGGCCTCTTGCCAGCCATATGTGGGACCCATGGTTAACCCAACCGGTTCCACCACTAATTCCTCACATTTGATCAATAAACGGAATATTCCAACTCACCAGTTATTTAATACAGCAACTTAACAAAGTTTAGTCATCCAACTGATAAAATGCACTACCAATGTCATATACATATTACCCACTTGATAATATCGAGCCACGAATGATTTTTTTTTTAAATAACAACAATAATAACCTCAACAATATTCATATCAATTACCCTACATTATTAAATTCGACAATACTTATATTAGTTACAAACTAAATTTCAATAATATTTATTTTTGACAAGCTAACATTATCGGGCTCAAAAAAAAGTCTATGATCACTTAAATTTAATGGCCCCAAACCATTTATTATAATATATATATAAGTAAATTATAACTAACACACACACACATATATATATATATAGGAAGACTTGCATGGAGACTGTCGCCCAACACCCCCCCCCCCCGACCTACCAACACAATGCGGCAGGGTGACCCCCGCCGGGCTAGGCCAGCTCTGGCCTAACATTGCTTCACACGGGGGAAAACCCCGGGGGCGGGGGGCAGGCCCCCACTGTTTTTTTGTTTTTTATGGTTTTTTGTTTTGTGTTGTTTTTTTGTGGGGGGAGTTATTTAGGCGGGGGGTGGGGGGGGGGGTTGGGGTTGGGTTTTGTTGGGGGTCGGGGGGGGGGGGGCGATTGGGGGTTTTTTGTTTTTTTTTTTTTTTTTTGGTTTTTGTTTTTTTTTTTTTGTTTTTTTTGTTTTTTTTTTTTTTTTTTTTTTTTTTTTTTTTTTTTTTTTTTTTTTTTTTTTTTTTTTTTTTTTTTGGGTGGGGGGGGGGGGGGGGGTTTTTGGTGGGTGTGGGGGGGGTGGGGGTTGGTTGGTTAGGTAGGAAAAAAAAAGAGGAAGGGAAGGGGGAGTGTTTTTTTTTTTTTTGGTTGTTTTGGGGGGGGGGGGGGGGGGTGGGGGGAGCTGGGGGGGCTGGGGTGTTTGGGGGGGTTTGGGTTCTGGCTATAGTGGGAATCATTGGGGGTTGGTTTTTTGTTTTTTTCTTTCTTTTTTTTTTTTTTTTTTGTTTAAAATTTAAAAATTTGATGAAATCATGCAAATTCGTGTTGAACCCTAGAATTTGGGGAAAAACCAATTTTGGGTTGAATCTTGTATTTAAAATGCGTTACGAGGGGTAAACGTGATTTAAAACCTAATATATAGTATTAGGTATGAGTTTTATGAGATTCGAAAGGTCCGGAGGTTTAAGGTTGAATCCAGGCGAGAAACAGTGAAAAACGATGATGAACGATAATCGTCGTGAACTGGGTAGAGAAACGACCGATGAGATCGATCGGAAATTGAAAATTTCAAATATGCAGTTTCGAAGGTTCGAAGGTAGGTTCGATGTAGTGTAATTTCGAGTGTCGAATGTGCAATTTTCGAGTATCGTTTCGAAGGTTCGAAGGTACTTCGAAGGGAGTTTCGAAGGCGATTCATGGGTACTTCGAAGGTAGTTTTGAGCTAGTTCGAGTGTAGGTTCGAGGGTCGAAGGCAGTCCGAAAAGAGATTCAAAAATACTGATTCAAAAATACGATGAAAGGCGATTCGAAAATGTAGTTTCACTGGCAGATTCGAAATACAGTTTGACTAGACTGGACCTATTTACATTGCAACCTATACCCATCTACACATTTAAGTATATACCTATTTACATTGTAACTTAAGTATATACTTAAGTTACAATGTAAATAACGAAATACCCCCCATTTGGATTCAAAGAAAAATACTAGAAAAATTAATTCCCACTATTTCAAAATGTGAAAATTGGGATTTAGTGTAAAATCTCGGAAAAACCCAAAAGTTTGTAGTGGTGAATTTTTGAAAAGTGGGGTTAGACATTTCAGAAAAATCCCCAAAAATCAGATTATCTTATTTATGATATGGGAACCCAATGCCGGGACTTTTGATTTTAAGAAAATAGCTGTTATGGGTACTTCCTTCATATATCAAGGATTAAAGACTTATTTGTGAATACTGGCTACAGTTCTAAAGGAAATGTTGAAAATGACATGCCATACTAATATTAGTATGTTGGTGTGAGGTATTGGGGCATGGACTCCGTGACTTGTTTGGGTTCTCACCGTGATGCATTGATGGTCTTATGTGGTTGACGTGGCGGGCATATGCACCGATGGCGGCCCTGTGTGGCGACGTGGCCGGGCATATTGCGTATGGACAGGTAAGGCCTGAGTTGATCCGTGGAGCTCGTGGAGCTAGGGCCGAGTGCCCTGAGCTAGGATCCCATGGAGGATCGTGGACAAGTTGTCTGTATGAAGCAGGCTGAGTCCTGATGTTTGTTTACGGGCCGAGTCCTGAGGATTGTGCACACTACACGGTGCAGTACACAAAGCATGTAGTATAGACTTGTATGTCTGCATGATGTGGAGTGTTGGGGTCACTGCTTGAGCTTGTCGCTCACCCCTACTTGCGGTTTACTTTTTTTTTGTGTGACCCGAGACTAGTGGAGGACTTTCTTCCAAGAGGACGTGCCCATACTCGATGTATGATACAATACGTATTCCGTATTTTTGTATTGTGTATTGTATTTTGTTTGTATCCAGGACATGGGTCCAGGTGGACGGTTGTATTTGCATCCTGTTTGTAATGTGATGTCGGTATGATTGTTTGACTTAATGTATGCATGATGATGTATGGGAAAGTACAGGATTACCCTTGATGTATGACTGTACAGGGTTGCATATTTGAGACAGCACCCGCGGTGTAGTCTCCATTGGTGTTAGTCACCAACCCCTTGACCTTTCGGGTGCGGGCAAGGGGAAGTCATGTACCCGATTCCGGGTTCCCTGGAATCGGGGACGTGACAAGTTGGTATCGAGCATGGTCTAGTGGACCTAGGTTAGTGAGGGGTGGTTAATTGATTCGTGTGACTTGGAAAAGCGTAGGGAGGGCGCCTGATCAACGCAGTCCTTACAAGGTGTTCTAGGTTATGTTGGTGTCAGTTAGATCATCCTAGGAGCATATATGGGGATGGATGCATCTCTAGTGGTATGACTGTGTGCATATAGGGCACTAGATTGTCTTTGTGTGTGATGTGCTTGTATGTGGTGCCAGGATGGCATGTGGCCGTGAGAGCCAGGACTTGATGGTGGTGTACCCTGAGGCTTGACACGATGCTATATGCATGGTTGTGGACCTACGGGTCGTGTGGTGTACCCTGATGGGGGACACGATGTTATATATGTGGTATGGACCTACGGGTCGTGTGGTGAGAACCTATAAGTCGGTTGTGCCTTTGATGGTTGTTTGTCTTAGTAGTCTTAGTATTGATCGTTTGTTGTTTGTTGTTGTGGCCAGTGTGATGGCACCACCGAGGAGAGCTGTCCGAGGCCAAGGCCCGGCAGAGGAGCCCACGATAGAGTCGGGGCACCAGGGGCAGCAGAGCCCGCAGCAGAGATGTAAGGACCCGTACCTAGAGTTAGTCATAGTTTTGCCTTCTGAGTAGTTTTTCTAGATTTTGACCTAGTGAATGGGCTCAAATGAATTCACGTGCAAAAGGAAAGATGCTTAGAATGATGTCCTCTATCTACCACAGAAGTTTCAGGCCAAACGGACGTGTATGTGAGGTGCACGTGATATGGGTCCATTTCACGTGCAAGTGTGGTTGTCTTCTACATGGTGCAAGGAGGCTAGGGGTAAAGTTTGAGCGCATTTGGAGTGCATTTGGAGTTGCACGTGAATTGGGGAATTCACGTGCAAATTGGCGTGCAGGCATGTTTTTGCATGGTTACCTTGGTTTTGTCATTCTAATCATCTTTTCCCAAAGAACCATGTTGGAATTGTGACTATTTTGGTGTGTATGGATGTGGGAAGGTCATAGCTTGTTCCATCAAAACTACGTCGTTTTGATGTTGGGATTCACTTAATCAAAACTACATCGTTTTGATGTTGTGTTGTCTATATAAGGAGGAGAAGCCCCTCTGTTTTAGGGTTAGGGTTTGTTGCTCCACCAGCCGTCGCAGAGAGAGAGAGAGAGAGGGAAGGAGAGCTTCTGGTGGCTGCCGGAGCGTCTTGCGTGGGTGGTCGGAGTCTTGTGTGGAAGCAGGAGCAGGAGAACACACAAGGTAGGGGTTCTGTTCTTCCTAAATCCTCCTCTGTCCTAGGGTTCTTGGGCGATTATAGAGTTATACTTTTTTATATATATATGTAATCCATATAGGTGTGATCTCCTATATGGATGTTGGCTTTCAATGGCGAGTTTTTGATGTATTCTAGTGTTGGATGGTGTGCGTATTAAGTGTTCGATAAAATGCCGTGTGGATATGTCCGTGTGAATATGCCTAGTATGTGTTTGATAATATGCCTGTGTGGCCTGGGTTTGTGGGTTGGTGAATGTATGCATGTTAAGCGTTTGGTAAAATACCTGTGAGACTCTGCATGTCAAGCGTTTGATTTTATGCCTGATGGGTGCGCGAACTAAGTGTTTGGTATTATGCCTGTGAAAGTGTGTATGCTTACGTGTTTGGTTTAATGCCTGAGTGACCTTGTATCTTGTGTTTGTGGAACCCGGTGTGCGTGGAAACCGGGACTAGAAGCTGTTAGCCCATGTGGCTAAGCTTATATGGCCGTGGATATGTTAGCCCGTATGGCTAAGCCTATATGGCCGTGGATATGTTAGCCGTGTGGCTAAGCCTATATGGCCGTGGGTATGTTAGCCCGTGTGGCTAAGCTTATATGGTTGTGGATATGTTAGCCCGTGTGGCTTAAGCTTTGAGTGGTTGTGGATATGTTAGCTTTATATGGCTAAGCTTTGTATGGGTGGATATGTGTGTGCCGTGTGATTGTGGAACACAACTTTGTTTATATCTTATTGTCACTACTGCTTACTGTACACACCCTCTATGTAAACGCAAGAGCATGGGATGGGTTGGGGAGACATGATCCCTGCTAGGTGTGGTTGCTCACCCCTCCCTCTATGTTGTGTTTTCTTTCCGGAACATACGGGCGTTAGGTGGGACCCCAAGGTGGAAGACCTTATTTACTTTCTTGTCTACCATTTATGTTATTTTTATGAGAATTGATGTAACCCCAGGTGGGGATGGATTGAAAAGAGGATTTTGTTGTAATAAAGACTTGTTTGGATTGTAGATTGCTTTTATGAACTTTCTTGTCTTGAATGTGTTGTGGATGTTTAAAATGTTATGTTCGAGGTTTGCACCCCTAACCCCTTTGCCCTCCGTGTGGGTACAAGGGAGTCACGTACCGGTTTCCTCGGGTTGGAAATCCGGGCGTGACAATATGGTATCGAGCATGGTCTAGTTGGCCTAGGGTAGTGGGCGGATCCTGGTTATCTTGAGTCCTTTGGAGGAGCCTGGAGGGACATGCCTGATCAACATGGTCCTCTTTGAGCCTCTAAGGTGTACTTGGGGTAGTCCAGACCTGAGGTAGGGTTTGCATGCATTAGCATTAGGGCACTAGTTGCATTTGTTGTCTTTGTGTGATTGTGTGGGTAACCGAGATAAAGCATGTGGGAAAATATGAAGAACATGTTTTAATACGTAGACTACGATTTTATGACAACTTGAGTTTGTGTCTTGTGGAATTCTTTGTTTGTGCAATGTGGTTTAATGAGAACTGAAATGTGTGCGGTGTGTGTAATTGCATGGATAAATGGTTTGAACGTGATAACATGGAAAAGAATTTGTGATGGTTCGAGCATGAAAACATGAAACCGAGTGCTTGTGAACGTGAAGCTTGTGAAATGTGAACTTGTTAATAAAATAAAATAATAATAATCAAGAAATAAATAAATAAATAAATACATTAAATTAAACATGTAATAATGTTGGTGTTCTGTGAATGATTGAGCATGTGATTTGTTTGGCATGGTGTGCAATAAACGAGGTTATGAGCGGTGCGATGGAGTGTAAATTTGTATAGTCTGTGAAATTTGTTTGGTAAATTTGTGAATTTGTGTGGTAATAATGCGTGTTATAGCTTAAGGCTGCTTAGTCGGTAGTGGTCTCGCGATTGTTGAGATCATTTAGTGTTAATCTGGAGCGCTACCTTTTCGCTTAACCAATGTTTCTGGAAACGATAAGCCGTGCGACTATTGAGGTAACGAGAGGAGGCCGCGACCCAGGTTGGGCAAGTGAGAGAGCTGCAGGTGAAGGTGATAGACTAATCACGAGCGAGAGGTTGGCGTCTTGAGCTCGATTATTCCAGAGGTGAGGGATGCAATTCGATAACTAATCAGGAGCGAGGTACGCCGAGAGCTGTCGACCCTCAACACTCCCGTTGAGTCCTGTTTCTCAAAGGGTTGCGCTTCTTTGTGGACAACCGGGACATTGGAAAAGAGAGTGTGCCAAGAAGCGATGCCGGTGTCGCCTCGTGGAAAAGTAGGACGTCTTCGTACAATCTGTCTTGGTAGGACCGGGAGTGATGTTGGAGGACTAGTTATGTGAGGCGGGGTGGACTTTATCATGTCACGTTTGAGTTAGCATTTCGAATGGATGTGGTTGGTGACCTGTTAGGAAATAAATAAGTAAAAAAAGTAAATATAGATTCATAACGCTGGAAGAATAATGAGTAACTAATAAAAAAAAATATGGGTGTTGATTTTATAAGTGAGTGATATTCAATTTTGGCACATGTGGATAATCAAAGTAACCAAATCTTGTAGGCAACCTTTTTTCTAGTGGGAGGAAATTTAGACTGGCTAGCTAGTAGAGCTTGAGGTGTGAGGTGATGGCTTGTGGGTTGTTGTGTGACTCCTCCTTGACAACTTTGAGTAATAGAAATGTGTTTTTATGCGGATAGAGGTATGTGTTGGAATACTACATGAAAGAGATATTCCTATGGTTACCTTTCCAAGTGTTGTGGTTGAAGGAGGAAAACACAGCTGGTATAGCCGCTCCTTGGGTCCATGAGGTGTTGACTTGTTGGCTAGGGTGGTCGTTGCTAGTTCTTGATTAGTGATTATATAGGTGTTATGGGTTCTCAGATGGTCAAGCAGTAGCCATGTGTCGTGCTTATGGTGTGTCGAAAACACCGAGTAATGTAAAACAGATATGTTGTGAAACCAGTTTGTGCATGTATGAAAGGTGCGGTGTTCTAGAATTGAACTAGCGGCTATGAGTGGGTTTTGAGGGTTATGCCCGGTGCATCAATTTGGTAAAAAGAGGTAAGCAAGTGAGATTTGGCAGGCCTTGTTCGGGCTTTTTACCCACATTTGGAAAACATTTTTCTAGGGGCTGCGGGTGTGCTTTTGCATGGTAGGGCCATTCCTTTGATTCGTATCTTGTGGGAAGTAGGCTTAGAGGAGGAGAGAAGGTGTAAGGCTGGTACGTTCTACTCGTCAGGTGTTTTGTGTTTCATTGCTTGTGTCTTGAAAAATGTGGTATTGTGTTGTTGTATGTGTTGCATCCGCGGTAAAGGCATATAGCGGGGTTGCTACGTGTGGGTGTTGTGACACATATGGGTAGAGGAGGATGAGGCGTGGTGTAGTGGAATATTAAGCGTGGTGTGGGGATGAAGAAAAGTGTTAGATGTGATGTTATTCATATTATTCCTTATCCGGTGTGATGTTTAATATTAAAGTGTTGATAAGCTAGGAAAAGGGTATTAGTGCTTACTCCCTTGGGGAGAGATTTATGTCGGGCGGATATCACAAGGGTGTATGTTTTGGAGGCGGTGGTGGTAGGCGGGTGATCTATATCTTGTTCTCCTCGAAAACCTTTCATGTGTAGTATCACACGGTAAGTGAGATGGTTCACGCCATCAAGGTGTCGGTGTATTTGAGACTTTTGTTGGTGTATCGAGATGGAACGCGATGGTTGGTATAGGGGAGTTGGTAGGCCATGAGGTGGAGTATGTCATAGAGGCAAAGAACTCCCTTGTGACCTGTGAATGGCGGCACAGAGGGATCAATTGTCTTGTTGCGAGGTGGGGGGATTTTTCCTGGTCGAGAGAGAGGCGTGTTAGTTATACTTCACCGATAAGTTCCACTTCATTGCGTTTGGTGTTTGCCGACTCGGAAAGGCGTTAACACTTGGGCTGTAGTGTATGCCTCGGTTAGTATGCGGTTGTGGGACCTTAGTGGATACCTATTTAACCGTGATCAAGGATGTTAGCACGAAGTGTCCGAGAGCCGTTATCGTGTAGTGTTACGGTTCTGTTCTGGTTCACGGGACTTCTTTTAGTCGATCCTCACGGTCGGTGACCGGTGATAGCGAGGATGGTGGATTTTGGTCTTCTTTGTGGTTGTGTATGGTCTGCATCTGTTGTTTTGAGTTACTCCTTGGACTCCGTTGGGCGTCTTGTTGATTTGTGACCGAATTGGTGGAGAGCAAACTTCATCCTGCTGTAGTTGTGTCCTGGATTGTAAGTCATCTTGAGTTCCCTTTGGCATTGGTTGGGTTGTTTTGTTGCGTGTATCGCTATAGAGTGAGACGGTTTTCAGTTGTGATGCGAGTCTTCTGTGGTAATATCCCTGTGTGGGACTTGTGATTGTGGTTTGCATAATGATTTTCTCTTGTTTGTTTGTGTTTCCTTGTGACCTCTTTGTGTTTGCTGTCAGGGTAAGGTCTACATATGGAGTGTGGCTGCGTTGTAAATTGTTAGTGTCCGTTGACATCAAATCTCAATGGTGTCATTGTTAGGTATTTTACGTTGTGGAGTGTTGGTCCTATTGTGACACGAATAGGCGTCTAACGCCGAGTACCCTGTTTATGTCGATGCGGTGACTTCTCGTTCACTCATATGAATTCTAGTGAATGGATGTTTCACGCATAGGCTTGTGGTGTTGGCCTTGTTCGGTTGTCGGGGTCTTAATGAATCCGTGGGAGGTTTCTCAACCTCATTGTTGTCGACTTGCTCACATGAGTTGTTGTCGGCACACTAATTGGCCAAGCTCTAGTTCTTGTTGTGATCATGGGTGTTATGTGTTGCTTTGATCTTCTCGTGATGTTTACTACTTGATTTCTCTTTTCAGGGACGAAAAGTCCAAAGGTGGGAAGGTTGTGAGGAAACTCCTGTGCGGGTGAGTTTGTATGGTGTCGGCGAGTGGGCGGTGGAACGTTAAATGTGTAGTAGTGTTTTGTTTGTGAGTTGTTCCTTGTGGTGGTGTTTATGATGTGAGTTGCTTTGTGACCTATGTGATCCGTTAAACGTGTTGGTGATGGGCGTATATGTCTTATCTTGTCGTGACATGTGAATACTTGTGACATGTGTTAGGTGAGGAGAACAAGGGTTGTTTGTGAGATTAGAATATGTTTCCCTATCATGCTTTGTGTTGTATTGGGTCCGTGGGTACGTGCCTTCATGTGTGTTATGGTGTGTTGTCTTTTAGGGGCCGACACGTCCTGCAGAGGAGACATGGAATGTGAGTCCATGATGCGTGAGCAACACCCAGCGTTGTTCGAGGACGAACAACCTTAAGAGTGGGAGGTGGCTGTTGGTGGCTGTTGGCTAAGGGATTTTGATGTGTTTTCTTGTATTAGTTGTGTATGATCTGGTGTATTTGTTTTGTCTTTTAGACGTGTGTTCATCATTGTGATGTGTTTTGAGATGTGTATTTGTGACATGCGGATATGTGTTATATGCATTATTGTGGTTATGGATTATGGTGGTACCTTGTTATATCTTGTTATGTCTTTGCGCGATGTATGACCCATTTGGGTGTTGTGGCTCGTCGTGTGGCAAATGGGTAGCTTGAGTTTGTTTTCCTCGTATGTCATTTCTTTTTGAGGATGAAAAGTCTTAAGGGGGAGAGGATGTAAGGACCCGTACCTAGAGTTAGTCACAGTTTTGCCTTCTGAGTAGTTTTTCTAGATTTTGACCTAGTGAATGGGCTCAAATGAATTCACGTGCAAAAGGAAAGATGCTTAGAATGATGTCCTCTATCTACCACAGAAGTTTCAGGCCAAACGGACGTGTATGTGAGGTGCACGTGATATGGGTCCATTTCACGTGCAAGTGTGGTTGTCTTCTACATGATGCAAGGAGGCTAAGGGTAAAGTTTGAGCGCATTTGGAGTGCATTTGGAGTTGCACGTGAATTGGGGAATTCACGTGCAAATTGGGCGTCTGAGCATGTTTTTGCATGGTTACCTTGGTTTTGTTATTCTAATCATCTTTTCCCAAAGAACCATGTTGGAATTGTGACTATTTTGGTGTGTATGGATGTGGGAAGGTCATAGCTTGTTCCATCAAAACTACGTCATTTTGATGCTGGGATTCACTTAATCAAAACTACGTCGTTTTGATGTTGTGTTGTCTATATAATGAGGAGAAGCCCCTCTGTTTTAGGGTTAGGGTTTGTTGCTCCACCAGCCGTCGCAGAGAGAGAGAGAGAGAGGGAAGGAGAGCTTCTGGTGGCTGCCGGAGCGTCTTGCGTGGGTGGTCGGAGTCTTGTGTGGAAGCAGGAGCAGGAGAACACACAAGGTAGGGGTTCTGTTCTTCCTAAATCCTCCTCTGTCCTAGGGTTCTTGGGCAGATTATAGAGTTATACCTGTTTATATATATATGTAATCCATATAGGTGTGATCTCCTATATGGATGTTGGCTTTCAATGGCAGTTTTTGATGTATTCTAGTGTTGGATGGTGTGCATATTAAGTGTTCGATAAAATGCCTGTGTGGATATGTCTGTGTGAATATGCCTAGTATGTGTTTGATAATATGCCTGTGTGGCTGGGTTTGTGGGTTGGTGAATGTATGCATGTTAAGCGTTTGGTAAAATACCTGTGAGACTCTGCATGTCAAGCGTTTGATTTTATGCCTGATGGGCTGCGCGAACTAAGTGTTTGGTATTATGCCTGTGAAAGTGTGTATGCTACGTGTTTGGTTTAATGCCTGAGTGACCTTGTATGCTGTGTTTGTGGAACCCGGTGTCTGTGGAAACCCGGGACTAGAACTGTTAGCCCCTGTGGCTAAGCCTATATGGCCGTGGATATGTTAGCCCGTATGGCTAAGCCTATATGGCCGTGGATATGTTAGCCCGTGTGGCTAAGCCTATATGGCCGTGGGTATGTTAGCCCGTGTGGCTAAGCCTATATGGCCGTGGATATGTTAGCCCGTGTGGCTAGCCTTGAGTGGTGTGGATATGTTAGCCTATATGGCATTGCTTTGTATGGCCGTGGATATGTGTGTGCTTGTGTGATTGTGGAACACAACTTGTTTATATCTTATTGTCACTACCTGCACCTGTACACACCTCATGTAGACGCCAGGAGCATGGGATGGGTTGGGGAGACATGATCCCTACTGAGTCTGGGTTGCTCACCCCTCCCTCTATGTTGTGTTTTCTTTCAGGAACATACAGGCGTTAGGTGGGACCCCAAGGTGGAAGACCTTATTTACTTTACTGTCTACCATTTATGTTATTTTTATGAGAATTGATATAACCCCAGTGGGGATGGATTGAAAAGAGGATTTTGTTGTAATAAAGACTTGTTTGGATTGTAGATTGCTTTTATGAACTTTACTGTCTTGAATGTGTTGTGGATGTTTAAAATGTTATGTTCGAGGTTTGCACCATAACCCCTTTGCCCTCCGTGTGGGTACAAGGGGAGTCACGTACCGGTTTCCTCGGGTTGGAAATCCGGGGCGTGACAAGAGATCGTCAGCTCCCGTTGTGGGACCTGATTTGGCTCAGGTGTTGATTCAGTTGCAGGAGGCCATGCAGGGTATGCAAGGCTCGATGAGGGATATGGCTAGAGAGGTGGATGAGCTAAAGAGGCAACAACAGCATCAGCAGCCACCACAGCCTCAGCAGAAGGAGGCGAGGGTGGTGCGGGATGTGCACCAGCAGGAGGTCGTGATAGAGCCAGCACGACGAGGAGTGGATTGGGCTGCACAGTTTTTGAAACATGCACCCGGGACTTTTGAGGATGGTTCACGGCCTGAGGTAGCCGAGGACCTGGATTAGATGGACAGAGGACATCTTTGAGATGATTGGGGTGCCGGATGAGGAGCGGGTGCGAGTGGCGACGCACTATTTGTTGGGTATCCCACGCAGGTGGTGGGAATCCATTAGAGCTGTCCATGGCAGTCAGATGAGCTGGAGAGAGTTTGTTGAGCGCTTCTTTGGGGAGTATTTTCCCAGCTCGTTGCAGTATGCTCGACGTAGAGAGTATTATGAGCTTGTGCAGGGTAGCATGACTGTGGGTGAGTATGTGCAAGCCTTCACAGATTTGGGGTGGTTTGCTCTAGAGGCTTGGGAAAAGGAAGGCCGAAAGACGCAGGACTTCATTCAGGGCTTGAGGCCATCTTTGAAAAGACAGCTAGAACCGATGCAGTTGACCAGCTACCGGGAGGCGGTCGACAAGGCGCTCATTATTGAGCGAGGTCAGGATCAGGCGAGAGCCCAGAGGCCGGGTGGTTCGGCAGGTTTGGGCAAGAAGAGACAGAGTGGGGAGAGCAGTGCTCCTCAGCCTGAGAGGAGGCAGGTGCAGAGGGTTTCCAGCCGGGTGGTGGGACCCCGGGAGAGTTCAGCCAGCAAGAGGCCAGGGACCTGTTGGAGTTGTGGTTTGACCGGGCATGTCTCGAGAGACTGCCCAAGGAAAAAGATGACCTGCTTCCGATGCGGGAAAGTGGGGCATGGAGCTAGGGAATGTGTTACCCTTAGCTCAACCAGCGGTGTAGGCCCTCGTCCGAGAGATCGGGGACGAGAGGAGTGGGGCTCCGTCTCGGAGGGTCGATGCCGCCGGCACGAGCACGCAGACGCGACTGCGGTACGGCGGCCTCAACGGGAGGCACAGGGTCATGTTGATCGGCGGGGCAAGGCCCCAATGGGTCGAGTAGTGGCGGTGGACCACGAGGGAGGACTTTTGCCCTCACCAGGCAGAGAGGCGAGGTTCCACCAGTGGATGAGGCAGGAGCAGGACCTTCGGTGGTGAGAGGTACCATCATCATTTCTCATACTATTTGTTCGGTTTTGATTGATCTTGGTCTTTACCCATTCTTTTATTTCGTATGCTACGGTGGTTGGATTAGAGTTAGACCCAGGAGACAGTGAGTCGGTCTCGATGGTTGTTCACCTTTGGGTGGAATTGTGATACTTGAGAGTATCTGTCGTGCTTGTCGAGGTAACACTTGGGGGTGTTAACTGTTGTGTGATTTGTATATCATGGAGTTAGATGATTTCGATGTTATCCTGGGTATGGATTGGTTGGTCTCTGTGGAGGCCAAGATTGATTGTTTTCGACGGCGTGTGACGTTCCTTACACCAAAGGGCACGCGGGGTGTCTTTGTGGGTGAGTGGACTGAGGAGGCATGCAGGTTGGGACCATTGAGGCATGGGTGGGGTGATGTGACCCACCAGTTAGCCAGTTTGACATTGGTTGACAGGAGGAGAGAGGGGAAGGCTGTTTTGCCACACATTGTAGATCAGTTCCCGGATGTGTTTCCCGAGGACTTGGTCAGTTTGCCACCCGTGAGGGAGGTAGAGTTTTCGATCGAGTTGTTGCCAGGGACAACACCGATCAGGTTAGCGGCCTCTAGGGATGGCACCGACGAGCTTAGAGAGCTCGAGAGACAGATAGATGACTTATTGGCACGAGGCTTTATTAGGCGGAGTAGCTCACCGTGGGGCGCTCCGTGTTGTTCGCGAAGGCGGATGGTTCACTTCGGTTGTGTATAGGCTACCGAAGGCCGAACCAGTGGACTGTGAAGAACGGTATCCATTGCCGAGGATCGATGACCTGTTCGATCGGTTTTGAGGTGCGAGATGGTTTTCCAAGATAGACTTGAGATCTGGATACCATCGATTGAGGGTTAGGGAGGCAGATATCCCCAAAAACCGCGTTCGGTTGTCGTTATGGGCATTATGAGTGGCTTGTGATCTTGTTTGGGCTCACGAATGCTCCAAGCAGATGTTTATGGGATTGATGAACCAGGTGTTTGCTCCATATTTAGATATGTTCGTTGTGGTGTTCATCGATGATATTTTGGTCTATTGAGCGACCAAGAGGGAGCATGAGGAGCATTTGCAGGTTGTGTTGCAGACCTTAAGAGAGCATCGGTTGTACGCGAAGTTCACAAAATGTGACTTCTGGTTGCAACAGGTGCACTACTTGGGGCATGTGGTATCTTCAGAGGGTATCACAGTGGATCCTGAGAAGATTGAGGCAGTCATGTCGTGGAAGAGGCCCACGAATGTGTTTGAGATTCGTAGCTTCCTTGGTTTGGCAGGCTATTATCGGAGGTTCGTGGAGGATTTTTCCCGGTTGGTAGCTCCTATGACACACTTGACTAGGAAGGGAGTTCCTTTCATTTGGTCTGATGCGTGTGAGAGTGCTTTCATGGAGCTGAAGGCACGATTGACCTCAACACCTATCTTGATTCTTCCACAGGAGGGTGTGCCTTTCGAGGTGTATTGTGATGCTTCTAGGGTGGGACTTGGTTGTGTGTTGATGCAGACTCGGCAGGTGATTGCTTATGGGTCTAGGCAGTTGAGACCACATGAGCAGAGCTATCCCACGCATGATTTGGAGTTGGCTGCAGTGATCTTTGCACTTAAAAGCTGGCAGCATTATCTCCTTGGGGAGAAGTTTGTGGTGTATACGGACCACAAGAGCTTGCAGATATCTTCTCTCGGCGAGACCCCGAACCTTAGGCGAGGCGGTGGGTGGAGTACTGCAGCGAGTTTCGGTTTGATATGATGTATACCCCCGGGAAGGGTAACGTGGTGGCGGATGCTCCGAGTAGGAAGAGCGGGGCCGTGGTGGCCCATTGTGCCATTAAGGAATGGGAGATGATGGGTCGGTTAGCGGCGATGAGGTTGCAGATGGTAACCAGCGAGGGGCAAGGGACCCTCAGTGTTGTCGTCGCAGTCCCTGAGTTACAGCGTAGGATCATAGAGGATCAGTTGGGGGACATTGATTGTGAGGTCATCAGGGATAGGATTCAGATTGGGCAGGCACCTTCGATTGGGTGAGAGGATGCGAGCATGTCTTTGCGGTATAGGGGTCGCTTGATAGTTCCCACTTCTCTTCAGGGAGGAGGTTCTTCGGGAATTTCACCGGTCGAGGTTAGTCGTACATCCTGGTGGGACCAAGATGTACCATGCCGTGAGGAGGCGGTTTTGGTGGCCAGGCACTGAAGAAGGCCGTTGCTGATTTTGTGAGGAGGTGTTTAACTGTCGGCGGGTCAAGGCGAGCACACATGAGATCACTGGTGAGTTGCGGTCATTGCCGGTGCGAGTGGAAATGGGACCACGTGACCATGGATTTTGTCACTTTGGACTTCCTCGTTCTAGGGGACACGACACTATATGGGTAGTTATCGACCGGTTGACCAAATCGGCGCATTTTATTCCGATTCGAGAGACAGACTGAGAGGACTTTGGGGACGAGGTATATTGATGTTATTGTGCGGTTGCATGGAGTCCCATTGTCTATTGTATCTGATCGGGATGCGAGGTTCACCTCTCGGGTTTGGAGACAATTGCAGCGAGCTTTGGGTACTAGGGTGAACCTCAGATGTGACCTTTCATCCGCAGACGGATGGTCGATCGGAGCGGACGATTCGGACGCTCGAGGATATGTTGCGTGCCTGTGTCCTAGATTTTGGAGGTTGTTGGGAGACTCACCTTCCTTTAGTGGAGTTCTCTTACAACAACGGTTATCGAGGCCACAATTGGGATGGCTCCGTATGAGGCGGCTATATGGGCGGCCTTGTAGATCACCCTTGTGTTGGGCACGAGACGGGGAGACAGCAGTTCTTGGTCCCGATATGGTTCGAGAGACCACGGAGATAGTGCGGTGATTCGACAGCGCATGTTGAGAGCGCAGAGTAGGCAGAAGTCCTATGCGGACCAGAGGCGTCGACCCTTGCAGTTTGAGGTGGGTGACCGTGTATTTTTGCGGGTTTCGCCGCGTCGAGGGCATCGGAGGTTTGGACGTGGATCCAAACTCTCCCCTCATTTTGTGGGGCCGTTTGAAATTGTTGCCACCGTGGGCGCAGTGGCTTATCGGTTAGCTTTGCCACCAGAGTTAGTGCGGGCACATGATGTGTTTCATGTGTCTCAGTTGAGACGGTATCACCCAGATCCTTCTCATGTGTTGGACTATCGCGAGATCGACTTGGCTGACGATGGTGCCGTTGTTGAGATGCCGGCACAGATTTTGGACAAGCGGGACCAGGTCTTGTGGGGCAAGACGATCCCACTAGTTCGGGTGTTATGGCGACACCGAGGCATGGAGGAGCAAACTTGGGAGAAAGAGAGCCAGATGCGGGTTCTTCATCCTGAGCTGTTCGAGGCGATCAGTCGTGAGGTGGGGAGGATGTGAGGACCTTCCCTGAGGTATGAGTTATGTTTTATGCATTTGTTTTGCATATGTTGTTTGAGATGTGGTTTAGCTTGTTGTTGTTGGATTTTGTCAGCCCTTTGGCTTGTTGCGAGTTGCATTGCACATGTATGATCGGTGATCATGTTTGATGTTTTGTTGTTGGGACATTGAGCTTGAATTTTACTATGTCATTTGGGCATGTGTTTTATTTTCGAGGACGAAAAGTCCTAAGGTGGAGAGGATGTAAAGACTCGTATTTGGGTAGTCTTGAGATAGTCATTCTATGGGAATGTAACTATCTGGACAGTAGTGTAGCCGTCAATGTGAGCATTTTGAATGTACTTGGGCCCGATTCCGAGTCGGGGACCCATTTGACCCAATTGTTGACTTTTTGGGGTTTATTGGTTGACTTTGCGTTTGAGCGGTCATTTGAGTGTAATAATATCTGTGTAGTATTATGCTCGTCATTTCGGAACCTTTTTACTGTAGTTTGACTCAATTTGGAGTTCGGGACCTTGGAGGTTAATTATTGATCGGGTCAATGGTTGACTAGGTCGATTGATGCAAAAATATAAATAGGGGGAAAGAGAGCTTCCATGTTACGTTTTAGCGTTTGTGTGTTTGAGCGAGAGAGCTTGGAGGCATTAGCGATTTGGGGCGTTTTGAGCTCGTTCGAACATCAAGAATCATTCCAGGTAGGTGTTCCATTGATTCTTCACCCTTTTCTTGCTGTTTTTTTGGATTAACATGTAAGAATTTGATGAAATCATGCAAATTCGTGTTGAACCCTAGAATTTGGGGAAAAACCAATTTTGGGTTGAATCTTGTATTTAAAATGCGTTACGAGGGGTAAGACGTGATTTAAAACCTAATATATAGTATTAGGTATGAGTTTTATGAGATTCGAAAGGTCCGGAGGTTTTCGGTTGAATCCAGACGAGAAACATGTGAAAAACGATGATGAACGATGAATCGCAGTGACGGGTAGAAAACGACCCGATGAGATCGGAAATTGAAAATTTCGAATGTGCGATTCGAAGGTCCGAAGGTAGGTTCGATGTAGTGTAATTTCGAGTGTCGAATGTGCAATTTTCGAGTATCGTTTGAAGGTTCGAAGGTACTTGAAGGGAGTTTCAAGGCGGTTCATGGGTACTTGAAGGTAGTTTTGAAGCTAGTTCGAGTGTAGGTTCGAGGTTGAAGGCGATCCAGAAAAGAGATTCGAAAATCAGATTGAAATCTGATAAAGGCGATTCGAAAATGTAGTTTCAACTGCGTATTCAAATATAGTTTGACTAGACTGGACCTATTTACATTGCAACCTATACCCATCTACACATTTAAGTATATTTGATAAAATGCACTACCAATGTCATATACATATTACCCACTTGATAATATCGAGACCACGAATGATTTTTTTTAATAACAACAATAATAACCTCAACAATATTCATATCAATTACCCTACATTATTAAATTCGACAATACTTATATTAGTTACAAACTAAATTTCAATAATATTTATTTTTGACAAGCTAACATTATCGAGCTCAAAAAAAAGTCTATGATCACTTAAATTTAATGGCCCCAAACCATTTATTATAATATATATATATAAGTAAATTATAACTAACACACACACACACATATACCCACACACACATATAGGAAGACTTGCTTGTGCCCCCCCCCCCGACCTACCAACACAATGCGGGTATGTGTGACCCCTGGCCGGCTAGGCTTGCATCTGTGTGGCTGAAATTGCTTCACGTGGGGAGGGCCTTGGCAAGTCGAATGGCCTGGCACACAACACTTGTTAAAACCTATTTGGGGGGGGGGGGGGGGGGGGGGGGGGGGGGGGGGGGGGGAATGCTAAATATATATATATATATATATATATATATATATATGCTGAAGGAGAAATAATAAAAGAGAAGAGGTTGCAGCGGACTGGTACGGATCGCAGAGGTGTACAGGGGAAGGAATCAATCAGACTATAAAGACGGACTGGTACGGATCATGTAAGGATTATATATATATATATGTAAAGACTGTCTTCATGAACCTTGTGTACCCAAACCCCATATTAATACGGCAAAAAAAAAAAAGAGTCTATAACGTCTGACCACGCAAACAACCGACTCCTCTTCAGTTCGAAGGCATCGATACAGCAGATTCAATTAACACAATAAGATAATAAGAAATCAAGGAAAAACATCACCTACCTGGATCGTTCCGAATTGACAAAAAGACACGACGCTCCAACCCTTCTTCCCTACCAAATACTGCACGCACGACCTAGGTTTTTTTTTTCCCTCCGTTGTTTCTTTCATACTATATATATGTATGTATTAAATCTAATAATAAAAATAGGATGGTTATGATAATATAATGATAATAATAACTCTAACTATTAAAATAATTATGAATAACATTTAGTAATAATAATAATAATAATACAATAATAATATATTTCATTATAAGAATAAATCCCAAAATTATATTAATTATAATATTTAATAACAACCTCAACATATTAGAACACCATATTAAATAATAATAAAAAATGATAACCCAACGCTCACGTTGAGGTCACGCTGCTGAATCGATATCAACTCCATCCAGGCCCAACTACCAACATCACCCAAGTATGGGTCTTTACATTACATTTACTTTGCTCATGGTCCATGATTCTATTCTTCTTGACTACCCTCTAATATTTTGTATATCAAGTGTGTTTATAAATAATTGGAAGTAATATGTAGCCTTCTTATATCATTTTTTGTGGATTATTAATGTAACTGTTTTACTAAAAAAAATAAATATCAGATAGTAGTCCATGGAACATATACATGATAAATAAAAATTAAAAGAAATGTCAACATGACACCATTTCTTTTTTTATCAATTTCTTTTAACAACTATGATATTCTTGGATAAAAATGCAAGTTGATAATATGGAGGGAGGATGGAAAAAAAATTAGTCACGTTTGACGATATGAATCCAAGATTTAGTAACTATAATAGCAGTCTTGTCTTATTATTCTTGGGGCCTATCAAACTTTTTTTGTGTGTGTGTGTGTATATATATATATACAATTTTGCTAAAATTAAATCATTATGTCATAGCTTTATTATGTGTCGTTAAATGATGTCATTAATGATTTAGATTAAATTTTGTTTAACTATACTTCTACTATAGTTAAATACTTAAATGAAACCCAAATCTTAACAACTAAACAAATATATAAAAGCATCTTCAATCATGCTCCCTACATATTCTTTCTATTTTAACTAAAAGTTATTTTAGAGAGCTACTTTTATATTACCTATTCTAATCATATTCTCTATTTTAAAGTATAAAATATTTTATTATTTTTTAAGATTTAACCGTTATTAAATATTACTGTTTTTAATATATGGATTGCATCTGCCAAACTTAATTCAATCTTATTGCGAGGCTGGCCAAGTCCATAGTGGAGCTTCAACTGGTGGATTATATCATTAAGTTTCTTTACAAGTGTTTAACTTTGGATTTGACAATGACTTCTCTACTATGAGATTGAACTGGAGAGCATGAGCAAAGAACTAAAACCAAAGCCTTATTTGTGCAGTGTGCCTAATCTCACCCATATGTGAAAACAACCCAATTGCAACCCCAACAAAGGAAGAAAAAAATGGAGTACCAAATCTGCAAATCCATTAGGTAAATTAAAATAACGAAAACCCACAATAAAACCACCGCAATTCTATTGGTGTGATTGAAGAATTCATGCCAATTGTATTGCACATTCTTGAGATTCAAAAGGGCTTCTGTTGGGCCAACTAGAGGTTTGATATGAATAAAGTAATTGAAGGCAAATTTTGAAGCCAATAACAGAATCCAAAACAAAGTGTACTTTATGTTATTTACTAGCCCTTTCCTCAGCCCTCTACCCACAAAGCATCGAATTTGAAACCACCATGTCAAAAGGCACAATACCCTCTAGTTTGTTTATTCAAGTCAGTTCCTGACCCGATAGAATGAAAAGAGCCAATGCCAGCAACTCTGGGATGACAAACACTAGCACTGCCTCAAGAAACCTAATGATCCTCCTTGTTGCCTCATCTGACCACCTTCTATCTGAGTTTTTCTAACTTTAAATTTCTCATATTAAACACTTTGTTTTATGTTTGTATTGTAGCATGACTATATATATAGTTATGTTATATTACAAATGTGCAATCTAATTTTTAGACATGAGAAGTTTTAATTTTGGATGTTAAATTTGAAATCAATAATTTAGATTATAGTTTCATGGTAGCGAAGTTACAATTAAATAAAAATATAATATTTTAAAAGTATAATACAATAACACAAATATAAGTTTTCGTGTCAAGTAATAAAACCATACATTCTTATTTTAGCAACTTTATATATATACATATATATATAATATTACATACGATTAGTATTGCGTAACCAATAAATAATCAGAACGACGTGACAACATATTAAATCATCAGGGGGGAGAGAGAGAAAAATCATGATCACATCAGTCATCGTTTTATAATAATACCGCGAACCGGTTGCACAAATCATTATATATATGACTATGATACATTTTGAGTATGAATTCATCTTTAACATGAAAACTCAAATATTAATATTATCACATCTTGCATGTAATGGTCTAACTCTAGCTTTAACTTAATTATAACAATCAAATTAAATAAAATTAAAATTTGAACGACTCATATTAAAAATTAGCCTATTTTAGTTTTTTGGTAGTTGTTAAGTTTTTATAAAATTTTTAATAATGTTTACCAAAATTCTTTTCACTCCTCCAGTTTTTTTATCTGTTAATTCGATCAAATTCATCATAAAATAATTTTTTTCATTAGACTCACACAATATATAATTTTTATATGATAACAGATAAATCTTTAAACGGAGGTCGCCAACGGCTGCTGCAAGGGTCGTATACCACGTATAGGATTGGATAGGCGTATACCACGTATGAACACGAACACACAGTCGAGGTTAACAATATATGTAAATAAATAATTTAAAAAAACCGGACAAACAAACAAATCCCCTTAATCTGGTACATTCCCCCCACCTTTTTTTTTTTAAAATATTTTTTATGTCCGAAAAAGCTAAATGCGAGACATGTATGGCCCAGACGCAACTTTGCGTCTCTTTCCGAAAAAGGGAATCGAAATAATAATAATAATAAATATTGGGCGGGCGGGGCGGCGGGGACGGACCAACGGATCACCAACCGTACAAAGTTACCCCATCTCGCATTAATGTCGCCGGGGCAACTGACAGTGACGTGGGGCGATCAAATACACGTGTCGTATCGTGACTGGCCATACTATCATTAAACGGACCGAGCCCGAATTTATTTTACGCGGATCCGTTTTTTTGTTTGCCCGAAGCGGCCCCACGTGGCGTCCTCCGATTGCAACCCGTTGAATTCCCGCGGACCCCAGGCCGGTTCCCTGGCCCCTCACACGAGCGGCGTGATGCAAGGAGCGTGAACCGGCACGTGCGAGCCGTCACCGATCACCGATCCGTCCATCCATCCATTTCGTCGTTCATTGCTGCTCGCCTCGTCGTCCAAACGGAGGTCGCCAACGGCTGCTGGGTCGAGGCAGCCTCCTCCTCCTCCTCCTCTTCTTCTTCTTCTTCGAGTTCGCTTCAGACTTCATAGCCAACCAAAACCCAAAACCCAAAACCCAATTTCGTCTCCCTGCAATAATCTTGTTTTTTGTTCGTCAGTTTGTTGTTGAGGGAGGAAGATCGAGAAAGCTCAGAAATCCCCCGAATGGAACAGCTCGTGAATTTCATCATTCGACCACCTAGGTATTTGGGATTTGTACTTTCGCTGCCCTCATTTTCTGATATTTGATGTTCTAATTAAGCAGTCCCAAGTAATATATATCTTTTAATCAGTCACAATTGATTCTATCTGGTTTTAATTTCCCAGATAGGAAAGTTTTCCCGTGGGATTGTTCATGATTTTTAGACCCAGGTGTTCATTCACCTCACCCGTAGGCTGTAGCACCCAAAAATTAGGTTTTCAATTTGATTTGCAGCGTTAGTACTAGTTTATTGTTCAGCGTTATTGTACGGCTTTGAATTTCGAAGTATCGGTAGACTACTTTCGATGCAGAAACAGTGAAGATTAATGAAATGAACCCCCTTCTTCATCGACAGGCTTTAATTCGCGTTGCCGTTGAATTATTTACCAAACTATTTGATTTCCGGGTCACTTGTAGCCTGGGAAGTTGAATCTGTCTTATCTAAGACTTCACCCACGTTGCTAATGTGTGTGTAACGTTGGGCCACTTCCTAATTTAGTCAGATTCTGTAACCGTTGGCAGTTTGTGCCCTCGCTGGAGCTGCTGCTCTCTTAATTGGGAAAGCATGCAAAGCGCAGCTTATAGGAAATGTGCAATCTACAGATAAGCACAACCTAGATAAAATGCAACATCAACAACATTTTTAAGCAAGATTTGGAGAGCATAGGTTGCCCTGCTGAATCATTATCAAATACTAGAACAAATATTAACTAATGCTAGCTTAGCTCACTACAACCTATGGTTGTTCTCCACCCCTGCCTTAATGGTGACCAGTGTATAGAATGTGTATCTGATAAAATTTTATACAGAAAACACATGTTAAGTTTTTTTTTTTTTTTTTAAAAAAAAGTGAAACGAGATTTGGCTTTCAGATATTTGAGAGCAATGTCACTCTACCTATTAATGCCTGATAAACTAAAATATCACAATTTACAACTCTCTGCACTATTATTTTTGCCTGCAGAGCTGAGTACGACCCAACAAATGATTTACTGGATGATGAGTTTATGCTAAAAGGGAAATGGTTCCAAAGGAAGGATCTCAAGGTAAGCATTATAGTCTTTATAGTTGGGAAAATTTAGTCTCATCTTTCAAAAGATAATGAACACAGTTTCTGATGCCTGAATTTCTTAATTTTTTAGAAGCACAATTAATTAAATAGATGTAGCCATCCTGCAGCTCAAAAACAGTCGAGGGGATGTTCTTCAATGTAGTCATTATGTGCCTATTGTTAGTCCCGAAGGAAAGGCTATGCCCTGTGTGATATATTGCCATGGAAACAGGTAAGCCTAGAGTAGACTGTTTTTGTGATTACTTATCCCTTACAGCATGACTAAGCATGGTGAATGCTTGGTTTCTCTCTCAAACTTCTAATTTACTAATGAGCAGTATATTTTCATTTCTATGTCAGTGGCTGCAGGGCAGACGCTAGTGAAGCTGCCATAATATTACTACCTTCAAACATTACAGTTTTTGCCATTGATTTCTCTGGATCTGGGCTGTCTGGTGGAGAGCATGTCACTCTAGGTTGTAATGAAGTAAGTGCTATGCTTCTATTGAAATAAAATTTCTATTTCGCTGAAATAAAATTAATGGCCATATGACTGTCATTTGGTTGCCCATTTTCTAGAAAGATGATTTGAAAGTTGTAGTCGATTATCTACGGGCAGATGGGAATGTCTCTCTAATTGGTTTGTGGGGTCGTTCAATGGGTGCTGTTACAAGGTTTTACTTCCAAACTAAATTTTTGCTTGTTTTGATTAGTGTCATTGTTTTTTCATTTACAGACAGATTCAAGACATTGTAATTGCATGTGGGCAAAAGTAGTATGTGTTATATTTTTCTGCTATACAGGCTCCATACAATTTAATATCTTACACCTATAAAGTTTGTGCTTGGCATTAGAATTTTAAATTCAGCTGATCTAACTGCCCATTAATTGTGATTTACTATTACATTCATATGGTTGTTTTTATGATTTCTTTTATTAATAGTTTTCTGGTGTTGGTCACAGCTTAATGTATGGAGCAGAGGATCCTTCTATTGCAGGAATGGTCCTTGACAGTCCATTTTCTGATTTGGTTGACCTGATGATGGAACTTGTTGATACCTACAAATTCCCTCTTCCCAAATTCACTGTAAGTTGATCTGTTTGAGAAATTTCTTTATTCATCGTTGATGCATAAAACCTACTTAAAATGTAATATCTCTGCTTGTCTCGTTTGAGAGATTTCTTGTTTCTTAATTTATTATTAATGCGCTAACCTACCTTAACGGCTTGTTAGGTTGAGAGCATTTTGATCAATTTGGTCAGGCAGCTACTGCATAGTTTTGCACATTAATATGGATTGAAAGGGTGGAAGTGAACCCTTTAAATCCATCGTTAAAGATGTGTTTGAGGAACTTCTTAATCCATCATTAATTCTCTTACTATGTAGAATGCTCACATTCATTAAAGCGCAAAGTAGTACATTTTCCCTTGTTCGTTTGTTATAAAATTTAATAGATCTGTCTGAGGATTTCAAATCTGTTATTGATGCTCTAATTTTGTAGAGCTCTCTCATTAATGGGGAGCAGTTTTTTTCATGCCAAAACCTTGCAATTGATGTCGGGGAGGCCTGCCGGCATTTGATGTCTTTCCCTTTCTTCATTTAATAAATTTTCTTTCCCAAGTCCCAACCCCCCCACCAAAAAAAAAAAAAAAAAAAAAAAAAACTTGCAATTGTTGCCTGGAACACCATATTAAATTACATACTTTACTCAAATGGGTGCATAAAAATGGCCACTTTTCAGTTTATGGATTTATGTAATCCTAGTGCACTGCTGAATATATTTAATTAATTTAGAAGTTTATTTAAAGTTATGGAGCTCCCTGTGGCATGTTCAATGGCCTCAATAACATACTTTTGTCCATGTAGGTAAAATTTGCCATCCAATACATGCGCAAGGCTATCCAGAAAAAGGCAAAATTCGACATTATGGATCTCAACACCATTAAGGTTATATTTTGCTGAGAAATTGAATGCAAATAATGAAATGCATTTTTGAGTACTAGTACTTTTGAATGGGAGCACGTGTTTTTTGATAACCGTATGAGAACTCCATATTTTTGGGTTGTATTTTGACACTTGACAGTTAAGTTGGTTCATAAATGAGTGTGTGTGTTTGAAAAATTTATTCTAAATTAAATTTACTTTAGTATATCAAAGGAGTTAAATTTGGTGTTCTGAATTTAAACAGTTGCTTTTAATTGTGGCTGTGTTATTAAAATTTATTTTTAAGAGATGATATTGTGAACATTAAATGATCGAAACTATGATAATGTAAGGAGATGGATGGACATTGAAAATAGCCTTCTAATAATCTGTTGAGGCCTGGTTCAGTTAGTAGGCACTGAATGAATAGTTATATAGATAAGGTTTTGAGCATTTACTTGTGTTTCTAATTTTTTTTAATGTTAGTTAATTATAAGATAAATTTCTTCCATTCAAAAAATGGCTTGGAAAACAAACTTAATGCTGTTTCTTTAGGTAAAGAGTTTTCAAAATAATAGCAGTCATTATATAAATTGGCAATAATTCATGTAAGTATCCAAATTCAGATGCTTAATGCATGTGACAAGTATTGAATGAAAGGGTGGAAGTGGAACCTCTCTGGCAACCTTGGTAACTCACTAATCGACCTAGTACTTGGTGTGCACTGTATGTTAGTGGATTTAACTATCAAGTATAATGATTGTATGATTTAATAAAGCAATGAAGGATGAATTAAGTTTGGAGATTGTATAATTAATTCATAGTGTTCGAAGTAGTAATGAATAATGTTACTGATCAAATCACAGTTGATGGAAGTCTTATGTGTCTGTTGTTTGACGTTTTGCTGCAATTGCAGTATTTGCAGTATTATTTCTGAAAGTGATTCCTATGTCCTGTCTTATTTTAGGTGGCTAAGTCTTGCTTCGTTCCAGTATTACTAGGACATGCCACTGACGATGACTTTATACGTCCCCATCATTCAGAACGCATATACGATGCTTATGTGGTAAACTTTCATGATCAGTCTGTATCCTGGATTATTTTCAGCAGTTTTATGCAGTCATGCCTTTGCTGCATCTCTTTCTGCTGTTTTTATGCCTATTATAGTTACTTTTTTTTTTTAAAAGAAAGAGAGATACTTTATTAATAAATAACCGAAAAATTACAATGAAGTTGGGCAGAGTCAAATCTAACCCTGAAGAAGGGTGCCAAAACAAGTGGCATGCAAGACAAAGCGATCAAAAAGTAAAAAAAACAATGATAGGCTTAACGTCTCTTCTTTACTTTGATGCCACGGAAGCGAGTATGCAGGCAGCCCTCGGGTGGCAGGGCTGTGATAACTGGATCAGAAATAATGTCCTCTAGCAGCTCAGAGTCAGATACACAAGGAGAAGGCCCTGCCGGCTCAAAGAGCCATAGGTCGGATTTGGGGGGTGGGGGCGGCAATCCATATATGGGGAATAAAAAAATTTTCAAGCAATTGTTCTGTGCTAATAATAATAATAATAATAATACTTATTAATAATAATAATATTATTTATTATTATTTATTTTATTTTTTTACTATTATAGTTACTTCATTTGCAGCATTTTGATTGCTTATTTGCAGGGAGATAAAAATATCATAAAGTTTGAAGGAGATCACAATTCTCCACGTCCACAGTTCTACTTTGACTCTATAAACATATTCTTCCATAATGTTTTGCAACCCCCGGAGGATGAGGTGGCGGGAACCTTTTACGATTCAATGCACGATTACTTTGGCAGGGTAATTCTGTTGTCATACAAGTGATTTTATTGGAACTGCTCAATTAGTGTTAAACACACAACATATTGTTTTGCATTCAGGGTAGTTGGAACACACTACACACCGATGGCAGTTCTTTGGCGACATCTGAAGGCATGAAAGTACTTTGTATATCTTGTGGATTCTTGGAGTCCAAAAAATTATTTTAATTTTAATGAAGTTTCTTATAAAAGTTGTTCGTTGCAGCGGGACCAGAGTCAAGCAGCACAGAAGATGCCATTAAACAACTTCGTTCCAAACGACCTATGAGCCGGACAGATGTAAGTAAATGGTTGCTCGGATCTTGCTTAGATAAAGTAACATTTATAGAAGTCTTGTCATTCTGGGATTTTTCTTCTGCGCCCGAAACAGGCCAGGTTTTAGGACGTGAGAAAATAAAATAAAATGACACTTTAGTTGCATTAGCACAGCTGATTGATTCCATCATCATGATTATGGTGGAGGGTTCTGAATTGTCTTCTTTGTATTTCTCAGGTCCCTTCTGCATGCCCAACTGAAGATAAGCTACCTGGAATGAAGGTGAGAAATCTCCTGGTCTTCCTTTCAGTGGTGTTGGGAAACATCAGAGCTGTCTTTGGTCTTCCCATCCTATTGCATGCTTTGACTGATATCTTACCTGGTATTTGTCAAACGCACGCCTACACATGCATTTATGTATTTATCTAAAATGAAATTTCAATATACATTGTCGTGATTGTAACCGTATCAACAGAAATCTTTCTTGTTTGTCTTAGAAGGTGGAATTGGCTTTTGGGATGATATATAACAACGCTAATCCATCTCGTTGAATTTAATGCAGGAAAAAAGAACTGGAAATGATCCAGCTTCATCACCCTCTAACATGATCAGCTTTGAGCTATCCAATGGTCATCCATGCGGTCCTCAAGTCTCTGCCGTTATAGATGATGATCAGTACGTTGAATACCAACTTGATGATTTGGCAGGCTTCCCATGCAATGTGGAAGAAGAAGAAAGGGTGAGGCCAATCATACTTGTCCTTCAACTGTCTCCCTGCATTATTAAGCTTCTCCCTGCTAATCGTTCCAGATGATCATGGAAGCAATGCTGGCATCATTGAAGGACATGGAGATGAGACAACCTCGCAGAGAAGAACCAACATCTACTGTTTCTAATAATTCTCTCGAGCCTTTGCATAAAGATGCCTCAAGTTCTTCAATTCCAGAGTCCAGCTCGCCTCAGAAGACCGAACTTATGCCATCCATTAGCACGCATTCGCGAGGACCTGCTACTGAGGCTGCCCCATCACTTGTGGAGCCAGTAACTACGGGAGTTTCCTCTTGCAGCAACACTGTGGACATGGAAAGTTCATCCAACACTGACATGTCCAGTGGTACTAAAGCTACCGTGACAGTTGTGAAGTCCCAAGCAAGCCATGGTTCTGACAGCTTGTGGCGCAAATGGGACCTCAACTTCTTTCGAAACGGCAGATGAAGTGTGAAGCTGAATTTGTACATTGGTGTGAGTATGATAGGGAATTGTTATGTAACAAAGAAAATGTAAGGGATACTTCTTAGCGTTGTGAAACTATAGACCAAAAGAGAAAAAGTGCTGTGGTCGTGTTAGTGTGTTAAATGTGTTTTTATGAGCTTCAATTATCTGCATTTGTTTGATTGCGCACCTGGCTAGATTGTTGAGCCACGATTGAATTGATTGTTTTTATTTTTTTCGTCTCTTGAAACAAATGCTCTTTGGACGGTGATTTTGTTTTGATAGCTAAACTGAGCAGAAGGAAATATACAAAATATACGTAAATGTAATTTATTATTTGAATTTTATTAGAATAATTAAACTTCTGGGCTATTTATGCGAAATCACTCAATTTGTTTTTTCAATCAACTCCTCACAAAAAGCCAAGAATTATTCTGTTCAAAATTTTGTTACTTTTTTTGTCTTGGCCTAAAATGTTTAGGAATAAATTTAAAAAATATGATATTTGTGAATAATAATTTTTTTTATCGAACTTGTTCGGTTTGTAAATATATATTTGTAAAAATGTGTATTTCAATAATTACATTTATAAATAATTAAACGGATGAATATATGCTCATGGATAATTGACAAATAAACAAGCAAACAATTAAATGAACCAACATGAGTATGGGCCAACCTTCTCCTTCATTGCATCATCCAGACCAGCAAAAGAAAATTTGAAACATTTTTCCTCAACAAAAGCTGACAATGTATTGATATGAGTTTTTTTATACAATATTAACTCGACCCTCTCTACCCATTTAATTTTACTCGGCTTCTAGGAACTTCAACGCAGTTTCAACCAACGAGTGCATTGTTGTGCTGTGTCGACTCATTCCAACTGTACCAGAGAAAATATTGAAGCTTTCGTGCTCTACTACGGTGTCAGTGACTCGCTCCAGTTCATGGTCCATTCCGAGATTCTTAAAAATCTGAACATTCGTTTGCTTGTCTTTCATCATACAAACTGCCAACTCGATAGCGAACCTTCTTATTCTTGGAATCTTGGTGGGTGGATGCTGGAATTTTTTCAGAATCTCAACCAATGTGTTGGCCAAATCTGCCTCTTTGATTCCAGCTCTCTCAAACATGATGCTTGATTCTTCTGAAGACATGAATTTGAAAACTTCTGCTGCTAGCCCGACCATTACTTCTTGCAGTTTGTTTTCCTCCGACAAGATTGCCTTAAGGACCTTTAAAGGTGGGAGAAGTTAATGAGTTAGTTCTTTCGATTTACTAACAAGCAGGCATGTGTGAGAGTGTGGCAGTGTTTTTGTAAACAGAGAGAGACAGAGAGAGAGAGAGAGAGCGCGATTACTGTGGGCGTTGCAGCAGTTACTTCCTTCAATTGGTTGAAGCAATCTTCCCCGCTGAAGGTGCACAGGTTTCTTAACACTCTTGCTGCATTTATGCGAAGTAAGTGATCTTCCAATGCCCCAACAAGCTTGTCCATCACCTTCAATCGCAAAATGCGCTGACAATTATTCTTGCTCTCTAATGCTAGCATTGCTAGTGCCTTTCCAGCAGCAATCTTTAATTCTTTCTCGTTCTCTGGGATCTCCTTATTGAAGAAAATGTTAAACAGTTCTTTAAGAACACCACCTGTTCCCCCAATCCTTTCCGTTGCATCCCCCTCTATTGCCAGGCTAGTTAAAATCTCTGCGCCCAGTTTCTGCAGCATAGGATATCTCTGTCCATGCCTCAAAATGTCTCGAATGTTGCTGACTGTAAAAACTATCTCGGAGATCTCTGTTCTGAGTTCACGTCCTGTACCGCCGTATGTGCCTGCCAGCATCTTTACAACTTGCAGAGATCGTTTCACTGCCAGAATTTGGGAAGCTGTCACATGCTCATCCTTCAAGAGCCTCTCTCCAACATGCGTGAAATCTATTATCTTGGGCAAGAGGCCCCTTGTATTTCCTATCTTATGACAATTGTCGAGGTCACGGGCAAATTTCTTCAAAATAGTGAGTCCCAAATGATTGAATGTGTAGTACCCATAAGTATTGTGTTCAGAGGAGAGCTTCTTTTCATATATTTCGTCAGTTGCATAGCTAGAGTTCCTGCTACTGTATAGCAAAGACGAAATCGACTCCATCGCACCCGGAATCCCAGATACCCGAAGGGAGTTTTGCTTTTTACTCGCTAGCTTTGATAAGATTTCTGCTGCAGACTGTCTGATCTCCTCTTCCAGTGGGTCCTTCCAGTTCAACATTTCAACTAATCTTTCAATAACCGACAAAGATATCCCAATCTTTCGAAGGGTGTCATCAGAGTACTCCCGGGTTAAAGAAAATTGTCGTAGAATCCGAACTCCTATGAGCTGCTCATCAGGGGTGTTAGAACCCAGGAGGTCCATAGCAAATGAAACCAAATCCAATTTTAGCCCATCAAATATGCTTCCATTAATGCACCTTGAGAAGGCGTCGTAGAAGAATCTTCTGATGGAGAGAATACCTGCCTCCCCCAACTCACACTCCTCGTTCACCTCCTCCAACAGCTTGCAGTAGCTGACATTCCATTCCCAGTAAGCTTTCTCCAGTAGAAACAGCAGAGCCTCTAGCAGTGCCAGGGAGTAGAAGATATTCAGTGCCGATTTCCGGTTCCCTTTTGCTGTCCCGTCATTACCGTAGCTGTGTTGGATGAGTTTTACTGACGAGAGGCTTATGCAGGCAGCTGCAGACGCAAGCTGGAGCCAGTACAGGACCCTGCTGATGTTTTTTGACAGGAAGACCCATTTACCATATGGCAGCAGAGGAACGTCAGAACTTTCCCACGCCCGACTTGGCACTGACACTCTTCGGCGATTGCTTCTGGTTATTGGGGATTCCAATCCCTTGTTACGGCCCATTATTTCACTACCATGTTGGTGTTTCTTTCTCAGCGCACCATGTATTGGCCGGAGGATCACTCTCACAGTTCGAATCAGGAAGCGCAGGCTGGCAGTGACTGTACCATAATTGTTGGGTCTGGCATCGGAGGTGACTGGACTGGTTATTTGGTGTTGCCATTCCAGCTCTTGGCTCCGGCCAAATATTCTAGTCCCTTCGACCAACAGAATCACACTGATTACCCAGAAGTCGGTTCCATCCAGGGTGACTTCAAACCCACCCAGAAGGACGACTGTAGCCCAGATGAACGCAAGAGCGCCGAGTCCGGTGGCTGTTTTCTCGAGAACAGCAAGGCGGAGGGCGAACAGTGTGAGGCGTTTTTCTGGCACTGGCATGCGTCTCGGGTCTCTGTTGCTGCTGATCACTGTCGTCTCAATGCTACTCCCGGGTGTGAAAATGCTGGTGGCACCTCCGGGGCTGCGGGTATCAGTATCACCCAGCTTTGTAATCTCTCCCATCTCCAACCGAATGTTTCCTTCACTTCTCACGGCTTTCTTGGGATCCATGTTGCTGAATCTGATTAAACTTGAACCAGATTTAGATCTGGCTGTCGCTGGTGGTGGTATGTTGCCTGCTTTGATCGCAAATTTCAATTTGTAGCTGCTGGTTTTGAGCCTGTAGTTGTTTGAGAAAAAAAAAAAACAGCTGATAGCAATTAAATGGCCGTCAGTTTGATCCATTCTGAAGAGAGTTTAGTTGCTGAATGCAAACCGTTCACACATTGCTTTTCAAGTTACATATTTAAAAATAATTAATGATGCTTGTAGTTGCTTGGATCAGGGGACTTTTCTAACTAATATCATTTACCATGCTTGGACACTTTTTTCTGGTTTGTTTTCATTTACGATGTTTGCACACGTTAAGTTCAAAATCAGCCAATAGCTAGCAGAGAATGAAGAATGGTCCTATAATGTATACCAAAATAATTCCCCATGATTTTCGGGCCTGGTTCTTTCTTGTTTGTTCGCGCAATGAAGAAGGGCCTCTGATGCGGCTGTGGCGTGTCGGGATGGCCTTGGCCTACACCACCATTTCCTAATCACGTCTACTTCAATATGCATGGGGTTCTTGTGGGTCATTCGTTACATTTTACACGGTCGGTGGCTTGGAGTGCACGGATCCTATTACTTGTCGCATAATATATATCTCGGTTTCTCTCAAAGCGCGGTAAATCCCATGCGTACGTACTGACCACCTACTCCCGTCATTCGTTTAAATGGTCAAAATGCTCCAAATCAAAGTAATTTTATCTCAGAGTGGGCAACCAAGGACTACCAGAACAGAATCTAGAAGTTAAAATTAGTAATCGTCAACTGGATTTAATTATTATTAGACGATTTCATGCATAATATGCATGCGTGTACATTTCAATTGAAATTTCCATTCATCTACTTCAAAGTTCAACCCCACAACCCATGCGATTGATTTGATGTATGCCTGTATTCATTAATGTTTGCATAAATTTGTGCTAAACCTATGAAGACTGACCAAAGGATTGTTTAGATTGACAAGATGATCTAGGTTGACCATTCCATTGTATTCGTGTGGGGGTGTGGGTTGAGAAAGACACTTCAGAAAAGTTTATATGAAATTTTTTTGCGCGTACATATTCTATTAATTCAATTATTTGGCCACATTTCAGTGTTTTGGTAATTTGGTCAAAATCAATGCAATACTTAAGTGTGCACGCTGCTTTTTCGTTTTAATGCAACCTATTAGATAAAATTAATATAAAATTATTATTTTGAAATTTTTTATAACATATTTGATTGCTCTGAAAAAAAAAAGAATAGCATAATAAATTAAAATATGGGTCAGTCATTTTTATTTTAAGCACATCTTAACAAACATATGATTGTTTTCTTTCCTTATATTCCTATGTAACATATATAGTTAAATAAAATTATAATTGAATAATGTAATTTACTGTAGCTTGTACTTATAATTGAATAATATAAATTTAATGATTTAGCATAAATTTCGCATGTTTTAATTTATCATAATTATAGATATATACACACACATGATTTAGCTAAAATGAGAACGGGAGGTCAAGTACTTGCCGTAAAAGTCAAATATGAATATTCTACAAATCCAATGGTCTAAATTTTAAAAAATTTACGTTAAACCATGTCTTCCCATTTGAATTGTAGCATGATCATACATACTTAATTTTCTTTATTTATAAATTAAGGGGAGTGCTATGTACAAACCCATAATGCAAGGCCATTGCGTACATTCTAACGTGGAAGCCAACGTGAAGCGCATTTGAAGTAAGTATTAACCTAGTATAGGTGCTCGAAAAGTTCACCTTTTCAAATATATTCTTATATGTTCAAGTTCCTTTTGTTTAAACAGTAAATATAATTTGAACGTGATGCACGAATACATGTTCTACTCGAAAATGTATTTCACTGTGTAAAGAAATAATATGGAATCGTAATTCAATTAGAACGAGAGGTAAAGCCACATATTTGTAAGTACAAAACATCCTAATATAGCTCCTATGATTAAGCTAAAAATAAGAAAAGAGATTATTTATAATATTTGATAAAATCAACATTCTAATATAAGCTTAATTTCCTTCAACACTCCCTCTCAAGTTGGTGTGTATGTTAATAACACCCAACTTGCTAAGGAGTGTTTCAAACTGTGACAATCGATCTCTATGTGCTTCGTTCTTTCATGAAAAATCGGATTTAATGCTATATGTAAAGTCACTTGATTGTCACAAAACAGTGTTATTGGTCGTGTGTGGTCAACTCCCAAATCCTTCAAAATAGTCTTTAATTAAGTAATTTTGCAGCAAGTAGTAGCCATGGCATAGTACTCGGCCTCTGCATTGGAACATGACACTATGGCTTGCTTCTTAGTCTTCCAAGAAATTGGTCCATGCCCAAGTACAATACAATAACCAGTGATTGATCTCCTTGTGTCTTTACAACGTGCCCAATCGGCATCACAGAATGCCCACAACTGTACGAATCATGTAGATGGTAGCAAGATACCCTGGCCTGGAGTTTGCTTAATATATTTAAGCACTTTATGAGCGGCTTCCAGATGGGGTTGTCATTGTTTATCCATGAACTGGCTCAATACATGTATAATATAGGTCAAGTCTAGCCTAGTTATGGTTAAATAAATCAATCGTCCAACCATTCTTCTATATGTTGAAGCATCATGTAATAATTTCACACTAAACTGTGTGAGTGATAAGTTCTGCTCCATGGGAAACCGAGAGGGTTTGACACCTAAGAAACTAACATCATCTAAAATTTCCGAAGCATACTTACATTGTGATAAACTAATTCCTTGTCGTGATCTGGCGACTTCGATGCCAAGAAAATACTTCAATTGTCTCAAATCTTTTAGCTTGAAACAATTGGCCAAAAGTACTTTAGTGTTTTCTATATATACCAAATTGTTTCATGCCATTATGACATCATCAACATATACAAGCAATGCTAGAAAGGTTCCTTGGCGACGTTGGACGAACAGAAAGTAATCAGATTGGGACAAATGGTTTTGAGAGCTGTAGATTATTTGATAAACCACTGTCTCGATGTTTGCTTTAAACCATATAAAGACTTGTGCAAATGACATACCCGAGTCTTCCCCTTTCGTCTGAAGCCAGGGGGCAAGGACATGAACTCCTCTTCATCAAGATCGCCATTTAAAAAGGCATTGTTGACATCCAACTGATGTAAATACTAGCCACACAAAGAGGCCACACTAAGAAGAACACAAACAGTCACCATTTTTGCAACAGGGGCAAAGGTTTTCGTGTAGTCAATGCCATCAATTTGACTATATCCCTTGGCCACCAAACGAGCCTTGTAATGTTCTAAGGTGCCATCAGCCTTCAATTTCACCTTACACACCCACTTACAACCAATCACACATTTGTAAGGAGGCAGCGGTACTAAGCTCCAAGTACCATTGGCTTGTAAAGCATCAATCTTAGTGCGCATAGCGGCATGCCACTAGGGGAGGCGGACGGCCAGATGGAAACTCATAGGCTTAAGGAGAATGGTAAGTTGAGCAAGATAGGAGCGGGGAGATAGTGAAAGGTGCTAATAAGATAAAAAGTGAGAGAGAGGGTGAGCCGTACCAGATCTAGCAACCAAATTCATGGATGATGTGGGGATGGTCCGTGAAGGCAAATGGGTCTCGATGGCAAAGTCGTCTAATGAAGCAGGACGTTGAGTGGAGCGACCATTGCGGCATGTAGCGATGACTGGAGTAGGGGACGACGGAGTGGGCAAAGGCAAATCGGGCTAGGTAGGTAGGGAATTGAGGACGTCGGGGAAGGAGTCTATAGGAGAGGAAGCGATGGCGTTGGGGGAGGATTCGGTAGCTAGGGAAACGATGGTGGCGTTGGGAGGGGGTTTGGTAGGAGGGGTAGCGTAGGAGAGAGAGAGAGAGAGAGAGAGAGAGAGAGAGAGAGAGAGGGGGGGGGGGGTTAGAGGGACCCAGCAAGAGGGGCAATGTCATGCCCCCAACTCTAGTATACCCGAAACTAGATACACGACTACCTTACACTCGCACACGAGGGCAAAGGGTTGGTGATTAACACCAAAAAAAGGACTCACAGCGAGTGCTGCCCATGCACCTATACAATCATACAACAAGGGTATTCCTGTACTCCCAAAACCATGCAACCGAATGAAAATATCATCATATAATAGCATACATATCATAAAATATAGTACAACAACCATGGACCTATGTCCGGAAAGAAGGTATAAATAATACAGAATGGGCAAAATGGACATAGTCCCATACATCAAAAGGGGGTCTGGTATGCTCCATCTGCTCGACGGCAACCCCCAAGGCTACCTCCTGCATGAACTTGAAAATCAGGCAATAACGTAAGGTGAGCACAAAGGCTTAGAAGGTGACCTACAACACACTACCCGTGTATACATGTGCCAGTTAATGTATAATTATACAACAATGCACAAGTTTCTTATGCAATACTAATGAAAGCATAAACGCACGCACAATAACGTTTACACAACCTAGTACTATGCAGTATAATCAAAGTATAGACCCACAAGGTTCATACAATCAAGTCACACAGACTTTACAACATACAATCAAGTCACATAGACTTTACAATACACAATCAAGTCATACAAACTTTACAACACACAATCAAGTCACACAGACTTTACAACACGTAATCAAGTCACACAAACTTTACAACACACAATCAAGTCACATAGACTTTACAACACATAATCAAGTCACACAGACTTTACAACTCAGCTGATAAGCACAAGGCAAGGCTCTTATAGCCTGCTCGCCACAGTAGGACCATAACATAAAAGCAGCCACCCGTGGGACCTTTCGCTATCAACCAGCCATATAGAAGACCTCGACTACCATCCAGCCCTGCATGGGACCTCGGTTGACCAGCTAATCAAATCAATAAAACCCTACAATCAAGGCCTCCGATAGCTATGAGGTTCTAGACCCCCAACCATGTTCATACCGTATAATATTTCATGCCAAGCAAACACCAAAATTTCATACCTCTAAAAAGGCGTAAAAGGCTTCCCAGATATCCTGCCTCGAAGCTCGAAGCCCAATCTCGAAGATTCGGACTCTGCCTTGAAGAATTAGACTCTGCCTCGCAGACTCGTGGAATTGCTGCCTCGAAGACTCATAGGACTCCCTCGAAGATCCGTAGAACTGCGGCCTCGAAGATCCCTGGAATACGGCCTCGGAGATTCGTAGAATCATTACCTCGAAGATCTCTGGAACATTGCCTCGAAGACTCATAGAATCGTTGCCTCGAAGATCTCTGGAACACTGCCTCAAAGACACAAGCTTGAAGCTACTGACCCTTGACCTTCAACGCTTTGAACTTCGACCCTCGACCTTCGACCCTACGGCCTTCGATCCTCAAACCTTCTGGCTCCAGGATACGCCAACACTCCCTTCACCAGGTAGCACTGTTCATTGTCGTTCTAGCTTGTTCTTCGTCTAAAATCCACCCAGCGACTCCCAAACACCCGCAAACCCACTTCTTTACTTAAACAAACTATAATTTATACCACATAACGCGTCATAAACGCATCTAAATCGCATAACAGCCACAGATACATACATATACATATATAAACAGATTTCAATCCCAAAATAGGGTTTCCCCAAAATCTAGGGTTTATGCTACAACTCACAATTTATGTCCAAATCACACATGCTCAAGAACAGAAACGAGACAGAAGATTAGGAACACCTACCAGGTAAGGATTCACAGAGGAATCAACCCAAAATCCAAGCTCCAAGCTCTAATTTCGGCAAACTCCTTTTCTTCCATGCTCTATGCCCTCTCTACGCTCTCTCCAAAGACAAGAATGCAAATGACCTATTTGTTATCTCTTTCTCTTTCTTCCCTATTTATATTTTCATGTTAATTCCTTAATTAACAAACACCCAAAATTATATAACTGCCTCTCCAGGGTCCCGAACTCCAAATTAGATCCAACTACAGCCAAAATGCTCGTATTGCCGAGCACAATACCAAAATGGTATCTACACTACCAAAATAACGACTATCTCACAAATCAACCTAAACATAGGTCTTTACAGGTAGGGGGTTCGGGCGGTTGGGTGTCAGCAGGTGGAGTTTGTGCGGGAGGAGGGAGAGGAGTGGCAGCGGATGGATGGGTTGGGAAAAAAGAAAATATATTTTCAGAAAAAGAAACATCACGAGAAACCAGCACCTTGCGTTAGCAAAGGTCAAAATGCGATAGCTCTTTTGACCGTAAGGGTAGCCAAGAAAGATGCAACGGAAAGCACGATGATCAAATTTGGAATGATGTTAAACAGGGGTAAAAGTAAAATAAAAGCAACCAAAGACAAGCACATGGGAATAATTTAGGGGGTGATGAAATAACTTTTCATATGGGGCTTTCCCATGGAGAAGAGGAGTGGATGTCTGATTAATGAGGTAAGCGTATGTGAGAATGACATCCCAAAAATGAGTTGGAAGTCCAGATTGGAGAAGCAAGGCGCGAGCCATATTTAATAAGTGTTGATGTTTTCGTTTAACAACCCAATTTTGTTGGGGTGTATTGACTCAATGCAACTAGTATGATGTAGGATTCTATAAGCATCATAAAAACTCCTAAGCTGGAATTCAGGACTATTATCATTTCAAATAATTTTAATTTTGGACTCAAATTGGGTGACAATCATTTTGAAAAAATTAACTAAAAGTGTCCTGACATCAGATTTATGTTTCATAAGGTAGATCCAAGTACATCGGGTGTAGTCATCAACAATGGTAAGAAAATATTGAGCGCTAGAAAGCAAAGGAACTTAATAACTACCCCATATATCAATATGAATTAACAAAACTAGAATGTGTATGAATCGAACTAGAGGGAAAGGGGAGCCTCTTTTATTTAGCCAAAGGGCAAATAAAATACTTATTAGAATCACAAGAGAGATACTGGGAAAACGACAAAGGAAATAATGAAAGAACTCTGGAGGAAGGATGACCAAGTCTTTGGTGCCAAAGTGATGGATGAATGGTGTGGGCTTGATTGCAAGTTCCTGTCTTGCCCCAATCAAGGTAGTAGAAGCCATCCCGTTCACTTCCTGTCCCAATCATTATCCCCGAACGTAGGTCCTGTATGAGAAAAAATAGTTTAGAAACATGATGATGCGCGATGAATAGGCTAACTTGCTAATAGAAATCAAATGTAGATTGAAGTGTGGGACACACAAAACGTTTTCAAGAACGAGGTGGTGTGGTAAAACAACTATTCTAATTTGGGTCACTTGTGCTATGGTCCCATTGGGCAATTGAATAGTGTGGTTAGTGACCAGTCTTGAAGTGGAAAATAAGTGAGGATCAGATACTATATAGTCTGTGTATCCACAGTCTAAAATCCAAGGACATTGTATTTCATTGGAGTTAAGAGAAAAAGGCTTACCAGAAAGTTCATGGGCTGTAAAATTAATAGGATTGGCAAGGGACGACTTGTTTTGTAGTTCATGTAATATTTGTTTACACTCTTCAACAGTGAATGAGAATTGTATCTCTTTCTTCTATGCCATATATGTAGAGATCTGTATTTTAGGTAGCATTGAGAGATAACCATCCTATAGGAATGCAACTATCTGGACAGTGATATGGTTATCGATGTGAGTGTTTTGACACTTGTTGGACCCGATTTCGGGTTGGGGCCCCGAGTGGCCCGATTGTTGACTTTTCAAAGGTTTATTGGTTGACCATGTGTTTGAGCGGTTGAAAAGAGCATTTATCGCATACACACTCCAAATAAAATTTAAACTAAGTATAGCTAGAGCTAACCTAGGTTGTTCACTAACCGAAAGACTTATAAAATTTAATTCAACTTACTCTTCAAGAAAAATAAAGAAAAGCTAAGTTAGAAAATCGGGATATTTTATGCGAAATTAAAATAAAATTAAATATGTAAAAAAAATTAATTGACTAAAGATGCAATTGATTCAACCTCTCACTTCAATTATTATTTATCATTATCTTCTAAAAATACAATAACATATTTAAGACCCCATAATTCAATTAAACCAAGACTCCATGATTATAATTAAATTATGAATTCACATTAGAAATCAAACTTGAACTTGTACTAATCCTAGGAATGATTATGTTTTGCATTCAGAAGACCAAATCGTTCACTACGAATAATAATCTTTACATCTCAAAATTAATTAACCGCAACCGCGAATTAATCACAATTAAAAATCATGCTTTAAACAATTCACAATTAACTACAACCGCAAATTAATTGCAAAGAATTTAAAACAGATAGAGGAACAAATTGCAAACCATATCACTTAAATAAATTATTAAAATGAAGAACTAAGATTCAAAATAACAATTGAAGTTTGAAGTTAAATCAAATATAGAAAATTAATACATAAAAATAAGATGCAAAGGCAGTGTCACACCATAGCGCTTGGTATGAACTATTGCGCGTGATGGGATAATGGAGATTAGAGGCAACGTGATGGAGTGATGCTGCTTAGACGAGATGGGCTGTTGGAGGTATAGGCGTGAGATGGAGATTGGTGGCGATAGATAAAGGCGACGTCGATAGGTCTCTCTTATATTGACCACGGGTTTTCTCTTTTTTTTTTTTTGCAAGAGAAGCTTTTGTTTCCAATTATATTTCACCAATCAAATCCAATATAGGCTGCCATTTTAATTCTCCCCACCATACACGCATGCATGCGTCACCTAAAGCCATAACAAATAAGAGCAGGCCCCACTACAATTAAAGCTTCCAATTCCATGCGTAAAGAAAGATGCTATTTTTTCTCTTCTTCCAGTTAATTCATGTGGGCTCCACCATATTTAAACTCAATCTCCCTACACCATACAACACATGGAAATCATCTCATATTAAACCAAACGGAGTTAATTTTTCATGCCACAAGCTTCAAACTTCCATTTGACGCGCTGCGGTGAATATATATAGAGAAAAATTCTTTTTATCCTAATTAAATAATTTTAACCACTTAACAAAATTTGAAGTTAGCACATAAAATTAATTTAAAATTAAAATAATTAAATTATTAGTAAAAATCACTAAAATTAATACTGATTCAACAAAAGTGATTAAAAACTTTAAATAATTAAAATAGGCAAAAACATTATAAAAATGCATCAATTCAGCAAAATATGAAATCAAAGCTCATAAAGTAAATGCAAATTCTGGAGTTATCAGCGGTCAATTGAGTTAGAAAATAACTAGATAGTGATGTGCTCGTCATTTTGAGTGTTTTGACTATGGTTGAGTTTAGTTTAAAGTTCATGACCCCGAAAGGTCATTTATGATTTTTGAGTGTTTATTAACTAAAGAATATCTAGAAATATAAATAGACGGAGCAAAGAGAGAGAACACAGTTGCATTCGTTTGGGATGTGCATGGGAGTTGTGCGTGGAGGAGAGCTTGGAGCTTGAGGAGCTTAGAGCTTGGAGCCATGGTTTAACGATTTGTGGCTATCCGATTCATGATAGTACCTCCAGGTAGGTGATTCTATCTCTTTACATGAATCTTAGTGGGATTAGCATGCATAATTTGGGTGAAATCTTGGATTTGGAGATGAACCTTAGACTTTGGGGGAAGCCCAATTTTGAAGAGTAACCTTCAAATTAAGGTTGTTTTGGTAGCATAATATGGTTAGAATGAGTTAGGAACTCATTTTAGGGTTGAATTGATGCTTAGAATTGGGTTTTTGGAGTGACCGGACTGGTTTTTCTACAAACAGTAGGTTGCAGGCCTATCTGGGCGAGTACAGATGACATGGTCAACTTGGGTGGACGACGTGGTCGACATGGTCGATATGGTGGGGTTGATGTAATCGACGTGGGGCGATCGAGGTGCAGTGTACTCGACATCGACCAAGTAGTGTGCTTGACGGTCATCCTATGGGAAGGTCGACATCGACCAGTGGAGTTTCCAGTGAGCTTTAAAGCAGAGTTTCCAGGAGTTGCAAAGCAGCAGTGTTCCGTAGAACCATTTACATTGTAAACCATTCCAAACCTTTATATTTAAGTATTAAACTTAAGTTATAATATAAATAAGGAAATACCCCCTATTTGAATTCAAAGAAAAATACTAGAAAATCAAATTCCTACTCCTTCAAAATGTAAAAAATGGGAATCAATACTGAATCCTTAAAAAATCCAGTTTTTGGTTCAATGTGGTTATTCGCGCGCTGGGGTTAGACCTCTCATAAAAATCCCTAAAAATTAGGTTTTCTTAGTTTTGATATAAGGAACAATTACTGAGACTTTTCATTTCAGGAAAATGCTTTCTGCATAAATCCTTTCTCTTGGTCAAGATATGAGGATAGATTTGTGCAGACTGTCATATGTTATAGAGGAAGTGTTTTGAAACCATAGTGGTTGACTTGTGTTGCTATATTGTGCATTAAGTTACATGATTAGGGGACCTTGGGTTCGTGAGTTATATTATGAGTTGTTTGACGGTGTTACGACATTAGTTTGTCCACCACATGTGTGTTTAATTTTGAGTTGGAGGAGGTTAGAACCAATGACTTTGGTTATTGTTGGGGTTTCCATGGGAATCCAGTGTGGGAGAAACATAATGTTCTTCATTGTGGATTGTTTGGGATAATTCTGGGCTTAAAGGAGTCCATGAGATGTTAACGGGCACTGTGAGAGCCTAGTGAGGTTGTGTGACGAAACCTTCGTGGTTTGTCATGGTTTGTTTGATGTTATGGTTAGGACACGAGGGATAAGGTGCCATTGGGGTGGTGAGGGTGGTTGGCACTGTGAGAGCATCATGGTTTGTTTTGTTTACTATTATGGTTATCTTGTATACATACGTGTGTTGTATGGGACCTTTGGGTCTGTTGTGATATATGATGTTTGTTTGTATATCTGTGCGTGATATTTATGTGACATGTGGGACTCTTGGTCCATGTGATATGTTTGATTGTGCATGGTGGCATATTCGATGGTTGAGTTTGAGCAGAGTTGAGCTCTGTGTGGTTGTACCATTGCATGGGTGTGACAGGTAGCTAAGGCCCCCAGGTTTTTGATGTATCCTGTTGGGTGAGGCTACGGCCTGATGAGCTCTTGATGAGCTGAGATCTTGTGGAGGATCGTGGACAAACTGTCTTAATGAGGACAAGCTGTGTCCTGAGACTATTATAGCCTGTGCGGCTGTGATTGTGGTAGCTTGTGTGGTTGTGATTGTGGTAACCTGTGTGGCTGTGGTTGTGCTAGCTTATGTGATGAGCCGATGATCCTTTGGGATTGGGGGATATGCCAAATCCTAATATGGATAGGATGTCCTGGTGATAATTGTGATTGAGGTGAGTTACTTGGGCTGTGTGCCCTGAGCTGGTGATCCTTTTGGATTATGGTGGAACATGCCGAGTCCTGATATAGATAGGATGTTCTGGTGTAACGTTGTATTGATGTGATTTTGTGAGACTCCTGATGGAAAGTGAATTGGGATTGCCCCACTGAATTGTTGAAACTACATCTGATGGTTTGGTGTTTGCCATAGGTGCAGGTTAAGGGAGCAAAGGGTTTGTGTATTGCCCAGATCGTTGCTTTGATACCATGTAAAGAAATAATATAGAATCGTAATTCAATTAGAATGAGAGGCAAAGTCAAATATTTGTAGGTACAAAACATCCTAATATAGCTCCTATGATTAAGATAAAAATAAGGAAAGAGATTATTTACAATATTTGATAATATCAGCATTCTAATATAAACATAATTTCCTTTAACACAACTCAAAAATATATATATGTGTTGTTCCAAAACACCTTTTTTTCGAGTGTTTGTATAATTTCGAGCGGACATATCATAAATATCATAAGTCATATCAACTTGCATTACGGAAAGTGTCATGCAAATGACTTGCAAATAATATTGTTTATAACAAAAAGTAAAAGAGAAAGATTAGCATAGTGCTTAGCATTCACGGTGAGCTCTCCAAAAGCTAAATAATAGCTAATGTGGAAAAAACACTCATGCAACACAATATTTTTAACTTGTTGATATATTACTTGCTAAATCTAGCCAGTGAATTGCACTCATCAAATATTATTTATCATTAAAATATTTATTGCACCATATCACTCAGATGCAATGTGGTCACTGACATATCACATCCTTGTCCGACCTCGACTTTGTACCTCTTCTTCTTCTATCTGAGAACAAGCCCTGCATGTCCTCGTCCGACCTCCTCCTCCCCCTCCTCCCCCTCCTGCCATCCCTTGCTCGTCCCATCAATCCGACCGCGATTCCGTTGTCCCTTGCTCATCCCCATCTGTCCAATCGCAACCCCGTCATCGCTGAATGTCCCTGTCAATCTGATCTCGTCGCCATCAGTCTAATCCCATAGTTGTCCGACCTCGCCAGCCCCCCCCTTTCGTCCAACCCTGCCCATCCACGTCCCTGTAGTCCCCTTGTCCTTGTCCGATTACTTCTCCTTCCGACTCGACAATCCCGCACATTTTCGTTCGACTATACTAGCGTCAGTCATCTTGCTTTTTTCTTTCATTTGAAATATATTAATATTTTATTAAAATAACTAAAGAATTATTGAATCACTTAGAGCATCTCCAATACATTAGGTAAAGGCATAGCTAAAGTTATATTTAGCTAAAAATCTTCTCCAATGCATTAGTTATATGCATAGTTAAAGCAAAAAAGAAAGCCAAATATGGCTTGACTTTTATTTTTGCTTTAGCTGGACATGTCATGTCATCAAAAAATCCTAATTGTCCCATATACACCCCCCCCGGTTGCTCTTCCGTCCTCACCCCTTGCGTCTTCATCTTCCTTTTTGGGTTCAACGTTTCGGAGGCGATCATACTTTCCCCAACAGATTGATATTGGATTGTTCCATTGCTGAGTACACATGTATTTCTACAAGAATTTAATATTACGTCCCTTCTCTCTAATTTTAATGGCATCTTACGGAAGCCTACTCAAAAGAACGTGATTTTTCAGGCGTTTCCCTTCCCCCGTCGCACGCCTAGCCTCCCCCGTTACACGCCCAGCCTCCCCCGTCGCGCGCCCCCCGCCCCAAGCACCCCCGTCACACGCCCCCTGTCCCCCGTCGCCCATCGCTCTCCAAGCTGCCGTCATGGCTCCTGCCATCCGCCACGGCTCCTGCGATTTCCAGATCCAATTCATCAAAACGAGCTTTCATGGCGGTTCGATCTTTCAAACTCAGATTGAATACCATTTACAAAGGCTCTGTGCTCCTCAATTCCTTCCGTCGATCTTACGCCGTCATTCGATAATCCAGATCTGTACATGATGACCCCGTCGCATGCCCAGCCTCCCCCTTTGTTTGCTGTGAGCTTAATTCATACCTGCGTTCGATTAGGGATTTGAAAAAGATAATAAAGGGTAAATTGGAAAAATTAATTGTTAAGCAAAAAAATACATGATGCACCATTGAAGTGCTATTAGGTAAAACATTACTGTAGCAAGCTAAATATGACTTTAACTCATTTTAGTTAGCTAGAATGTTTGGAGATGGTCTCAGGGAGATTAGCAAAATTTTATAAAATATATATTTTTTGTTAAATTTTATAAATGCTCCTGTGGGCCGTGGCAAAAATCGCGGACGGCATGCAAAATTGCAAATAATATTTTTCCTAAATTAAAATAAAAAATATTTAAAGTCCTGCAAATGAATCAAAATATTCATTTTTTGGCCGTGATTTACCGGACAAAACTAAAATTAAAGGCTCCAATTCGATATCCTTAATTCCATGCCACTCCCTCCATCCTCTTATTCATCTCGTGTCTGCGCAGTCGACTCTGCAGAGAGGCCGCGACAATGGCGTCCTCTAACGACACGGTAAGTCCCAGATCCGGATCGGAAGTCAACGGTGTCGGCAAGGAGGAGGCGGCGGGGATGCCGAAGGTGGCGCTGATAACGGGGATCACCGGGCAGGACGGGTCGTACCTGACGGAGTTCCTCCTGAACAAGGGGTACGAGGTGCACGGCCTGATCCGACGATCCTCCAACTTTAACACCCAGCGAATCAACCACATCTACATCGACCCCCACAACGTCCACAAGGCCCGCATGAAGCTCCACTACGCGGATCTATCAGACGCTTCCTCCCTCCGCCGCTGGCTGGACACCATCGCCCCGGACGAGGTCTATAACCTGGCCGCCCAGTCCCACGTGGCCGTGTCCTTCGAGATTCCGGACTACACCGCCGACGTGGTCGCCACGGGGGCCCTCCGCCTCCTCGAGGCCGTCCGGTCCCACGTCGCCGCCACGGGGAGGACCCAGATCCGGTACTACCAGGCCGGGTCGTCGGAGATGTTCGGGTCGACCCCGCCGCCGCAGACGGAGGCGACGCCGTTCCACCCGCGGTCGCCGTACGCGGCGTCCAAGGTGGCGGCCCACTGGTACACCGTCAACTACCGGGAGGCGTACGGGATCTTCGCGTGCAACGGCATTCTGTTCAACCACGAGTCGCCGCGGCGCGGGGAGAACTTTGTGACCCGCAAGATCACGCGGGCTGTGGGTCGGATCAAGGTGGGGCTGCAGAGCAAGGTGTTCCTGGGGAACCTGAGCGCGTCCCGCGACTGGGGCTTCGCCGGCGACTACGTGGAGGCCATGTGGCTGATGCTGCAGCAGGAGAGCCCCGATGACTACGTGGTGGCCACCGAGGAGTCCCACTCGGTGAAGGAGTTCTTGGAGGTGGCGTTTGGCTACGCGGGGCTCCGCTGGGAGGACCATGTGGAGATCGACAAGCGCTACTTCAGGCCTGCCGAGGTGGACAACCTCAAGGGCGACTCCACCAAGGCCCGGAAGGTGCTTGGTTGGAAGCCCAAGATTGGGTTTACCCAGCTGGTCAAAATGATGGTCGATGAAGATATTGAGTTGGCCAAGAGGGAGAAGGTTCTTGTTGATGCCGGTTACATGGATGCCCAGCAACAGCCCTGAATCCTCTGATTGATTGATTGGTGATGTCTGTCTCACCCTCATTCTCACATCCCATTTGTTATGTTATATAATATATAGAAGATCAAGCAAGCTTTCCAGATGATCTGATTGGTTGTGGTTGTGGTTGTGGTGGTGGTGGTGGTGTGATCCTCCCCAACATTCAATTTAGTTCGTGTTTGTGTTCTTCTCTTTGTTTACCTTGTTATTGGTCGATGGTATCATAGGAAAAAAACCTTTAAACTGTAATAATAGTTTTAGCTCTACTACAGTTGGATACTGTCATTTTTTGTGCCTCAGTCATAGATAGTTGCAATAAAATTCTACTGATTTCTTAAAAACAAAACAAAAAAGGAAGTTCAACGTGTATATCAATCAATCTATATAGTGAACAAAAGCCCAGAACAAAACAAAAGACCAGAATGATCCAGATCCACCACATCTATATAGTGACAGATAACGTGTTTGAAGAATTAGATTAAATATTAGAAAAGTAGTTACGATGAATTCGGTTTTGATTCGAAAAATAGAAGTTCGATTAGTCAGAAATAAGATTTTGGTTTCAGGAATAAGATTTCATTTCAAGAGAAATATAATTTAATAAGAAAAATAATACTTTGGTTTAAGAAATAGGATTTCAGGAGAGAAATAGTGCTTAAAAAAAATACTGTTATTATTCATGCCATCGTTGTTTCCGCCCAAGTTCATTAAAACGAAGTATGAGAGAAATTGGAGAAATATTATATTTTGGAATCAAATTAAATGCTACTGCTATTTCCGCTAAAACTATGATGCAGTGACACGTAAATATGATTCTAACGACAAAAGTATCCAATCAAAAATATTAATTTTATTTTTATTTATATTGTGTTCAATATGTTTTAAAAAAGTAAAAAAAATAAAATAGATTTTAGAAAACTTAATTTAAATTTTCAAATAGGAAATTAATTTTAAAAAATATGTTTCCCAATCTTGTTTCTATTTATTTTCACTTTTCATTCTCAGCAAACGGTACAGCATTAATGCTCCAAATTCAATTATGCTAACAATTAAATAAGGGTTTTATTAAAAAACTGTCTAAAACATATCGTACAAAATAAAATTTGGATACGAAATTGAGATAAATTAAAAAGGTAATGGCGAAAGGGATGAAGGGAATGGTACGCCCAAATTTCCTTATCATCTAATTTTCAAATCACTACAAGTTCAAATCATTACAATCACAGCAGACATAAGTAACAAAGAGGCGGACACGGTTCTCATAACATTTATCATTACGATCACAGCAGCGCATTGCGTCCAGCATTTATCATTTTATCTTATGTTCCTACTTAACATGCATGCCGAACCATTCCAGCATATCCTGATGCGCCTCTTCAGCACTCTTGACAGCCGCTTCATCCTCAGTGCTGTACCTAACACTCCAACCATGAGCAACTCCTGGAAATACCTTCACACGGGCAGCAACCTGCAAAAAAACCAGTCAGTCATTACTTATTTTTATATGAAACAAAACTTCATTGAACCAGCATCGTAAGGGCGATCAGCATACAGGCAAAATACCTATGGAAGTCCGGACTGTAATTATATTAATTATACATATATATATGTGTGTGTGTGTGTGTGTGTGTGTGTTCACAACAGTACTAAAACATAAGATAGTAATTCGTTGAATGGGTGAGAAGACGAAAACTGGACTAGGGAGAAGGATATGCATGAGTTTTCTCTACATAAATTGATTTCGGGTATCCTGCATAACGATAATGAAGGAAGCAGATTAAATTATGGAATCAGTGTGAAAGAGTCGTTATGCAATATAAAGGCTCAACAGGACTACGGGAATGTAAACTCAAGACACAATCAATATTCAGAGGAAAACAGAAATGTGAACACAAGGGATTGTGTTGCTTGGGTTTATATATAATCTCTTTCGCAAAACCAGTAAAAGAATGCCTGCCACACCGATGGAAACTTCTAAGCAACCAAGACAATTACAGAAAATTGTATAAGAATGGTTTCTGCCATCTACTGTTTCAGGATTCTTACCTGGGCTTTAGCTTTTAAAACCTCCCCAAACGCTTGCACCAGCTTTGGCGGGGATATATGATCCATCTCAGCACCCAATATAGCTATAGGAGCCTTGACATCTAATTATTAGACTAAAGATTTAGTGACTAAATTTGTAAAAATAAATAAAATAATCACTGACTAGTCGCAAGGCAAACAAAGAGGAGATAAACAATAAGCTTTTCTTAAGAAAAAATAATATCTAAGAATCATATTAAAAAAATGAGGGGAAAACTATTATTAGAGAAATCTAATAAATAAATAATTACCATTGATGTCATCCAAAGTAACCCACGAAGGATGTAACAGCACAGCAGCTTGGATATAACCAACCTTTGCTAGTTCAACAACAACTTTAGCTGGAAATTTTCAAAAATTCATGACCTTTGATAATGATAATTATAATAATAACATTGTGCAGTATTATACAAAGATCAGGCACTTGTGTCCAATATTAAAAGTGACACTCAGCCTTAGTTTGAGAAGAAGCTCGTCAAAAAGAAAAATCATACCACCCCAACAGAATCCTGCAGCTCCAATTGAAAACGCACCCTTGCTTCTTATAGCCTCAATAATTGGTTTAGCATCTTCAAAACCTTTATCCTTAAAAACAAAAAAAATCTAACATGTTATGCAGTACTATGGAGCATCACTGCATGATAGCTTTTCAGGAAGCATACTACAGTAGTTTCTATTTGAAGAATATAAGAGTCAAAAAGATAAACCTCAAGAGCAAAAACTAAAAAACTGCCCAAAGTCAAAATGTTTTTAGGAAGGTGGCCACTGAAGTTTCAGTTCAGAATGCAATTATGCAAACACAGCTAAAGCCAATAGAAATTTCCACACAAGTCTGATTTATATAGGAACCCACCACTCCATGATCTTTTAACCAGACTTGCAATGGTCTCTCAACATTAGTAGGAGAGTAATAATCACCACGTAAGAAATCTGGAACCACTACATAGTATCCAGCAGCTGCAACTTTATCTGCTAGGGTCCTTCAAATAGAAAAACGTCCAACATTATTTTCATATATATATTTGCATTTATATGAAAAACATCATGCAATAATCGACATGATAATTCAATTGCAAAACTAATGATTACATATATTTAGAAATTTTGGCAAGCATATGATTATCCCAACCCAGGCATAGATATCATTTTAACAGATTATCATATTTACACCTCCTATATGAAAAACTACATCCTTCTACGCTCAAAGGCTACAATTCAATTCGTTGCTAGAGCTTGATGCCCATAAATCATGATGCACCATACAAACTAATAATTATTATTATAATAACTATAAATGAATAAATAAATAAATAAATAAATAAATAAAACAGGAATCTGAACACAAAACCGTGGAAATATATATCCAACCAACTTCTATTGAAACACACAACAGCCATGAATTATAAGGCGTGTCTGGGATTGCTTATTCCAAAGTGCTTTTCTAACTTTTATAAGCTCTGGATATTGTCTATATAGGTAATTTTAGAAAATAAGCACCTTTTACAAACTAATTTCAACCGCAATTTGTACTTGCAATAAGCCGACCAAAAAGACACTTGCAAAAAAAAAATGGTTCAGAAACAAACACAAACACTTGTCCAGCCGTGCATGCACTACACGTTGATTTGTACTCCACCAGATCATTCATTCAGTTTTTCAACCCATGATTTACTAAACAAAACTAATAAGAGGGAACAAAACATACCTCAAATTTGGGCTTTCAAATCCTGGACAACGAAGTCATCAACTTAAATCAGAAGACAGCACTTACAAATATATAATACACACACACGCACACACATAATTATCGAAACAAGAACAAATCCAGTGGGTATTGGAGGGATGATGTGATGGCGAAGTGGGTAAGTACAGTACCGAAGATGTCGGAGACGAGTAGGACAGCGAGCTTGGAAACCGCGGAGCCAGTAACGTAAGACTTGGTCCCTCCGAGTTCTTCGACATGGCCGCTGCCACTGTCTGGGTTAAGGGTCGGAGGGTTCTCGCAGCACTGAGGTCCCGACATTTTCCTCACTTACGTTTCTTCGGCTCGGAATGCTGGAATGGTCCACCATATTATTATTATTATTATTATTTTTAATAATATTACGTTTCTTCGGCTCGAATGACGTCATCAGCAACCTCTATATATATATTATTATTTTTAAAAATTTGAGAAAAAAGTGTATGTGATAAATTTAAAATTAATTATAAGCAATAGAAATTCATCTCAACATATAATTTTTAAAAATAATTCCGTTTTAAAAAAAACAGATTTACCAAAAGTAACTGACTTTTGGGCTTTTAATATATATTTAAATTACATCATTTTAGAGTATCTTAGAGATGTTTTCCCAAATGTGAACGATTAATTTTTCAAAATAAAATTTAGAAATAGAAATGAGGGAGAAAATTTATTTATTTAAAAGATTATTATTTAATGTTTTAAATAAAATATTGATATATTTTTTGAAATATATATTTTAATTAGTTGTAATAAAAATAAAAAATAAAATTTAAAAGAATAAAAATAGAAATGAATAATAAAATATTAAAAAAGAAACTAAAATATAAAATAATATACTGTTGATATCTTAAAATAGAAATAAAAAATATAAACATGAATCACACGTACAAAAATGTATTGTTGAGGTAATTTATATATAAAACACTAACATGTTTTAGCCTATTTGATTTTATGTGAAAATTTTTAGTTATTATTTAATATGTTTTTGTTAATAAATATGCTATTTTTTATAAAACATATTTATCATATTCTGATTGTTACTTTTATGTAGTTTTTAAAATTTTAAAAGTATATTTATACTATATTTTATTAGAGTTTTTAGAACATTTTAAATAATTTGATTGGATTTTTTTGAAAGTATATTGTTATACCTAACAGATAATTTACTTTACTGTATAGCCAGTACCTACTCATTTCTAGGTTTAAACTTGATTCCTAAGTAATAATAAAATTTTTATTTAAATAGGTTGACCTGTTTTTTTTTTTTTAAATAGGTTAACATGTTTTTTTAAGCTAACAAAAGAGGAAACAGATCTTATAACAATCAAGTCATGTCAAGCCTTTAGTCGCGACTGCTACAATTTCCATAACTATTTTGGTTTTAAAAATTACAACCCAATTAAAAGGGCAAACAAAAGTCCCAAGACCAACAAAACCCACAGGGGTAAAGATCAATACAGTAAGAACACGAACAAAAAAAATCCACATATATCTGTTCACATTAACGGGGTAAACTTTTGTAGAGGAAATCCTGGTTCTACATATCAGTGGAATTCCATCTTCTGGACTCCTTAGTAGACTCAGCACGCAGATAAATCTTTTAGTAGAAATAAACAACAATTAACCATTATCTCCTCCATTTTGTGCCACATTGGTTAGGCTCCTGCACATCAAAACTAAAATAAGCAGGATGCATAGTCTCTGTGAGCGCGACTCAAGAAACAAATTCATACAAAGTTCCATTATGGGCAAGTCATGAGATCAAATGTCAACTGGGAAGACTAGTTTCAAACAAATTGCACGTGCACGGCTACAACCTTTATGTTCACTTGGTCTCCAAATGTCACAATCCGATGCTGAACAATCATTGGCTAATAATAATAACAGTACAATGAAATTTTGTGACATCGATCACAATAAAGTACACTCAGAACTTGAGGCTAAAGACAGTTTTTTTAAATCGGAAATTATCTGTGAATGTTCTTATTTTGCAGTTTAAAAGCAGAATGAAAATTTCCATTCTTATTATGTCATATAAGAGGGAAATAAACTTGTTCAAAACTGAGGAGATCCAGTGTGATACAACGGTATCAACAAAAGTTGCACTGTGCAAAAGATCCCCCTGCCAAACCCAATTACTCCTCTCCTAGACAAATGTTCATGACTGAGAAACTCAGGTCATTTGTGTTCCTTGAATAATTATTGGAAAGCAAAACCTTCTAGAGATTTTCTTCCTTGAAAATATTTGGGATGAAATTTAACAATGCTTGATCTGTAAATTCAAAGACATCATGTAGCAGACACATGCACAGTTTCATTCATTGATTCCGCTCTGTTCAATAAGAATTTTGATATAGATAAATGCAACCAGCAGAAAAATCAACTTTTGTCCATCTTAAGCTTGAATTTTTGAGTTTCCAAAACATGAGCAGTTGTTTAATAGCTTTTACTGAATGCTGAAAATGTCATATGCGACAAGGTGCTCAAATAGTGGGAAAATTTGCAGTTCCTTCAAATATAGAAGAAGCCTTTTGAGATATTTAAAAAAGATTTTACAAGGTACGGGAATGTCTATGATTATGTTTTTTTGGATAAGCTTCATACGACCATTGGTATTGAATTAATCATTCACATTTAAATATATAATTTGATGAGTATAAGATAAATACAGCCACAATGGATTCTTAAAAGTTCAAAATTTGTAATTATGAACTACAATTTGTAAGATTTTTCAAATTTAAAGAATTATTTACTTTTATTAAATTCTTATTTTAATATTTTCTTTTCTTTATCAAACTTTCTTTTCTCTTTCCCCTCTCTTTCCTCTTTCTTGTTTTTTTAATATTATATTATTATTTTGATGAATTCAATAGTTAATCCAATGTAAAATTATGGATATGAAAATTTTAAAGTTATGAAAAATTATTATTTTCATCAAATTTTGAAGATAGTAATGGCTAATCCAATTCTAATGTTCTAAAGATAATTAATAGTGACTCATGTTCATTAAGCTGCAAACATTTCCTGATGTCCTTAATTTCCGGTTCAGGTGTTTCCTTTAAAAGAAATCAACTATATTATCCTTTCTGCTCTAAGTAGTTATGGGAAAAAGACCGGGTGAGCCTTCTGATCAAGATCGCATATGAATTGTCAGCAATGTTAACTCAAAAGGAAACTGCAATAAATAGTGACCATTAAGTTGAGATAGTAAGAAATTTTAGCCCAAAGTTATAAAAAAAAAAATAGCCCAAAGTAAAAACCAACGGAATGCTACATGGAGTGAAGTATCCTTATTTCTAAAAGTCAGGTAAGGCCAATTATGCCGTTAGGTGGTCTCAGTTGGCCCTAGGAACTCAACATCCAAACTTATTTGTAATATCATTGAAATCATCAATCAATCCAGAACACCCTCAACCAAAAAAAAAAAAACCTGAACCAAAAATCAAAACCTGACCTAGAGAGTTTGTCTTTTATTTGAGCTTTCTACTTTAATTAAAGTGTAACACTTAAACTAGCGTTAACTACTGTCTGAATTAGATTTTTAAAGCTCTATTTCAATAATAATATTTAAAAATTACAAATAAGAGCTAGGTGGTGCCCAGTTGATTGATACAGGACAAATTTTGGATAGACAATTGGTCCAATGAAAAACAATTGGTCCATAATAAGTAACTCCTCTAAATGTGATAGATAAATAACTCTTAGATCATCCATGATGACAACATCTCATGGATCAATCCCTATCACTGGCTGACTAAGCATCGTCTAGTATTTTTCTTAAATCATGGGTGGCTCCTGCTAAATTGTGACCAGAATTATTTCAAGATCAACTTTAAGAGAAGAATTAAATAAGGCAAACTAGTATGACAGTTTCAGGCCAAGCTTCCCCAGAATCAGCCAGCTGTACAAGTTCAAGAGAAAGTTCAGGTAGCGTTAAAGTTCAATAAAAAATCAGGTTCGACATAATGACACTATGCAGTCAAAGCAAAATAACGGGATAACCCTAAGCAATCACACTTCTATCTTGAAACCATTGAGCCAACTAGCCATATTTATCACGGTCATTGTACATAGATTTATGCTACCACTTTGTTATTATTTCAAAAAGGTAAAATCTACAAGCATCTTTTTTTCCCATCTGACTTCTCGACCACCATGCCTGGTAAGTAGTGAAAGCTTTAAAGGTGACTTACACATGTTTACATCCCAGGAACCCAATACACAATCGTGCAAAGGACAACCACAAACAGGGCAAAATTTAAAGCAATCAAGAAAAAAAAAAAGAATATAAATCTTATATGGAGAAGATAGTAGGGTCTTAAGTTCTATATCAGAAACGTCATCAACTGGTGCAAGACAGATAAACATTCAGAAATCAGGCATCAAGAGCTTCAACAATTATTAAGAAGAAAATCAGAAGAGACACAGCAGGAAATGAAATGTGAAATATATCCAGACGAAGACGATGAGATGCTCATTTATATTTACACCCAAGGAATTTAGCAGACACAACATGTATCTCCTTATCCCATTGATTGCAACCAATTCACAAGTGAAAAAAAGAAAAAGGTTCAATAGTACTGCAAACAAAAAAATGACCGATTAGACAAGAATGAAAGCAACAGACACAATGCCAAAGGGAAGAATCATACTCACTTCTTATGCCGCCGACCACGCTTAGGTCCCCAACCCTCAAGCTTGGAGGTGGGGCACCCGCACCGAGAGCGAAAGAGCAACACGGCCCGGCCATTGGGCGGCGCCAATTTCCTCAGCTCCTCCCTCAAACATTCGTAATCGGGGTTGCCCTCGGTCCCTCCCCTCCAGGGCAAGCTGTCGATCTCCTCCTTGGCCGCGGCGCCCGATTTCAGGCAATCCTCGGTCTGGAGCTGCAGATCGAACTCCATGGCCTTCTTGAGGCCCTTGCAGGCAGGGTTGCTGCACCTCCTGGCCCTGCAAAGCCAGCAGACCTCGAAGGCGGCGATGATGACTGCGAATGCGACCAGGAACCCTAGAACGTAGTGGAGAGGGAAGTCGCGGAGGGGAGGGAGGAGGAGAGAGAGGGAGTGGAAGATGTAGGAGAGGTACGAGGTGAGGAGGAAGGAGCCGGAGAAGACGACGAGGACGAGAATGAGTAGGTCGAGGGTGGAGGAGGGGGAGTGATTGCAGCCTCCGGCTCCGGCAGAATTAGGATTATGGTTTGAGGAATGCTTTCGAGGCTTAGGGGAAGGGGTCGAAGCAGCAGGCATGGCGGTGGCGGCGATGATGGTGGAGAGGAGGTGATGGCGCATGTTAGTGGATCAACCAATCTGGGAGGAGACGGGTGGGAAATGGGGGTGCGCACGTTAGCTGAATGTTTAGTGCACGTTTAGGAATCGATGGCGGTTAATTTCTAGTGTCTATTTTACAAATTTTTAGTTAAAAAGAAATGCGTGGTTTTATATGATTTTAATTTAAAAAAACATATTATAAAAAATAAAAAAAGTAATTTAACATGAGAAAAATTGTGTGATACAATTAGGGTTGTAAACTAATCAAGCCAAGTCGAGCTTGGTTTGGTATTATTCGTTAATGAATCGAGCCGAATACGAACACTAAATTATCGTGTTCATATTCGTTCGTTAGTGTTCACGAACAACTTGAGAATACTTATTCACAAATAGTATTCATGAATACTGTCACGCCCCGAATTTTCAACCCGAGGAAACCGGTTCGTGACTCCCCTATACCCAACCCGGTGGGCAGGGGGTGGATGTACAAAACAAATATTCATGCAAGTCAATGTATACGTTCACCACTGATAGTCACAAAGATGTAAATTAAATATTTATTAATCAAAAAAAAAAAAAAAAAAAAAAAAGAAAAGGGGGATTGGTTTTTTTTAGGAGGAGGGGGGGGAGAAAAAAAAAAAAAAAGGGGGGAAATATACCTTTTCTTAACGAAACGTGAAAGAATGTACATTTGAGGCATGAAAAAGAAGAAGAAAGTCCGATTTTAAGTAAAGGCCAAGTACAATAAAATTATAAAACTATATAGTGAACCCTTGTTGTACTTGTTCTATCATCTTGTTATCTTATTATTCATTTTCAAACTATTTTGTATTTTTACCAAGGTTCAATTTTTTAAAGCTATATCCAAGTTTAACGATTTTAACAGTTTGAATTCTTTTACACTTTCAAGTCATTATAATTGTCCATCAGCTTTAATTTAATTTGTTATTTATTTTATTGCTAATTCTAGTTTAAAGTTCATATGATGTTTGGATAGCAAATCTTGTTTTTTTCTCTTACTTCAAGTAAAATGTTATGTTTGCTTCCTTTTAATCTTATTGTGATTGTTCATAGTTTTCGTTTTTGTTTTTACACTTTCTCTTTTCAAATAAAAAAAATAAAGAATTTCCAAAGCTTTGGAGTCCAGTCTATGATAGCAAAGCATCCCATTCCCTTTGCACCTCTTATTTTCTTTTGTAAATACTTTTAAACCTTTTTTTACATTATAAGTTATATCTTTCCCATGGGATATGATCTAGGATTTCTATCTTAATTATTACAAGACATAACTTTATATTTGATGTAGTTGTTATGCCTTTTAATCTTGATAGTTAAAGGTTTTGATTTGTAATTTTATCTAAGTCGTTGGGAATACCCATCGTTTTTATAATTGACTTGCTTGATTGTAAATATTGTCATTACCGAATTTGATCCGGAGGAAATCGCTTTTGGGGTGCAATTCTACCTTCATCCCAATAGTGGAAAATATGAGTCGCCACCAACCGTTTTTGGGGTGCAATTGATCACCTAAAAAGAAAATTATCCATGCGTGGGGGTGGGTCGGGAGTTTGTTACGCGTGGAAAGGACTAACCCCCACAACGCCCTTGTCCCTATCTTGGGATTTAGATGTTTTTAACTTGCTTTAACAATTACTTAGGTTTAACTAGTCCAAGAAAGTGATGTTGAATTTCTCAAGGTCAAAGTTCGACCCTCTTTTTTATTTTTTTAAATTATTTGTTGAAGTTAAAATTAAGTTCTACCTAAGCATCTAGGGAAGTCTAATGGTTTGATCCTTAATTTCATTTCCATTCTTTATTGGAGTTGAAAGTTAAATTCCATTTAGTCTAAACTCTAAAAATAAACCCGATTTGTTCTAAGTTAAAACTTAAAGTGAAATCAAGGTTGAAATTATTTTTAAATCACACACTATTAAAGGTAAAAAGCACAAAAATCTAAGTACTAGAAAAATTTTAAGCACATGTTAGAATTAAACCAAGATGATCTAAAAAGTTTTTTTAAAATGGTAAAGAAAAACAAAAGGGCAAATGATGAAAAACAATTGAATTTGAAAAGTTTGTTTGCTTGTTTGGTTTTTTAAGAAACGCTTTTATATTTATTTGTCTAAGAGGGGTTTTTTTAAATAATTTAATTTATTTTATTTTATTTTAAAAAAACTAATTGCAAAAATAATAAAAACAAGGATGTGTGTGATAATGTGTCATCCAAAACAAAACAAGCTCCTCTTTCCTCTCTTTTTTATTTTTCTCTCTTTTTTCTTTTTCTTTTTTACAAGTTCCAAGTCATTGGGCTACTTAACCCATGATTACAAAATTAACATTGGCTCAAATCAACAAATTGTCCTATGCATATAAAGCGAGCATATCAAACCCAAATACATCAAATCTATACTACTCATTTGACCAAGTTGAAAATAAGCGAATAAGAAATGGCCTCCGCCGAATACTTTGTTGGAAAAAAAATGCACAAACAAAAGAAGAAAAAAACAATGGAAATACGGTGAAAGACAACAACGAGAAAGAACCATAATGATCTCAATAATACAATAAAACCGATTCAAATAGCAATGACGTCGGTGATAAAGTCAAGCTTTGCTCCCCACGTTGAAAGACGCTCCGGCAGGAACAAAGAACAGCAACCTTCCTCTCCCTCCCTCTCTAGCTCTCTCTCTGCACGACGTCAAGGGTAGGAGAACCCTAAACCTAACACAAGGAGCCTTCACCTCTTTATATAGGCAACTCAAACCCCAAAACGACGTAGTTTTGATTAAATGAATCCCAACATCAAAACGACGTAGTTTTGATGACAGACTACAACCTTTTTGCAACCACACAGGACAAAGCACTCATAATTTCACCATGGTCCTTTAGCAAAAGAGGATCAGAACAACAAAACAAGGGTAATGGAGGCTGAACGTGAGAAAGACCTTTCTCACGGGCCCCTTTTTTTTTTTTTTTTTTCACCACTTTTCAAAAACAACTCGGCGCCCTCTCCAAATATAATTATTTTTTCGAATATCTTTCCCTTTTCTTCTTTCTTTTTTTTTTTGGCCTTAAATTTTTTTACTTGCTTTCCTTCTCACCCTTTTCCACCCTTTTCTTCTTCTTTTTTGCTCACTCTTTCGTTATCAACATACAAGATGATTTAGCCAAAGTGTGTGGAAATAAAACTCCCTAAAACCCAACAATTTCCACCTAAAAAGGCAAAACTGACTAACTCCTCACATCTCAAAATACGGGTCATTACAAATACACCAACATATTTGTTCATGAACATAACATTTTTACTTTATTCACAAACTTAAGTTGTTCGCTCATTTAATTATTCATGAACTAAAATAACTAATTATCCAAAATTTATAAATAAATTAGTTCGTTTGTTTGTTTGTTCACAAACTCAAGAGGTTATACATTTGTTCGACTATTTGTGAACTAAAATACTAATGATTCAAAATTTATAAACAAATATGCTTGTTCATTTGTTCATTTACTCAATTGTTTGTTCATTTGTTAAACTGTTCATGAATTTTTGTTCGTGAAATACTATTTGTGAATATCTATTCATGAATTAATTATTGATGTTTTCAAACATTGTTCATGAACACATGTTTGCGAACATATGTTTACGAATATTGTTCGCGAACACATATTTACGAACATAAATGAGCTGAACACAACCTTATTCGTGCTCGTTCATTTATGTTCACGAACAAAAAAAGATTATTAGTGAACATTACATTTCTTAAACGAATGAACATAAATGATCTTTTATCGAGCCGAATGCGAGTTTGTTCGTGAATGTTTAATTCGTTTATAGCCCTAGATATAATTACTTTTTAATATAAAAACATAAAATATATATATCAAAGAATTGGTTGGGTGTTCAAAAACTTATTTCATTTTATTCTCAACCATAAATAGATGTCAAAAATAGTTAAGAAGAAGCTCTAAGAAAACCAAAAATAGATAACATATTGATGAGGGGGAGTTATTTTCTCCTTAAGAGGATATACTTTTTTTTTCCTTGACAAAATGTGAAAGAATGTACATTTGAGGCATGAAATAAGAAGAAAGATCCGATTTTCAGTAAAGAAGCCAAGTGCAATAAAATTATAAAACTAGATACTAAACCCAATCTGTTGTTGTACTCGTTCCATCATCCTATTATCTTGTTATTCATTTTCCAAACTATTTTGTATTTTTGCCAAGGTTCAATTTTTTAAGCTATATCCAAGTTTAACGATTTTAGCGGTTTGAATTCTTTTTACACTTTCAAGAGTCATTATAATTGTCCATCAAGCTTTAATTTAATTTGTTATTTATTTTATTGTTAACTCTAGTTTAAAGTTCATATGATGTTTGGATCACAAATCTTGTTTTTTTCTCTTACTTCAAGTAAAATGTTATGTTTGCTTCCTTTTAATCTTATTTGCGATTGTTCATAGTTTTTGTTTTTGTTTTTACATTTTCTCTTTTCAAATAAAAAAAATAAAGAATTTCCAAAGCTTTGAGTCTAGTCTATGACTAGCAAAACATCCATTCCCTTTGCACACACCATCTTTTATTTTCTTTTGTAAATACTTTTAAACCTTTTTTAATACGCTATAAGTCTATATCTTTCCCATGGGATATGATCTAGGATTTCTATCCTAATTATTACAAGACATAAATTTATATTTGATGTAGTTGCTATGCCTTTTAATCTTTAGAAGTTAAAGGTTTTTATTTGCTTAATTTTGTCTAAGTCATTGGGAATACCCATCATTTCTATAGTTGACTTGCTTGATTGTAAATATTTTTGTTGATATTGTTACTTATTATGATTACTAGCTGGTTATTTTATAACATTACATTGGTAGAGTGGTGTGGAGTTGCAAGTCAACTATTAGATATTCACTCTATATTATTAATATTTTTTTGGGTCTTAACAGGAGGTAATTATTGATACCACATCTTGAGTGGACTAGTTGTGTTCCCATTGATGTACAGTTGGACTTGTTAAATTTAATTGACTTATTGATATGTTTTTGTAATTTGATTCCCCAATTTGGTATGTGATAGTCGTATTTTGTTTTATCTCAAGTAAATCAAGTATTGAGTTCATGTGAAGTCTTGGGACTTTGCAAGTCTCACATTAGTTAGGGAGGAGAACGAAGTGTGCCTTAAAGAGGACGTGGATACTTCTCTTATGCAAATGCATTGTGGGGTGTCAGTGGCCATTACCAAAAACAAAAGCTGTGCGGGCCTGGCCTAAAACGAAACAATATTTGTATATGGGGGCCTGGGTAGGTGTTCCAGTCCCACAAGGACGTGGGCTTTTTAAGGGAGGTGGATTGTGAAGTTTTGAAACTTTGCAAGTCCCACATTGTGAGGACCCATGTCCTAGTCTTTAGAGTAAGAGCTTGGGAGGTGCTTTGTGGTGGTAAAATGCTGGTTTTACATATTTATTTTATGCTATTTTAGAGTGTAGCAAGAGGCAACGAAGGAGAGTGGCCGAACTAGTGAGGTCAACACGGCAATTGGTCAACACAAGGAAGTGGTTGACACGCGTTGGAGGTTGGTGTCGATCACTTTTAGTCGACACGGGGGGTTGGTCGACACGGGGAGGGTTTTAGTCAACATTGACCGTGGTCGATGTGCGTTTTGGACATGTCGACCATGTGTAGCGTGCCTTTTTTCTTTTTCTTTTTATTTTTTTTGTTCGACCTGGATAGTTTACATTAGCCACTGTCGTATTAGAGAGAGAAAGAGAGAGAGAGAGAGAGACAAAGAGGAAAAGGTGCAAATTGGAAAACCAATCCTTTGATCAAGAGCGCGAAGTGTAGGTCTTGCAAATCATTTTCCATCAAAGAGGTAAGTGGTTTTGTCCTCTTAAACCTATTTTAATTGTTATAGGAAATTAAAATATTGGGATTTTAAACTTTGTTTCGCTATAACGATTTGGGAGAAAATGTGTTGTGACATGTGACTTCAATATATTGAGACATGTTGATATATGTGTGTGTATTGTGTTGTAATATAAGAAATGGAGATATTGTGGAATTATATTAAGGTATATTGTGTATTGGAATACATGTGTGAGATTTATTATTTTTAAATTGTGATGTGCCTTGAGATGCATATGTGTTTTACTATTTTATTTGGATATGTGATATTGAAGTCCCATTGAGGAGACGGTCCAAAAGTAGACCTAAGCATTGAGGTTATATTGAGGGAATAGTCCAAGGGATGGACATGAGTTATTGAGGTTTCATTGAGAGGATAATCCAAGAGTGGACCCGAGTATAAATGTTCTATTGAGGGGACTACCTGTGAATCTCTTGTGTGTTGTTTACTATTATTTTAACTACACTACACTACACTACATATATTCGCACTAAACATATTGTGAAAGAGATGTTAGGTTAGTCTAGGGAGGCTAATACCCTCCGAGCTATGGTTTGCTCACCCACCGTTAATGTTTATTTCTACGGACTTAGCGGGTGTTAGGGAGCGTACCCCATTGTGGAAGCTTGAGCATTGTCATTTAGCTATTTTTGCTTTCATTTGTTATTATGTTTTAAGTTATTATAATGTTGAGACGGAGACTTATATATCCATTTGAGATTGGTGTATTTATTTGAGATCTGTGTTTTGGGCTGGTGACCCTATTTATCATATCATACTATTTTATTACATGAAGTGGTTATTGTATGGTTTGTGCATGTCATGAAATGAGATTGTAGCAAATTCGGGGCAACACTCTAGAAGGAGCCCTATTAGGTGACCATTCACCAACCCTTTGTCTTCTTGGGTGCGAGGCATGGGGCATCATTAACCGGTTTTTTCGGTGTAACCTGCCTAACTTCGACCCCCATACCTCCTATTTACTAAAATAAATAAAGGTGTAAGATTTCCAAAGATACTACCAATACCACGGTTGGCAAGGTATAAGCAGTGAATGGCTACCAGCTATGCATGGGGACAAGGTATGGGCAATAAACGACAACTTATCATGGTGTGTGGCATTAAGAATGAGTCGAATGGTGCCAAACTTTTAAAATGAAATTGTGCCGCATTACAGTCCTAAAGATACTTTGAGATGTGGTTACTGTGAGTTCAAGATATGGCATTGAGTTGTACTTCAACTCAAACCTTGAAGTTGGTGACTCGTAGCTCAGAAATGGTGACTCGAAGGTCGAAGTATGCTCTTCTGAAATGCATTGGGAGAGTGACTTGCTAATTACTTCGAAGCTAACTTGACTCGAAGGTCGAAACATGATTCCTCTGCGTTGGATAAACAAACACTTGAGCTTCAAACTTCGAACCTGAGGCTTTGAAGTTGGGTTTCAAACTTTGATTCATCCACATCGAGATCTCAAAGTTCTTCTATTTAAGCTCTTGAGGCTTACTACAAGCTCGAATGCAAAGTTGAGCTAAATTTCTTTATTTTTGCTCCATCCTTAGTTTGTTTACAGCATGTTTCACTATTTTAATCCTGATAGTACTAGATAGGTAATAACAAATAACTTGATAAATTGATTAAAACATAAAATGAAGCGTTAACTTGGTTTTTGAACTAATAGAGAATATTTAGGCCAAAAAATTATCACAAACAATAAGAAAAAAGGCCTAAAATTACAATTTTAGACTCTAACCACAACTCCTAACTAACTTAAATTTAGTTCCTAGCAATGGAAACAATCAAATAAAATTAGGGGCAAAGAGACGAGAGATAAGGACAATAGAAGCAAGGAATCTATTCTGCATCGTAATTTAAATTTTTTTATAAAAAATAATTATCATGAAAAAAAAATCAAATATTACATTAACTTAAGAATCTTAGGATGTAATGGTTTCTTAGATATCAACTCTTTATCCTCCAGTAAATCACTTGCTAAAGCTATAACAACCTGATCATTTTATACATAAAATTTATAAACAATCAAGTAAATCACCTTTTACCCTTCTTGGGGGAACTTCAAAGGAGATACTGAAAGCTCCCAAATCACACACCAATGACACCATAAAGATGAAAGAGAAGAAAAAGAAAACTCAATAATGAAGCTTACTTGCCTCTGTTTGCTGAAAATTACTCAACCCATTGAAGCTTGTTGTTAGTTTTGTCATAACACACTTGCTACAATCAAAGTTCATATGAATACCACTACTTGTTGTCAAGATTCATTGAAACTCTATAAATTCTTATCATAATCTATTAAATTCATCTAAATTCTCTTTCTTTAATGTTTTTCATATTAATTAAGTCATTAGTTATCTTTGGTGTGTATAAGTAATTCAAGACTTTCCTTGAAAACCATATCTTTAAAAATGTATACCTCAACGGAAATTCTATTTTTGTTGTACGTAAGAAATAACTAGCTTATAGATCCTTCTTTAAAATAACCAAAAAAGGCTTTGATATCTACTTTATTATTATATGAAAAATATGGTTAAACTATTAGTTTTAAAATAGTTTTGTAAAACTAAGTAAAACCTCTTATCTAAAATATGTATAATTTTTTGAACATATGCTAACACTTTTCTATGCGTAATCGTATACCTTTTCTAATAGCATAAACCTTTTCTTGTTTTTGTTTTTCTTGATACTAAGTACTATGCCATTTTCTAAGTTAGAATTCTTTCTGATGAACGCTTTCCCTTTTAATTTTACATTTAGAAAGGTAGCAGCGGACAAAAATAAGTGATGACACCAAACACTAAATGCAACCTAGGACAAGAAATTATGGTACTACTAAAGTGCTGCCATCTACCTGGCTCTAATGTACCAAAACAAATTCAAAATTTTAAAAAATCATGTCTAATAGGTTCATTGATTCAAGTACGTTTCACATAAAGGCAGATTACAACTTACAAGCAAGCAAGGTTGTTACCCAAAACTCTACAACATCAGGAAAAGATTCATATATGAACACCTCCTAAAACTTTATATACACCATGATCAAAGCAAAAAGATTCAAGAGAACTCGCGGTCAGGGAAGAGAAGAGGCGCAACAAGGGTCCAGACATACATTCCAGCAGTAACCCATTCCGTGCAAATCCGAACCCAAACTGATGTCCAGCCAACATCAACCAGATCTGAGCTATCAGAAGAGCTGGTCCACCCACAGAGAAGCATGGCCGAGTACATGCTTGCCAGAGCGAATATTAGATGAAAGAATGTGTAGTTGTAACTGACTGGTCGTGCTTCTTTTACCCCCTTCGATTTCCCTGCTTCCAGCTCTTCAGTCTCCAAAAGTGGATTTTTGCCATCTGAAATAAGATGTTTCAATAATTTATTCAACTAATTGCATAGCTGAGCAACATTAGCATGCACAAATGCGTACGTGTTTATGTAACAAATTTATTTGAGTCCAAATTTTTTTTTTTTTTTTTAATTTTCCCCCATATTTTTCAATACCAGCATATAATATTAAAAGTTCTAAAATTTAGTCCTATATCATAAATTCATAAGATTCTTCTATATCACCAGATTTAGCAGAGGCCACAAAGCACTTCCAAAAGGACCTTACAAGGTGGCATTTTGTAAAGAGAATATAAGATTCAGGAAAAGCTTTTTATCATTCCAAAATCTTATATATCTCAGCTCAATGCTTGAATTTGAACTTGTGATCAGGTGAAGTCTAGAATTTCATACATTGAATATGAAAACAGGCAAATATAACTCTATAATTCTGACTTGGAAGTACCTGACTTTGGTGATGATGGGGGGGGATAAAAATGTTGTTGAAGAGCCGGCCCGAACAGCCGAGTATGCAACAGAGAGAACTGTTGTGAGCATCCCCAGGATAAGGGTGCTTAGGGAGACTGCTTTAGATTTGCTATGAAGACCATTGCAAACGTATCCTCGAGGTTCACTGGATAAACCAGTATAGCAGACATAAGCACAATAAACAGAGATCACGGAAGCAGGCAATAGGCTGCCATTCACCTGTTTACATCCAACCTTATTAGTCATGAAACACACAATTTTACCACCCACCATTGCGTCACCCTGCCCCCCCTCCTCTTGTCTGCTCAGTAAGTGCAACAGCCTCTCGAGTGATATGCATAATTGATTACAAAAACAGAGAAAAGATCAAAAGAAATAGGACAAATGAAGGGTGCATTCAACATAACTAAGGCCCACCATCCCATCTGTAACCACCTCCATGGCCACTCTTAAGAAAAGAGAAAACAAAAAAAAATGAAGAATGACCCTAATTACCTTTGGGTGCAATGCAATAACTGCTAAAGCAAATGCCAGAATCATGGTCATGACAATGAAAAAGACATTGAGACCACAATCATGACCTGAGGGATTGAACCAAATGAACAGAATCCCAGAGAAAGTGAATGCTGCAATGTAGCATCCTGCTGATACGGCAAGCAAAGCAATATACCTAGAAATTATTTGCTATGGTCAGAAACAGAAAGTAAACAAAAACAACAGGTGCACTGGCAAGGCATTAAAGCACTAGGAGCCAACCACTTCTGTTCATCTTTTTCGATCCATGCATCGTTCCATGAGTGTGTAAAATCCAGCAATATAACAACTTGAACTAATAAAAATAAACCTGCTCCAAAAACCGACAAAGTTTCTGCAAAAAAAAAAAAAAAGTAAATTTGCAAAAAAAAAAAAAAAAAAAATGAGTACGCCAGAAAACCTATGAACAAAACCAGATAATAGACAGCAAAAAGGAGCTGGAGTAGACTGAATGGAGTTCAAGTTCAAAAAATCAAAATTGATTGATAATTTTTTTTACCGTAAACCGAAATGATAACATTTGGAAGGAAGAACATGAGGATGACCAATAAGGCCCAAATCACCATCTTCACAGTCCATCCCCCATGATGCCATGAATCACGTTTGTCATTTTGGTCCTTCACGCCAATCATTATTAGCGCAAGTACTGCGAAGAACAAAAAATTCCCCAAGCTCACCCGGAGAACTGCACTGGCCTCCAACCATGCCTTGGAGCTACCACCAGTGTTAATCCCTGTAAAGATTAATACCAATAAATCATATCTAAAATTTGTGACCAAACAAAACTTTTTTTTTTTTTAAAAACTTTGAAACACTTTGTGAAAAGAACATAATTTTTTTTCTTCTCTTTTTGTGATATAATATTTTTTTTTTACATTTATTTATTTTTTAAAGCAATATACTGGCATTTGTTAAAGTCTAATTTAAAATAATTCAATAATTTTGTATTGCAAGAATATTAATCCAGATATAAGAAGTCACTCAATCGTCATTAACCACGCGACCAAGATGGATAAAATTGAGGCGAGCATATAGAATAATAGAAATTCGATTCCAAATTTAAAAAAATGATACATATAAAAACAATTTAAATTAAAAACATTTTTTTGAAATAAAAAAAAAACTAAAAAGTGGAGGTAAAGGGAAAAAAACATGAGATTTTCTCGAGGAGAGGGGCTCCAATTTCTCTGAGAATGAAGGCTACGACGAGGGAGATTCCAAAGAGGCCACAGTAGGCGAGCCTCGCTGACCGACTGCTGATCCCGGTGGCCACTGACCCGCAGAGACCACACGTCGAAGCCGCAAAGCAAGACAAACAACAAGACATCTCTCTGTCGTCTCACTCTCTCTTTACGTCTCTGTGAGGGTGGTGTGAGATTGTGCATAAATGAATACGGGAGGAGGTGGTGGTGGTGGTTTAAGGAAGGGTACGAGGTTTGACTGGTAGGAGAGACGGGATGTTGGCTGCAATAGTCCTGGATTGTAGTTGCACGTGTCGAAAACCTATTGGATTTTAATAAGAATTGAAAATTGTATGAATAATAAAATGATTTAAAAAAAATTAATAACATTATAAATATTATGTTTTATAATAATTTTAAGTGTATAACATTTTTTTAATGAGATAAGTATTAATATGTTGTCAAATGCTTTTAAAAAAATTTAAATTTATAAGCAATTATTATATTATTATTTCCAATAAGCAAATATTATGGGATGGATTATATTTTTTGGACAAAGTAATATATTATCAATTCATTTCCATATTTCGTTTCGGATTCATCATAAATTAAAGATATCAAATTATTTTAATGTGAAAAAAAAAGTTTAAAATTTTTTTATACATGTTTGTACAATAAGTCTAATTAAAATTAGATTACATAACAAAAAAAACTAATCAAATCACAATAACTCCATTTACAATTTCAGACTTTGTAACATCTCCTAACCCTATTAAATCTTATTCATAGAATACAAAAAAATCAAACTGACTTCAATTTTGAGCGGATATATGGAGATTAGTTTGAGTTTCTTAATTGTTGTAATATTTCTTTAGTAGGAGTCATTAAAAAATGTGAAATCACCTGTAATTACAGATAGAGTTATAAAATGTGATAATTCGGCGAGTATTATTTATTCTATAGTCTATACCCTTGTTTACAAATAGGGGCTTGGCCTTACCCCTTGCTTAGTTACTATTGAATTTGGCATGGAACATGAAAAGTGGGTGAAAAATGTTTTTTCTTTTGCTTGTTAGATATAGAAATGCTATAGAAAATACATGGGGAAAGGCAAAAAAATGCATTAGTATGTGTGCTCCATTTTCTCACTTAAACGTAGTGAATATTGCTATAGAAAAGAGACTGTTCATGTGTTTTTCCAAAATTATCCATGTCTTTTTAATGTTAATAATATCATAATTTAGTCAAATTGGTATTTCATATTATATTATTTTTTAGTACTTTTTAATTTTTCTTTACATTATAAAAAACACATCTTCCACATCTTTTCCACGTCAATCAAACAATTATTTTTTCACTTATTTTCTTTCTATACTTTTTCTATATCAAATTATTCCACCTCTTTTCCATACTTTACTAAGCAAAGGGTTAGTGAGATTAGCATGGTAGGTAGTCAAGGTGTGCTTGGCCACTTGAAAAGAAAATCAAAGCTTTCGAAGTGTGAACATGTGGCCAGAGCACCCTCTTTGCTAGACAAAGTGTCTGTTGAGCATTCAAAAGTGACACACGCTTTGGAGGCTTTTTAGGCAAGTGCAAGCTTTTAAAAAAGTGTTCCTTCTATTATGCCATGCTCAGACCAGATAGGAGGCACCAGTGGATGATTCAGCAATAATTGACGTAGGACTCTTGTCTTATAGAAACCCAACACTCCCAAGAGCCACCATCGGCATCATAGATTTAACATATTATTACCTGAATGTTGAGCAGTTGAGGGATGATCCAACGCTACGGGTGAGAGATGATCCAACAACGACGTTGCTGCTGGTTTAATTTGGGATTGGCATGGGATGAAGCCTGACTGCCTGAGGCTAAGGGTGAGGTAACGAAACCAATGGGAAAAAGTTAACCAAAATTAGTCAAATTGAAAATTTTGAACATTGAATAGAAGGCTAAAGGTTGCAATCTTGAAGAAATGTTTTGAAATTTCCATGATTATCGGCTTTTTCACATGTTGTAACATCGTATTAACTCCAATGACTATCTGTTTGCCTTCCCACCAATTCCTTGTTGCCTCTTTATCTCGTCTCTTAGCCTATAAAAAGGTAACAACTCCTTTCCTGATTGGTCCCGATCAGAGATGAGAAGAAAAAAAAAAGTGTTCTGCTCTGGGTGAAAACAAGCCACAGGTAATTTTCTTAAAATGCTCTCTCCTTTTATTTCATCACAACCAATTTATAAAACAATGAAACAATTGCATATCACCATGACTCCTATTTTGTAGATACATCTTTCCCTAATAATTGCCCTTTCCCAATGGAACAACTAAATGCAAATATTTATTTATTTAAGAAACTCCTATTATTTTGCAGTAATTCCTTCACGCAGACTTGAACCAATTCATGCACGCTAATCCCTTTATCATGAATCCACATATCTCAGGTTTTGTTTGGGCATTCTTCTGGATCGACATGGCTATACAGATAGTTGTATCATCTCCACGTAAGGAGAGATGCATGTTTATACGAAGAGGTGCACATACAAAACGCTAGTAGCAAAAAACACATTTTGTCCATAGCAAAGAGAGAACTGTTGGATCAAACCCAAATTTTGGATGATGCGGATAAAATCCTATGTAATTTGATTTGAGATCTTTCAATGTCTATTCTAACTTGTTGTAGAAGATAAGTTAAACTGGATCTATACTCGTGAGGGCAAAGCTAAGGACATGATGCATAATCCTGATCCGAATCTACGTGAGTGTCGACAATCGACTTGGTAAATAACCAAGTCATCACTTGATACAGAGTAAGGATTATTAGAGTAGATTAAGTACTAAAAGATTTGGACTAAGGAATCCGGGTCTTTACTCGAATAAACTAAGTTATAAAGACACGGAATAAGAATCCTAGTCTTATACTCGCGCGGAGTAAGGAAGGATTTGTCCGGAATAAGAACCCAAATATTTTGCACGGAGTAAGGAAAAGAGATGCGGAGTAAGCAATCCGAGCTTTTACTCTCACACGGAATAAGGAAGCGCTGACACGGAGTATGAAATCTGAGTACTTCTCTAATGCGGAGTAAGGAATCTTGCGACGGAATAAGGATCCGAGTAACTAGTTGACACGGAATAAGCAACTACAGATGTAGAGTAAGGATCCGAGCACTCTTGAGATGGAGTAAGGAACCTTTCAACGGAGTAAGATGATATTGCTCCAACTTCTATCCTTATCATTTCAGTGCATGCAAACTCATAAGTTCGTTGTGTCCTAATGTAAGAAGAAATCCGTTGAAGACATTTAAGTCATCTTACACGTGTATCACACGGATACATGGAGCGAACTTCAATGCACTTAGAACTATATAAAATGAAGTTAATTCATTTATACTTCCAACATTTTGAGCTCCACATCCGTAACATTAATACTGAGGATCTTTCTAAGAAGATTTGATGAAGCTCAGCAGCCAAGATGTTCTATTCCAAGAATGTTGTCTTAGGATGTCTATAAATATACTTGTAATATTTACTTGTACGAGGGCGTGAAATATACTTTGGCTTGTGTGTGCGTAATTGTAAAAGAGTGCTACTGTAAAAGAGAGATATTCTTCCAGTAGATTCAAGCTAGTGCAAACAACTTTATCTGTTATACAATTTATTGTAATTATCTTTTGATAATAATACAAATTACTTCCATTATCAAATTGTCTTCCGCATTGTCTTAACCTTTCAGTCTGAATTAGTATTGTGCCAAAAGAGTGAGAAAAAAGTTTTTAAAATAGTCTATTCACCCCCCCTCTAGGCTTCCCGGGACTAACAAGAATACACAACACAATTGAGAGAATCACCCTAGCTTATATGCAAGAAAGGAGGGAGGGAGGATTGCTATTATTGTGATGGAAGTTTCATCATTGACATAAATGTGGTAGGTCAAAATTATTCTTATGGGAAGTTGATCACAATGAGTAAGCTAACTATGGCAAAGGAAGTGAAGAAAAGACACTAAAATAAGCTAAGAAACCTACTACACTAAATGTTATGAAGCAGTTTGAAGAGATTTTGCTAAACTACAAGGCCTATCCCGTTTTAAGAGCAAAGATCACAGAATAGAACTATTGAAAAGTTCCAAACCTACTTGAATTCGACCCTATAGATATCTCTATTATCAAAAAGTAGAAATAGAGGGATTGGTGGCTAAAATGTTGAAGAATGGTATCATAAGGGGAAGACATAGCCCGTACTCATCTCCTATGTTGCTAATTAAGAAAGTTGATGGTAACTCATGGTTGTATGTGAACTATCACCCTCAATAATAAAGATATAGTGAAATATAAGTATGATATTCCTAACATAGATGAATTATTGGATGAGTTATACGGGGTTGAAATATTTTCTGAATTAGATTTATGTTTTGGCTATCACTAAATTAGAATGTATGATACAAATATTCCCAAAACTACTTTTAGAGCCCATGAGGGACATTATGAATTTTTGGTGATGTTCTTTGGGCTTACTAATGCCCCCTTTATGTTTTAAGGATTGATAAATGAAATATTTAAACTCTATCTCAAGAAGTCCTTGGTAGATCATATGCAACATTTACATATATTTATGAAAATTCTAAATGCTCATAAGTTGTTTGCAAAGAAAAGTAAATGTGTTTGGTTGTGATGAAGTGAAGTATATAGGACACTTAATTTTTGGAATGGAGTGAAAGTTGATCCCAAAAATTATCATCTATGCAAATTTGGTCATTGCCCAAGAATTTAAAAGCCTTAACGGGTTTTTGGGCTTTACTGGATACTACAAAACATTTATGTAAAATTATAGTGCAATTAATGTCCTCCTTATAGCTCTATTAAAAAAATGCCTTCACATGGAAGAATAAAGCCCAAACATCTTCTAGAAGGCATAAAAATCCATGGTTAGTCCTCATATTATAAAGTTGCTTGATTTTACTAGAACTGTTGTAGTGGAATGTGATGCTTATAAGCTACTCAGATATGATTTTGTGGCAGAGTACAAACGCGAGGAGACAAATAAGCTAATTGATACCTTCTCAAGACTATCATCTTTTGAACAAAAATCCAAACCTATGAAATCATAACCAACAATACCAGTATCCAAACCTTCCATTCGTAAATACAAGCCATTATCCTTTTGCAAATACAATGGGTGAAAAAGTTAAAGAATTTTTACCCACAAGATTCCCAATTAGAGTTGTTAAGCCACTACCATCAAGGAATCTTGGACCAATCTCAATACCAACCGCAATGGCCTACCTTATATATATATATATATATATAAACAAGTTGCATCTTAAAGGTTTGGTGTCATTCCAGCAATAGATCTTGCAATAACTCCATAGCAGTCCATTAAGTGGCCAGATAGGGTGTTCATAATTTATGCAAGAATATAAAAAAGGAGTTTTCTAGGCTTGGTCTAAAAAGAGATGTTTGAACATTTGTCAGAGAATGCGACAAATATCAAAGGAATAAGGTAGAAAAATATTCTGCCTCCAGCCAACCGTTAACAATTTCTACAAGAAATTGAAAACACATCAACATAAATTTTATTGAAGGTTTGTAACTTTCAAATGAGCATACAGTTATAATGGTGGTAGACTAGCAGTAGACCGATTAAGTAAATTTGTTCATTTTATATCTCTAATTCATTCCTATATTGTTGTATTAGTATCAAGGGTTGTATTTTTTGACAATATCTTTAAATTATATGGTTTTCCATTAACCATTGTCGGTTTCAAAGATCTATTGTTTACTAGTTAGTTTTGGATTGAGTTGTTTTGGATTAGTGGTATTGAGCTCTTGTTAAGCTCAGCATATCATTTGTAAATAGATGGCCAAAATGAAATTAGTAACAAAGGAGGAACTTCCTAGGAGATATACCTTGTGACTAGACTAGGTGGCTATCTATGGTAGAAATTGTGTTTAATACCTCTAAACATACTTCTACCAAGATTTGACCTTTTGAGGTGAGTCTACGGCTAACTAGGACTGTAAATGAACCAAACATTCATGAATAAACTTGCGTTTGACTTTGTAAAAGATTGTTTATATTCGTTCATTAAGGAATAGTACTATTAGCAAACACTATTGTTATATTCGTGAACACGTTCATGAACGTTCGCAAATAAGTGTTCACGAACAGTTCGTGAATACTATTCATATTTGTAAAAATTATTTGTAAATAAAAAATTAATAAATTAATTAATATATATATAAATTATTTTATTAAATATAATTTATTAAATATATACTTTTATACTATTATTAAATAAAAAATATTTTTTTATTTTTTATTACTATTATTATAATATTATCATGCATTATATATAATAATTATTTAAACATATTAAATAAAAATAACATAATTAAACAGTTAATTAATTGTGCTTTTTTATGACTCCTTCGGATTCATTTACAGCCTACAGCTAATCCCCTCCACGATTGATTCTATATGAACCTAGTTTAACAAGGATACAAGCACTAGATGAGGAGCTTAGAAGCTGACAGCTTATAAATAAGTCAGTGCAAGAAAACTAAAGAGGTATAGGAAGGGATGAAATTTCATGCCAATCATGGAAAGCACGAAACAGAGTATACCTGTGCTTATGGCCCTGCCGACAGATGACTGGCACACGGAGAAGAAACCTCAAGTAGTCTCCCTAATATTATGGCCCCTTTGGAGTAATTAACATAAAAAAAACTAACATACCTGCTGGATCTACATACTGAATCTCAAATCTATTCACCTTCCCACGTTCAATGCCTCAAGAAGACGTTAGGGGACCATATTTAGCCATTAGCCCAACTTCCGAGAGTCACTAGTGATGGAGTTCTAGCATTTGAAACTAAGAAAATCCTGAGATAGAAGAATATTCAAAAAGAGAAGGCAGGCTGGAACAGAGGTGTTGGATCTATGGAAAGGAGGATTTGCAGAAGTTTCAACTTGGATAGAATATGGAGAGGTAGTTGTGTCATGCCAATCATGGAGCTTTTTTTGACAAATAGCTTTAATAAACTTGTAAAAATTTGAACAAAAATACGTGGTCAGCCATGCTCTCAAATTCACATAAGCCACCCACACAAAATTTCAATTTAACCCAATTTTTATATAAATATATTTATAACAATGTAGCTCACTGAACTTCAAAAATCACAATATATAATAGCTTAGAATTTTATTTCGCTCTTTCCACAGAAAATTACGTCTTCTACCGAAAACATCCGAATCAGCACGTCGCTGTGAAGACACTATCTCCGTTGTTGGCGTCCAAAATCTCATTCAACCTTTGTTGAGTTATGATCATCATCCGGACACTTCCTCGGTGTTCTGCCCCCCTGAAGAAGTGAATAACCAAAAGATGGTATATGAAGATAAATATTGTAACAATTAATTACACGATATCCTACTTGATGAAGCAATATCGGATGCATTAGGGTTCAGGATACTTATGAGATTAGACTAACAATATGCTCATACAAAAATTAAAACGGTTATTAGGTTGTCATATGTAAGGGGTACTTCCTACACTGATTGATTGGTACCCTTTTGGAAGTACAATTTTTATTAGATATTATGACTAGATTACCCTTTAAATATGCCCATACGAATTTTATCTTGGGCCTTATACCAACACCCAGAAACCCGCAACCCAAAACACAACACAATTTTCAAGTCAAGGATGAAAATATTACTGATGCAGTCAGTCTTATTCAGGCACAAACAATACACTATATTGAGTTTAAAAGGGACTACAACAGTACTACAGATTATTAGTGCCATACCATTAGCAGCTCTCACTAATAGGCTTGTGGTCATTATTTGTGCAGCACGGGTTCCATTTCTATTCTAATGTTTTCTACTAATTATTTTATGACGATAAAACTGGATGGCAGCTACCTCCAACGAATTTTCTTTTTGTACTAGTGTAAGCCTTCTAATCTACTCGTCCCATCACAATGGATTTTGAGTTTACTAAGTTATTATATTATCCCAAATAAGGCAATAAATCATGAACAGCCTTAGTTTCAATTCCTAAAATGTTCTATAACAAACAATAGCTGCATGAGCAACTAACAATCAAATGGGATAATGCATTAAACTTCACTTACAATTCCCTTTTGGCTAGTTATCCTCCTCACTGACGGAGCTCGTGCCATTGATGAAGCAGCTGCTGCAGCAGCCACACGAATCCTGCAAAAGAGGATAAATTTAATTGCTAACTTTTTCCCATTTCTATTCAGTCACCTCATACTGTTGCTAGCAACAAATTTTACCTTTTATGTACGTCAACGAACTCATCTGTCTCATCTACTATCTCCTCCTGCATTAATAAAAAAAAAGACATCATAACAATCCATATATGGTTTTCTGAAACCTGAAGAAACTCATAAAAACCCAAGGAAGCAGAAAATAACCTGCAGAAGCTCTTCAAAAACATCCTCCAGTGTGATGATCCCTATGACATCACCATCTTCAATATCTTCCAACACATGTAGCGATCCATTTGTTGCTACATCACCACGTTGCTTATTTACTGTGATTGGCCTTGAGGTCTTCTCAATATCAACAACAACACTTTCAGGTTTTTCATCTGCCACCTTTGATATCAAAGGAGTTGTTAATTGAGAATCTCCACCATTCACTGTGTTTTTCTCAAATATTTCTCCATCTATAATCCGAGGTGTATTCTTGCCTCTTCCTTTATTCTTTACCACAGCTGCCATATGACTACTACCCTTTTGAAACTCATTCAGTATATCATATAAAGGCATGTCTCTGGGAACCCTGAGGGATATAACCACACGAGAAGACATCATATATTATGCTAATGGTACGCTATATGCACGCACATGTGAAGGATGAACAAACAAGCACACCGTGGAATTCTCCGGATTGAAACAGCACTCACTGGGGTCTCTGTTTCAGGTCGCACAGTGAGGAGGCTCTTTACCTATTCCAACACCAAGTCAAAATGATAATAAAAATATGCCAATACATGGGGATTATGAACAAATACGGGATGAATTGTAAAGCATCATAACAAAAAGAAGAAATAAACTTGGTGGAGAAGCGCTAGGTTTTATTGCATACCAGTAGAAGTCCAATTACATTTTTTGGATTTCCATTGTACACTGGAACTCGGCTGTGACCCCGTGCAAGAATTTTTCCCATTGCCTCCCTGAATCAACATAGAAAAAGTGAAGTCTCTGCTCGCTTCGAACCCAAAGAGAACAGACATAATATAGTTCTTCATCATCAATATTTATGAAAAAAATAGAAATACAACAGATAAGTTTGGAAAAACTAACAGGCCATCAAGCTATCTTCTGCATAGCACAGCACATGTAAAGTACAACGTTTTATGGTTAACGAAGTTGACGACAGAATAATGACCTTAACCACAACCACCAAAAGAATAAAAAGTAACAGGCAGACACAATGCTTGACTGCTATAACCTCCTCCTCCTCCCCAACAAATAAACCGAACCAGCCAGCCGTAATTCCAATAATAAGAGGTCGGTTATACAAGGGTCCTTCTTTTCCAAATATTTCTATCGGCCACCATCCTTTTTTACGGTGAAAACCCGAATAATTTTTTTCCTAAATTGTAAGTTATTATTGAGAGACTTGGCCATATATATAGGTTGGCCATATATATAGGTTGAGCCCTAGCCTCCTAGGGAATTATGTATGCCCCAGAGAATTATGTATGCCCGGCATGAAAATCAATTTAAAAATAATGAGTTTCACAACAGCTATCAATGTACAGAATGAACCTAGATTTTCACAGAGAAGTATAATGAATGAAGTGAAAAAAAGTAACACAAAATCTACAAAACAAAATCAGGAGAAAACTCACCAGTCAAGTTTTGAATTGACATCCAAGGAGAATGTTGACTCAATAGGTGTCATTGCCTCTGCAGCGGTCTGTCAAAATAGGACAGTGAGAAAATGATAGCTCCAGTTGAAGCAAAGCCATTGAATTGCAAAGTAAGTGATTGGTGATGCATTCGAGGCATAATATTTATTATTAAAAGAATTACAGTAACCAGAAGTGCACATAAATAAGTCAATAAAATCTAGTAATATATCTTTCATCACCATACTAATTTGAAAGTGTCGTATACCTTTTCAGTTAAATCTAATGCTCCGCTAATTATTGTTGTCTCATCATGTGTGAGTTCACCACCCTTGCCAGCCTAGGAACAGCACAGGTAGAAGAAAAAAGCAAAATTTAGTCGAACTTATTATGCTCAAATGGTTTCATCAACCCAGCATATTCATAATATCACTACCATGAGATTACAACAATCATAAAACTTAAACATTAATTTAGTTTACCTCCTGACCGTGGATTGAGACAAGGGCCTTCAATTGAGCTCGCCTAAACAGTGGGTCATTATGCCCTAGTACCCAGTCAAGAATCTGCACTTGGAAAAAATATCATATGTAGCTACAAGAATTCAGCAGAAAGCAGTAAATACATCAAATTAAAATTTTCACTAATGATCTTTAAAAGAGAGAATAATTAAATACAGAAGTACATATCAGAAAAAAAATGATAGCATATATATAAAATTTGCCCTTATATTATATGATTCTACATGTTTTTCTTTTAAAATAGATTTCAGCATAAATATTAGTAGTTTACATACATATTCTATTTGGTGCCAATAGATTTAAAAAAACAAGCAATGGAAGAAAATTCCAGCATACAACAATAGTTAATGCATGTGATGAGAGCCATTAAACTGGAAATCAAAACAAGTCAACTGAATGCTACAGATCCTAACCAAACAAATTGAAGGTAACACTAGTTTGGCTCATTTGAACGGATTAGTATTTTAAGTTATCATTTATCTTCTTAAAACATCTATCTATGTTTTAAGCCTTCCTTCCCTTGGGAAGCCAATACAGTTCAATGTTCAATCTTAATTGAACAAAGACTGTTTCCAAATGCACTAAATGTCTCCAAATGTCCACTATCAAAGGTGATATAACAAAATCTTCTATCTTCAACGAAATATTTCAATTTTAAATGATAAGATAATAATTACAATGATTTATGAAGTTGCTAGAAGTTTGTGATAGAATAGAGTTTATGAAAATAATAATGTGACCCTACTTCAAAAGGAAATTATATAAAAAAAGAAGAAGAAAGAAGCCACCTTGCCAATAGGATATGCTATTGGATAACAAAGTATCATTAAGATACGCACAAGCCACACAAAATTTGCACCTACAGAAAGTCCATATCTTGTACATATAGCTTGTGGAATAACCTGTCAAATTAATAAAGGATAAAATTTATATCACTAATACGTTACAGCCTAGTTTAACAATGAAGCATGAAAGATTTAAGGAAATGCACCTCTCCAAAGGCTAGAACAAATGTCACAGAGAGAACAATTGCAAGAAATTGATTGAAAAGCTTATCCAGGTAAATAGGAAGTGCCTGTACAATACAAGTAAAGAGCTATTACCTATCACCAAATGTTAAGCATAAAAGATTAACAGACGAAGTATAGGAGAGAACAGATAAGCATAAATAAGGCCACTGCCAAATGATAGGATTTTACACCATATGCTGTACACTTTGGAAGCTTCAATGGATTCCAGGATCAAAGTTAAGGGTGACTACCACAAAAAAATTAAATTTCAAATTCCAAGACAACCTGTGATTTCTATATACAAAAAAAGGGAAAAGAAAAACAAAGCTAAGGTTCAATTAGTTACCTCCATGGCACATGCATTACAGAGAAGTAGAGTTACAAGAAGCTGATGTTGCTTTTGAACCACAGGGAGGATTGAAGCTGCATATATATTATAAGAATTAACCAAAAAAAAAAGAAGAAAAGAAAACGACGCAAGTAGACAATTAAGAATCCTTTAATGTAGTCAATTCTCCCAATAGGCAACCATTACCTATTGCATACATATTAATGAGGAGGAACACAATTTTTTTTATGTTGCTAACACATCACTCAGGCACAGTTTGTTTCAAGTAAAATATTATTCAAAAAACATTTTCCTGTCTTTTCAAGTGTTTGCATGGTGAAAAATATTTTTTTTCATTTATTACATCATGAAAAATTGGTGAATGAATCAATTTAAAAAAAATCAGGGTTATTTGTATGGAAAATGACTCTCTCTCTCTCTCTCTCTCTCACACACACACACACACACAAACAAGCACGCACACTAAATACAAAATGGGTGAAAATATTCCGCCCATAAACTATTTTTTCTTTTTTCCTCTCAGAATGTTTTCTCCTGAGAATACTTACCAAATTTTCTCATTTTCCATGAAACAAATAGAACTTAGTTACATCTGGTTTGACTGTTCACAGTTTTTGGGATCAACACCTAAAATGTGACACCAAAATATCAGGTTGCAAACTAGACTCTATCCGTTGAAATGTTTAATCCATCCCATACCAGCCTCCTTCCAGTAACAGCTTGCATGGTGGGAAAACAGTATCTCTTTGTCCAACTAATATACTTTTAGAAGGAATTTTATCGTGAAAAAAATCGTCTTCATCCCATTTATAGTACCCCATACAAGCATCAGTGTTCACGAGTGCCAAAGCTCAAATCAAGTGGAGGGAGCACAATGGAATTTGTTTGGTGATGAAATTGCTGGCGAGTATAGAATTAACTATTTTCATTTGTTTGAGGTATTGATTCACATTTAAATCATCGGACAACACTTTACTACAACCTATTCAACACTCAAATCACCAAATTTAAATCAGTGTGGGGACCAATATTAAGCTTGAATGTTCCTACAAACCAACCAAACACGACCCAATTGACCCGGAACCAGAACATAATCCGAGGAAAACAACAGCAAACCTGCTTGCTTCTTCTCGGCGGAGGAGCCGCTGCGCTGGAGGATTTCGAGGTCGACGAGACTGAGAGACATGAGTCCTAGGGTGAGACCGGACATGATACCTGCGAAGAGCACTAGCGCGCAGGAGATTCCAGCGTACGCGAGCCACCAGAAGGATCCGAAGGCTATGCCTTGGGACTCTGCGGACACCTTGGTCGTGGCCATCGCCGCCAGTCGAGCAACGGCCAACGCGTTTATCAACTGCATTGTTTTGCTGTTGCTTTTGGTTCGTCCCCTCTCCTCTTTTATGTGTCCCTCGTATCGGGTCGGAGACTCCCACCGATCGGGGCCTATGATTATTAATATTGGTTCGTATGCTAGTTTGGTAAAAAAAAACATTTATGGTAAAAAGCAAAAAGAACCTTTTAAAAATTAACTATATAATTTTTTAAAATTTTAAAATACTAATATTAACTTTAAGCATCCAAATATATAAAAAGAGCTACGAGCTTAAAATTTAAAAATTAATAATAATAATATTTTTTAAAACAATCATATTTTCTTTTAAATTATCAAATATTTATATACTTTTAGAATTTTTAATATTTTTTAAATTATAATTTATTAAACACTCACGTATTTATTTTTATAGTATATTTTTAGTACAACTAAAAGTAATTTCTTGTAAAAGTATAACATTAATAAACTGAGTCATTGATCAATAAGGGCACGATTCTAATTCAGGCACAATAATTATTCTGGATTATTGGATTTCTTCTCAAGTCAACTGTTTAGATTATACTTTTATATTAGTGAGATCGTGAGGTTAAATAGGGTGCCCTCATCTATTATATCGGATAGAGATGCGAGATTTCCATCCCGATTTTAGAGGCTTTAGGAACAAAGCTGAACTTGGGTACAAATTTTTATCATAAGACGGATGGTCAATCTAAGAAGACGATTCAGACCTTGGATGATATGTTGCGCGCATATGTGTTGGATTTCAAGGGCTCATGGGCCACTCATATACCTTTGGTAGAGTTTGCATACAACAACAGCTATCGGGCGTCCATTGGGATGACACCATTTGAGGCCCTGTGAGAGGCCTTGTTGGTCTGCTCCATTGTGTTGGACTGAGGTGGGCGAGACAACTCTTTTGGGACCACAACTGGTCCAGGAGGGCACCAAGAAGATGAAAATGATTTGTCAACATTTATTGACAGCAGAGTAGGCAGAAATCCTATGCAGATTAGAAGCAGAGACCTTTAGAGTTTTTAGTGGGTGATCACGTATTCCTCCGTGTGTTCCCGATGAAAGGACATCGATGGTTTGGCAAGGGTTCCAAGCTATTGCTGAGATTTATTGGCCCTCTTGAGATTCCGGATTAGGTTGGCCCTATGGCGTATCGATTGGCTCTTCTACCACGAATGAGAAGGGTGCACAGTGTGTTCTACGTGTTGCAGTTGCAGAAATATCATCCAGACATAGCGCATGTGATTAATTGTGGTGATTTAGATATTGCTGATGATATCTATGTTATTTAAGTTCTTATTTGGGTATTGGACAAGCAGGAGAAGCTTTCGTGAGGCAAAGTTATCCCTTTGGTTCATGTATTATGGAGACACCGTGGCATGGAGGAGGAGACATGGAAACGTGAGGTAGAGATATAGGGGCATTACACCGAGTTGTTCAAGGATGAACAATCCTGAAGGTGGGTGGTGGCGAGAGCCTTAGATGGTATGTCTTTAGAGAGAGCCTTATATGGTATTGTTTGTATGCTTAGTATGTATTGTCTTATCATTCTATATTGTTGTGAGCTGTGAGCTATGGTACGCCCGTGTGATGGGTGACATATGAGTGGCATGTTTGTGTGTTTTAAATGTTATGTGGGGACTTTGAGTTTAGATTTTGTGATGGATTTGTTGAGTTTAAGTGTGACTTTGTGTTGTTGTTTGGCTCCTATGTTTTTTTCAGGGATGAAAAGTCTTTAAGTGGGAGAGGATGTAATGACCCGTGTTTGAGGTTTTGGGAGATAGCCATGTGATGGAATGCACACGAGGGGTGTGAATATTAGTATGATGATGCATGCGTCAAATGGAGTGTTTTGATAGTAATTGAACTCGATTTGGAGTTGGAGCCCTGTGAGGGTAATTATCATATTTTAATGAATTAAAACGTGAGAAAGTATAAAAAGGGTAGTGAAGAACCCTAATTCCTAATTATAACACGTGCTTGCCTTTCTAGAGAGTGAAAGAGAGGAGAGGAGAGAGAAAGAGAAGGAGAAAGGTGAAATTGACGATTCAGAGTCCAAATCAACCGTAATTGAGGTAGGGATGCGTTCTTCTTACTCGTATATCTTCAATTTATGTTGCTAAAGTAGTTAAAACATAGAATTTAACCCCAAATTCTTGGAATTTGGCTCATGAACCCTAAGTGTGAAATTACGGATTTTGGTGTTTGAATGCTTCTTTAGTCGGGAACTTGATGTTAAAACATTATATGTGTTGTTTTGGGTATGAGGTTGTGTGATTTTGGGGCTTAAAAAGCTGAAATTCTGGGGAAAATGGACTAAAATGGCAAATTTTAGCCGGTTGGGTCGACTGGGAGTCGACCTATGTGTAGAGAGAGTGTCAACTGCCCAGTCAACTGGTGTGTGGGGAGCCAGTTGATCTGTGCAAATTGACTCAGGGTGCCTAGGTCAACTATGGGTCGATTAGGGCATCGACTTGGGGGCTTTTTGGGCTATTTTTTGTCTATTTCTTTGTGGTGGGATCCCGAATAGTCATGGGTGGTTGAGAACTCATTTTAGGGTGTATATTGGCCAAGTAAAACTAGTTGTGAGCCATTTTTATGTTTTTTTCTTTAGGGTTTGATCTCTATGCATTGTGGAGTCTTGTGGGGATTTTAAGGCTATGAGCTTATGAGTTGAGGTGACTTGGGAAGTCTAGCATATCTTAGCATGTTACATATGTATATGGCTTGATTTCCCATGTTTGGATGATACATTAGATGTCTTAAATTATTATTGCTTGATTTACGTTGTGTGTTGCATGTGATGTCATGATTTATAATTGGGTTGTGATGCATGAGGTGTTTATGCCATGACATTTTTGTTATGCATGAGATGCTTGAAATATTGATGTTTTGAGTTTAGTTAAGCATGAGATCTTATTGGCATGAGATGCCATAGGCTTATATAACAGCTTAGCCCACTCGTAGCCCGATATTGTCCGCTTCGGGCCTTGCCCATATAGTTTTGTTTTTAGTAGACCCTCGGCCCCCAAAAGGCCTCGTGTTAGGAGAGGTTTCCATAGCCACCTAAGTAGCTTGCTTCCTTCTCTTCCTCAGCCAATGTGGGACATTACATCCATCCCCCCTCGGAGAGCCCAACATCCTCGCTGACACACCGACCTGGGGCCTGGCTCTGATACCATTTGTAACAGCCCAGCCCACCTGTAGCCCGATATTATCCACTTTGGGCCTCGCCTGCACCGTTTTATTTTTAGTAAGCCCTCGGCCCCCAAAAGGTGTCGTGCTAGGAGAGGTTTCCCACAAAAGGTTTAGTAGCCCGATATTATCCGTGGGACTATGGCACATCGACCTGGTCCCCAGCTCTGATACCATTTGTAACAGCCCAAGTCCCCCATAGCACGATATTGTCCGGTTCATGGCCTAAGCCCGATCCTCGGTTTTGTTCTTGGCAGTGTTACACATGCACCCCAAAGGCCTCGTACTAGGAGAGGTTTCCATAACCACCTAAGTAGCCTACTTCATTCTCCTCCCAAGCCGATATGGGACATTATATCCATTCCCCCTCCCCCCCGAAGATCCCAACATCCTCGTTAGCACACCGACCCGAGCCCTGGCTCTAATACCATTTGTAACAGCCCAAGTCTCCCGTGGCACAATCTTATCTGGTTCAGGGCTCAAGCCCGATCCCCAGTTTTGTTTTTGATAGTGTTACACATGTACCCCAAAAGGTCTCATGCAAGGAGAAGTTTCCACAGCCACCTTAGTAGTCTGTTTTCACCTAATGTCCCACATCGGTTGGAGAGGAGAACGAAGCAGACTACTTAGGTGGCTGTGGAAACCTCTTGTGGCACGAGACCTTTTGGGGGCCGAGGGCCTACTAAAAATAAAACCGTGCGAGCGAGGCCCAAAGCGGATAATATCGTGCTACGGGAGACTTAGGCTGTTACAAATGGTATCAAAGCTAGAAACCGGGTCGATGTGTCATAGTCCCATGGGGACGTGGGCCTCCTAAGGGGGGTGGATTGTGAAGTCTGAGGACTTTGTAAGTCCCACATTGGTTGGGAAAGAGAATGAAGTGTGCCTTATAAGAGGGTGTGGATACCTCTCTTGGCATGAGGCCTTTTGGGGTGCATGTGTAGCACTGCCAAGAACAAAACCAGAGATTGAGCTTAAGCCCTAAACCAGACAAGATCGTGATATGGGGGACTTGGGTTGTTACAAATGGTATCAGAGCCAGGGCCCGGGTTGGTGTGCTAGCAAGGATGCTGGGCTCTTCGGGGGGAGGGGGGATGGATATAATGTCCCACATCGGTTTGGGAGGAGAATGAAGCAGGCTACTTAGGTGGTTATGGAAACCTCTCCTAGAATGAGGCCTTTTGGGGGTGCATGTGTAGCACTGCCAAGAACAAAACCGGGGATCAGGCTTAGGCCCTAAACAGGACAATATCGTGCTATGGGGGACTTGGGCTGTTACAAATGGTATCAAAGCTAGGGACCAGGTCGATGTGCCATAGTCCCACGGGGACATAGGCCTCCTAAGGGGGGTGGATTGTGAAGTCAGAGGACTTTGCAAGTCCCATATCGGTTGAGGAGGAAAACAAAGCGTGCCTTATAAGAGGGTGTGGATACCTCTCCTGGCATGAGGCCTTTTGGGGTGCCTGGGAAGCACTGCCAAGAATAAAACCGGGGATTGGGCTTGGGCCCTGAATCAGATAATATCGTGTTATGGGGGATTTAGGCTGTTACAACTTAGAATGTTATGTATGGGAGGAGTATGCGCCTGTGAGGCTAGTTGTGGTACATGCCTGTGAGGTTCTATTGATGGTGCTTGAGAGGCATGGTAAGTTGATGGTGCCTGAGAGGCATGGCCTGTGTTGGGGCCTATGAGGTTGTGATGCTTTGAGCTAGATCTAATGATATGAGATATCTGCAATGATGTTATGTGATCGTTTGAGATATATGAAATGATAATATGCGAGGGTTTATGTGATAATGATAAATGATGAAAATTGATGAATATACTTATGTGGGATAAATGTGACACTACACGAGCATGTGCTTACACGGTAGCTATGGATAGAGTATGAGTTAGATGGGTTGAGGAGACATGATCCTTATTGAGCTGTGATTGCTTACCTCTCTTATTGTGTTTGTCTTTGCTTGTTTTAGGTGCCTATATAAGAGCTAGGAGATTTACCCAAGGTGGAAACTTTGTTATGTGTGTTTAGATTCAAATCATATGATGTAACCTTGTGGGGGAAGTAGCATATTTGTATGGGTATTTGTACAATAGTTTAAAATGAGATTTTTGTATTCGTGTGTTATGTTTGTGGTATGGCTTAGGGACGACACCTGTGTTAAGGTTCCTTACTCGGTGTTATCCCTAACCCCTTGTTTCTTTGGGTGCAGTCATGAGGATTCATTTACCGGTTTCTGCTGGTCAAAAGTCTAAGGTGTAACAAAAGTAAATGATACTTTTGCCTTGTGATAATAATATAAAAGAATATTTACAATGTCTGGTAAGAGCATGGTTGACTAGTGTGCGGAAAGGGCATAGGTAGAAGGCTTGTAATAATGTTGTTAGGATACCTTACACATGTGATAATATTATATATATATTTTACTTAGGCATGTAGAATGGTTAAAAGGAGGATAAGTGGCATGTATCATAAATGGAAAGACCATGGTGTATGAAAATTATAGGATATAACTAAAACATGTAATGATAACATTGGTTAAGTGATGTTTGCATGTAATGATAATACAAACATTGTAATTTCTTAAGAGGTAACCATTGAAGTTAAGGAGTTGTTATTCGTTTACTTCTTTATCTGAGTGTTGTAGTCCTCAAGTATAATCAAATTACATTTTTAGACATTGTTTGGGAGGTGGCCTAGTAGTGTCATCTAGTGTGAACATTCTAAATGTCCCAGGCTTGATTCCATGAGCTCCCACTTTGCCTAAGTAGCCTCATTAATCGTAACCAAATCCATCCATTCGATTCTTGGTGGGAGGATCAACTACACCTATCACATATAGTAATAAACACAATTTATAATCCTACTCGTTTTCATGACTTGGTACTTATATAATTCAACAACTAATTCTAATATTAAAGTATTTTACATACCTTGAGAGAAAATAATGTGTTGTCCCAAATTCAATTAATGTTTAACTATACCTTTCACCATGTCTTTTGATGCTCTATTTTTATTTTTCCATCATGTTAATCATTTCAGAGATATACGAGATAAGATAGGTTAGTTTATAAGGGAATATGTAATAATCATGACATAATCTCAAAGGATCATAGTCAAGAATAACTAAAGTTTTATTTCTTATGGCTAAATGCTTTTTTACGTTACTATACCCTTTCACTTGAATCACCTTTAAGATCCTACGACTTTGAACATATATAATAATAAATTTTTTAAACTTAGTCTCAAACCTTGACAGATACTTCATTATGATAGCAACTATATAAAGATCCAACCCTATCCACTTCCTATCTTAATTCAACTGGAGGTACTTACTAGAAGAGATCAGGAGCCATTATGTAGTCACCCGATACCACTTGAGTGGAAACTAATCCTTTAGACTTCTCATAGATCACATGCAAGAGTTATCATGTGTGCTTTGCTTACCCTCTACTTTGATACCAACTAAAACACCCCTAAGTTCAAGACTTACAGACTGGGTGCATTGACAAAATTAAATACAATTTTTTTCATGAATTCCATACCACCAATTACTATATCAAAATTCAATCTACGATCTTTAAGGTTTAAGGATTTAGAGATTAAATGTCTGTAATCCGTTTTACATAATATAAATTCTAAACATCATAAAACTCTTAAGTTGATTAATTCAACACAAATTCTCCTTTTCTACAAATTCTAGGGTTCATATCAATTTTCCAATTTTTGTATATTCCAAGCATGATATATCCAATAAAGGGGTGTAAAAGAGTGGAGTACCTACCGGGAATTAGTTTTGTGAATTGAATGGCCCAAAAACACCAAGAACAAATTTACGACTTCACCTTCCTCTTCTTCCTTACATATGAACAAATGGTAAAACACACTCTCTCTCTCTCTCTCTCTCTCTCTCTCTCTCTCTCTAATTATTCCTTTTTATTTAATTATTTATTTCAATTTCCAAAAATCTAATAAATTTATAAAGTAACCTTTTGGGCCCCGAACTCCAAATCAAACTCAAGTATAGTCAAAATGCTCATATCAATAACCACACTACTATCCATATATTTTTATCCTCAAATAACATTAATATATCAAAAGGTTACCTAAAAACATGGGTCTTTACACTACATTGCTTACTATTTGAACCATAACTTTCTTGATTCTCAAATAAATGAAAATTAGTTAATTGCATTAGAAATTTATGTTCATTATCTATCAATTTCAACTTGTTTCATAACATTTGAATTTGTATGACTAGAATTATTGACTTTTGAAGTGAACATAATAATTTTGGATTTGACAATGAACCTATGTCTAGTTTATGGTTTCTTTCTCCTTATAGGTTAAACTAAATTAGATGTTTTTTTATCTCAAAGTTAGCTAACTCATTTTGGAATAGATATGAACAAATTTGAAGTTATTTGGAATTTTATAGCCAAAGGCATCGATTTTTAAAGATTACCAGCAAAAATTGCATAGATTTACTATTCTTTAACCTTCAAATGCATTGCTAAAATTTTCTCATTTTTATCTCATTATTAATTTTGACGGGATGAATTCAAATGCCGGATTCATTTTATTTACATCCGCCATTTTAGTAAAAAAAATATTTATTTAACATAATTAATTAAAATAACACAATTTAACTAAATAAGTAACATAATTAATTAAAATAACAAAACATTACATAACATCATAAAACATAATAAAATAATACCTTTATATTGTTAAACTAAATTGACGATACGATAACTTTCTATATTATCTACTTATATTTTTTGAATCATATCTTCATACACTTGTAAGTTAAAGTGAACTTCTACAATAGAGTTGCATTATCTTTCAACTAACATTGCCGAAATGTTAGCACAGATAAGTTTAAAATTTTTCTTTTTTCTTGTTCACCCACCCTAATTACAAGTTGTCATTTCATTTACGGTGAAAAGTAAGTTCATACTCTTACATTGTATTCTTTGTCTTTTTTTGTAATGGTGATTTCGAATTATATATCCACTCAAGAGTTTGATATCATATCGTCACACTAGTATTCGATAAGTATTACCTTTTCCTTTACGCATATTTTATATAAATGAATTATTTATATATACTAATTATTAAAAGTACTATTTCAATCTATTTCTATAATAAATTTCAATAAATTTTATAAAATACTGTATTATTATAAAAATCATATCATCTACTTATTAATATTTATCTATAATTTTAATTGACTAGAATTGGTGGGGGTTTCACAACTGATCTGAGGCAGGCAGATTCTTCACATATGCATGGACGCTTTCATGCTTAAAGCCTCTAGGAATCGGGTAGAGCGCATACCTTGCATGGCATGCATGCTTAGCGAAGCGAGCTTGTCTCGACTATCAGTTATTAACACAAAATATGCCAGCTAGTCTCCTTGATATCTCAACCAGACCTAGATACTAATACGGTTGCGATATCTCGAGGCCATTTAAATTTCCGACCAACTTTATCCTCTTTCAGAGTGGATGGCCTATCAATCCCTTTTTCAATCAACCCAGATAAAAGGGTTACTTTAGATGACAAGCCTTTAGGCTATTGTCCCCTTTTGAATCCCATGATCAAAAGGCCCATCCTTGGGTCCCTTCTAATTCCAATTCAGATCGGGTTGGTAATTAACAGCTCTGTTAGAAATATTCCCGAGCGGTATAATATCAATGATTCTAACGAGTCGGATTTTGATAATGGAGTGGATGATCGTCATCTCAATTTTGCGATTTTCACTTCTGATTTACATCCTTGTGCTTACAGGAAATTGCGTGGGAAAAAATGTTGTTTAATTTGTCTCGTTAATTTGTTCCGCCTGCTTGGTGTGTGTGGCTGTACATATTAATTCGTGTATGACTCTGTCCCTTTTCCTTTTCTCGTTAATTTTTTTATGGTCCCTTGCTTGTTGATTTTGACAGCCCATTTTGCACTCACTATGGACAGTTATGGCATTCTCAGTATTGTCTACACTGCCCTTTTTCCTCAGATTAATTGGCATTCTCAACTTCATTTACTTCTCTGGTGTTACACTGTTACTGTCTCTTGGTAGTATCGACATTTGATAGCGGTCAACTAGTCCTATCCTCATATAATCATCCAATGTAATTTTTTATATTTATGTAATATTCTGACTTTATTAATTGAAATGAAATTCATGTTTACCTGAGTCTTTTTTAGAGAAAGAAACCTGTAGTATAGGTTGTAAATCTGTCAGGCCGAGAGAATGATGCGTTACTGATTAGTGATTGGTTTTTTTGGTGTTGGAAGAGAAAGAATTATAAAAAAATAATATATAATATTTAGCTAAAACTATAATTTTAATAAAATTTAATTTAAATTTTTAATAAAACTAATTATATCATATGTTATAATCGTACGAATTTAAACTAAATTTAACTTTGCCTTTTATTGAATTTGGTAATTACGAGTGCATATGGATTAATGCAGATTTTTTTTTTGATATAAATTAAATCAGATAGAAACAATCTGTTGTATATATTGCTGTATTTATTTAGTATTTCGAAGCCATTAGGCTTCCCATAAATTCAATTCTTTGCTGTCCGTTGTTTGGTAAATGGTAAACGTTGCCTTTCCTTACGTTTCCTGTAATTATAACAAACTGTATCATGGCGCGTATTCTCCTTTTTTCGGTTACGGTTGTTGCCCGGCATGTGTCTGATGGCATTACAGCCGTCAAATCACATTCATTTTCAAGTTTAAAATTATTTTTCTGCTAAGGCAGCCGTTGGAACCTTCTTATGTTCTATGATTATCAAGGGATGAAGCCACCAGACCATGCATAAACTTCATATATAGCAAAGCGCCATCTTTGATATGAGTTGGATGTGGACATTTTTTGTCAGCCGCAGCTTTTGGAACATCCACAAGATAGTAGGTCCAAGCAATATTGTTGTCATTTCCATATGTTGATGAGTTGCTTGGAAGCCGCTCAAGGGGAAGTTGGGGAAATTTAAAGACAACCTTTCTTGATGTTCGGGCAAGTATACAACAGGAGAAGTTGATTTTCTCGACCAATTCCCTGAAAAAAAATGCAGGCTTAACTAGCAACAATTCATCACATGTATGAAAAAGTTCCAATCAGGAGTGAATGAAAAGAGGTAGTTGCGGAATAGAGAGGAAAACCTGGAGTACGTATCTTTCCTCAGTAGTGCAGTTTGTTCTAGCCTTTGCAATTCCCATTTCATTTTAAAGCAAACATTTGTTTTGAATTTTGGGTCTCTCCCAGTTCCTCTACCTAGTTATTATCAGGTGTAGGACCAAGAAATACCAGGTTTCAACCTTCGGTAACCGGACAACCATTGGAGCATCAGTTATATCACTAAAATAATCATGCAGCGTCCAAGTTATATCACTAAAACACACCATGGGTTCATGACAGTTAAGAATCAGAAAGACTTGAGGAAAGAATAAGCAAATTAGAAATATCTCCAGCTTAATTGTAAAGCAAACTTGGCTATCTTATAGTGCTACCTCTTGATAAACCACAAAATAACCGCTCATGTTTTTAGATCCTGATGATGCACAGTCGAAGAAGAAGAAGAAGTCACCAGTATGATGTCTGATGGGTCCCTGACAAATATGCTAAGGTAAATTGTTTTCTTCAGGTGAGAACGTACCACGGTTTGACTTAATATATAGTTTTATTAATAATTCTTGTATGCTTTAATAGCATAATTATGTAACTTACACGCCGAAACGGAAGGAAACTTGCGGAACAAAATAGCATAAAAGAAAATGTAAAAATAGAATGAAACCAACGGAAATGTTACTCCATAACTACTGAGGATCCTTTCATCCGCATCGTGCGTTCGCGCGGGCACTTCATATATGCCCATCTGCCCAGTCGCACTGCATGAATTCCTTCCATATCTAGCATTCCTGATTATCCAAAATATATGGGATTTGATCTTGGTGAACAACGTGGCCAACTACATGGCCTATCATGACTTCACCCAACCAATGGATCGTTGTCGTCAAGGATTGTATGCGAGAATTTATCTAGTAATGCCGTAGTGGCCGGTTCCTAGCCGGCGTCTTCCATGGGAAGATGCTTTTATTACACTAAGCTTTCTTCGAGAAGCTGTCCCTCATGCTTGATCCAATGAGTGTCCAAAATTGCTTGTGGTTCGAGTTTAGCAACTCCTGCATCTGAGATGAGTGGCAACACCGTTTGTGGTGGCTTGTGAAGGCTATCATGTTTCAGGTATGGTTTAAGTAAGTAATGATACACGAAACACTTGATGGATACGGGAGCTTTCTGGAAATTTTTAATTTGTACGCTATTGGCCCACAAGCATTTTTGTAAGATTTCATTGGTCCCTACAAAATGAGTAACTAATTTTTGATGAGCTCAATTGAAAGTTGTTTGTAAAGATGTTTGAAAACCAGTTCGCCAATGTTGAATGACATACCACCGCTTTGAAGTAGATTGGTAGGTAGCATGTAATTAAGGTAAATGGCATGTGCTTGAGGATGAGAATGTTATTTTAATGATGTACATAGCTAAAAATGTAGTCATTTTTATTATAAATGGACTTTATTTGAAGTTTGGATAACCCAATGATATATTACAGTACTGACGAATTAAAGGGTTAATTAGTTAATTAAACTGTTTTACCATTTAATATCATTAATATTTAAAGAAGATTTGGAATTTAATTAATTAAGAGTTTTTTGGTATTTTTTTGGCTTAAAAAGTATAATTGTAGTGGAATTAGGAAACTTGGTATAAGAGGCTACTTGTAGGATAAGAAAACAATTATTAAGTGAGATTAAAATTCTTAGGGAGAAAGAGAATGACTCTATAAATAGGGGATCATTCTAGGGTGTTAGTTGATGATTGTTCACAACATTTGGAAAAGTCCTACTTATCCTAGTAGAAGATGAGAGATAGAGAAAAGTCAAAGCTTGAAGATTTAAGTTGTTCGTGGGCATTTTGGCGGTTTGTAGCTAGTTTTTGCTTGTTCAAGGTAAGTAGTCCTATCCTTCTACAACTCTCCTAGGGTTTAGCCTTTTCTAGGGTTAGCTAGGCTGGGATTTGAACTTAGATCGAACAATTGTTGCATGTAGTCCGTCATCAATTCAATAAAATATTAAATTAAAACTTATAAATTAAATGTATCTTTATAACAAATTCTGTCGTTATCAATAGTTCTATCCTTCTACAACTCTCATAGGGTTTTTAGCCTTATCTAGAGTAGCTAAGTTGGGATTTGATTATAGACTGAACAATTATTGCATGTAACTAAGATATGACTCAAATGAACAAATACCTGTCTGATGATGATGAGTGAAAGGGTGTAAAACTTGGAAAACAAGGTCTAGAGTTAGCTAACAAATTGGAATCCCATGCCCGTGGTGGGTGCATGTAGAGACGGGTGGTGCAATTAGGGTGTGGTTTCTTCTTCTGTGTTGCTAGGTGATAGTATGGGACCCACATGAGACTCTCTAATTTGATATATCCATCTTGTATGATCATATGATGATGTTTATGACATAATGGCTTTGAACTTGTAATATTGATATATTAGTGTCTATTTTGGTTATAAAGTGCATTGTATGTCATGAAAAGGTCCAATAAAGTATAATCTATTTTGATGTGGTTTGGTAAAGGACAATAGCCTGGTAGAGGATAATATGGTGTGATAAGGTTCTATTGGATTTAATCTGAAATTTGACAATTGCAAATCAAATCCTATAAGAATTAGATTAGAAGTATCACTATGTTATTTATTAATGAATTGCAAAAATTGCAAATCTTGGATCACTTCCAAGATCCTCAAAAAGGTGTGTGCAAAAAAAATTGAGTGTTTCCCAAGGAGCAACTAAGTTCAGAATATATAACCTTGATCCAAATCAAGCGAATGTAAGGAACAACCAAAAGACTCACTACATAACTGAGAAGTTAAAAAGTAACTCAAAGTCTCGGTATAAAGCAAAGACTCAATATAACCAATAAATCACTCAGTATAACTAAATTTCTTGTCTGGAAGTTTTACTAGCTTAGTTTAAACCAAGATGGATATCTTAAAGAATTGGTATAAGGACAGAAGACTCAGTCTAAGAGCAAAAGGCTCGATGAAAGGATAAAAGACTTAATTTAAGGACAAAATGCTCGTTTAACAAGTCTCTTCTCTGACATTCATTAAGTCTCAGTTTAACGTAAGTCTCGGTTTATTAAAGCTACGCATCCAATGTTTGTCATGTTTTGGATATTCTCAAAAGATTTTGTATAAGCTTTTGTTTCGGATATTCTCAAAGATTTTGTATAAGCCTTTGTTTCGAATATTCTCAGCAAAGATCCGGTATAAGCCTTAAAGGCCCGATCTAGCAAAGTCTTGGTCTAAACTCACATGCTCAAAATAACTTCACAGGCACGGAGATGACTCTCAAAGCCTAAGTATAAGCAAGACACATGCTTACATGTGGACTACTTGGATTGGTTGTTTGGCACAAACATCAATGCAAATGTTGGAATAGTGTTTTAAGCTTTATTTACTTTCTAACTTGCCTCTAGCCATACAACTCATCCTAATTTCTCGAGCTATGGGAAATAAATAATGGGGATATTGATGGAAATATGGGATTTAAGACATTCTTTAAGTAGCCCTCGAGCTCTGAGTGCACTTTCCAAAAAGAAAATATTCTTTATGCAACTCAACCAGGACAGACATACCAAGTTCCAAGATAATACTAAAGATCAAACCGTCCACGTATATAAATAGGCAGATTATAATGTAGAAAGAGTATGCTTGAATGTTTTTACACCCGTGTTTGAACTTAAAATATTTTATGTAATTGTGTGAATTTGTATACAATATAGACTAGAACCAAAGTGACTACTATAAACAACAAAGATCTACTTTTGTATTGTTGCAATTATTTTTGATAATAAACAAAATACTTTCACTAGTTTTGATTGTTTTCCACATATTTTATACATTGCAATCAGTAACTAGCTGCCCAGAAAGCTGAAGAAGAATTTTTAAAGAGTCCTATTCACCCCCCCCCCCCCCAGGCTCTTCGGGACCAACAAGTTCAATAAGGAACAACATGATGTCGTAAGTCCAGTAAAGGATGAACATCCTAAAGTCTAGTAAAGAATAGTCGCCTAGTAAAGGGCAATAATGTAGTAAAGCATAATGGCCACGATAAAGCATGAATGTGAATTCTTCTGATATAATCTATAAAATGTTATGTGTTAATGTAATGTGTTGTGATATGAATTATGATAATGATGATGTGAGTTGTAATGTGGTATGACTTATGATATTGTGATGTGATGATAAGTTATGAGGTGATGATGATATGATTTATGATTGTATATGTTAAATGTTTGTTGAGCATGAATAGGTCATTAGACTTGCACATATACACTTTGCATGTAGTATTAAGTAAGGTTAACCTTAAAATAAGATGTGGATTGATAACCATCTATGGAGCGTTCAAGCTCACAACTATATTATCAATAAGAAAAAGTTAGCAAAACGAATCACAATTGGATTGATAATCGAACTGATGTGGTGCAATCAAAACCATTATATGCTTTTTTTAAAATATATCATATGACTGAAATTGCGCCATATCAATCCAGTTATAATTCTTCCGATTGAATATCAATGCTCCTACATTATTGATCATTTTGTAGGTTTTAAAAGATGTTAGAGAAATTCCAGAAGATTAGCTGGCCTTGACCTTTACATTTACAGTAATTTCCTTTGGAGTGTTGAATGTTATAAGAAACATATATTATATTTGTTTAGTCTTGATTTCTTGAATATGGGTTCATGGACCCTGTAAATAGTTAATTAACATTGATGCATATATATATATATATATATATATAGGTTTATTTTACATATCTTGTGATTGTTTGTTGTTATTGGGATTGTACAGTCATACCCCTGTTGTGTGATTGTACTGTGCGACTTGAGATAACACTTACTAGATAACAAGACAAAACCGATTAATACCCTATTAGAACTATATTTTCAAAATAAATACATTAATTTCTCGAAGTACAAATGATAATTGAAGATAAATGGATAATGTTCCATATCAAATGCCATTAGAGCCCTAATGTATGTTATGGTGTGTACATGACTTGACATTTCACAAGCTGTCAACATGGTGAGTTAGTATATCCACAATCCGAAAAAAGGCCATTAGTGGATCCTATGATATATTCAAAGTACGATGGATATTGGCCTAAAGTTTCAGAAAGACAAAATGATGGTTAGTCGTCTAGTTGGATATGTCGATTCTGATTTTATTAATAATCACAATAGGTGTCAATCAACTATTAATTACATGTTTACTATGTCAAGTGATGGTAAGTTAGATATCAATGCTTCAGTCAACTGTTGCTTTGTTTATTATAGTGGCATAGTATATGATGATTACAGAAGATTTCAAATAATCAATTTGGCTTCATTGGTCAAAACTTGGGAATTATTCATAAGCACAATGAAGTTCATTGCGACAGTCAGAATGCCATTTGTTTAACAAAAGAACCAATTTCATTACTCCCACACAAGGTGTATCGATGTCTTGTTCCATTTTATTTTGGTATTTTATTATAGTTTTTTAATTCTATTTGGTTTCCAATTCCTAGATGCTAGTTTGCTTATAAATAGGTATTGTATTTGAACACAGTCAGATTATTGACTATTGGCAATTATAAACTCTCATATTAGAGGTTTATACTTATTTTTGGCCTTTTCAGTTTATTACTTGAATTACTTGGGCTAGAGTTTAGGTATTCAGGTATATTTCCCTAGATTGTTGTTGGATCCTAGTCAAGGTCGTCAACAACAAGAATATTAACCGTCTGTAGATTGTTCCTTGGAGCATTCTGCTACAAAGCTTTCGGTGATAATGTTGGAAATAGATTATTCTCAAGAGATAACTAACCAAAATATTAACTGTCTTCTCATTGCCAGCAAAGGCAAGGAACTAGCCAAAGGTAGGCGAACTCATGGAGACGATCGCAGATCATGATGATCTGCGCATGAGGCTGATGATACATCAGGAGCCGAAGACATACCCTACCATAACTGTCCTAGGCATAGTGGTCATGTGGAGCATGGACCAGTGGTTGTCGAGCAATGGTTGTGGGATGATCTAGTCAGAGAGAGATCGATGACGGCTTTGAAACTGATAAGATGTTCGATAGAGCAAATCATAGATGGAGACCAAACTATGATCAACAAAAGGGCCAGAGGCATGTTACTAATGATTCATACGAGGATAGATGCTGTGATTGGGGTCCAAGATCGAGTTCCTACACTTTAAAGTGGCTGGACAAAGCAGCTCACTACTTTCAAGTTTTTGAGGTATCCAGAGATGATCAAGTTGAAGTGGCCTATATGTATTTGAATGCGAAGGCCAACAACTGGTGGCGTTGGATTAAGGCTCAGTATGAACAGGACGGGCATCAATTGGGATGGTGAGCATTCGAGTAAGAGTTCCTAATCCAATGGGGGACCCTCTCCAGTTGTAAATCATCATGGGCAACTGGCCAAACAGAAGCATGACAGCAAGGTTGCTAACTATGTAGAGAAGTTTTGACCACTCCAAATTCTTGTTTAAGGTTGGTCCGAAGAATCTTTGCTAGGTACCTTTATCGAAGGGCTAAAGCCATGGATAGCATGAGAACTGAAGTTGAAGCAACCTCAAGGGCTAACTAAGGCCATGAGGATGGCAAAAGTCTTAGAGGGGAGTTATCTTAGTGAAAAGAAGCTTACTAAAGAGGATTCCGGAGACACTAGTGTCAAACTAGAACAAGTGGAAGACTCAAGCAGCAAACGCATCCAACAACAATGGATCCAAGAGGGATAACAAGGAAAGTCAAATACTTTCATATGAAGAGGTTAATGAGAGATCTAAAAAGGGTCTCTGCTTCAAATGCAGTGAGGAGTGCGACAAGGGACATCGGTGTCGCACTAGAAAGGTATTTTTGATCCATGACTCTAGCTCAATCGATAAAGACAACATCAGTGATGGTACTGAATTGAGATTGGCTGAAATTGAAGAAGATACTTGCGATACTGAGTTATCTCTTGATGCCATGATAGGGGAATCAAAGCCAGCCACGATGAGGCTCATGGCATGGATTGAAACTTTTGAAGTTTTGTTGCTTATAGATTCTGGTTCTACCATCAATTTCATTAACACTGATATCATAGAGAAGATTAGACTAGAAGGTTTTGCCCTAAAACCTTTTGTGGTGAGGGTGGCTAGCGAAGAAAAATTACAGTGCGAGAAAATAGTTCAAAATGCAAAGATAAATTCCCAATGAGTCAGGATCACTACTAATTTTCATGTGTTGCCTATAGTGGGACTTGATGTGGTTCTTGGTACTGCTTGGTTAAAAGGTATTGGTAAGGTCGTTACTAATTATCGAGCCATGATAATGGATTTCAAGTTTGATGGAAGAAAAAGAACTTGGACAGTTTTGCCACTTAAGGAGGAACACCAATGCGATGCTCAAAAAGGCAAGGAACCTTGTGGCGCTTAGTGCTTCGTAGTGATAGTTGATGGAGATTAGTAAGAAGCTTCTTAGAGTAATTTTGTCAAGTTAGGGGAGCACTATCCAAAACTTTTCCTTGAGGACAAGGGTGTTTTTGAAAAAAGAGAGAATAATGAGAACTGTCTGTGACATGTGATGTGTACATCACTTCGTGCATGTATCGTATTGCGTAAGATATCTTCTACCGTTAGGACTCTTCTTATATTTACGTTTTTTGTCTATTAGAAGTCTTTTCTTTTTATTATTTTTCTTTATTTAATTAGTATTAAGATATTTTGGTATTTTATTATAATTTACTAATTCTATTTGGTTTTCAATTCTTAGATGTTAGTTTGTATATAAATAGGTCTTGTATTTGGACACATTTATCATATTATTGGCTATTGATAATTATAAACTCTCATATTAGAAATTTATATTTATTTTTGGCTTTTTAAGTTTATTGGACTAATTGAACCGATATTGCCAATAAGAGTTTGGATATTCATATCAAATCACTTCTTTTAGATTGTTGTTGGATCAAAATTAAATCAAGTCACCCCAAATTGAGATATGTAATCTGATAATTTAACACACATATATAGTCGTTTTTATAAAAAGCAAAATAAGAATCTCTGGTAAATAAAATAGGTGGCTGAGATTTTAACACGTACAGCAGTACGGTAGAAAATAAGCTTGTCAATAATAAATAATAATTCGACATTTTTACACATCGTTTTGTTTCAAATAATTAAATTCGATCACGTGTCTAAAACTAGAAGCGAAAATGAATTTGACGAACTATATTGGCCATGCAGATGCACCCGGCCAGTACTCCCAGCAGAGCCGATGGATCCTACTTAATAACGCTCCCGTGCGTGAGGCTAACGCAGAGCCAAAGCGTGCCGTGCGGTAGTAATGGATTAGCAGCATTGCTGTCATGCCTTGTTGTTATGGGCCAACTGGGTTGACTTCGTTGGCTGCTTCGCCTGACATGATGAGACCACCATAGAAAAAGATTTTCATCCCAAAGACCAGGTCGGAGTGAGATAAGATCGAGACGTACCGTTGGAACCCAAAAAACATGGATTTCATTTGTTATACGTACGCATTTTTGTGCGCATTGAAAAAAATATCATAAAATGGTGTACGTCTATTCTTGTGCATCAGGACGTACACCCCCAATTGACGCCCACTCGCATTGATACATACATTGTCGTATATACTTTAAAACTCAGTCGTTGTAATCGAACTTTAATGTGTACCGTACCTCCAATTTAATATAATCATATTTCACAGTGTTTTAATGTAATAAATTAATTATACTCGATACCTTTTAAACGTTTTAAGTTTGTTTACGTTATCGAATCGATCCAGTAAATTTTATTGCGACATGTGTTAACGATATATACAGATGATGGTAAATTCAATATTCTAAAAAAATGTGTAAAATACGGCTTGTGATGTTGGAATATGTTTATTTTTTTAAAAAAGGTTAATTTAATTGAACTTGAAAATATCTAGTATAATTGATTTAAATAAATCAAATAATTATTATATATACCAAAATTAAGAAACAAGGCTATCAGGTGTATAATTTCTGAAACTAAAAGAATAGTCAGAGTATATTTTATCAAACTTGAAATGCCAAGTATATATATATATATATATATATGGTTTTTCTCTTTATGGCGCCATTTGTTTTGTGGAATATAAGTTGTCGGGCTATTCTTATTTTTTCAAGAAAGTAGTCATTAATGTTTCATTAATGTTTTTTACTTAAACTATTTTACTTTATGTATTCGAAGATATAGTTAATTTTGAGATCATTTGGTAGCACATACATAACTACACGCAATTAATACAGCCTATAAAAAAACTATCACAATAGTATAAAAATCGCTTTCACGTGACAAGATAGACACGACAAGGATATATTGTTCTATATTAGGAGATCGTTATCTCCGGTCCTTTGCATTTGCATGGAAGCATCCATTTCAAGCACGTAGATATTTGTGAGTGGAGATGGCATGTGTGGACTACTTCGCACCCACTTTTAACTTTGTACGGCAATTGGATTGTTCACAGCCGTTTTATGGCATACTATAAAATTATTATTAAATAGGAACTTTTATTTACAAATTAATATATATATATATATATAAGTTAAATGTAAATTTTATACAAGTATAATTTAATCTTAAAATTAAATTTATTTAAAATATGTGCTTGATTTTGATAGTTAAAATTATAATTTATTTGATTTCGAATGATTTGATAAAATACTTCTTTTTCTTTATATTTTCGAAACAAAATTTTGCTTAAAAAACCAATTCAAACACATAAAACTATATTTTGACCAAAAAAAAAATCAAACACATACTAACCTAATTTACCTCAAATTTGTACGAAATCTAGAAATTTAGGTTTATATCCACTTTTTTATTTTTATAATCCCATTATTATGGTATATATATATATACATGCAAGTAGATTTTTTTGGAAATTTGGGAAAAAACAACACAACAGCAACAACAACAAAGAACTTGGAAATCCATATTTAGTTTTGTTGTTCGGAATGTCTAACCTAACCCAAAGAGCATAGCCGGCCTTAGACAAGTGAAGCATGTAACTTAATTTTGGTCTAAAATAAAGGCTTTCAATCAACTGTTTCACTGCTTCCATAGTTTCTTTTATTTCTAATGATTTAGCATCTTTTTTAGATTGTAGAAGAAGATGAATCATATTTTTTAAAATATTTTATTTTACTTATTAATGAATACAATGAATTTTATGAGGTATTATGTTATGTAGCCTACTTTTATTATTATTATTATTTATAATTTATAATTTTGATAATTATATGTCATCACTAGATTTTGTTCGGAAAGAAAACCGTTTTTGAAATGCGGTTTTTCCCAACCTTCATTCAAATGGTGATGAAAAATTAAAATCGCCACTAATCGTTTTTGGGGGTGTGATTAGTCACATAAAAGGAGATTAATCTATGCCACTAGGGATAGGCTCAGGAGTTGGTTATGCATCGGGAAAAATTAGCACCTTCATGACGCTCTTTCAGTACATATCTTAAGAGTTAGAGGTTTCTAACTTGTTTTAACTATTTGCTCAAATTTGACTAATCTAGAGGTGATGTTGAATTTGCTTACGACCTAATATCTTACTCTTTTTATTTTTATAAGTGTTTGTTGAAGTTAAAATTAAGTTCAATTTATCCTAACTCACTAAAGGAAAATCCTAATGCCTTCGTTTTTTTTTGTTAACATTCAAAATTAAACTTAAGTTATCTAAAAGTCTAAAGAAAAATGAATGATCTTATTTCTAAGTTAAAGGCTAATTTTATTTATTTATTTTTAAACTAAATACTTCAACAATACTATGGGTAAAAAGAAATAGTAAACGAAAAGAAAAAAGGTTAGGAAATACTAAAGAAAACCAAATGACAGATGATAAAAAATATTTTTTGTTTGCAATTGTTTAGAAAACTTTTTTTTGTTTGGAAATTTTTGTTTGTTTGTTTTTTTGGAAAACTTTTTTTGTTTGTTTAGAAAACACACTTTTTTGTTTGAGAGAGAGAGAAAAACAGAGGAGACACATCCAACATGTAACATAAATGCACACATTTTTTTAGCTAAGACACACTCCAAACACAACAAACATACCCATTCACAACTTTTATCACCAAGTGCATGCTCAACCCATGAAAGACAGAGGAGACACATCCAGCATGTAGACCCCAAAAACCACATATGGCGTGTAGTATTTTGGTTTTAATAAAACTAGTGAAAATTTAGAATGAAAAGAAGAGAAAGACAGTGCAAACAGCTCAGTGAACAAAGTCCATGATAGCAGAAACACCCATGATCCAATCAGCATCATTTATGTAGAACCAGTTCACACGATAAACCAACAGAGTGAATGAGGCTCAAGGGATATTAAAACATACAAAAGCAGATTAAATGAAAACCAAGGAACTCTCTTTTTCTTTGAAAAACATGGATCTCGGGTCATAAATAGTGAAGACAAGTATATTCCTACCCCTTTATTTTTATTATTTAAGAACAAGCAAGTAAACCGAGTCATGAAATAAACAGGGGACACATGTAAAACCCATAAAATTTTTAGCTATTTAAGTTCTTCCTTAAAGAGTAATAATAATAATAAAATAATAATAATGTCATTGTTAACAATAGTTAGAAAGGATATTTTAGATATTATCACGATAAAAATAAGTATCCAATATAGTTATTCAAATAGCATGTGACTAGTAAGTAGCCGTTAAAATAGTAACTAGCCATTATAAATAGTATCTGTTTGGACTTCCATAAATAGGTATGAGTATGAGATTTTATTTATAAGAGAGTATAGAAGTAAGAAGAAGAATAATAAGAGTTATGACATCAAGTTCTCAAGTACCGTCATCCGAGAATAGTGTACGAGATGAAGATCGGCGAGCAATACAACTTGAAGTTACAAAGCTATGCTTTGCTGTAGATGAGCTAAATGCTCGTGTCCAATGGCTGCAATATAATGCGACGAGACACAGGGAGAAGTTTGAGGTTATTCGTGCGACAACCACGACAATGTTAGCTGAAGGGTTGTGCAGCTCTACTGCCGAAGCACAACACGTCCTACGCACATACGCTAATACAATTCAAGAAATTTTACGAAAGTCATGGAATATGATATTAATGTTTATATTTAGATTTATAATATTTTATGCTATAATGTTATCTTACTTTATTGTTTATTGATTATGCAATTATATTATTTTATCCGCGTTAATATTAAATATGTTATAAAAATAAAATAATTTCTTATACGTCATAAAAAGTTTAGATGCTATATATTATGTCATTTAGTTTCTTAAACCAAATTACTATGGGTAAGTAAGTATTACAAGCCTTAACTTTACTAAAAGTATAAAACATAGGTAAGGCCCAAAAATTTGAATGAGGCAGATTTTGGAGGTCCCATTCAAAAGTCCATAACTTGAATTATACAGATCCAATTGACATTAAACCAAAGCCCATTTGTTCACTTATGACTTAGCTAAAACGAGTCGAAATTTCAGAATTTAATATGAATCCAATCAATTCCAGAAGTTAAAATACTACACATAGGTTCAGTGTGAACGGGTAAACATTTTAGTATAACTTTAAAATTCAATAACTTTTGTTATACATATGTAACAATTATAAAATTGATGCTCATTTGTAGATATTTGAGTCAGTAATGCAATATAATTGACCGTTTGTCAAAAACTTTAAAATTTAAAATGTTATAATTGAATTAGTAGGGAGTACACCAATGTGGACTTTTGATGCCAAAGGAACCTTCTAGGTTGAAAAGTTTTAAAACATTTTTAAAATGGTAGGAAGAGATACCCACGTTTTAAGAAAGGATAATAAGAGGAAAATAAAGTATTATATATATTTTACAAAATTTAATTTAATGCCAAAGTCAAATTCATACACTACTTTCACACTACACACCTACCACCATCCTTGCTTATATAATGAGTGTCTTGCCTCTCCTCTTAATGCACAAATCCCTCAAACCACACCACGAAATTTCCTTTAAAAACACTCCCTTAAGCCCTCTTAACACCCCAAATACTCTACTCAAACCCTCTTTTCTTTTTGGAACTTACCGAGCGTCGAAGTTCTACGAAAGGTAATACTCAAGATTTTGAAAATTTGAAATTACTCTTATTTATTATGTAGATCTATATGGTTGGTTTTACCACCTCATATATACTATATTCATGGTTGGTTTTACCACCTTACATATGTTATTTATATGATTGGTTGTATCACCTCGTATATACATACATGGTTGGCCTTGCTACCTCATATATATTTATATATACATGTGTAATTATTTTAAATTATAGTATTTTATTATAGAATTTTTATTATATAGTTAAAGTAAAAATATGAGAATATTGATTTAATGTTTCTTTTATTTTTACGATTCTAGATAGCGGAGGATCGTAAGGAACAGCTTCGATAATGAATTCCCCCGACAATCGCCCTTCTTCTTCTGCAACCCCAATTGTTAATGCTTTAACCTCACAGTTATCCCCATCCTTATCTCCTCTAGATCTTCCCTTTAGACCCATGTCTAATATCCCCTCATGGTTAAGGTGGAAGACACGTAGGAAAAATAAGCTTATCGAACGTCTTTTCCGTTCACCCAATACAAAGAGTAAATCTTATTCAAAAACTCTCAAAGCATATAACATAGTTAGTGCACAACTTAAGTCTTACGATGCATAGGATCAAAATAGGAGACGGAATAGCAATAAAAGTGGGAACCCAAATTAATATTCAACCCCACAAGCACAGTATGCCTATTAAAAGATGTAAGTTAAAGTATGATATATATATATATAAGGAGATATGTGTGATATTGAACTTTTCAAGCATTAATGCTAATTTAGTGTTTTGATATTTTTAAGGTTTAGAACGCGGATAACGACAAGCGATTGTAAGGGTTTTTTTTCTTTTCTTTTCTCTCTTTTCTCTTCCTCTTTATGTTGTTTTATTTGGAATTATTATTGTAAGAGTTTTATGTTTCTTATTCTTCTATTTCCAATTTATTGTTGAAAACATTAGTCTCTTTTAATCTCTCTCTTGATAATCTATGCTATTGATTGGGGTAGATAACCATTTTGATATTCGTGGTTATCCTTGTTAACCTTGAATGTTTTATTGGAATTCTATGATATGACTCATGTTATGTATGTTAAAGTTGTTATAACCTCTTATGTTTGGACAAAGTAAGTTTATGATGGGTGGTTCCAAAAAGACCTCCAATGCATTGGGTAAAGAACATCACTGGAGAGTGTTAATCCAGCTGATAATATGTTATGTTATGATATGGTATCTGGGTAGTTAACCTGGATCATGATGTTATGATACGATGTCCAAACATAATCTTCCATGTTATGATTTCCTTGTGAAATATTGATCATGTATGCAAATGTTATATGGTATTTCCTATGTTCGATATCTTCATGATTTTCCTTACCCACTTATGTTTACCCTTACTGGGCTATTTGAGCTCACCCTTTTTATGATTTCTTTTCCAACCCTAGGTAATTAAGGGATGGAGAAACTAGGATAAGGAGTCGAGAAGTGCTTGGAAATAAAGTTGTGTGAAATTTTAAAGATTTATTAAGTTGTTTGCTCGTGTGCTTTGTTATGTAATAATGAGTTATGGACACTTAGTCTCTAAACCCCTAAACTTTAAAGATCTTGGATTGAAATTTATAATAATGAACGGTTTGTTTGATTAAATAAGTAATAGTTTGAAATTGATATCAAACTTGTATTTTTTTAATTTCCACTAACGCACCCGGTTTGGAGGTTTCAAATTTGGGGGCGTTACAACACAATAGTTTTGAAAACCAAGCTCTCCTGATATTAACACTAGAAATCAAGCTTGACACACAAACAAAAGGATTGACCCTTTTTGTTGGCCCCTTTTTTGTTTTTGATTTGAAAACATACATTCACAGACCACATTACATTTTGACACAAAATCTCTCGAGGACGAAGGCCACGTATGAAACGATGGTAACACGCAAACAAGCTAACTCAAAATCCAAAAATATAAGACAATACGACCAATAAAAAATGCACTAGCAGGCATGGATGCAAACAAACATGGAAGCCAGAAAACAAAGAAAATCAAAGTAAACAATGGAAACAAAAACCAATAAACGGTCAAAGGAATTTCTTCTTCTTTAAGACTACGTACTGAGATGCCCCTTCCTACTCCTTGGATGTTAGTTGATCATTGTAGTGAGCTAGATCGCTTCCTCGGCTTCTTTTGCCTTCCTTCAAAGGCTCAGAGTCACACAGGGACGACAGTAAGCCCAGCCCTGATGACATACTTGACCAGAGGTACGCCTTCACAGAGAAAGGGGATGCCCTCTATTGGATTCAAAGGAGGCGGATACGAGGATCTGGTAGTAAAGGAGAGGAAGGATTCCGTTGGGGAATGGTGGATGGGCTTGGGGACTAGGTGGATGATACTCCACAATGGTTGGCGGAACGTTTTCGGCCAAAGGGGCTTTCTCCTCCTCTCTGTGTATGGCGGTGGAGGAGGAAGAAAATAATGTTTTTTTGGTTTTTTGGAGGAGGAGAAAGCCCCTGGTCGATCAGGTTTGGGGGTTTTATAGGTGAGGGGATTAGGGTTATGGCCAGGGGTGGATCGGCGGCCTTGATTTGGTGTTGGGTTAAGGTTACCGGTTGGTGGGTTTGGTTTGGGAAAGGGAAGATAACCAAGGTTAGAGCCATGGCTGAGTTTGGAGGGCTGGAAAGAGAGAAGCGATAAGCTGGGTCATCCGTCTGGTGGTCCTCTAGTGTGCTAGTGTCAGTTGTGTAGCTTTGGGGGATGAAGACGCGATCGAGGAGGGAGAGAGAAGGGAAGAAGATAAAAGGAGTTGGTGAAGGTGATAAAAATGAATGAATAAATCGTGGTTGTTATTAATTTTTGCTTTTTATTTATTTGTTTTGCTTTTTTGTATTTTATTTTTCTTTTGTTTTTTTGGTTTTGTTTTCAACAAATCAAAAGGTGACACGTAAGCTAGAGATGGGGGAGAAAGAGGAAAAAAAAGAAATATTTTTGTTTTGGGGTTTTCAAATGATGTCATTGAGTTTTTGGGATCGATAAAGCAACTTGGATTTCAAAATATATCGAAAAAAAATATTTTTGGACTCGAGGCATTGTGACTAGCGGCTCCGTGTCATTTTTATTTTAAAATGATCTTATTTTTATGCCAGGCCTATACTACGCATCCCGAAACTTTTTTATTACCGAATTTTTTAATTAATAAATAAGTAAAATGCTTCGAGGCGAATATATATATATATATATATATATATATATATATCAAAATTCTTAGAACGACAAGTAAGAGAATGGGGTTTGTGACCTGATCCGAAATGCCGTTTTGAAGGTCAATTATCACTTTACCCATTTTTAGTGGCCTAAACGCTGTTTTGACCATATGTTTTTAGTTTGACCTTAAAATCGAGCGTAGTCGAAGGCATTGATCCCCAAATTTGATTTTTTATTGCCCGACACTAGCTCTTTGGTAGTTGAAGGTCTTTCTAAATAAATTCTTGAAATTGGGCATTTATGGCTCAGCAGTCATGGCCTTTTGTCATCCTACAAAAATTTTAACAAATCGAAGCGGCATGGAATAAAATTAAATTTGATAAAGTGTGTCGAACCCGGACAAATTATGGTATAACATTATATATATTTTAAAATCGTATTATTCTTAAAATTCTAATAAAATAATAATACTAACAATAATTGATAGTTTAATATGTAAATATAAATATTTTTAGTATCTTAATATATGTAGAATATCAAAGTTTCAATTTGAATTTCGAATTCGATCCTATAAATCTCAAGTCCAGCCAATCAAATAGTAGGGACTACTTTTTCCCCATACTTGCATATAGTGGAAACAGTTTTCTTAAAGTTCATGAACCATTTACTCATTTAAGACTTTTCTGCCAAGGGAAGCTCTTAAAACAAATAAACCCCCATGTGTGAAGTGGTTTTTTTTTTGCTTAGGCATAGGTCTCCCAGGTCCTTGAGACAAAGGATGGAAAAATAATGCATTTAATGAGATTTTAACTAGTGATTTTCTCATTTATTTCCTAATAGTCTTAGGCTGTTGGGATCGTAAATGTAGGTCCCAAAGTGAGTCTAGAGGGGGTGAATAGACTTTCTTCGTGCGTAGAAGCTAGACTGTTAGCTGGTTTGTGATTCTTCTATGGATAACTATGATGAAAGTATTAATTGAGAAGATGACAATATGGAATGAGAGTAATAATGAACTAACAGACAAATCTGAGATGTGAGTAAATGCTCTTTGCTTAACAGATCTTAGATGTGAAAGGAATGAACTATGATAGTTTCGATTGTGGAAAACAACACAGAGATTAGACTCGATGATAGTGCTAGATCTTTGATGAACAAGTGTTTGTGATTAATCAAAAGGATTGTTCTTGTTCAAGTCAACATAGCGCACAACACTTAGAATGTTTCTCTTAGAGTCTCTCTCTCTAACGTTGGAACTCTCGCATACAATTCTGCAAAAGATTATTTCTTTAACGTGCGTCAGAATCCTATATCTTGTGTTCTATGTGTTCCACGCTTTTTGAGAGAGAGGTTGACTCACATTTTTTGTCATTTTGTGTGTGAAAGATGTATTTTAAGGTTATAGTGCTAGTGCGTCTTGTTGTCCATCCCGACAGTCTGACTTCCCGCTACTGAAAATGCGAAAGTGCAGGGGATGGGTGATATGCTCTAATCTACAGATCTGTTGCCCATACTACGTATTTGCATGCCCATACTAATGCAGTTGACCTTGACCGTTCATATGTTGTGGTGGTTGGCAGTAATTAATGAGACATTAAATGTGCTCAACTGCTCAGAACGGTGCAGGCTTACTGTACAAATCCTAGCTGATGATATCGCTTAGTTGGGATACTTAGGGTATACTTAGGGTTGCACGTTTGCCTCGAAGGTGGGTGCCTCGTAGGTTTGGTGACTCAAAGATTTTGGGTAGAGCCTATAGAAGTTGTGGAATTTTGCTTTAGGCTTTACATTATTTATTTCTGCGAGTCTACGACTCACATTTCTTCGAGTCTTCAAGGCTAGAGTTCAGGTTAGATTAAGTTTTTTGTGTCACTCTATTAACTTCAAGTCTATGACTCTACGTGTCTGCGACTCTCCTAATGGCTCTTAGAGTGACTTCTTCGTAGTGCACCTAATCTACCCGTTGTTATAGCTGCGAGTCTACGACGCTAACTCTGTGAGTTTACGACCCTAGCTCTGTGGGTCTATGACCTTTAGGTCTCTCAATTTACTTTACTTGACTAAGAGGCTCTTCGACCATCAATGGGTCAGAGTGACCATAGGATCATTGACTCTACGAGTCTTCGACCCTGAAAATCTTCGACTCTACGAGTCTCAGACGATGCATTTACTTCCTTAGTCTTTCGTAGTTGCTCATAAACTGAGTCTCTGTATTCTTCAAGTCTTTGACTCTACGGCTTCAACCCTTCAGCTATAACTCTCAGCCTTCAAGATCTCCAAGTCTATGATGTCTGACAATTTCTTTAAATTAACTGTATTTTTTCTACGACCCTTGAGTTTACGACTCTACTAGTCTTTGAGCTACAGTTACATTTTTGTTTGCCAGTCTTTATTGCATCGACTCTTCAACCTTCGACCTACGAGTCTGTGAGTCTCTAGTTTGATTCTTAACAGTGTTTTATGGCCTCAACTCTACGACCCTTGAGTCTACGAGTCTAGCGGTATTTTTAGTTCTGTTAATTGACTTAAGCACTTTTAGGGACTCTACAGTTTTACGGGCTTCGAGTCTTCAAGTCATTTAAAGTTAGTTACTGTTCTTTAGAATTCTTCGACTCTACGAGTCTCTGAATTTATCGTCGCTTGCAGTAACGCTCTCTTTTCCACACTTCGACTCTATGACCTTCGACCCTGGATCTACGAGTCACAATGTGTTCTGTCACTGTCACGCCCCGGATTTCCAACCCGAGGAAACCGGTACGTGACTCCCCTTTTTCCCACACGGAGGGCAAAGGGGTAGGGTACAAATCAAGAATTTAACATTTTAAACATTCACAACGCATTCAAGAAATATAAAGTCCATCAAAGCAGTCCACAAACCAAATCAGTCTTTATTACAAAGTCTTCTTTTCAATCCATCCCCATTGGGGTTACATCAGTTCCCATAAAAATAACATAAACAGTAAAGTAAATAAGGTCTTCCACCTTGGGGTCCCACCTAACGCCTGTAGGTTCCTGTAAAGAAAACAACATGGTAGGAGGGGTGAGCAACCACAGCTCAGTAGGGATCATGTCTCCCCAACCCATCCCATGCACCTATTATCTACATGCCTTGTGTACAAGTGTCGTGTCGTGATACAATTATTCCACCAGGATATAGTTACAGGCTATAACAAGAAACACAATTCATACATGGGCCGATACATAAACACTCCCTGGCTTCCACACACCACCGGGTTTCAAGAACGGTCCCGGGCTTCCACGGCCACCGGGTTCCACAAAACGTCCTGGGCTTCCACGCCCACCGGGTTCCACAAAACGATCCCAGGCTTCCACAACCACCGGGTTTCACAAAATAGTCCCGGGCTTCCATGCCCACCGGGTTTCACAAAACAGCCCCCGGCTTCCACGACCACCGGGTGTACAAGCAAACACGCAAAGACACATGGCCACACAAGCATAACATCAAACACTTAGTATGCTTAGTCACACAGGAATAACATCGAACACTTAGCATGCATATATCCACAAGCTCATAAACTCAGCCACACAGCTATTATTCCAAACACATAATATGCATGGCCTCACAGGCATTATTTCAAACACGTTCTGAGCATACACACAGGCATATTCATACAGGCATATCCACACCGGCATTTTATCAAACACTTAACATGCACTAACCACCCAACCTCAGAAATCACACCAAAACGCCACTGAAGGCCAACATTCATATAGGAGGTCACACCTATATGAATTTACATATAAATAATATAACAGATATAACTCATATTCTGCCCTAGGACCCTAGGACAGAGGAGGACTTAGGAAGAACAGAATCCCTACCTTAAAACAGATCTTCCTTGCTCCCGCGCTAAACGCCGTCCTCCCCACGCAAGATGCTCCCAGGAAGAACCAGCAACTCCCCTTCCTTCTCTCTCTCTAGCTCTCTCTCTCTCTCTACGACAGCAGCAGACAAGAGAACCCTAAACCTAAAACAGAGAGCTTCTCCTCCTTATATAGACAACACAACATCAAAACGACGTAGTTTTGATTAAGTGAATCCCAAGATCAAAACGATGTAGTTTTGATCACACAAGTTAGCACCTTTCCGCACCCATATAGGCCAAAATACTCAGAATTTCAACATGGTCCTTTGGAGAAAGTTCCTTAGAATGTCAAAACCAAGGGAACCATGCAAAAACATGCCTGCACGCCAATTTGCACGTGAATTCCCCAATTCACGTGCAACTCCATATGCACTGCAAATGCTCTCAAACTTCACCCCTAGCCTCCTTGCATCATTTATAAGTCAACCACACTTGCACGTGAATTGGACCCATATCACGTGCACCTCACATACATGTCCATTTGGCCTGAAACTTCTGTGGTAGATAGAGGACATCATTCTAAGCATCTTTCCTTTTGCACGTGAATTCATTGGAGTCCATTTACTAGGTCAAAATCTAGAAAAACTCTACTTAGGAGGCAAAACTGACTAACTCAAGGTACGGGTCCTTACATCCTCTCCCCCTTAAGACTTTTCGTCCTCGAAAAGAAATGACATAAGAGGAAAACAAACACAAGCTACCCATTTGCCACCGGGCAAGCCACCACACCCAAATGGGTCATACACCACACACAGCACAACAGCACAACAGCACATAACAAAGTACCATCATAATCCATAACCACAATAATGCATATAACACATGTCCGCATGTCACGAATACACATCTCAAAACACATCACAAATAAGAACACATGTCTTTAAAAGTCAGTACAAATACACCAAATCGTACACAACTAATACAAGAAAACACAAAACACATCACACCCTTGGCCAATGACCACCTCCCACGCTTAAGATTGTTCGTCCTCGAACAAGTCCGGGGCATCGCTCACGCATCACGGACTCACGTTCCCATGTCTCCTCCTCAATGCCACGGTCTTTGCCACAAGACGCGAACCAAAGGAATAAGACAACCACGCAAAAGCTTCTCTTGCCGATCTAGGATACGGATAGGGGCCTCAATGACGGACATGTCATCCTCAATGTCTAACGTCCCCCAATCAATCACATGAGTGGGGTCAGGGTGATACTTCCTCAATCGGGACACGTGAAACACGTTGTGCACTCGACTCACCACGGTGGTAACGCTAACCGGTAGGCTACCTGCCCTACACGATCCAGAATCTCAAAAGGACCAATAAACCGCGGAGATAGCTTGGAACCTCGCCCAAACCGTCGATGTCCACGACGTGGAGAGACACGAAGGAACACATGATCACCAACGGAAAACTCCAAAGGTCGTCGTCGCCGATCCGCATAAGATTTCTGCCGACTCGAGCCGACAACAAACGCCGACGAATCAACTTGACCTTCTCGGTAGCCTCTTGAACCAACTGCGATCCCAAGAGAGCTGTCTCCCCCACCTCGGTCCAACACAAAGGGGATCGACACGGCCGTCCATACAACGCCTCAAAAGGAGCCATCCCAATGGATGCTTGATAATCGTTGTTGTAGGCAAACTCCACCAAAGGAAGGTGAGTTGCCCACGAACCCCCAAAATCTAGCACACAAGCCCTCAACATGTCCTCCATGGTCCGATTCGTCCGCTCGGTCGACCGTCGGTCTCAGGGTGAAAGGCTGTACTCAGGTGAAGCTTGGTCCCCATAGCCTCCTACAAACCTGCCCGGAAACGGGAAGTGAACCTCGAATCCCGGTCCGAGACAACCGATGATGGTACGCCATGCGGTCTCACAATCTCGTTCATGTACAACGACTCAAGGTCCCAATAGAGTCTCGCTCGCGAACAGCAAGAAATGGGCCGACTTTGTGAGTCGATCCACAATCACCCAAATCATATCCTTCCTCCCGGTGGTGGGTGGAAGACCGATCCACAAAATCCATCGCGATATGGTCCCACTTCCACTCTGCTATGGGCAAGGGCCGTAACATGCCCGCCGGCCGCCGATGCTCGGCCTTCACCTGGCGACACGTGAGGCACCACGAAACAAAGGCAGCTACATCGCGTTTCATCCCAGGCCACCAAAAATGTCCGCGAAGCGCATGATACATCTTCGTACCCCCTGGATGCACAAAGCAACTCTAGACCGGTGAAACTCCCTCATCACCTCATCCCCGAGGGAAGAAGCCACGACCAACCACCCCTGAAATGACAACTCATGCTCGGGATCCTCTCGTCCAGCCCCCAGGATAGCTCCCCGGCCTCAATACGGGCACGGAGAACCTCACACTCAATGTCACCCATTGTCCCTCCCGGGACGCGCTGGTACAACTCAGGCACAACCACCAAAGGACTCAGGACTGTCCCACCATCATGAGCAACAAGCCGCATGTAACGTCGCCAACCGCTCCATCGGCTTCCACTCTCTCACGCCCACCTCGGCTTTCCCTTTTCTCGCTCAACGCATCAGCCACAACATTACCCTTGCCCGGGGTATAGGCAAGAGTAAAGTCAAAGGTCCGCAAATACTCCACCCATCTCCTTTGCCTCAAATTCAAGTCCTTTTGAGTAAAGATGTATCTGAAGGCTCTTGTGATCCGAGAACACCACAAACTTTTCCCCCAAGAGGTAGTGCCGCCAACTCTTCAGGGCGAAGATAACGACCCGCTAACTCAAGGTCATGAGTAGGATAATTCTGCTCATGAGGCTTCAACTGTCTTGACCCATAAGCTACCACACCGTGCTCCCGCATAAGCACACACCCCAAACCAACCCTGGACGCATCACAAGACACTTCATATGGAATATCCTCCCGAGGTAACCTCAACACCGGTGCAGTGGTCAAACGGGTTTTGAGAGTCTCAAACGCCCGCTGGCACTTGTCCGTCCACTCAAATTTCACTCCTTTCCTAGTCAACGCCGTCATAGGAGCCGCCAAATGGGAGAACCCCTCGACAAAACGACGATAGTACCCCGCCAAGCCAAGAAAACTACGGATCTCAAAAACGTTGGTTGGCCTCGCCCACGATGCCACGGCCTCAATCTTGGCCGGGTCCACCCTAACTCCCTCGGTGACACCACATGGCCAAGAAAGTGAACCTCCTGCAGCCAAAACTCACACTTGCTAAACTTAGCGAACATTGCTGGTCCCTCAAGGTTTGCAACATTGTTGCCAAGTGCTCCACATGCTCCCTCTCGGTCTTGGAATACACCAAGATATCATCGATAAACACCACCACGAACGAGTCTAAGTATGGGGCAAAGACTTGGTTCATCAAATGCATGAACACCGCTGGCGCATTAGTGAGCCCGAAAGGCATCACTACCCACTCATAATGCCCATACCGCACCGAAAAGCCGTCTTAGGGATGTCCTCCTCCCTAACCCTGAGCCTGGTGATACCCCGACCGTAAATCTATCTTGGAAAACCACTGGGCCCCACTCAATTGGTCAAACAGGTCATCTATCCGAGGCAACGGGTACTTGTTCTTCACGATCCACCGAATTCGGCTTCCTGTAGTCGATGCAGAGACGAAGCGTGCCATCGGCCTTCTTAGCAAAGAGCACCGGAGCACCCCAAGGTGAGGTACTCGGTCTGATATACCCCTGACCCACCAACTCCTCGATTTGCCTCTGAAGCTCCCTCAACTCAGCTGGCCCCATACGATACGCTACTTGGGAAATCGGACCCGTCCCCGGCACCAACTCAATGGTGAACTCCACACTCCTCTTAGGTGGCAAACTCCTCAACCGCTCAGGAAAACATCCCGAAATTGGTCCACAACAGCGGGCCACACCCTCTTTTCCACCTTACCCTCCTCAAGAAAGGTCAGGGCCGCTAACCTTGTGGGTAATGGCACCCCACCTGGTCCAACACTGGCCCGGCCCGACTCGCCTCACAATCCCACTCCCCCTGTAGGGTGCAAGAGGTCCCTGCAGGTGTCACGAAGGTCACACGCCGCCGATAACAATCTATCTTGGCCTGGAAAGCCATAAGCCAATCCATACCCAAGATCAGGTCAAACGTTCTCAAAGGCATCACATGCAAGTCAAAACTCAGCTCCACCTCGCCTATGGTTAACACACAGTCACGACACACTCGTCGTACCTCAATCATGCCTCCTACCGGAGACTCCACAACTAGGGGCCTCGCGGCCTCCACACAGGCTAACCCCAAGCCATCTATTACAAGCTCAGCAACAAACGAACATGATGCACCCGTATCGAAAAGAATAGAAGCTAATGTACGGGAGATCAAGAGGGTACCTCTAACCACCGATGGTCCTGCTCCACCCTCAGCTGGTGGGGTTGGTAGCTCAGCCTCCTCCTGGTATGTCGCCTCCAGCGCAAACACCCTCCCTTGGCCCGTGCCACTGGTCGGCTCACTCACTGGACGTTTCCCGCTAAGGTTGCCTCCAGCCTCGGTCTGCTGCCGCTCCGGCCTCCCCTGGGGTCGGGTCCGACTAGATCCTGCCTGGGCGGGCTCGCCACTGACGAGCTGGTCTCTCAGCTGGTGCACGGAAGCTAGCATCACTCCTCACGCTGGATGCCGCGCCCCCTGTTCCCCTGTTGCCACTCCTACAAACCCAGCGCAAATGACCCTCTCGTCCAAAGTTGTTGCATCGCCAGTCCTTCTTGGGGCACTCCCCTTTGAAGTGACCCTGCTCTCCACAGCAGTGGCATCTGCTCGGTAGGCTCCCAGATGGACCACCCTGTCTTCCGCCGCCAAAGGTGAACCTCCCAGGGTTCACAGATGTCTGACCCCGACTGCGAAAAGAACTACTATCCCTCTCCTCCGTCTTGAGCCTCTTGGACCCTGCATCTCGATCAGGCCCACTCGCACTGGCACCCCCTGATGGGCCTGCCTCCCACCATCCAGCTCTCTCTCGCCTATACGGGCCGTCTCTACGGCCTCACGATAGGTCCTCAAGCGTAGAATCGCCACCCTCTCCCTAAGGGCTGGCCTAAGACCCAGAGTGAACTTGTGGGCCTTCAGGTCCTCCTTTGCCACTGTCTCGGGGGCAAACCTACTCAGGCTCCGGAACTCCCGTTCATACTCGGGCACCATCTTTGATCCTTGCTTCAGGCTGCCAAATTCCTCCCTCTTCTGCCATCTCACTGATTCCGGGAAGAACTCATCATGGAAGAGTTGCAAGAATTCCTCCCAAAACATGAGTTGCGCACCGCACGGCTCCCCGCAACACTCGTCCACCACTCCAAAGCATCCCCCTCCACTGCCGAATTGCCAATCGCACCTTATCCTCCTCCCTGGGCAGGAGAAAGGAGAACACATGCTCAATCTGCCTCAACCACCGCTCGCCTACCACGGGTCTTCTCCCCCCTTAAATCGCGGAGGTTGTTCCTTTCGGAACCGTGTCACCACGTCATCCTCTCGCACGGGTCGGTACACCACCCGGCGAACTCTCACGCTCACGAGGCGGCTCTCCCACTGGTGGTGGTGGTGGTGGCACCACCTGTCGTGCCGCCATCTCACGGCGCACCTCCTCCCGAACGTCCTACCGGAGTCCCTCCCGTAGCTCTCGTACCTCCACCGGATGCCTTCTTGTAGCCGTGCCAGAACAACGCATGCCCTCCAACGGATGGCCCCGCACCCGGACCCTCATGGGCAGATGACTCATCAGCCACTGCCCCGGACGCACGTGTCACTCTCCTCGGTGGCATTCTTACTATATGAAGTAAGATGCACAAACGTCAGAACACGTTTGACTACTAACAAGTTGACCACCTCTACCCCATTATCAAGTCAAGCCGTACATGGCATTACACACATTTTAACCATTGCATCAATCAATATTGCACACAGCACTGTCCACATTGTAGTCATACCCAAGGCATTCCAAGAATATTCAGAGTTGCACAGTTCACACATAATCATGTTATGCACATCCTTCACACATGACAACAAATGCAACTAGTGCCCTAATGCCAATGCATGCAAATCCTACCACAAGACTGGACTACCCTAAGTACACCTTGGAGGCTCAAAGAGGACCATGTTGATCAGGCATGTCCCTCCAGGCTCCTCCAAAGGACTCAAGATAACCAAGTCCGCCCACTACCCTAGGCCAACTAGACCATGCTTTGATACCATATTGTCACGCTCCGGATTTCCAACCCGAGGAAACCGGTACGTGACTCCCCTTTTTCCCACACGGAGGGCAAAGGGGTAGGGTACAAATCAAGAATTTAACATTTTAAACATTCACAACGCATTCAAGAAATATAAAGTCCATCAAAGCAGTCCACAAACCAAATCAGTCTTTATTACAAAGTCTTCTTTTCAATCCATCCCCATTGGGGTTACATCAGCTCCCATAAAAATAACATAAACAGTAAAGTAAATAAGGTCTTCCACCTTGGGGTCCCACCTAACGCCTGTAGGTTCCTGTAAAGAAAACAACATGGTAGGAGGGGTGAGCAACCACAGCTCAGGAGGGATCATGTCTCCCCAACCCATCCCATGCACCTATTATCTACATGCCTTGTGTACAAGTGTCGTGTCGTGATACAATTATTCCACCAGATATAGTTACAGGCTATAACAAAGAAACACAATTCATACATGGGCTGGTACATAAACACTCCCAGGGCTTCCACACCACCGGGTTTCAAGAAACAGTCCCGGCTTCCACAAGCCACCGGGTTCCACAAAAAATCCCAGGCTTCCACGACCACCGAGTTCCACAAAACAGTCCCCGGCTTCCACACCACCGGGTTTCACAAAAACAGTCCCGGCTTCCACACCACCTGGGTTTCACAAAACGGTCCCGGGCTTCCACGCCCACCGGGTGTACAAGCAAACACGCAAAGACACATGGCCATACAGGGCATAACATCAAACACTTAGTATGCTTAGTCACACAGGCATAACATCAAACACTTAGCATGCATATATCCACAAGCTCATAAACCCAGCCACACAGCTATTATTCCAAACACATAATAGGCATGGCCTCACAGGCATTATTTCAAACACGTTCTGAGCATACACACAAGCATATTCATACAGGCATATCCACACCGGCATTTTATCAAACACTTAACATGCACTAACCACCCAACCTCAGAAATCACACCAAAGCGCCACTGAAGGCCAACATTCATATAGGAGGTCACACCTATATGAATTTACATATAAATAATATAACAGATATAACTCATATTCTGCCCTAGGACCCTAGGACAGAGGAGGACTTAGGAAGAACGGAATCCCTACCTTAAAACAGATCTTCCTTGCTCCTGCGCTAAACGCCGTCCTCCCCACGCAAGATGCTCCGGGAAAGAACCAAAGAACTCCCCTTCCTTCTCTCTCTCTAGCTCTCTCTCTCTACGACGGCCGCAGAAAAGAGAACCCTAAACCTAAAACAGAGAGCTTCTCCTCCTTATATAGACAACACAACATCAAAACGACGTAGTTTTGATTAAGTGAATCCTAGCATCAAAACGACGTAGTTTTGATCACACAAGTTAGCACCTTTCCGCACCCATATAGGCCAAAATACTCAGAATTTCAACATGGTCCTTTGGAGAAAGTTCCTTAGAATGTCAAAACCAAGGGAACCATGCAAAAACATGCCTGCACGCCAATTTGCACGTGAATTCCCCAATTCACGTGCAACTCCATATGCACTCCAAATGCTCTCAAACTTCACCCCTAGCCTCCTTGCATCATTTAGAAGTCAACCACACTTGCACGTGAATTGGACCCATATCACGTGCACCTCACATACATGTCCATTTGGCCTAAAACTTCTGTGGTAGATAGAGGACATCATTCTAAGCATCTTTCCTTTTGCACGTGAATTCATTGGAGTCCATTTACTAGGTCAAAATCTAGAAAAACTCTACTTAGGAGGCAAAACTGACTAACTCAAGGTACGGGTCCTTACAGTCACAAATTTGCTTCGAGTCTCCAGACCTTATGAGTCTACGAGCCTCTTGCCAATATGTCCTGTGACAGTTCTTCTACAAACTTCGACTCTTCAACCCTACGACCTTCGGATCTTCGAGTCTTCAGACTTAGACTGTATTTTGGCAGCTTCATCAAATCCTATATTTCCAGCAACAGACACACACATGCAAGAAATTTAAAGAAACAAGAGTATTTACGTAGTTCGGCAAGGTGCCTACATCCACAAGAGAAGGGAGTCGAATTTACTATTCATTTCTGACAAGTGGCCAGAGGATAATATTACAAGAGTTTTTTTCTCTGTTTTTCTTTTTTATGATCAACAATAACTCATAGGATTTTAATCCCATTTTACATCACCTTAATTGGGAGTGGCCCCCATAAATCTCCCCCTCACAACCAATTTGGAGTTGAAGATAGACCCACAATCTCCTTGTAAATACCATGCGTTCTTTTCCTTTCACTTGAAATCCTTCAGGTTGTTCTATGTATATCTCCTCATCGAGATCACCATGTAAGAATGCAATCTTTACATGAAGTTGTTGAACCTCTAAATCTAGGCTAGCCATTAATCCAAGAATAACTCTAATAGAAGACATTTTAAAAACATGAGAATAGATTTCATCAAATTTAATACCTTTTTTTGTCCAAAACCTTTCACAACCATCCCGACCTTATAGCGTAGCTGTAAGCTGCCATCTTCTCCTTTGATTCTATATACCCAATTGTTCTTGAGTGCTTTCTACCCATAATAATTTTTGATGCACCATCATTTCCTATCTTAACATTTCTAAAATTTCTTGAGGTATAAGATGAGAAGAAATCTTGTTGTGCTATGACATGGTAGGATACACCTGAGTCAATTACCCATGTTGAATCATTTCTCGCAAAGTTGAGCTGATTATCGTCTTGAATAATAACAATTTCATTATTAGTAATTGCAGTGTTATTATTCTAGGTTTTACCTCCAAGATTCCTTTGTTATTCTTTTAGCTTTCGACCCTCTCAGATAAAGCATCCAAGCTTTCCACAATGGTGATATTTTATGTCATATCTCAATCGAGATTTCGATCGATGTCTCCTTTGTTGATTTTGATCATAGGATTCTTTGATTATGCTTTTTCCCTACCATTTCTGTTTTCTTTGTCGTTTGGTGACAAGGGCCTCTGAGTTTGGAGTATGTCCCTCATCCTTCCTTCGAGATTCTTCATTCAACATTTGATCTTTCACCATTTACACAACAAGTTTTCTGTTAGGTGCCGAATTGCTGATAGATACGACCAACATGTCCCACGACTTTAGCAAAGAACTTAACATCAATAAGGCCTGTATGTCATCATCCACCATCATTTTCATGGAATTTAATTGATCAACGATACCTTAGAACTCACTCATATGCTCTAATTTGTTGTTTTCGTCCTTGTACTTTAAGTTGACAAGTCGGCGTATCAAATTTGCCTTATTTTTGTATGATTGTCCTTGCATACATCTGCACTTAAGTACTATTATTAGCACTCAGTTTTTTTCATATAAAAATGTTTTATGAAACACCTTAATTTCTATGGAACATTCCAAGGGATATGAAAATACTTGCTTGAGAATGGCATTATAAGAGGAGGATGAAGTTAAAGTGGATTCTTCTAAATATATACAAACACTTATCGTGGCTATGGATGGCCTTGAACAACTTAGGAAAAAAAATCTAATAATGGCATTACGATGATAAAGTAGAAGTAGACTCTTAAAAAAGGGATGACCTTTCTCGTGGCTGGAGCAATTACCAAACCAAGTTTGGCCAAATTTTAGACATTGTAGGAGTGCTAATTTTTAGTCACATAACTAACTCCCACACATATTTATAGAAATGTAGACCTTTTCATATAGTTATTCTAGGTAATAAGTAACTAATCACACTGTATTGGCACTTAGTAGCAATTTCTTTTATTTTCATCATATTAAGTTTAATTAGAGCTCGTTATAAGAATATGACTCAATGACACGTCATTCCTAAAAAGTAAGTGATGAATCCAGACGAAAACATGGTGAGAGTTGTAATCTGATGTGTTGTGAAACATATTATTATATTGTTAGTCGTATAGTGGTTTTAGGTAAGAGCCCATATATTGCATTAGGCTTTGTCCATGGAGATTGTGTATTTGATTGTTAAAACTACTATGTGTTGTTGTATGCATTTATTCATTGTCATTGAGTGATTACATATAAACCCCAATTATATATGTATATTGGTAGGTTAAACAATTTCTGTTGTATGTTTTTTTTAAGCCTTTATCACCAACTGAGTAATTTTTTAAGTGTAAACATGAAAAGTTACTAACTGAATTCAATGGTCATCGATTCAATATATGATTACTATGTTAATATAAATGTACCCTCATATTGTAAAGCGAATGGTTTCATCCAATTTTAACTAAATTTTCAATTCAAACCAAATCCAGTCGATTCAAAATATTTAATCCATCTCCAAATCAAATGAGATTTGTTTGGATAGTTTTTATTATTATAGTTTCAACTAGTTTAAGCTATTAAAAACTCATATTAACTTTGTTTTTGCCCAATAAAATTTGTGTAAAGTATATAATAATAAAATATAATAATTAGGTTGATTAATTCATATTATAAGATAAATCTATCTTAAAAAAAATATTTATGTAATATTAAAATTTTACAAATTTTTAAATGCACTTGGTATTATATATATATAATCATTTTGATATATTTAAACATATAACCTAATATAATATTAATAAAATAAATATTGATATTATTATTTATTTTAAATAGTTTTACAAAAAATCATAAGTTAATATATGTTCTAGAAGTTTATTTCATACTAATATATAATGACAACAATAATAACATTATTAGCATTATTAGCATTAAAAAATTATACATACTATTAATACCTAATAATTAAAAATTGGTTTGATCCGTTGGGAATCAGTTTGATTATTGATTCAACCGATTTTTAAGTAAAATTGAAAAGCAATTTAATCATTTGGGCAATTTTTAAATCGGTTTGAATAAAGAAATTCAAGCAAAGTCGTGACGAACACAATTAATAGATATTATTATCTAATAATTGGGCCATAGTAATCCCATTACTTTGCTAAAGGCTCCAAACTCAACAATTAATTTTCAATTAATCAGATACTTATTTTTTCTTTAAAAATATCATTATTTTATGTTTTGGAATATGAGAGGTTATTCTTATAGATTGGTCTTTTTTCCTACACAAAATTGTCTTTTTCTTTTTTGGGTGGCAAGTTTTTATTAAAATAAAGTTTGTAAATTTATAATGAATGAATATTAGCTGAATTGAAATTCTTTTTAGCTACTTATTTACTAGCTTTGTCACCTTAAGAAAACAATTTTCTTAAGTCTGCTTGTGGAATTAATATACCACGGGTGTCGCCCTCGAAAAAACCGTAATAAATGAATATTTAGAAATACCTGGTAGAATCAGTCTTGATTTTTACGCTTGATTTCTGCGACATGTGATGGAGATCATAAAATGTATTTGGCCGTAATTATGTGTGTGGTTTCCTTCTCAATAGACTTTTCTACCCTCTCTTTGTTAGGGGTATAGTCACTAGATTTGAGTGGCATTATGCACATTCCGTTTGCTTTTAATATAATTTATTAATTTAAAAAAATGTTGGAAAATTGATTTATTATATTTTTTAAACATGTCATTCGAGTGACATAAACACAAAAATTAGAATATTATAAATAATAAAACAAAGTATATATGCCAAGATTGGCGTACAAAGACAATCAAAAACTAACCTAATTAAAATTTTATTCTTCCTTTTTATTTATAGCATTGGAGTATCATCTGATTCAACCCGTGTATGGTTAGGCTTATAAGCATGTAAAAGTGTTTCCAAGCCCTTTTTTTAGTATTTGATAAATTACTTATGATTTATGTTTATTTTTATAAGACAAAAATTACTTATAAGTCATAAGCATAAAAAGCATGCTTATAGATCTGTTTTATTTTGGAAAAATCTATCAGACACTTGAAATTATTATAAAACTTGTAAAAATTCACGCTCAAATTCTGTGTATATCCATTCCTTGAACCAATAACCAGCTTATAATATACACGAAATTGCCTCAATGGGACAACACAATAATCACATTAATACACATACCAAAGAAATAACAGAATATACAAGGAAAATTCCATAGAAAGAAAGAGGAGCTAGCGCCGCTGGAGCTGGAGCCGCTGATGCCGCCGGTCCGTGCGCAATACCCCCCCTCAAGTTGGAGCATGGGGATTGTAAATGCCCAACTTGCGAAGAAGGAAATCAAACTGACGCTTCCCGAGTGCCTTGGTAAAGAGGTCGGCAAGCTGAAGAGTGGTGCGCACATAAGCAGGCCGAATGGTGCCGCGTTGAATCTTATCACGAACGAAATGACAATCAACTTCAATATGTTTGGTGCGTTCATGAAAAACAGGATTAGCAGCAAGGTGCAACGCAGACTGACTATCACTGTAAAGAGGAATGGACGAAGGGTGCGGGATCCCAAGATCAAGAAAGAACCCTTTCAACCATTTCAGTTCGCAGCTAGTAGTGGCGAGAGAGCCATACTCAGCCTCGGCAGAAGAACGAGAAACAGTATGTTGTTTCTTTGTTTTCCACGAGATGGGGGAGCGCCCAAGGAGGATAAAATAACCTGTGAGAGACCGTCGAGTAAGAGGACAACTTGCCCAATTAGAGTCACAAAAAGCAGTGAGATGGAGGTCCGAAGTAGAACGGAGGAGTATCCCCTGTCCTGGAGCAGCTTTGAGGTAGCAAACGACCCGCAAGGCTGCCTCCCAATGCTCAACACGGGGTGCCTGCATAAATTGTGCCAAGATGTGAACACAATAAGAGAGCTCAGGTCTGGTAAAAGTGAGATAAATCAAATGCCCAACAAGGCGGCGGTATCGGTCAGGAGCAGTCAACAAAGGCCCTCGTGCCAATGCCAGACTATGGTTAGGAACCACAGGAAAAGGAGCAGGTTTGGCACCTAACAAACCAACTTCGAAAGAAGGTCCATAACATATTTCCGTTGAGATAAGAAAATCCCGTCTGTATTGCGGGCTACTTCCACACCTAAAAAATATTTTAACACGCCAAGGTCCTTCATATGGAAACAGGTACCGAGGTAGCCCTTGAACTGTCCAATGGCGGCACTGTTGTTCCCAGAAATGATGAGGTCATCGACATAAACAAGAACATGGAGATGAATGCGCCCCCGTCGGAGCATAAAGAGAGAGTAGTCAGAACGAGATTGAGTGAAGCCATATCGAGTGAGTGCGGTAACAAGCTTTGCGAACCAACAGCGGGGCGCTTGACGGAGGCCATACAAACACTTGTGAAGCCGACAAACCTGGCCTGGCATGGTAGTCTGAAAACCAAGCGGTGGGCGCATGTATACTTCTTCGGCGAGATTGCCATGTAAGAACGCATTATGGACATCCATTTGGTGAACAAACCAATTCCGAGCGGCTGCAGCAGCCAGAAAACACCGAACACTAACCATTTTGGCCACAGGAGCGAAAGTTTCATGATAGTCAATACCTTCAACCTGATGGTTGCCCAGAATCACTAGACGTGCTTTATACCGCTCGATCGTGCCATCGGAGTGATACTTTATTTTGTAAACCCATTTGCTACCAAGAGCCTTCTTGCTAGCGGGCAAAGTAGTGACCGTCCATGTGCCATTGAGTTCGAGTGCATCCAGCTCCTCACGCATCGCCTCTTGCCAGCGAGGATGGGCCATGGCTTCACAATAAGAGCGAGGCTCGTGCGCAGATGCTACTGCAGATAAGAAGGCACGATGACACCTGGAAAACTTGTCATAGTTCACATACTGAGCGAGAGGATACCTCATGCCGGTGGATGGAAGGGACATGCAGGTCCCAGACGCAACAGTCTGGATGGTGTGGAGCTCATAATCACGCAGCTTACGGGACGGCAATTTGGTCCGATAACCACGCCCCATCAGGACATCAGACGTGGAACTGGCTGGGACAGTCTCCAGTGCTGGCGATGGGAGAGACACACCCCGTCTGGTGGGAGCACCCGCTGATGCCGCTGTGCCACCATTAGGTGCTGGTGCGACGACACCGTCAGCATCCGCTGGAGCCTTCGGGTCGATGTCAGGCTTAGGCGCTGCTTCTAAGCCAGCATGTGTAGGCGTCGCTGCAACGTCAGCGGGTGCCAGTGGGGCCCCGCGATCAGGCGACGCAACGTCCGTGAGAGCCAAGGGCGCGTCAGCAAGGATCCCAGGGGCAGGTTCAGGAGAAGCGACGAGCAGCAAGTCCTGCGGGAGAATGAAGAAACGGAAAATCCGCCTCTGAAAAGACCACATCACGAGATACAAAAATTTCATGTGTGTGAAGATCATACAAGGTCCACCCCTTTTTACCATAGGGATACCCTAAAAAGATGCACCGGTGGGAGCGACTGGAAAATTTGTCTCTGTCCTTGTTGATGCTTTTACCATAACATAAACATCCAAAAACTCGTAAATGAACATAAGTAGGAGGTTTACCGAACAATAGTTCGTACGGGGATTTGTTACCCAAAAGATAAGAAGGAGTGCGGTTGATGAGGTACCCAGCAGTCAGAACACACTCTCCCCAGAATGCAATCGGCAAATTCGCTTGAAAACGTAAGGCCCGGGCTACATTGAGAATGTGACGATGTTTATGCTCAACACGGCCATTTTGTTGCGGTGTGGCTCTGCAAGAAGTTTGGTGCACAATCCCTTGTTCAAGAAAATACGATGTTAGACATGTAAATTCAGTGCCGTTGTCGGTGCGTACAACACGCACCTTCGTATGGAATTGTCGTTCCATGAAGGCGAGAAAATTACGCAGGATACGACCAACCTCGGATTTAGTGTGAAGTAGATACAGCCAGACTGAGCGAGTATAATCGTCAACAATAATTAAAAAATAAGAGGTACCAGATAACACAACAGTGTTATAAGGTCCCCATAAATCACAATGGATTAAAGAAAACTTGTCTGTAGTAATACTCTCACTCAAATCAAAGGAATCACGAGTTTGTTTCGCTCGAACACAAATATCACAAATTTTATTAACAGGTCCTGTAGACATAGGAGGACCCAAAACGGTAGACAAACTGCTCACTACTTTGTGGGATGGATGACCCATCCATTGGTGCCACAAGTCTAACGTTGCGGTTGTCGTCATAGCATAGGCAGAACTCACGCACCATCCCTCAAAATAATACAGCCCATTCCATTGCTTACCCGCACCAATCACCATCTTCGAAGTGCGGTCCTGAATCACACATGCGTTAGCACTGAATTGAATATCACAATCCAAATCTGTGAGTAGTTGGGCTACCGAAATTAGATTACAGTTCAAAGTGGGGATAAAGAGCACGTTATCTAAACGAATTTTGCCATTCAAGAAAATGGTCCCCATTTGTTGTGCCTTAACACGTCTCCCATCAGGTAACCCGATGACACAGTCTGTCAGTCTTCTGACCTCACGTAAGGAGGTAAGATCACAGGTCATATGCTGTGAAGCACCAGTATCAATTATCCAAGAAAGAGTAGTGCTAGTAGTGTCCTTACCAGACAAGCGCTTTGCTGCACCAGTGGATTTGGACGACTGCATCAAAGTCAGAAGCGTGCTCCACTGTTATTTGCTAAACCCGCTTCCGGCAGCTACATCATCAATGTCTTCAGATGTGGATGCCGTCGTAGGAAACTGGTGCGCAACATGTTCCCGTGGAACCACTCCTCGTCCACGTCCTCGCCCAGCATTACCGCGACCTGTGTGTCCACGACCACCTTCATGATTGTCAGACCGAGGTCGATCACCCCACCAATCAGGGTACCCAGTGGCTTGGAAGCAGTGTTGTTCATCATGCCCTCATCGATGACATAGAGAGCAAGTTATAGATTGCTTTCCGTCATTATTTATCCGGCGTCCACTGATGGTGTTCTGGATTGCTAGGGCCATAACTTCCCTTCCGACTTCGGTGATACGTGTGATTTGCCTCACACGCTCCTCTTGCACCGCCATGGCATATGCCCGATTAAGAGTGGGAAGTGGATCGGTGCTAAGAATATTCGATCTTATTGTCCCAAAGACATCATCATCAAGGCCCAACAGAAATTGATGCACCTTGCTCTCCTCGCGTTTTTTCTCGAACGCAATATTAAGCTTGCATGTGCAACCACCACATTGACATGTGAGTTGCTGATCATAGTTGGAAAGTTCCTCCCAAACTTGCTTCAACTTTCCATAGTATGTTACGATGGGAAGACCTTTCTGATGACAATTGGCCAATTCTGCATGTAGTTGTTGTATGCGTGGGCCATTGCCAATGGAAAATCTTTCCTTGATGTCGTCCCAAAGGTCTTTTGCCATTTCCATATATGTAATGGTGGAGCGCAATGTTGGTTCGATTTGAGAATCCAAGACACCAACATTGAATTCACAGTCCACCATTCTTCGAGTTCTGCCGACTCCATAGCAGGCTGCGGTATGGTGCACGCAATGAACCCATATTTCTTCTTTGCGCGCAATGAAGTACGCATTGCTCGCGCCCATTCTTCATAATTATCACCCTTCAACTGGACTTGGGTGATTATATTCCCAGGATTATCATTGGGATTCAAACTATATGGAGAGACAGTCGATGCTTTGATCGCACCTTTCAACTCTCCTTCTATCCGTGCAGCCATGTTGCACGACTATGCGTTGATACCATGTAAAAACTCATGCTCAAATTCTGTGTATATCCATTCCTTGAGCCAATAACCAGCTTATAATGTACACGAAATTGCCTCAATGGGGCAACACAATAATCACATTAATACACATACCAAATAAATAACAGAATATACAAGGAAAATTCCGTAGAAAGAAAGAGGAGCTGGCGCCACTGGAGCTGGAGCCGCTGATGCCGCTGGTCCATGCGCAATAAAACTTGAGATTATTTCATATAAATTATAAACTCTTTACTATTCATGCACTTTTTGTCAACTTATAAAAAAGGTCACAAGCTCCTAATTTAAAAAAATTCATTACACTTATGCTCCATTGAGCTACAAGAAAGAAGTGGGTCATAGCAAATGGATGCGAATAAGCTCACAAAAACTCAAAAAGAGATTTCAGATGTGAAATTATTTTGGTATTAAGGCTAAAAAAAACACAAATCATACTAAAAAAATAATACAAAACACAATGCAACACTTATAATGATTCAACCCATCACTTCTCTTTTATCAACAGGTGAAAGATTTCAATAAAGTTATTTTACAAGCATACAACATATTAGTAAGTTTTATAAGTTAAGTAAAAAACTCAATTGTTTTAAAAATCACAAATTAAATAAGGCTAGAGATGTTAAACGGACAGACCTGGCCCAGTACGTGCGGGTACGAGCTTAAATGGACTGTTTTTAAATGAGTCATAATTGTTAGGCCCGTTTCAGCCCACATGCGAAGGCGGGCCACTCCATGAGTTAGTTTGTTTAAATTTATATACATTTAATAATTTTTTTGCTTTAAATATATTATTTCTCTTGAAAAGCTATCGATTTTAGTTCTTACAGGTTAAATACAACATTCGCACAACTATGAAGGTGTCCAACCTTACAAAATATGAGTACATTATACAAACTTTTAATAAATTAAATTTTAAAAAATAATTTTTTTAAATCTACCCGCAGGCTCGGCCCGCTTAAGCCAGTGGCCTGCGGGTCAAAGCTTGTTCTGGCCCGCATATAAACAAGCCAGTTTTTATAAGTCCAATTCGCCAAAATATGCGAGCATACCCGCAGGCCAAAAGCCCGTTTAACATCCCTAAATAAGGCTAAAAAAACCTGAAGGTCTTATAAGGAAGTTGAACAATAAGAGGGAATAAATAATAAGAAAGAATTTTAAGGTTTCAACTAATAAGGAAATAGAAATTCTTAATTATTTGTACCGAAAGAGCTATTCTTCTTTATCATAGTAAAAAGTTATACTTTGGCCCATTATTCACATTGTCCGTTCACTAAATTAGATAATTAGAAGTTGCAATTGAATTACTAAAGTATCTTGCCTTGTATAAACTTCGATCAAATGTTGACTAGTATTGGAGATGCTCATGAAATTAATTTTAGTTAAAATAAACTGCACAAAGTTTTATTTTTTTTTAGTTTATTGATCATAAAGAAACAATTTGACTTTTAGATTGGTTGTTGAAGTTGTTTGAATGATAAAGTATGAATAAATCAATAATTTTTGTTAATCCTTAACAAAAAACAACATATTGGATTTTTCTAATCGTTGAGCGATATCTTCCAGCTCCTCTGGTGATGTTCATAAGATTTTAAGATGGCTATTTCATCATCTGGTGTGCTTATATCATCTTTTTTAAAGAGTTAGGTCACTTATATGTGATTGACTTCTAGCTTATCTGATTAATATTTTCAATGAATATATCTTTCATAATTTCTAAATGATAACATTCAGGTGTTTTGTTGCATCACAATCAATCTCTTAAAAACACCTTAGAATTCATGAAAAGGGATTTGTCTTATGTCATTAAGAATCCCTTGGTGCATTACCTTATAAGTCATGTTTACGTCTGCGAGCAAATATAATACATTATCAACAAAAGCTTACTTGTGTAAGCTAACTAGGCTAATGTGTTATCTCTTAAAACGCAAAGTCTTTAAGTCTTAAGTAATTTTATTTATGTAAGGTTGAGTCTCTGGTTGCAAAGCATCATCCTACTTAAAGTATTAAAATTCCTTGCTTACAATTAGACGACATTCAATAGTAAATTTGATATTTTGCCTTATAAAGGCTATCATGTTTTCAAAGGAGTTCAAATTTTTTATCCTTCACCATGTTAACGTTATTTGGAATTTTTGCCTTGGCTTCTCGGTACTCAAACATTGTTGCTCCACTTGCACTTTTACCTTGCTGATTTTGTTCGAAGACTTTGGAAGAGTGGCGCAATATTATTCAACTTTAAAATGATTTTATTTTAAGTGTCTTTCAACTTTAGACGAGCCACAATTTAGGACTAAAACTGTACTTTAAAATTAAACAACTATATTTACAAGAATTCATAATAAAAAAATTTATCCACTGATATAATTGATTACAATGTGATATGATCCTATACTATGATATTTATGACTAAAGATAGGTATCAAAAATTTCGTTTAATCCCTTTAATTACATCTTTATTCGTGTTTCACCATTAATTCTCCAATAAGTGACCTATTCATGATCTAATCATGAATTAATTAAGATTTGTAACAACTATATCAATATAGTTACAATTGTTTAATTCACTCATGAATCTCATATTAGAAAGTATGAGAATATCATTATTCTTCACATAGTGAAATAATATATTCACACACCCGACTTGATGCTCTCACTATCTATAATATGGCTCCAAGATATCGAAGTATTTGATACTCAATAGTTCTCATTCATCAATAAATCAAAAGACATAAATTATAAATATGAGTTAATCAAAAGGTCTGGATTAAGATCAATCCATAAATCAGTCATATAATATTTAAATATATAGTTTTTCATGTCATAAAATATAGATGAATTGAAAGCTCATTCTATCATGGTATTATTCAATATGTATAGTTATATACTAGTATTATTCAATAAATTATCCTAGATTAGATCACTTCCACTATGTAAAGTGTCCACACTATAATCTTATCATAATAGAGTGTCTCAAAACTACATTCATGGATTGTGAACTAAATTTATATTTAATCCAATTAGTAGATCTATTGCATATGTCTCACACATACCCAATAATAGACTTCAATAAGTAATAAGATATTATGATACTCAGCTATAAAAAAGCACAATAATGCAATATATTAAATATATAAACAAGATATATTTTAATTAATTAAAAACATTTTTTACATTATCATGATGGCACATTATTTTATATAATACTATCCTAACACAGTTGTCCATTATCGTCATGATGTGTTTCATCTAGATTATTGCATGGGTTATCCTTCTTTTAATAAGCTTTAGTTTATGTCATCACTTTTAGAGTTTATTAGTTTGTTTCCTTGTGATGCATGTGAGTTACGTAAACACTATCATGTGTCCTTTCATTTGCCACAAATAAATCATGTGACTAGGCCCTATAAGCTACTCCACTTTAACATATGAGGTCCTTATCCTGTGTCTACTTTTTAAGGTTTCACATTTTTTGTTACATTCATAGATGATTATTCTCGAATTACTTGATTATATTTAATAAAATATCAAACAAATGTTTTTCTTATTTTTAGTAGTTTTATGTTAAAATTCAAAATCAATTTTAGGTTTTTGTTAAATATTCATGTACTAATAATGTCAAAGAGTATTTGAGAGTATCCTCTGATTTTCGGTCATTTCTTACTTATGTGGCATTTTACATAATGCATCTAGTTCTAACACTCCTCAACAAAATGAATTGTATTAGACCATATTTTGTTCGGGTTGAATACACCGTTACACTTAGTAAAAAATCCTAAAATTGAGGACCCCTCCAATAAAACTTCTAAGTGCCCGAGTTCTAATATCAAATGATAGAAGATAAAATTTGGAGACCAACGTACTTAACCGTGCTCAATTCCAAGTATAAATGAATAAGCTATGGCCAAAACATATTTTGCCACAAAAAGTCATACTTGATCAAAAGACGGTCAATGTTCTTAGTCAAAGTGCCCAAAAATATGACTATGTAAACTTCTCTAGAAAACCTTTATACAAGAGTGGTGGGCTTCTAAAATCATCCCCATAAAATGTCTCCATTGAGCATTCTATACGAGGGTAAAAGGGTAATCAAAAGTATTTTGAAAAAACTTTGGTTCAAAGTAGGGCTCTTTGAGGCTCCAACCTTTGAAGATTTAAGCTTCGAGGCTTCGATCTTCAACCTTCGAAGCTTTAACCTTTAGAGCATACTTGGGGATGCTAGTTTTCACCTGGAAATTTGAATTTGCCCCCTCTTAACTCCCGTTAACTCCTTAGAACATGATTTTTTATGCCTAGAAATTATGAAGACTCCAAAATTTAATTTCAACTCCTCGGATAATGCGGTTAACTCCTAAGATATCTAAAGTGGCACAATTAATGCTCAGAGCAACTATTGTCTCCTCCTTCACTTACTCCAATTCCTATAAATAGAGATCTACTCATGTCCAACAAAGGAGGGAGTGAAAACCATATTTTTTTGATACAAAATTGGTCATACTTGGAGACCAAGAAAAAGGACTATTATCTTCTAAACAACTTACGAGTAGTTTTATTCCAAAAAAGGTGATAATCAAAGGGGACTATTATATTGATAATCTCCATTATTTCTAGGTTTTATTTATTTTAATTATATATACTATCAGTTTGCATACATTTGTGTGAATTACCTAAATATCAATTTTTCTTTTCCTCTCTTTTTAAAATAAAAATAAAAAACAAAACAAAGCTCAACACTCTACCCTTTTCTAAAAAATATAAAAATAAAGGCCTGGGTGGCCGCAGGAGTTGAGGAACTGATCAATGTTCATATGCTAGATTGTAGATATTTGTGTTTAGGTTGATTTGTGAGACAGTCGTTATTTGATAGTGCAGATACCATTTTGGTATTGTGCTCGGCGATACGAGCATTTTGGCTATAGTTGGGTCTAATTTGGAGTTCAAGGCCTTGGAGGGGCAGTTGTATAATTTTGGGTATGTGTTTGTTAATTAAGAAATTACATGAAAATAGAAATATGGGAGAAAAAGAAAGTGATAGCAAATAGGTCATTGGTGTTCCTGTCTTTGGAGAGAGCATAGAGAGGGAGTAGAGCGTGGAAGAACAGGAGTTTGCCGAAATTGGAGCTTGGGGCTTGAATTTTGGGTTGATTCCTATGTGAATCCTTACCTAGTAGGTGTTCCTAATCTTCTGTCTCGTTTCCGTTCTTGAGCATGTGTGATTTGGGCATAAATCGTGAGTTGTAGCATGAACCTTAGATTTTGGAGAAACCCAATTTTGGGATTAAAATCTTTTTATATATGTATATATATGTATTAGTGGATGTTATGCGATTTAGACGCATTTAGGACGTGTTATGTGGTATAAATTGTAGTTTGTTAAGTAAAGAAGTGGGTTTGCAGGTGGTTGGGAGTCGCTGCGTCGATTTCAGACGAAAAACAAGGTGGAACGATGATAAATAGTGCTACCTAGTGAAGAGAAGTGTTGGCGTATCCTAGAGCCAAAAAGTTTGAGGGTCAAAGGTTTGAGGGTCGAAGGTCGTAGGGTTGAAGGTTTGAGGGTCGAAGGTCGAGGATCAAAAGTCAAAGGTCGAAGGTTAGAAGCTCCAAAAGCTTCAGATTAGCATCTCCGAGGCTGTGTTCCAGGGATCTTCGTGGCCACAACTCTAGGGATCTTTGAGGCAGAGTCCTACGAGAGTCTTCGAGGTAGCGATTCTACGAGTCTTCGAGACAGCGATTCCACGAGTCTGCAAGGCAAAGTCTAATTCTTCAAGGCAGAGTTCGAGTCTTCGAGGCAGTGTTCCAGAGATCTTCGAGGCAGCGATTCTACGAATCTTCGAGGTAGTGTTCCAAAGAGTTTCGAGACAGAGTTCTACGGATCTTCAAGCCAGTAGCTTCGGGTTAGGATCTTCGAGGCTGGGCTTTGAGCTTCGAGGCAGGGTATCTGGAAAACCTTTCGAGGCTGGTCCTTTTGAGCTATTTCTACTATCTTCTAACCCAGATTTCGTGTATGGAATTTTATTGTTTGCTTGGCATGAAATATTATGTGGTATGAACATGGTTGAGGGTTTAGCACGTCATGGTTGTCGGAGGCCTTGATTGTAGGGTTTTATTGATTTGATTAGCTAGTCAACCGAGGTCCCATGTAGGTCTAGCTGGTAGCCGAGGTCCCCTATATCGCTGGTTGATAGCAAAAGGTCTCACGGGTGGCTGCTTTTATGCTATAGTCCCACTATGGCGAGCAGGCTATAAGAACCTTGCCCTGTGCTGATCAGCTGTGTTGTAAAGTTTGTATGACTTGATTGTGTGTTGTAAAGTATGTGTGACTTGATTGTGTGTTATAAAGTCCGTGTGACTTGATTGTGTGAACCTGTGGGTCTCTGCTTTGATCATACTGCATAGTACTAGGTTGTGTGAACGTTGTTGTACGTATGCCTTCATTGGTATGACATAAAAAACTGTGTGCATTATTGTATAATTATACATTCACTGGCACATATATACACGAGTAGTGTGTTGTAGGTCACATACTGATCCTTTTTGCTCACCTTACATTGTTGTCTTGACTTTCAGGTCCAGGCAGGAGGTAGCCTTTGGGTTTGCCGTCAAGCAGATTGAGCAGACCAGACCCTTTTTGATGTATGGGACTATGTTCATTCTACCCATTTTGTATTATCTATACTTTCTTTCCGGACATAGGTCCATGGTTGTGGTACTATATCTTATGATATGTATGCTATGATATGATGATATTTTCATTCAGTTGCATGGTTTTGGGAGTACAGGAATACCCTTGTTGTATGATTGTACATGTGCATTCGAGCAGCACCTGTTGTGGGTCCTTTTGGTGCTATTCACCAACCCCCTGTCCTCAGGTGCGGGTATGGGGTAGTCATGTGCCCGATTTCGAGTTTCCTGGAGTTGGGGGCGTGCCATAGCTTCTTGGACTAATATCAATTATGGTAATATTTCTTTATTTTATCTTGTTTTCCTTTACATCCTAGCATGTTAAGACATTTATCTTGTTTACCAAGACTTTTGTTGCAACGGACTTGGCTCCCACATCTCCTTTTCTAAATAAAATAAATTGTCTCCTTCAAATAAAGAAAAAACATAAAACAAACAAGCTCTTATATACTACGATTAGGTACCAATCTTTGGGCATTGTGAGGGTACAAAAGTACTTCTTCCTTTTCCACATATAATCGACTCTCAAACCTTTTTCTATGGACCTATAGACCATTTAGGTGACCAATCACACCTTCAATATGTTTGGTGATGACACTATACTTTTCTTATATGTTTCATCATGCAAATATTGTATGCAAACCATTGTGCCATGGTGACTCAAGGACCACATTTAATCCAACTGAGTTTAAAACCAGTGACGAGCCTTGACGAAAATAGGTGATGATAGAGTAGTTGAACAAAAGAATCGTCATTTGTTTGATGTTACTCAATGTTTACTTTTTCACATACATCTTCCTAAGTTTTTGTGGGGATTTATAGTTCTTATTGCATGCTATTTAATTAACCATCTTCAATCATTTGTTTTTTCTCCTAGTGTCTTGCTTTCTTTTCTCTTCTTTTTCATATATTTGGTAATTTTTGTTTTATACATCATCTTCATTTAGGTAAGGATAACAAGATAAGTTGGATCTTTATTCTATTAAATATGTTTTCATTGTTTATTCTCAGACACATAAAGGATATTAATATTATGATCCCTCAAGTGGCCACATTCATATCTCTATTGATGTAACTTTTCATGTGACCCAATCCTATTATTCTTTTACTCCCACAAAGGGAGTGACCTTCCAGTCAGTGAGAGTTATCTTCTAGTAATTCATGCTCCTATTCCTCTTATTCTCTTATTTGATGTTTCTGCCTTTGTCAATAAATATCCTCCACCTTTAGATCAGTTTACTGGGCATATGTATCATCACAAGGATTAAGTACTTATCACAATAGGCTTTGACCCAGCAATTGATGTCATCTTTTTAAATCCAGCACTTGCCCTTGATCTTCTTATTACTCAATGCAAAGGTACTCATTCTTGTGTTGTTTACTCGGCCCCATTGATCGTTCAAATTTATATACCCGTTACCTTATGTCTAACTTTATTTTTCACTAATAAGTTACAACCTTATTTTTATATATTTATTTTCTTTGTTTCATATGTGGTTACACCTCGTAATGTTGCTGATGATATTGCTCACTCTTGGTGGCGCAAGGCTATGGAGGATTAAATGTAGTCTCTTCTTAATAACTTCATATGGATATTGCACCATTATAAATAAATGAACAGGTTGTTGGGTGTTGTTAGGTCTTCACTATGAAGGTTTAATTGGGTAGTTTTAATGACCTCTTGAAAACCTATCTGGTGGCTAAGGGCTATATCCAAACCTATGACGTTGATTATAATGACACTAAAAAGGGCATTTATCACACATGCACTCCAAATAAAATTTAAACTAAGTATAGCTAGTGGCTTAACCTAGATCGTTCTTTACTGAAGGACTTATAAAATTCAATTCAACCTGTTTAATTACTTGTTTAACAAAAACTAATGTAAAAGGATAAATATAAATTGGGGGATTTTTTATTTAATTAAAACTAATTAAAGCAAATATTTTTAACTACGAAATTCAATTAATCAAATATGTAACCAGTTTAACTTTACACCTAAATGTTATTTATCACTATCCGAAAAGATAAATTAAATAAATTATGGCCTCATAATTTAAATGTACCAAGACATCATGAATACAATTAAATTATGAATTTATTTCAACTAGAATAATTATGAATTAATTCTTAAAAGACTATCCCGTTTTTTACGAAACAAATCTTTCCACTTAAATATAATATTAACACATGATGAATTGTTAAATCAACACTCAATCGAGATATTAAATTAACAAATCAAAGAGATAAAGAATTAAACCATAACATATAAAATACTGAATTAAATATTAAAACATGAATTCAAAACAAGCATCCAAAGTACTATGCTAAACCAATTACAAAATACTTACTCCTCCGGAAAAATCACAAATCTGTTCAGAAATTTAGAGCAACAAAAATAGAACAGGATTAAAAAAATAGGCTGCAGAGAATTAAATATTCGGTCTCAAACTCAATCCAAATCTTCAACACTCGGTGTACTATCTCTCTCCAATTTCTTTTGTTGATGCTTGAAAAACTGTTGTGCTGGGCAATATTGCCTGGATGTTGCTGCATGTGATGGAGGCAGTGTGATGGAGATGACGCTGGGTGTTGCTTGGCGTGGGACTCTTGCTACCGTGAATTGAGATGGGACGATAGAAAAGGCTAGGTAAGACGCTGTGTGGAAGAAGAAGTGAATCGGTGCTTGGACGAAGACTCACACCCTTCACGTTGCCATGCATGAGCTTAAATACTATGAATAATGACTTTTTCTCCACGCCAAGGCCACCTCACTAATAATAATAATTGGAAACTCTCTCTCTTTCTTCATTCATGCTACCTTACTAATACCAAATTGAAAGTGGGCCCATAGCTTTATTTGATTCTCCTCTCCACTACAACATAAATCAAGCACAAACCCATCAAAATAATAATAATAATAATAATAATAATAATAATAATAATAATAATAATAATAATAATAATAATAATAATAATAACTACAAATTAAATAATCCAAAATCAAATGAACACAAAATCAATAATAAAATTAAAATAATTAAAGTATTAATAAAAATTCACTACAATTAATATTAAATCTCTAAAAGTGCATAAAACATTAAATAATTAAAATCAGGGAAAACTATTATACAAATGCATTAATTTAATAAAATATTAAATTAAACCCCATAAATTACATGCAAGTTTAATGACAGATTTTGCAGTTATCAGATACCTTCTCTCCTATTTTTAAGATTCCATTGGTCTGGTTGTTGATCAAAGGGGTTTTCACCATCTTTTTAGGGGCACTTTGGGTACATTTTTATACTTTTTTACTTCATTTATTGCCCAATTATGCTACATTATCATATTTTCATGCCTTAACCTAGAACAAAGGATTTCTTAGAGTTTTTGTGGTATTTTTTGATGTTTTGACAGGAATCCAAGAATCAAGAAAGAACTCACCAGATCATTAGAAGGAAGTTGGAATCCCAAAGACTTAAAAACCACAACAGTCAAATTTCAAATTGGTCGGGTGAAGGTCGGGTCAAGGACTCTTCACCCGATCAGGTCAGGTGAAGCTAATTTTTGCATATTTGGAGTCATAAAACCTAGTGAAGAAAACATCCTTCTGGTCGGGTGAAGGTCAAGTGAAGCCTTCACCCAACCAAGCCCAAATTTCAGCATTAGAATCTTTAATATAATAGCTCATTTGTTTCCTTCTGGAAGGAAGTCATTTGGACAAGGAATAAACATCAACTCTTAAGTCAAAGGGCAATTAAAAGATGAAATTCAAATTCAAATGAAGATTTTGCATTAGGATAGGAGCATTTTTAGATTCAAATAAATGATAAATGATGGAGATTTAATCCATTTTTAAATTCAAATTCAAAGGAAGAGTTACAAAAGATTAAATGGAGATATTTAGTTGGAGGAATTATGGAGAAATAATGAAAAAATTCAAGTTCAAAATTTAAATCCAGCTTTTGAGGCTATAAAAGGGGAAAAAAATCATCCATTGTAAATCATCCAATATTCTACTATCTTACATCTACCATTCCATCATAATTTAGAGTAGAGAAAGGGAAATTTGAAAAAGGTTTGAGTATCAACTTGAGCTTGAAGACATTCCACTTGGAAAAAAGATCAACCTTGGAAATTGTTGGTCAAAATATGCAAGCTATTCTTTCTGTATTCTTTTAAATCAATGTATTGTAATTCTTTTGTTTTCAAACAAACTATGACAACTTAAAAACCCTTGATTGAAGTTATGATGAAGTTTGATGTAATAAATTAAATTATAATATTTTAGTTTAATCTTTTTCAGTTTGTGAGTATTTATTGAATATTTTAGGTTTAAAACATAAAATGGACTTGGCCACTTTATTTTATCATCATAGGTATTTATGTAAAGGATTAAAAAATGAAACATAATTATTGAAAAATCAAGATACTCAAACTAAGGGTTATGTAATTTGCGAAAGCTAATGTAAAACATAGGATACCAAGTTAAAAGTGGGTGTAGTGCTAGCTCTAGACTAAACAACCAAAACATAAAAGGTCGTCTGTCTCCCATACTAGGGTGTACATAAAATTATGGCACTTGGAAAAGGCTAATTCATGCATTAGAGGTTGAATATTAAATAATGATCACAAAGAAAGAATTAAATTGAACTAAGGCATAATCTTTGAAAAAATACATCAAATGAAATCTTAACTTCAATCTCCTTCATAAATTGAATTTCTCTCTACTTTAAAAAGTATTTTTCATCTCTCAAATTTTTTAAAAACAATTTATTTAAATTTAGTTTTGTGTTTATATCATTCCAATCAAAATAACCTTCTAAGCTAGTTTAAAATTTTCAAATTCTCCATCTTTCCCTTGGGTTTGACAACCAGACGTAAAATTTACTTTATTACTTGTTACGATTCGTACACTTGGAAATTACCGATCAGTTGTTCATTTCCTTTGTTGCTTATTATGGATGGACATTTCACCAACTTGATGTGAAGAATGCATTCCTCTATAAAGATCTATTTGAGTAAGTTTATATGGATCAATCACCTGGTTTTGTTGTTAATGGGGAAATAAATTTAGTATATCATTTGCACAAGGCTTTTTATAGCTTGAAATAGTATCCTCGGGCCTAGTTTCGAAGGTTTAGTGATGTTATTTGATTTGGCTTGCAGAGAGGTTGTGTTAATCATTTTATATTTACTTCCTCCTCATCTACAGGTCATATTCTCTTGATTGTATATGTTGATGATATCATTATGACGAGTAATGATAAAGAAAGTTTTTAGGGCTTGAAAAGCTTTCTTTAGACAGAGCTTTACACTAAGGATCTGAACCAGTTGCACTAATCTTTGGAATAAAAGTGGCTTATTTTGGTTAATCTATCTCCTTGTCTAGCGGAAATATGTTCTTAATATATTGACCTATCCAAATATGTGCAAACCAATTGATTCGATCTACTCAAACTCGGACATACTCTAAGTACAGGGTTATGTTTAAGTAATAACTAGACTTAAAAGCTTGACGATTGATTTTGAAAGCTTTTAAAAATCTTGAAATTAAAGAAAGCGATTTAAATAAGGCATTTAAGAAGCAGTAAAAGAAAGCAATTAAAGAAAGCAAGTAAAATACAAGAATTTAAATTTTAATACTTTAAATTAAATTAAACAAAATTCAAATTACAAAGCTTAGAAAATAAAATATTACAAAAATTGAAATTAAGCTATAAGATTACAAATATAGCTTAGTAGATGTTAAAAACCGGAAAGAGGGCTAGACTACAAACGTGGATGGGTCTTTATAAGGTTCTCTACAACCTTGACGTGGACAAAATGCTTTACCCTAGTTGCAGATCTTTTTATCTTGTCACTCTATTCTCTTTTACTATAACTTACTCCTAAGTGTGCTCAAATGAACACTTTTGTAAAATTGATTTGTTTTTTCCATTGTCATTTACCTCCTCTATATAAAGCAAAAACATCCTGCCTAACTTTTGACTTTGTATGCATAAATTATTCATTTCCCATTCCTTAGGTCTCACCCTCATACTTCTTTTTTACTAAAATAATCCAAGTTATAAGATCCTCAAAATAATATATATATATATATATATATATATATATATATATATATATATGTTGGTCTTGGAAAGCTTATAGGGTGGTGAAAAGGACTTTAAACATCTTCGTAAGCTTTTCTAGGCTGCTAGTTACAGATTATAATGTATAAAATGTGCGGAAGACAATTAGAACTAGTAGAAATATTTTATTTATTATCAATAATAATAATTACAACAATACTGAAGTAGATCATTACTTTTTACACACACTTTTATCTACTAAAAGAAACTCTTTTTTTGAGTACGTACAGTAGTCATTATTGTTTTAGTCAATGTCACATACAAATTCACACAATTACACATTCAATGTTCTAAGTTCTAGCACAAGTGTATAAGATATTCAAGCCTCTTTCTTTACTTTGATTTGTCTGTTTATATACATGGTTGATCTTTAGTTTTTTATTAGAACTTTGTGTGTCTATCCTTATTCTTGAATTACATAAAGAATGTTCTTTTTTTTGGAAAGTACGCTTAGGGCTTGAGGGATTCAAAAAGAATATCTTCAATCCCATATTTCCATTCATATCCCCATTGTTTAAATCCCATGGCTCATGGTATGTTAGAATATGAATAAGGCGTAAGGAATAATTCCAACATTCTCATTGATGTGTGTGCCAGTCAACCAGTCCACATTGTGCATGTATAAAATTTTGTCATAAGGTATTCAATGAGTGTGTCTTGCTTATACTGTGGATTTTTTAAGTTATTTTTGAGCTTTGTGAGGTTATTCAGAGCATGTGAGCTTAAACCAAGACATTACTTGCTTATACCGGGCCTTTGGGCTTATATCAGATATTTTGGTCTTAAACTAAGTTTTTGATATCAATCCGGATCTTGCATGCTTATACCGGGCTACATGGGTATATTTATGCTCAAAAGACGTCAAAAATTATATACAACAAAACCTATAAAATACAAAATTGAACTCTAATCATATACATGATGAGGTAGGATACTTGGGAGCAAAACCTGTTAATTCTCATATAGATCTGGATGTTAAATTGGATTCTGAACATTGTGAGTTACCACACAACCCTACTAAATATCGGAGACTAGTTGTAAATGAAATCAACTGACCTTCACCCAACCAAATTTTCTTTCCTTGTGAGTACAGTAAGTCAATTTACAGGGGCTCTATGTACTATCCACTAAGATTCAGCCTTACGGATTGTTAAGTACTTGAAGGGAGTTCTAAGGCAAGGTCTTCTATTCATTAAATTAGGATAATTCGGATGTGGCTATTATGATACTGATTGGGCAAGGTGATTGACTGATAAGTGATTAACCACTAGCTATTGTGTGTTTTTTTTATGGGAACCTTATAACATGGAAAAGTAAAAATTAGGAGGTGATTTCTATATTTAGTGTTAAAGCTAAGTATAAAACTATGACACATGTAGCAAGCGAATTAATGCGACCAAAAATGTTACTATCAAAGCTTGATTTACCTTCCTAAAGTAATTTTATGTTACATTATGATAATCAATTTGTTATCTATATTATTTATAATCAATTGTTTCACGAAAGGAGTAAGTATAGTAAAGTTGATTGTCATTTTATATGTGAGAAATTACAAAACAAGAAAATTGAGTCGGCATACACATATACTAAAAAATCAACTTGTAAATTTATTTACTAAGTCATTAAAGTAAACTATCTCTGTAACAAGTTAGGCTATTTGACATGTGCGCGATGACATGAGAGTGTTAGAGTATGACTTTAGTATAATCAAAGGACTTTGCATTCTTAGAATTCTACTATATAATATACTTTTTATTTAATTGGTAATATAATTTTTTACTTTTCTCTTTTCTTCATAACACACCTCTCTCTATAGATTTCTAAGTAAATCACTACATAAAATTGATTTCTTGAGTTTTACTTTTGCCTTATTCTTAATTTGACTGTAATTTTTTTAATGATTTGTTCAAATCTTCTTAGATTTCAATAATACCTTACAAACTTCCTTATTTCATAAGTTTTACCAAATAGACTTAAACGCTGTGCTTGGATGCCATCGAAAATATATGGAAGGAAAGAAAATGGGCGGAAAAGTTTATTTCCCGTGCTTGGTTGATATGAAAATCCTGTACGAAGTGAAAAACTGCAATAAAAAAGATTCTCGGTATTGATGAACGTTTTCTCACCCAAAATGGATGAAAATATATGAAAAGTCTACAAGAAAAACCAAATTACCAAATTACCCTGAAAAATAAATTAACAAAAGCTCAGCAGCATTGCAGATCTGGCCAACAAAAAAAAAAGACGTGAGGAAGATCCCACACTGGAAAAAGTCTCTAAACAAGGGTAAAATTGACATACTGTCTTTTTATTTTTTTGATATATATTTAAAAAAATTATTTTTCTATCTTTTCCACCTTTTTTTCATCTTAACCAACCATCCCTTTTTTCTATCTTTTTTCTTTCTACCTTTTTTCTTTCTATCTCTTTTTCACTTTTTTTTTCCACCTTATTTCCATATCTAGCCGGAAAAGTATTTATATCTTGTTCATGTTTATAATAGAGTTAAGGGATCCACCGACATGACCAATGAAAAAAAAAGGTCAAAACCGCATATAAGCTTTATTATATTATTACCAAAAGAGTGTAATTATTCCGGGTTTTAATTAATATAATATGTCTTTTAAAGGTTGGGCCATATCTATCCATTTATATCCCTTCGAGTTTTTATTTTTTATTTTTTATTTTTTATAAATGTGGGAATATATGCCGAAATACAGCACGGATGTTACGATAATGCTGCGATCATGAAGCGCATTTGAGAGATACAACAAATCCAAAATCGAAATATATCGTAGCACAACAAATGGGTGGCCCTCCACGATTTTGTTTTTCCGGAAAAAATACGGTAATTGCGGAGAGAGAAGTCCAATCAGCGTATTATTGGCCCCGCCAATCCACCAATGAAAATCGTACGGAAACGGTGTGTCAGGTCAACCTCCGAGGTCCTTACAAATTTGCGTACCCATTTCCTGCCGCACGCCTTCTTAAAATATTCAAGTTCGCACTTATCCGCCTTCCAACCAGAGGAAGGAGCATCACATTGGTATTGGTATAGTTAAAGTAAACATTTTATAGAATTGTTAAAACAGTGTTCATATCATGTTTTTTCAGATGGGGTTATAGAAATCGAAAATGAATGGTAATTTTTCAGGTTTTGAATGAATGAATGACCCATTAAAGATTTTATAGGCTTGGTAGCAAAACATTTTTATGAGTCATATTCACATTAGATTTGACATTTCATTTAACAGGAATTATTTTCAAATTTTTGTTTCCAAATTTAAACATTAATGATGAAATTGATCATAAAATTAAAACTAATTTGTTTCCAAATTTACAATATACATAGAAAAAACCCAGCTTTAAAAATAAAGAGTTATATTACAGGCACGAGTCACATTTGTAAAAGTAAACACGGCGGCGCTGTGCTGATTAACCTACGGAACTGTCCTTCTCCAACCCCCCGCGCGCGCGCGCGCACGAAAAAAAAAACCTTAAAACAGAGAAAACGAAGCATTCTCCAACGCACGTGTCACCTCTGCCTCAATGGGTAGATAATGCAGGCAGAAGGCCCCACATTTACCGAAGGCTACTGGCAGCGAAGATGGGCATCCGTGGTAAAATGGCGGCCAACCGTTGCTCCTCCGACGGCGACACACGGAGATTCTCTCCGGACAGAAACCTGGTCAAGATGGCCTTGCTCGGCCGTAGGACGAGTTCCTCCCACGCCTCGTCAGCGGCCACGCCGCGGCTGCCCCTGACGAACACCTCGGTGGCGTCGACGCGGTGCATTCGCCCTTTCCATTTGCCGTTAAGGCGGTGAATCTTTTGTAACTGCCGAGCCGCCAGCTTGGCGTTGTTCTCCTTAATTTCCTCGACGGATTCTTGCAGAAGCTTCGCTCGGGCCGACTTGTCGGCGATCCCTTCGGCGTGGAAATACTTGTCCAGCTCTGGCACGCCGATGGCGCGCCGAATCCCTCGCGAGTAGTCCGCGCCAGGGTGGAACAATTTTTTCACCTCCTCCACCAGACCGGCCTCCAACATCCGGTCCACCCGGTCGGACAAGAACGAGTACAGCACGGGGGGCGCCACGTGGACCCACAGGAAGCAGAATTCAAACCTCGACCGGAAGTTGCCATGGTCGACCAGGGCTTCTATGTAGGAGTTGGAGCCGCCGGCGATGATGGGGAGGCTGCCGCGGGCGACGATGGAGTCAAGGGCGAGGTTGGCGTGGTGGCAGAAGTCGGTGGAGGTGAAGTCGGCATCGGGGTGGACGAAACCGAGGAGGTGGTGGGGGACGCCACGGCACTCCTCGGCGGTGACTTTGTTGGTGGAGATGTCGAAGCCGTGGTAGGCCTGCATTTTATCGGCGTTGATGACCTCGGCGGAGAAGTGGGTGGCAAGATCAATGGAGAGGTGGGACTTTCCGCTTCCGGTGGAGCCGACCACGATGACCGCCTTGTCCTTCCCGCCACTACGGCGGCTGAAGAAGTCATATTTCGTGTTGATGATGCGGCCGCCCCCGCGGCTGATGAAATTCAGCATCGGCTCCGCCGGCTTCCATGCAGAGAAGCAAGTCTGCATATATAATCAATCTCGCGGGAAAGCTAGATAAATATTTGTTTGTTCAATTTAAAACCAGCAGATGGATCAATATACATGATATATATATACATGGATAGTCGGAAAGTGTTCAGTGGATGGGGGGATTTTTCTTTTCTCTCTGAGTGATAAATCAATAATATCTGAATCTTTGAGCACTAAAGTATGGATTATATGTAAAGTTGTTCGACTTCAGATACTCTACCGTGTGACTGTATGGTATTAAAAAATTACATACCAAAACAATATAATTTTGATATAAAAAATATCAAAATGGCGTAAATTTAATAGACAGTATCATACAGTAATTATAGAGGATCTAGGATCTGTGTTGGATTTTTTTAATATAGAATACTTGAATGTTGACCTTTTTATCTTGAAAAATCTCTAGGTTTTTCATTTAAATGACATTGTCATCTAACGTAAAAGGTGTCATAAATGGCATTTAAATGATGTAAAAAGCTAAGGCTCAATCAAAACCCAATAAAAGCCTTGTTATACTTGAGTTTCTTACATACATATAATATTACTACATAACTATGGAAGTTATTGACATCCCACAAGAATAATTTTTTCCTATGAAGTTGTCATTCTTTGATATAATTGTCTTTCGATTATGTAAGGGGTCAAGGCCCAACTAAAGCCCAACAATGGATTTAACGTTTACAAACTATTCAACATTATCTCACTAGTTTGTAAATGCTAATTTAATTCTACTTGACAAGTAACCTGCTTAAAAAAGGTTCGATTTAAACCTTCCATTAGTATACATACTACATATCTAATGAAGTTATTGGCATCCCTCAAATGTTCATCTTGATTATGTAAGGTGTCTAACGCCCAACTAAAGTCTAACAAAGGATTTAATATTTACAAACTATTCAACATTCCCTCATTAGTTTGAAAATATTTATTTAGTTATACTTGACAAGTAACATGCTGAAAAAAAAGTATCTCTCGATTTAAACCCTCCATTAGTATACAAACTACATATCTAACAAAGTTATTGGCATCTCTTGAAGTTTCTTGAAATGTTTTTGGATATTCATTAACTTTAATATCATGGGTATTTTTTTTGAATTATTTTAATTCTAGTTGCTTCAACTAAGAAGACAATAAATTCAGAATAAATAAAATTAGGATTAACAAACTTTGTTCTCCTAATTCGTGTATTTCTTCTTAGTTCAATAAAACCATTCTTCTCTTTCCTTTTTTATTATAAAATATAGTAAAATAATATATTTAAAAAATTTGTCTTCAAATAAGAACTCAACATGTATAGTGTTAAGGACCTTGATTAGGATTCAACAACATTCTAGAAAAGGATAACCGAATACCAAACTCTAGCTCAAGCTATTCAAATAATTAATTAAAAAAGCCGAAAATAAGTATAAACTTCTAATATGAGAGTTTATAATTGCCAATAGCCAATAATATGAATGATCTAAATACGTCCAAATATAAAACCTATTTATAGCAAGTTAGTAACTAGGAATTGAAAACCTATTACAATTAAGAAACTAAAGTAAAATACTAAAATACCCTAATCCAAATTAAATAAAGGAAAGTAAATATAATAAGAGTTTCATCAATAGAAAATGTCTTTGCAATAAGATATATGTGCGTAGCAATGCACATATTGCATGTCATGGGTAGTTCTCATCATTCTCCCTCCCTTTAAAGACACCCTTGTCCTCAAGGGGGGAGTTTTGAATAGTGCTCCCCTAACTTGACAAAGTTACTCCAAGAAGCCTCCCGCCATCTCCATCAACTACCACCACGAAGCACTGAGCGCCACGAGATTCCTTGCCTTTTCAAGCATCACACTAGTGTTCCTCCTTAGGTGACAAAGCTGCCCAAGTTCTTTTTCTTCCATCCAACTTAAAATCCATTGTCATGGCTCAATAATTAATAATAACCTTGATGATACCTTTCAATCAAACAGTGCCCAAAACCATATCAACTCCACTATAGGCAACACATGCAAATCGATCAGTAGTGATCTTGATTCCTTGAGCATTTATCTTTGCATTTCGAACTATTTTCTCACACTGTAATTTTTCTCCGCTAACCACTCTCACCACAAAAGTTTTAAAGTAGAACCTTCTATATGATATCAGTATTAATAAAATTATAGGTAGAATTAGAATCTACAAGCAATGAAACTTCAAAAATTCTAATCCAGGCCATGAACCTCATCGTGACTAGCTCTGATCCCCCTATCATGGCATCAAGAGATAACTCAGCATCACAAGTATCTTCTTTAACTTTAGCCATCCTTAATTCACCTCCATCACTGATGTTGTCTTCATTAACTGTGCGTGAATTGTCGATCATAAACACTTTTCCAATGCGACAATGATGACCCTTATCTCATTTCACGCCGCATTTGAAGAAAAGACCTTTCTTAGCTCTCTTATTAACCTCTGCATATGAAAGTATTCGACTTTTCTTGTCGTCCCTCTTGAATCGACTTTCAACAAGTGCCTTTGCTGCTTGAAAGTCTTTAACATGTTCTGATTTGATACTAGTGTCACCAAAACTCTCCTTAAGAAGCTTCTTTTCCCTGTAGTAACTACCCTCCAAGATTTCTGCCATCCTCATGGCCATAGCTAGCCATTGAGGTTGCTTTAACTTTAACTTTCTCACTATCCACAGCTTTAACCCCTCAATAAAGATACCCAGGAGTAACTCTTCAAACCAACCTCAAATAAGAATTTGGAGTCGATGAAACTCCTTTACATAGTCAGCTACCTTTCCATCTTGCTTCAACTTAGCTAATTGCCCATGATGATTAACAACTAGAGAGGGCCCCCATTGGATTAAAAACTCTCGCTCAAATGCTGACCATCCTAATCGTCGCCTATCTTATTCATACTGGGCCTTGATCCATTACCACCAACTATTGGCCTTCGCATCAAAATATATATAGGCCACTAAAACTTGATCGTCTCTAGACACCTTAAAAACCCGGAAGTAGTGAACTACTTTGTACAACCACTCATACAAATCACCTTCCTTGAAGTGTGGGAACTTGATCTTCGGTTTCCTTAGGCCTCAATCTCGTCGTCTATTATCATCTAACTCATCAATGTCACACCTCTGGCCCTTTCATTGATCGTAGACTAGTCTCCGTCTATGTGCTGCCCTGACGGACATCACATTAGACTCGAAGCCGTCTTCGATCTCTCCTCTTACTGGATCATCTCGCAACCATCGCTCGACAACCACTAGTCCTCACTCCACATGACCACCACACCTAGGATGGCTATGCTAGGGTATGTCTTCAGCTCCGGATGTATCTTTAGCCTCCTACACAGATCACCGTGATCTACGTTCATCTCTATTACAAGTCATCGATTCCTTACCCTTGCTAGCAGCGAGTAGTCGATTGATATTCTCATCAATTTTATAGTGCTAACAAGTCATCTTCGCCATTGCCACATATAGCTCTGTAATAGAATGCTCCATGACTTTGAACCACTATTTGTTCATCTTGATTGCTTCCTCTGTCATTATTAATGAAGAATGGAAAATAAATATAAAAAATCTTAATTAAGATCTCTCAATGAAAGTACCAAATTATTGAGAACCTTGATTAGGATCCAATAACAGTCTAGAGAAGGATAGTCGAATACCCAAACTTTAGCCCAAGCAATTCAAGTAATTAATTGAAAAAGCCAAAAATAAGTATACACCTTTAATATGAGAGTTTATAATTGTCAATAGTCAATAATTTGAATATGTCTAAATACAAGACTTATTCATAGGTAAGCGAGTAACTAGGAATTAAAAACCTATTACAATTAGAAAACTAAAGTAAAATACTAAAATACCTTAATACGAATTAAATAAAAAAAAGTAATAGAAAGAAAAGACTTCTAATAGATAAAGGAAAGTAAATATAAGAAGAGTCTCATCGGTAGAAGAAGTCTTGCACAATAAGATACGTGCACGTGGCAATGCGCGTATTGCACGTTACGGGTAGTTCTCATCATATATCTTCTACGGTAACATTTGATTCTAAATCTAGTAACCTATAGGCTGTAAAATTAATCATAAAACCAACAAAGGCACTTTTAATGCCCCAACGTCTTGTTTTTGTTCGTTGTGGATCTACAATTTTATAAAAGGAAAAACACTAACACATCGAGATAATTCAAATTTGGTTTTTACCATTATTCCAAGTTTCATATGCAAATACAAGAGTTTTATGTGATAGAACTCTATTGATAACATGATTGACAGTAAAAAGTGCCAATTCACAAAGATCATATGACAACTTTGAATTTATCAACACACAATTAATAACCATGTCTAGGGGTGTGCATGGGTCGGGTGGGATCGGGTAAAAAGCTAAATCATTAATCAATTCATCAACCTCAATAATCGACGGGTTTGTTAAATTTTTAACGAGTACTAACCGGTGGGTATGGCGTGTTGAGCGGGTGCCAATTGTCATTTAGCAGTATATAATTAAACAACATACAATACAAAAATTAAATGCATACAATATAAAATAATTTAATCAAAATTATATTAATTTATTCACTATATATTTGTAATCATAAATGAGGAAAGATACAAGATTTATGAATCGCAATATCACAAACTCACAATCATAAGCGCCACGCTGCATAACTCTCACCTCTTACAATAGGAGAGATGTTAATGAACTAATGTCTAATAGATAAATTATAAAATTTACTCTATTTTTATAATGGAGTGTAGCGGGTCGGGTTAGTAGCGGGTTTGAGCATTCTCACCCACCAACCGACTCAACCCACCATAAAATAATTTTTATTTGTGGGTAGTGGGTTGGGTCGGGCAGATATAGCGGGTAGGGCAAGTAGATGCACACCCCAAACCATGTGAACCGAAGTTTTATTTTTTTCTTTCTACAAAAACATTTTCTTATGGTGAATATGAGATTGTTCTTTGATGCATTATGTCATGTTCTTCATAAAATTGTGAAAACATATTTAAAAAAAAACTCACCACCCCTATCACTACAAAGAGTTTTAATTTTTTTCGTTTTAATTTTTTCACCACTGAGTTCTAATTCATAGATCAAGGAATCCTAACCTTAAATGTTGATAGGTCATTTGATTATTTTAATTAAAATAAAAATAACTCAACATAAAAAAATAATATTTTAATAAAAAAAGTAAATTAAATAGTAGTGTTTGAATTATGTGTAAAATGATTTTCTATATTTAAAAAATTCTCCATATTTAAAAAAATATTAGAGATGCTCTAGGGATGCTTCTTGTTTAGGGCTTCAAAACAAGATTATTTAATATGAGAATACACATAATGCTTTTTTAAAATATGCATTTTATTTATCATTTGACTAATAAAATAATAAATATAATATAAATAGAATAAGAAGTAAGATGGACCATAAAAGAGGCTACGTTGGAAAAGTATTGTAGAATTTTTAATACGGTGTCTTTTCCATTTGGACTAGACCTTTTTTTAATTATTTTTTAATTATGCAATGACTTTAGCTAAAATGAAAGGAAAAGAAACCCTCAAATCACCATTAATGAAATTTGGATATTTCCTACTAAAAGTTAATAAAGTTATCTATGGCACATGGTGGGATATTTGTCCTACATCGCTCAAGGATAAGAGAGTTAAGGCATATATAAGAAAAAATAAGGCTTTAAATATCACAATGCGTTTTAAAGTCGTGTGGGCAGATGTGGCAAGCCCAAAGTGGACAATATCATGACACATAATCAGACCTTTGCCTTTGCTCGTTTATAACAAATTGGTATCATAGCTCTAGTTTTTTTCGGTTTTTATATTCACCGCTCTAGGGTTCTTGATTTTTTGGTTTTCATTCTTGGATTTCTTGATAATGTCAACAATGAAGTATGATATTCCGTTGTTGGATCGCAACACCAAGTTTTCTCTATAAAAGGCTAAGATGCGGGTTATTCTTGCGTAGACGGATCTTGATGATGCGCTTTTAGGGTTTGACAAGATGTTTTCTTCATGGTCGATCGAAGAGAAACAACGTAAGGATCATAAGGCTCTATCTCAAATACATTTACATTTATCCAATTAAATTTTACAGGATGTATTGTGTGAGAAAATTATTGCTGCCTTATGGTTGAACTTAGAATAGCTTTGTATGATGAAGAGTTTAACTAGTAAGTTGCACTTAAAGCAACGATTATATTTTCATCGTTTAACAGAAGGTACATCTCTTGAATATTATTTAGTCGTATTTAAAGAAGTTATTTTTGATCTAGAATCAATGAAAGTTAATACGACGAAGAGGATTTGGCGTTAATATTGTTATGTTCATTGTTGTCTTCATATTCAACTTTTAGAGATATCATTCTATTTAGTCGTGACACACTCATAATTGATGAGGTTTATGAGACTTTTTTTTTGCATGAGAAGATGAAGTAGATTATTGGTGATTTTAGCTTTGAGTCACAGGCATAAGGTCTCATTGTTCGTGGTAGATTATGAGAACACAATCCTAATTTTGGTGGTAATATAAAGAGAAAATCGACATCAGCAAATAGAGATAATAAATTTTGCAGGTATTGCAAAAAGAAAGGTCATATTATTTTTGATTGTTACAAGTTGTAGAACAAGAATAAAAGAGCTGAAAAACAATCAAAGAAATCTAGTGAGGCTGATATAGTAGAGACTTATAGTGATGGAGAAATCCTTGTGGTTTCCAATTCTGATCAGAAGGCATATGAGGAGTGGATCCTTGATTCTGGTTGCACGTTTCATATGTGTCCCAATTAGGACTAGTTTTCAACATATGAAACTGTGTCCTCATGTACTATTGTTATGGGGAACAATGTCTCTTGCAAAGTTATCGGCATTGGTACAGTCAGAATTAAAATGCATGATGGTATGGTCAGAACATTTGGAGATGTGAGATATATTCCAAAATTAAAAAAAATCTGATTTCATTGAGTACTCTTGATTCTAAAGGGTACAAGTTCACTGGTGAAGGTAGAGTAATCAAGATCAGCATGGGTTTTTTTGTGGTAATGAAAGGTCACAAGAGAGTTGGACAGTTATATGTTTTATAGAGTTCTACAGTTTCAAAAGTTGTTACTATTGCAACCGCTTATTCTATGTTTGATTGTAATATTTCTAAATTATGGCATATGCGCCTAGGGCATATGAGTAAGCATCGAATGGCTGAGTTGAGTAAAAAATGACTTATTACAGGGAAAAGCATCAATAATCTTCAATTTTGTGAGCATTGTGTCTACGGTAAACAAAATAGAGCCCGATTTACTAAAGGCATTGATAAAACCAAAGGAACTCTGGATTATATTCATTCTGATCTTTTGGGGGCCAACAAGAGTGCTTCTAAAGGTGGTGTCATTTATATTCTGACTATTATTGATGATTTCTCTAGAATGCTATGGATATTCTTCTTGAAGCAAAAAGGTAATGCATTTTCTACTTTCAAGAACTGGAAGATTATGATTAAAAACAAATAAGGAAACAGGTGAAGAGGCTTCGCATGAACAATGGTTTAGAGTTCTATTCCAATGAATTTAATACTTTATGCAAGTCTAAAGGAATTGTGCTTCACTTGACAGTTCCTTATACTCCGCAGCAAAATGGAGTTGTAGAGCGTATGAACAGAATCATCATGAAAAGAATCTGATGCATGCCATCACATGCAAAGTTATTGCAGTCATTTTGGGCTGAAGCGACTGATACTGCTTGTTTTCTCATTAACCAGTCTCTTTCTACAACTATTGAGAAGAAGACACCATATAAGGTATGGACTGGTTCTCCTGTAGATTATTCAAATTTAAAAATATTTGGTTGTCCTGCATATGCTCATGTTGATAATGGTAAATTGGTGATTAGATTTGTTAAATGTATTTATCTAGGATATAAGACCAGTGTTAAAAGATATAAATTATGGTGTCCATAGACCAAGAAAGTTGTTACTAGAAGGAATGTTGTCTTTGATGAAACTACTATGTTACATAATTATCCTCTCATGATTCTTCTAAGATAGGTCACTAGAGTACTACAAGACAAGTGGAGTTTGATATTGATTCAGGACATCCTTCATTAACTTCTGAATCTAGTCTATCATCTTTATCTAGTCCAGCTCAGTGCAGTCCTACAACTAAAAAGAGGGTTGTTTCTTCAACTATTACACCACCTCCAGCTCCTCAATATTTTATTGCCATGAATAAACCAAGGCAAGAAATTAAGCCTCTACAAAGATATATAGTAAAGCAGAATTGGTTGTATATAAATTCAATGTGGCAGAACATATTGTTGCAAATCAGGAGCCATCTACTTATTTTGATGTAATCACTTTTGATTATTTAGACAAGTGGATGATAGCTATACAAAAGGAGATGGAATCACTTCACAAGAACAACACATTGGAGCTTGTGAAGTTACCTAAAGATAAAAAGGTTATTCGTCACAAATGGGCATTTTGTAAGAAAGAGGGAATTCCTAGAGTTAAAGATTCTGAGTTTAAAGTAAGACTTTTTACAAAGGGTTATAGTCAAGATCCAAGTGTAGATTATACTGATGTATTTTCTCCAGTTGTTAAGCCTAGTTTAATTCGAGCTTTGTTCGGTATTATTGCTCAACATGATCTTGAATTAGAGCAATTAGATGTGAAAACAGCTTTTTTACATGGAGAACTTGAGGATGATATCTATATGGAACAATCTGAAGGTTTTATAATATCTGGAAAAGAAGATTGTGTTTACTTATTGAAGGATTCTCTCTATCCTTTGAAATAGTCACTCAAGCCATGATATAAAAGGTTTGACTCTTTTATGACATCTCATGATTTTAATGGAAGTAGTTTTGATAGTTGTGTCTATTTGAAAAGGAGTGATGACTCTTTTGTTTATCTACTTCTATATGTTGATGATATGTTGATAGAAGCCAAGGATAAAGATGAAATAAAAAAAGTTAAAGTTTAACTTAATGAAGAATTTGAGATGAAAGATTTGGAAGCTGCAAAGAAGATACTTAGCATGGAAATTATTAGAGACAAAAGGCAGGTAAATTATGCCTAAGTCAAAAAAGGGTACATTGAGAAAATTATGCAAAGGTTTCATATGCAAAATGCTAAACTTGTTAGCACTCCATTAACAACTCATTTTAGACTTTTATATATTTTGCCTCTAAAAACACCTAATGAGATTAATTATATGTCTCAAGTTCCATATTCTAGTGCAATGGGATCTCTCATGTATGCCATGGTATGTACAAAACCTGATTTAGCTTATGTTATGAGTATAGGGAGTAGATACATAGCGAATCCTGCTAAGAACACTAAAAGGCAATTCAATGGATTTTCAGATACTTGTGTGGTACCACTGATGTTTGCTTATAGTTTGGTAGAACTAGAGATAAAGTCATTGGCTATGTTGATTCTGATTTCGCTGGAGACTTAGATAGAAGAAGATCTTTTACAGGATATGTTTTTACTCTTGGTTGTTATGCTATCAGTTGGAAAAACTATCTTATAGTCTATAGTTGCTTTGTCTACTACTGAAGCAGAGTATATGGCTATTACTGAAGCTTGTAAAGAAGTTGTTTGGCTAAAGTGACTCTTTATTAAACTGCGTGAAGATATATAGATTAGTTCCTTATTTAGTGATAGCCAAAGTATTATATTTCTTACGAAGGATCAAATGTATCATGAGAGAACGAAATATATTGATGTTTGTTATCATTTTGTGTGTGACGTCATTGTTCATGGTGATATTATTATGAGCAAAATCAGCACTTTTCATAATCATTCAGATATGATGACAAAGCCACTTTTAATAGCCAAATTTGATCATTGCTTGGACTTGACCAATTTTCATTAAATGTTATCCTTTGAGGTTTTATGGCAGAGGTGAAAATCTATCTTGTTATTTTTCGGAGTTTATGCTTGTAGCGATAGAATTTGTGTCAAGGTGGAGATTTATAATTTATGACCCAAATTCTTTTGTTTCCTTTTTCTTTATACTCATTATTTTTATGTATTATTTAATGAGTTAAAAGAGGTATTTTGGTCTTTATACTCAAAATAGTGAATTTCTTCTCTCTATGCCTGTGGTTTTTCCTGTATTGAGTTTTCCATGTAAATTTTGGTGTTCTTTCTCTATTTTGATTTCTTTTTGAGATCTATTTCTCCTTGATTTTGCTTTTATCTTCCTTCCAATTTATAACAAATTAAAATAGTGCTTGATTGTCCAGTGGTTATCTCCATTAAGTGTTCCGTGATATTAAAAGTCTTCTTGATATGGTGTGATCGGGCAAGCGTATACCATTGATGTAGTTGTATCTGGGTTATGATGTTACTTTAATATCTAAATGATTTGATATCTCCACAAGGTTTGTGTTAAGGGAGAGTTACAAGAAATTCCCAATTTCATAGGTGTGTCTCCTACATATGTATAGTACGGTCGTTGTGTAACAAAGGAGGAGATTATTGAGATGTTTATCCCACATCGCTCGAGGACAAGAAAGTTAAGGCATATATAATAAAAAATAAGGTTTTAAATGTCACAATTCGTTTTAAAGCCGTGCAGGTTGATGTGACAAGCCCAAAGCTGATAGTATTGTGACACATAATCGAGTCTTTACCTTCAATGATATTAAAATTTAAAATTTTTTTATTTAATATTATTTAAATAATATAATTGTAAATAATTGTAATAATATAATTGTTAATTATATATATGTATTTGTAATAAATTTGAAATGAAACAGAAAAACAAATTGAAAATATTCCGTTTGAATCTCCAAACTAAAACACATATAAGCTGAAATGGTTTTTTGAAAAAGATCGAAAATATTTATTTATTTATTTTGAAAATAGTCCATGCCACCTCATGGATTTTAAAAAACATAAAAAAGAAACAACTCAAAGTAAAATATCAGCCGAAATGGAAAACACCAAATTATAAAAATATGACAAAATAAATAATTATATGTAAAGCATCCAAATACTAGATAAAATGAGTTACAGTATGGTATAGTAATAGAACCTTCAATGTATGACGAGACAAATGAGCATTGAATTTGAAACTTTTAAATACATAAATTTAAACAAAAACGCAATAAATTTTACACAATTTTTATGATTTATGACAATTTTTATAGATTCCCCAATTTACTTGCTCAAAATAATATATAGTTTGTGATTAAGCTCTGGCTATTTTTTATTTGATCATATAAATTTTATATATATATATATATATATAAGTATCATAGAATTTGATAACTCGTAAGTGTACATAAAGCAGTTCTTGTAATAGGAAATTTATAATTGAAAAATAGAATCCATAGGTGACTATCTTGAGAATTAATTTGTTTTAATTATTTTATAATAATAGACCTTTTCTATCCTTTATATATCTAAAATCTCATATTCCACATATAATTAAGGTTTGAACTCGTAATTTTATTATAAATAGACATGTATCTCTACTACCATATATAATAACATCGGCAGACAATTTAGAGAATTAGTAAATGATTCTATGTTTCGCCAATAATAATAAAAATAATTATTTATTTATACAGAAGTTATATTAATTTTATCAAATCATATTAATTATGTAGGAACCATCCTTGATTGACACGCTGCAATCTCTCCATGATACCTTGGCCACCTTCAAAACCTTTTTAATTCACAACCCATACATACATATATATATATATATATATATATATATATAGAGAGAGAGAGAGAGAGAGAGAGAGAGAGTGAGTGAGTGAGAAATGCTACATAGAGGATGTGGGGTCAGATTATTATCATGAGAACCTTTAATCTAGAGTATTTAAATTTGAATTTTTATTTTTTTATTAAAATATAGAAATAATAATCACTACAAAATTTGGTTGCTTATTTAGATGCCACCCTATTACCTGATCAATACATAATCTGTATATGTTTGGTATATGCATGTGGTCATGTGGAGTCATGAACTATCATCATTGATTATTATATCAAACATCAAGCATGGGCGATCATAACACATCACCTCAATCACAGTCAATAAAGTCTTTGCCAACAACCCAATACACAACAACTCCATCATTATAAGTCATAACTGTCTGTCACCTAATAATATAATCGCTAGAGGCCTTAACCACCTTTCACAAGCATTGGGAACCATTGTCCCATCATACCACAATCATCCATAATCAAGGTCATTCACCCTGTCACATGACATTCCACTTGCCCTTATCATTAGGGCCCACAAACACAAATCATAATAATAATAATCACTACAAAAATAAGCATATATAGCATCATAAAACTGAGCCCGTAGTAGCTCTAAGGCATCAAACGCACAACATACTCATAAGAGCATCAATATAGCATCCAGAAATATCACAAAATCAACCTAAAAATCACATCAAAGAAGAATCTTAGAAGAATCCATAGCGAAATCGCCCAACTGCTTGAGACATGCTCAAGGCTCACCGCTCAATATAATTCAACACTACAACCTCGAGCGAACATCGTGTAACCTACTAAGGGCGTTGCTCCCTCAATGACGCTCTGCCTTGAAGCTACTCTTTGCCTCAAAGCTTCTCTCTGTCTTGCCTCGAAGCTCCTCTGTCCCTCGGAGTGACCCTCTTTCTCAATGTTCCTTTACCACAATACTCCTCTGCCTTAAAAACTCGAAGGCATATTGCCTCAAATCTCTCTACTTTAAACCTCACTATTTCAAATATCGCTGCTTTGAATCTCACTCAAAGGCCCTCACTTTCTACTCAACGTCCATCACTTGAAGTTGCTCGACATCACTCGCCACTCTAACCTCAAGCAAACCTTGCGAAATTTACCAAGGCTCCCACATGATGGCCGGGCTCATTCTATTCCTAATATCCTCTTCAATTTGGATTAAAATTGTTATCCAAATGCATTCTTTAAGCAAAAAAAAAAACTAACCAATTAATGATCCTCTAATGCCTTGGGTTTACATTTGGCCAAGAGACATCCAAGATTTTATAAGCAACTTAGATTTCGTCATTTTCTCCAAGTTTCTAAACTTAGGGTTCTTGATCGTCTAATGCATATTGAATCCAAAATTAAAGAAGACAAAAATATAAAGGATATGTTTGAATCACCTACCTGATTTGGTCAAAGGTTACTTAGATCATCCAAGAACATGAAGTCTTTTCCCTTTCTTACATTCTTCTTACTAGTTACACACATTTAATGAATCCCTCCGATTCTTACACTTATGAACCCCTCCTTCCTCTTATAAATAACCTCAATAAAATAACCTCTTGTCTTGTCTTGAACTAGGCTCAATTGTATCCCACATAATTTCTATCTTTTTGGGTTTATTCCAATTACGTATCTCTACATCCCCCAATTCTAAGGTTCATTTAATTCTCAAAAAATCTAACAATTGATACAAATTTAATCCAATAAAGTAGTATGGGAATGTAGAACTACCTACCAGCTAGAGTTGTTTTCATGCATTAGATCATCTGAAAACTCCAAAAGTTAATTATCTAATCTTCCTACTCTTCTCTTTGCAGAAGAACAATACATACAAATGATACCCTCTCCTATGATTGCTCATATGTATTTTATTTATTTATTTATTTTACTCTGATAATCCAATAAATCCATAAAAATAACTTTCTAGGGCTCTAAACTCCAAATCGGGTCTAAGTACAGTCAAAATATTCGTATCAACGGCCACATTACCATTTAGTTATCATCGTTCGTATCCATATAATTACCTGTGTTTGGAGATTTGAGGAGTTAGTTATTTGTGCATTTGGGCAAGGCTCTTGTCCAGACAGTTAGCGGGAGGAATTTCGAGAGAGTTTGGTCGATGCGAGAGGAATTTCGATGTATGGTCGATGTGGTTGAGGTCAACTAGAGTAGTTTCCCGAGAACTTTCCCATGTCTATTGGTCGATGCGGAAGATGGTTGACCTATGGTCAACCCAGCTAGAGATCGACCTTGTGCGATATGAAGATTAGTCGATGTGCGTGTCTAGTCGATGCGAGAATAGTTGGTCGATGTGGTCGATCTTGGGTATTTTTGGTCGACGCTGACCTTGCGACAACATATTTTTGATATTTCTGCTTCCCGATTTTAGGATTCTGGGTATTGTTTTGCAGTTGTTAGAGAGAGAAAGAGAGATCATCGTCAGTTCATGCGTGCCATTGCATTCTTCGAAGAGGGAGACGCCTAATGGAGTGAAGCAAGGAGCAAGGAAGGTCCTTTAAGTCGGAACCTTAACGCAATCGGACTCGAGGTAGGGATTCTATACTCTTAAGCATATTCTAGGGTTAGGTCATGAGGTAGATGATTTATTATGTATATATATAAATTCATATAGGTGTGATCTCCTATATAAATGTTGGCCTTCATTGGCATGTCATGCTTGTGTATGTTGATGAATCCAGGGTTAGTGGGCCTTATGGGTTCGTTCGTGGCGTGGTCATATTCGTTCGTGTTGGTACCGTGGTAAAGTCTCGTGGGAAACCTTGGGAATGATATGAGGGTTGTGCTTGGGAATACATTATATGAACTTGACCTAATTATGGCTTGCGTGTTGGATATTGAATATATGTGCTTATTGATATGTTGTGAATATGTATCTTTGTGTTGTGTGGTTGTGGAACTGTGGTAGCCTGTGTGCTTGTGGTGGTAGCCTATGTGCCTGTGAATGTGGTGGCCTGTGTGGTCGTGGCAATGGTTGTGTTCACTGGCGTGGTTTGCTTGTATGTTGTCTTAATTATAAATGCTAAATTATAACTTGTTTATGTATTATTATCACGATACCGCACATGCGCACTCATCATGTATATACTAGGAGCATAGAATGGGTTGGGGAGACTTGATCTCTACTGAGCTATGGTTGCTCACCCCTCCTGTTATGATTTGCTTTTTTAGGAACCTACAGGCGTTAGGTGGAACACCAAGGTGGAAGACCGAATTTATTGTTTGATTGTTTTTCCTATTATATTATTTTGATTAAACTAATGTAACCCCAATGGGGAATTAATGTAAAAGGAATTTGAATGTAATAAAGACATGTGATTTGGTTTGTGGACATTTGTTGTGGTTGTTTAACTCAACACCTTACTTACCAGGTGGGTAAAAGAGAGTCACGAACCGGTTTCATCGGGTTGAAAATTTGGAGCGTGACACACTCAAATACATGTATTAACATAATTTCTTACTATAAATATAAAAGTGGTCCATAAATTTTAAATGTCCTTCATAGGAATCTTCTATTAATGCTAATTTGGTTGGACATAACCGCATTATGGGACACTATATTCAAGAGTTTAATGGTTTGAATCGGGTTATTTCTTATAATTTTTTCTACAACTTTATTATATTTTTATTAGTTTTTTTCTTACATATATTAATGTTGCTAACATGTTTTTTGTTTACAAGGTTCAATATCTATATATGATATTATGCAAGTAGGCCACCATATTGACAAGCATTTCAAGTAAGGTGAAGTGGGAGTGCAAATTTATTAACTTGAAAATAAAGACTATTTTTGTGTTTTGGCACTGTTAGGGGTTTGTTGCAACTTTGTTAGGGACTCGCCTTCAACTTTGTTATGACATATAACTTCTATAAGGAAATCTTCTTGGGGTTGAAACAGTACCTAAAAAGTTAATGCATGCATTGTGCAAGTAATATAATCGCTTGAAATGCAAAGGTTTTGGTTTCCCTAGTAATAATATATGACAAAAAGGTTAGTCATTATAGTTATTAACCAAATTATTTTTATGCATGAGTACTGAGAAGGTTTGAATTGTTTAACTTTGTAATTTATATAGTATTATGTTCTCTTTTGGTCTTGTATATGTGTCTTTAAATATTTTATATCACATTAACATTTACCTATATTGTTCACTCTGACAAGATTGTGTATCTCATAAAGTGTTAAAGCTTTTTGTATTATTATATAATATGAGTATCTTTTTTCTTTTTTGAGTCAATGGATTTTATTAAAGATAAATTATGACAACCCAACATTACAATTGGAAAAAACCAAATCTCAAAAAAGTACATAGAATGAATGTTATTGGACTCTTCTTGAATTTCAACGATTGTAGGAGAAACAATGCAATTCTGGTACCAATATATACCTTTTCCATTCACATTGGTATCTTCCAACTCCCAATCCACTTTTCTTATTAGAAGGTGAGAACCATGATCCATAGATAAATTCTCAATGGTGTGCTTGGGCATTCCAAAAAACTCCATGATATAGTGGAAGGTTTCAAAGAGTACTTGTACAATATCAATATCACCCCAATTAGAATTTCGAAGTTTGTTCCAGATCCTATCAATGGGAGATACTACAATTCTAGAATGGTTTTTATTCATTCAACAACACATTCATAAACATCAGTCAAATCACATTCATACAAATGACCATATCCAATGCTTAAATGAAAACCATTATTATTGATTAAGAGACAAAATACAACCTTTACCTTTGGATTATGTCATGTAAGACACACACACATAGAGAGGTTGCGTTTGCCAAAAAGTTTTAGACACAAAACCTAACAACAAAAAATTCAAAGCAAACTTCTCAAGACCATGATGCTTTCCTAATATTTCTTAGACTCCAAACAAAGCATTAACACTTACAACCACAACCCACACTAATCCAAATTGCATTAAATCACAGAGAGAATTTAATCTTTAAGATAGAGTTGTTCTGTTTTCGGAGTCAGTTCTAGTTTTGCTAGCATTCAAATAATCTGCTAAAATGGAATCTCTTCCCATGCATAATTTTAGTCATTTGCTTACAATATTTAACAAATTTATCATCAATAAACTACTTATATTTTCTTTACTAGCAAATAATATAGTTTGGTAATATACATATGAACCTCTGAGAATACAATTGATCAAAATTATGTTTTTTTTTTTGGTATGTTTTACATTAAAATTATGCTATTTTAAAAAATATCAAAAGAATTTAATTTTGATCATTTGTATCCTATAATTACCGTAGAAGATATAAATTCATGAATAAATATTTGTGCAACCGGCTCGCGGCATTTTCGCATAAGTGTGGGGGATTGAACGGCTATAATCTTTTTCTTTTTTTTTCTCTCCCCACTTCGATGAATTGGTAGACTATTACGTCGTCATGATTATCCAAAGATTATCCAACCGGGCTGTACCTAGCATTGCCCTAAATTCATATACATATACAATAATGAAGATTGCTGAAAGGAGAGAGAACGCGAGTGATTACGGGATGAAAATCAAAGACAGAGTTTTAATGGGATTAAAATGTACATTGCACCGAATTGTACATAGACTAAAGCTATTATTAGGAATGTATAATTAATGAATAATTTTAATAACATGGCAATATATTATATTAGCCAAAGAAAAATAATAAATTTATAAATTAATTATTACCGGTCACATCTGACAGTCTCCTAATAATCCTAGAAGCCATCTTGCACGTATCATTTTTATTTTATATATATATATATATATATATATATATATATATATATATATTTAAATAATAAATGATGTGAAATCAGGTAGGAATTTCTTTCCATTCAAATTGAAATTCATTTAACCAAATAATTAATAATTAGGGCCAACCTCTGCTTCTCGTGGGAGCGACGGCGAGAGTCCATTTGGAAACTAAATCATCGTCCTCATGAGATGATGTATAACTGGAGAGTGGAGATCAAACTTTCTATATCATAAAAGGAATGGGACTTTTTTTCTTGTTTTTTTCCATTAACTTGACAATGAGTAATGATCACGGGCACAGCGCAAATTAAATAACATTAAAAAACAAACAATATCGTTATCCACTTCATACGAGTGCTACGATTTAAGTGGCCCGATTAGGAGTCCATACGGCCATTCCATAGCAACAAAATAAAATAATGTGAGAAAAAAATAATATTATTAATAAAGGCCCTGCGTCAAATCGCGCAATCATGTAAACCATGGGAGATGAGCATGAAATAAAAAGGGTAAGTTTTAAAAGCATTATCTTGCAACTTCTTTCCTCTGTCAGGCGTGTAATTAAATATGCCATGCATGCATCAATTGAATACACCATCTTATCATGTAAAGACAGATCGAAGAAAACGACATTGTTATTTAGGCTGGTTCATGCTCGCGGGGTCATATACTCCGGATGAGGCATTCTACAGCCCCTAGGTTAATTGTTGCCGCATGAAGGCGATACGTGGGAGTGTGGGACTGTCCAGAGATATCTCAAGTAATATCATTCCTATCAAATATTTCCTAAATTTTCAAAAATAGACCAGAACCAAAATACCAAATACAATCACGTTTTGGGAGGAGGGAGGGCGCTGGGAGAAGGCCATGTTGCAGGTGATACCCGGCTATGAGAGTATTTCAAGTTCTCATTCCAATTTTGCGAATCTACCATGAATTATTTTTAAAATTTTATTTATTTTTTTACATAATATTAATATTTAACTGGATGAATTAACAAATTCGCAAGATAATATCAAATATATGCTGTAATTTTTAAAACCTTTAGAATTTCATTCATGCACTACAAAAATCTCGGACATAGGCTGCGTTTCAAAAACGCCGCAAAATTCGTTTAAAACGCCTCTTAAACTATTAGCGGCGTAATGAAGAAACGCCGAGACATCAGCGTCGGTAAAGCAATGTGGCGGCGTTTTTTAAAACGCGGGAAAAATTGAATTGATAGCGGCATTTATCGAACGCCGAAACAAAAAAAACACGTAGCGGCGTTTTATAGAACGCCACTACGGAGGAGGCGTTTCCAAAACGCCGCTGCGGAGGAGGCGTTTCCAAAACGCCGCTGCGGAGGAGGCGTTTCCAAAACGCCGCTGCGGAGGAGGCGTTTCCAAAACGCCGCTGCGGAGGAGGCATTTCCAAAACGCCACTGCAGAGGAGGCGTTTACAAAACACCGCTGCGGAGGAGGCGTTTACAAAATGTCGCTGCGAAGGAGGCGTTTATAAAACGCCGTTGAGGAAGAGGCGTTTACAAAACGCCGCTGCTTAGGAGGCGTTTACAAAACACCGCCTATTTAACGAGATGGGAATGCCACTATTTCAAGATACGCGACGATTTCAAGAAACGCCGCGAATGATCATTTGTGAAAAGCCTACGTCGTGGTGGCGTTTATTAAGTGACCCAGCATTTTTTCTCCACTTTTAACTGTTATTGCAGGTATTTTTGCAATTACTGAGATTTAAATTAAAATAAATATCCTTCATATTCCAACGGAATTAAAATGTTACATCCAAAATTCATAATAAGGAGAGATAAGATCATTGATGACCGCTTCATACATATCCAATGAGGAAGATTATATGGAACAAGAATTACAGGCCAAATACTATAAGTACTTCTCAAATTTTTGAAAGGATTAAATCCATCACAAGCCAACCAAAGTCTAATATTGAGAGGATCTGAAGAAAAATCTTTAAATTGATTATAAATTCTTGCCATGCAGGCGAATCAGCTGGGTGCCTTAATATGTCAGGACCTTCCCTGAGGTATGAGTTATGTTTTATGCATATATTTTGCATATGTTGTTTGAGATGTGGTTTAGCTTGTTGTTGTTGGATTTTGTCAGCCCTTTTGGCTTGTTGTGAGTTGCATTGCACATGTGTGATTGGTAATCATGTTTTATGTTTTGTTGTTGGGACATTGAGCTTGAATTTTGCTATGTCCTTTGGGCATGTGTTTTATTTTCGAATACGAAAAGTCCTAGGGTGGGGAAGATGTAAAGTATTTGGGTAGTTTTGAGAGATAGCCATTCTATGGTAATGTAACTATCTGGACGGTAGTGTAGTCGTCGATGTGAGCATTTTGACTGTACCTGGGCCCGATTCCGTGTCGGGGCCCCGTTTGACCCGATTATTGACTTTTCGGGGTTTATTGATTGACTTTGCGTTTGGGCGGTCATTTGGGTGTAATAATATCTGTTTAGTGTTGTGCTCGTCATTTCGAGCATTTTGACTGTAATTTGACTCAATTTGGAGTTCAGGACCTTGGAGGTCAATTATTGACTAGGTCAGTTATTGGTTAATGACTGGCAGAAATATAAATAGCAGGAAAAGAAAGAGCTTTCACTTTACGCTATCACATTTGTGTGTTTGAGAGAGAGAGAGAGAGAGAGAGAGAGAGAGACCGCTTGGAAGCTTGAAGCCTTGGGGCGATTTGGGTTCGTGGAGTTCACAGAATCACTCCAGGTAGGTGTCCTTAAACTCCTTATCTTGATTCTGTTTTGGATCTGCACGAATTTATCATGATTTATAAAATTGAGCATGAACCCTAGATTTTGGGAGAAATCCAATTCTGGGTTAGATCTAATGGTTTAGCATAAGATCTGTGGTTAAGAACTGATTTAGATCATTGTAGAGATGTGTTTCTGTGATTTTGGGGGTGTATAACTGTGTATTCCATGATGGTTGAGAAGTCAACTATGGAAATCTAGGTTTAGATCTAGATTTATCGAATCTGTAATTATATATGTGTATTTCTGTTGTTACTGTGCGATTTAGAGGTGCTCTGGACGCATTTTTAGGTAGATAGCGTAGTCTGTAGCGTAAAATGCATGTTTGGGAGCGTCTGGGGGTTACTGGGTTGATTCCAGACGAAGAATAGGCAAAAACGACGATGAACAGTACCCTGGGCGCGTTACGGGATCGAAATGACGAAGATCCGAAGTTCTGGGTTGTAGTTCGTAGACCCGTAGTTCGTAGTTCGAAGGTTCGTAGTTCGTAGTTCGAAGGTTCGTAATTCGTAGTTCGAAGGTTCGTAGTTCGTAGGGTCGTAGTCCGAAGGTCGAAGATTGAAGATCGAAGATCCGCTTCAAGTCTTCGAGGCGCGCTACGCAGCTACAAGTCGCAGCTCCAGCTACGAGTCTCCGAGGCGCGCTGCAGTTCTGCGCTACGAGTCGTAGCTCCAACAGTGTAACTAGACACTGGACTACACTATACTGGACTATTTACATTGTAAACCATTATGCCTCTCCACACTTAAGTATTATACTTAAGTTACAATATAAATAACGAAATACCCCCCATTTGGATCCAAAGAAAAATACTAGAAAAATTAATTCCCACTCCTTCAAAATGTGAAAATTGGATTTAGTGTAAAATCTCGGAAAAATCCAGTTTTTCGTAGAGGTGAATTTTTGGAAAGTGAGGTTAGACATCTCAGAAAAATCCCCAAAGATCAGATTATCTTAGTTATGCTATGGGAACCCAATGCCGGGACTTTTTATTTCAAGAAAACAGCTCCTATGTAAGACCCGCAAAATTTTTAGCTATTTAAGTTCTTACTTAAAGAGTAATAATAATAAAATAATAATAATGTTATTGTTAACAATAGTTAGAAAGGATATTTTAGATATTATCACGATAAAAATAAGCACTCAATATAGTCATTCAAATAGCATGTGACTAGTAAGTAGCCGTTATGAATAGTATCCGTCCGTTATGAATAGTATCCGTTTGGACTTCCATAAATAGGTATGAGCATGAGATTTTATTTATAAGAGAGTATAGAAGTAAGAAGAATAATAATAAGAGTTATGGCATCAAGTTCTCAAGTACTGCCATCCGAGAATAGTGTACGTGATGAAGATCGGCGAGCAATACGACTTGAAGTTACAAAGCTATGCTTTGCTATAGATGAGCTAAATGCTCGTGTCCAATGGCTGCAATATAATGCGACGAGACACAGGGAGAAGTTTGAGGTTATTCGTGCGACAACCACGACAATGTTAGCTGAAGGGTTGTACAGCTCTACTGCTGAAGCACAACACGTCCTACGCACATACGCTAATATAATTCAAGAAATTTTACGAAGGCCATAGAATATGATATTAATGTTTATGTTTAGGATTATAATATTTTATGCTATAATGTTATCTTACTTTATTGTTTATTGATTATGCAATTATATTATTTTATCTGCGTAAATATTAAATACGTTATAAAAAATAAAATAATTTCTCATATGTCATAAAAAGTTTAGATGCTATATATTATGTCATTTAGTTTCTTAAGCCAAATTACTATGGGTAAGTAAGTATTACAAGCCTTAACTTTACCAAAAGTATAAAACATAGGTAAGGCCCAAAAATTTGAATGAGGCAGATTCTGGAGGTCCCATTCAAAAATCCATAACTTGAATTATACAGATCCAATTGATATGAAACCAAAGCCCATTTGTTCATTTATGACTTAGCTAAAACGTGTAGAAATTTTAAAATTTAATATGAAGCCAATTAATTCCAGAATTTAAAATACTACACATAGGTTCAGTATGAACGGGTAAACATTTTAGTATGACTTTAAAATTCAATAACTTTTGTTATACATATTTAAAAATTATAAAATTGATACCCATTTGTAGATATTTGAGTTAGTAATGCAATACAATTGGCCATTTGTCAAAAACTACAAAATTAAAAACGTTATAATTGAATTAGTAGGGAGTACACTAATGTGGACTTTCGATGCCAAAGGAACCTTCTAGGTTTAAAAGTCTTAAAACATTTTTTTAATGGTAGGAGGAGATAACCACGTTTTTAATAAGAGATAATATGAAGAAAATAAAGTATTATATATATTTTAAATAATTTAATTTAATGCCAAAGTCAAATTTGTACACTATTTTTCACATTATTACACCTACCATCCTTGCCTATATAAGGAGTGTTTTGCCTCTCCTCTTAATGCACAAATCCCTCAAGCCACACCACGAAATTCCCTCTCAAAACACTCCCTTAAGCCCTCTTAACACCCCAAATACTCTACTCAAATCCTCTTTTGCTTTTGGTACTTACCAAGCGTCGAAGTTCTACGAAAGGTAATACTTAAGATTTTGAAATTTTGAAGTTACTTCTTATTTATTATGTAGATCTATATGGTTGGTTTTACCACCTCATATATACTATATTCATGGTTGGTTTTACCACCTTACATATGTTATTTATATGATTGGTTGTACCACCTCGTATATATACATACATGGTTGGCCTTGCCACCTCATATATATTTATATATACATGTGTAATGATTTTTAAATTATAGTATTTTATCATAGCATATATTGTCATTCTATAATTCAAGTGAAAAGATGAGAATATTAACTTATGTTTTTTATTTTTATTTTTAAGGTTCTAGATAGCGGAAGATCGTAAGGAACGACTTCCAAAATGAATTCCCCTGACAATCGCCCTTCTTCTTCTGGCAACCCCAATTGTTAATGCTTAACCTCACAAACTATCCCCATCCTTATCTCCTCCTGATCGTCCCTTTAGACCCGTGTCTAATATCCCCTCATGGTTAAGGTGGAAGACACGTAGGAAAAATAAGCTTATCGAACGTCTTTTCCGTTCACCCAATACAAGAAGTAAATCTTATTCAAAAACTCTCAAGGCATATAACCTAGTTAGTGCACAACTCAAGGCTTATGATGTATGGGATCGAAATAGGATATGGAACAGCAATAGAAGTGGGAACCCAAATTAATATTCAACCCCACAAGCACGGTATGCCTATTAAAAGATATAAGTTAAAGTATTATATATATATATATATAAGGAGATATGTGTGATATTGAACTTTTCAAGCATTAATGCTAATTTAGTGTTTTGATATTTTTAAGGTTTAGAACACGGAGAACGACAAGCGATTGTAAGGGTTTTTCTTTTCCTTTTCTCACTTTTCTCTCCCTCTTTATCTTGTTTTATTTGAAATTATTATTGTAAGAGTTTTATGTTTCTTATTTTTTTTTAATTCCATTTTATTGTTGAGAAGATTAGATTAGTCTCTTTTTAATCTCTCTTGGTAATCTATGCTATTGATTAGGGTAGATAACCATTTTGATATTCATGGTTATCCTTGTTAACCTTGAATGTTTTATTGGAATTCTATAATATGCCTCATCTTATGTATGTTAAAGTTATTATAACCTCTTATGTTTGGACAAAGTAAGTTTATAATGGGTGGTTCAAGAAAGACCTCCAATGCATTGGGTAAAGAACATCACTGGAGAGTGTCAATCCAGCTGATAATATGTTATGTTATGATTTGATATCTGGGTGGTTAACCTAGGTCATGATGTTATGATACGATGTCTAAACATAATCTTCCATGTTATGATTTCCTTGTGAAATGTTGATCATGTATGATGTGTAAATATTATATGGTATTTCCTATGTTCGATATCTTCATGATTTTCCTTACCCACTTATGTTTACCCTTACTGGGCTATTTGAGCTCACCCTTTTTATGATTTATTTTCCAACCCCAGGTAATTAAGAGATGGAGAAACTAGGATAAGGAGTCGAGAAGTGCTTGGAAATAAAGTTGTGTGAAATTTTAAAGATTTATTAAGTTGTTTGCTCGTGTGCTTTGTTATGTAATAATGGGTTATGGACACTTAGTCTCTAAACCCCTAAACCTTAAAGATCTTGGATTGAAATTTGTAATAATGAATGTTTTTTTTGATTAAATAAGTAATAGTTTGAAATTTATATAAAATTTGTATATTTATTTTCCGCTAACGCACCCAGTTTGGAGGTTTCAAATTTGGGGGCGTTACATCCTATGGGTATCTCCTTCCTTAGTCAAGGAATGAGGATCGACTGGTGAAGACTGGCTACAGTTTTAAAGGGAGTATTGTATACCTTAAGACCATATTGTTGTTGGTATGTTGGTTTGAGGGATTGGGGCTTAGGCTCTATGACTTGTTGGGTTCTCACTGTGATGTACCGATGGTACTATGTGGTTGACATGGCAGGCATATGCACCGATGGTAGGCCTGTGTGGCTGGGCATATTACGCTGTAGACAGGCTAAGGCCTCAGTTGAGCCATTGAGCTCGTGGAGCTAGGGCTGAGTGCCTTGAGCTGGGATCCCGTGGAGGATCGTAGACAAGCTGTCCTGTGTGGGCAGGCTGGGTCCTGATGTTTGTTTGCAGGCTGAGTCCTGATGATTGTGCACACTACACAGTGAACGAGTACATAGAGCATGTACCATAGATTTGTATGTTTGCATGGTGTGGAGTATTGGGGTCACCTACTGAGCTTGTCGCTCACTCCTACTTGTTATTTTCCCCTTTTCAGGTGTGACCCGAGACTAGTGGAGGACTTTCTTCTAGGAGGACGTGCCCATTACTCTGATGTATGAGTACTGTATTTTGTATTGTATTATGTGTTGTATCCCGGACATGGGTCTGTGGACAATTGTATTTTCATACTGTTTATGATGTGATATCTGTATGACTGTTTGACTCATTGTATGCATGATGATATATGGGAAGTCATGTCCCTAGTTCCGGGTTCCCTGGAATTTGGGGGCGTGACATAATATGCCATCATTGGTCCGATTTTCAGCATGCCACACCATTTGAGAATCTATTTTTGAAGACAAGAATAATCTTTGTAACCGTTGCTTTAAAGGAAACCATCGCAATACCTTTGCTGTTGTTTTTTTTCTCATTGTCCTCTTGAATCCACCTAGATGCACCACAAGTTGAGCATACTTCATCAATAGCAGTCTCTTCCCAAAATAACATGCAATTATTTGGGCAAGCATGGATTTTTTCATACCCAAGACCTAAGTCCTTGATAATCTTTTTTCCCTCATAAAAGTCTTTAGGCAATTTAGCATTCTCGGGAAGTAACTATTTAAGGAAATTCAACAACTAATCCATTGAATTATTGCTCCATCCATGTAGACATTTCAAATGATTCAAATGAACGATTGTCTCTAGTTTAGTTAACTTGCATCCTTCATACAAAGGTTCTTGCAAATCTCTCACCAGCCTGAAAAACTTGTTTGTATCTTCATTTAACTGTTGCGTTGATTGTTCCTCATTTTGAGTAACTCCATCCATTTGGAACACATCATGTAATAGTAAATCTAAGCCAGTATGATCCTCGAAATGATTACGGGTATTCAAATCTTCAGGGCTAGTCTCTGTAAGAAAAGACTCACCATGATGATACCAACAATCATAACTTGGACTGAAACCATACACCATCACATGGTCATGTACCTCAGCTGTACTAAGAAAAAATGAGTTTACGCAATTTACACAAGGACAAAAGAGCATCCCAGCAACGCGTGAATGTTGTGAGGCAAACTCTAAAAAGTTATACACTCCTTGACGATATTCAGAACTCAATCTAGGCTTTCGTATCCAACTCTTATCCATAGTTTGTTTTCCTATACTCAAATGACATCTAAATGTTTTATTAATGCGAGAGATCTCTATTATTTAAAAATAAATCATAACATTAAGCATAATATTATATAAGTGTCAAATTGTAACAATTAGTACCTTGAAAAGGTGGATAAAATATAAATTTGTAACTCCAGTGCATTTGGGTGCATATATAGGTGCACTTGGGTGATCCTCAATAAAATTTCAGATATTGAAATTTCAATTAAACAAATGTAACCTTAGGATTATATATTTGTTTAATTGTTAATAAATGAAAACGTTAAATTTATAATCATTCTAGAAAATCAAATACAACAGTGCCTTACAAGGAAGATGCACATTTACGAGCAATGAAATCTTTGGAGTTATGATGCAGACATAATATTTTACTTCCTTTAAGTCAATGACATTAGATTTTACAAATTTGAAATAAGTTTCATTTGGACTAAATCTGATTTCATTTACAAAATTGTTTAAATGATGTCACATGCTCTTTTATGTTTAAAGTTTTAGTTGCTGCATACTCTAGTAGGTTTTGTTTTTCAAATGTAAGGAAATTTAATTGTGTACCTGATTTTATTCTAGTGTAATAATTATTGGGAACAGCTAAAAGTAGCAGCATCCTGATGCTACTATATTGCACTTTGAGTTAACATATTTAACTGTTGCAGTGCATATAAAGGTGCTTCTCTTGAAGCAATTAGCACTCTAATTAAAATCGACCAAACAACAAAAAATATAGACAAAAACCAAAATAAAACAACCAATATCCCCCAAAAAACCGACCAAACAACAAATAAATCAAACAACCATGTCGTGAAATCAATACCCAACCAACCAATCCCACGCTTCAATTAACACAGAATCAAACTACGCAGCAACAACAATCAATCCCACACTTCAATACCCAGCAACCAACAGAATTAACACAGCCAACCAATATAAAACACAAGATAATTAACAATCAAACCACGTGAAAAAAATCAGACAATAAATCATGTAAACCCTAACTTCACGTCAACATAAACTTCATTCAAAGTTATTGAATCTTAGGGGAAAAGAGATTGTGTTCGGTCTCACCTTTGAAGGAACAAACGACTGCTGCACTGGACTAGGATTTGTCGCGGGAGATTATGCAGCAAAGGGATTCCATAGCAGAGGCTCTGATTATGCAGCAGGAGGAACGACTTTGACTGCCGTCTGAGCGGAGGAGATGCAACGTATGACGGATCGGTCGGCGAACGAGAGGGAGACGGATCGAGATGACGATTTGTGTTGATGGAGTGTGCTAGTGATTTCAATTTCAGTGTTGCGAGCAAGAGAGGAAGACGGCTAGCTAGGGATTAGACTTTACGAGCAAGAGGAAGACGCGAGACTTGACGCAAGACTTTACGCGAGAAAAAAATAGTGACGCGTAATAATAATTTTTTTAATTTAATGAAACCGGCGTTTCAAATAACGCCGATAAAACTTAATTTGTGGGCAGCGTTTTTAAATAACGCCGATACACAATTGTGGGGGGTGGCGTTTTTAAAGATGCCGCCAATTTCATCACCTATTGTGGCGTATTTTGTAGAAACGCCACAAAATATTTTATTTTTGTGGCGTTTTAAAAAACGCCACTTGTGTGAATTTTTAGCGGCAACTTAATAAAACGCCACCTAAGTAATTCACACCCTACTTAATAAATGCCAAGAAACTTGAATTCTTATTATTTGTTCCATGCAGAAATAATGTATATGTTACTTGAGCAGAGCAGTGGGTCCTCACATTGGTTTCTTGCCAGAATAGTTTTTTCATATAGCTATGGCGCCGCGTTGACCACTTGCTTGTTTACCGTCTCAAAATAGAATGTTATTTTTAACGAATGTGCAAATCTATTATAATATAAAAACTAAAACTTTTTGCTAGTTACGTATGCTCTCTAAAAAATTTATTTGGCTAAAATAGAAATTAAATATGTGGTTTTTTATTATTGAAGCCTACATAAACCTTCAAAATTTTCATTATACCCTCAAATTTTAAAAGAGCATACAAATTTTATTATGTTTAAAAATCTATAACATCTTCAATTTAAGTGGTTATATAACACCGTCAAAAACACGAATTTTAAAGTGAAAAATAAGTTATATAAGTTTTTAATATTATATATAACACATAGGGTGTAACCAATCTATTGAATCCCATAAAACAATAAGTTCCAACTAAAAATTGCAATAATCCAGATATCTCGAATAGTAACTGATTTGAAATATTGAATATGGATGAAGATTTTTAATTTAATTTAATGATTGAAATTTGAATCCTCCATTTGGTTATGCTTTTGAAGCTTTGCAAGTAGTTTACAATAAGGTTTGTATAAAGGTGCGACCGGACGTGTAACATCATCCTTATCCAAATGTACGCTAGCTGGAATATCTACTAGCTAAAAAATATTGTAAAGTTTATTATTTTAAGGCATAAATGTATAATAAATCTACTCAATGAACCTTTCTCTAAATGAATAAACTTTTCAGATAAAATATGTTGTATTTTTGTCACAATCACAAAAATAGGCTCGATTAATCATCTTGCTTTTAGGCTACGCTTCAAATTGGTTTGTTATGTCGTATTAGAAAGTTTTAAATCTGCATTGCTCGAGATTTTTTTTGCGTGAGATCTGTTTTGATTAATATTTTTGTCTTGGAGCATTTGCATTGCTCGATATCTGATTGAGCATTTGACATTTTTTCCACATATTTCTATGCGATATTCTAACTTATCGAGCAAATTGTGAGCGATTTGATTTCAAGTAGATTTTGACAACTCTGGTTTTTTGCCATTTTTAACCTATACACACACACACACTCTCCCTCTCTCTCTCTCTCTCTCTCTCTCTCTCTCTCTCTCTCTCTCTCTCTCTCTCTCTCTCTCTCTCTCTCTCTCTTTTAGGCCTTCATAGTATGTTATGTGATGAAAAAATTTTAAAATCTTTAATATATACTTCTCTATAGTCAATAAAGTTTTTCTCTCATCTCTTTGTTGATGTAGTTAACACATTATGACTGAACCATGTTAAATTTATGTATTCTTTATTTAAGCCTTCTGCTTTCTTTGCTTGTCTTACATTACAATACTTGTTAGCCATAACATTTGCCACTATATATGATATTATGAAATACACCCTATCCTAGAAAATGACTAAAACCACCATATGACAATATAACTTATATTTCTAGTATAAAATATTTTAAAATCATACAACCATATTTATAAAAATAATTGAGTGTTGAAAAAATTAAGATCAAACAAGTAAATATTAAATATATTGTGTTATTAAAGTTATCAAATTAAAATTTAAAATAAAGCTTAAGAGTATAATTATAATAAAATTAAAATGTAAATATTATTTGGTATATTTAATTTGATGAAGGGCCAAATTAAAAATAACAAACTCTATATATAATGTTATAGTCCTTAAATTATAAAACAACTTAATTAGTTAGTCTCCTCATCAGTAGAGTCATTGAGAACTAGAGTTTATAAGTTTATGGCAATTTAAAATATCACAATATATTAATCAAACTTTTGCAATGGATTCAAGTACGTTTCTAATTTAATGTTTTTAAATCAAACAATTTATAGTCAAGTAAAGATCTTATGGTTTAATTCTCACTATTTGTATCAAAGCAACTTGCCTTAGAATTATTTGATTTTGATTTACTGATAAATTATATCACATTGCAATTGATAATTTATAAATTAAGCACCTTAAATTTAAATATTTTCCCATAATTTGTTGTGATTAAATACAATAAGTGACTAATTTGAGGTCGGATGTCACAAAAGTTACATTTACATACCCATGTTTTTGAGTTAAGCCTTTAATATAAGCTTTGTTAGAGGATAGAAATATGTAGATAGTGACGTGCCATCAATACAAACATTTTAACTTTAATTAAGCCTTATTTGAAGTTTGGAATCCCAAAAAGTTATATATTTTTATAAATTTTATAGATTCTTTTAGTTAAAATAAATCATTAATTAAATAAAAATAAAATAATATTGAACATGTGAGAGAGATAAAGGAAATTCAATATTCGTTTACTCGCCCACTTCATTCGTTGTACACACAAGGAAGAATGTGAAAGTAAAGCTATTTCTTGAGAAATTCAATCATCCAATGCACAAAAACGATTCCAAGTGATTCTATTATTCTATATTATTCTAAGGTTTCAAACATTCTTCGATTATGTACAAATTGAGAATTTAGAACGAATTAAATGAAGGTTAAATTGATACTCTGGTTGATGATTCTAACTTGTATATGTTTTTACTTATTAAAAAAAAATTCTAGCTTGCATGTGTTTATTTTATATCAAATAATTGATTTTAGATATTGCAATTTGAAAAATATAGATGGGTGCGGGTAAAGAACCCTAAATTTTGGAGATATTTGATGTGAACTAGAATAAATGACATGGTTATTAATGTTTGAGGCCCGTTCAACTCTTATGTTTCATAGATAATGCATAATTTGGGGTTTTGTGACCTAAAAATTGGGTTTGGAGGTAAATTTGGGTTTCATAAATAATGTATAAATATGGTTTGAAGGTAAAATTGGGTTTTGTTACATGTAAAACTATAAGAGACAAAATTAAGCAAAATTGTGACACGACCGCGACACGAAGCCTCAGCTGGCAAGGTGGCTGTGTTGAGGATAGGGGTGTAAAATAGACTGTGGTCTGCAAACCAGGAAGACCAGAGCGGAACAAGCCGCTTTAAATTTGGTCCATTTAAATCACGAGTCTAAACGGATTGGTTTGTTTGGCCAATGATCTGTGCGGACCAAGGAGCACGGATGCGGACTAATCCGCGGACCTTGCACTACATGACCTGAAGACCTCAAATCCATGTATGGCCTATCAGCCCGTCTCCCCCAACCCACCAGTCCATCACCAATTACTCATTACTCAATTCAAATTATTCAATAATTGAACAATCAAAGTGTCAAAGCATAGCCCTAAATCCCTAAATCATTCATCATCCCCTAGGCTGAAACAAAGTCTCAAAGCAAGCCATCGGCGTGCTGCAGAGGCACAATCGCACAGATTTGTCTCCTCCCTCCCTCATCCAATCATCCTCGTCCTATCTAGTAGGAAGTTGTCCTCCTCGTCCAGTCGATAGAGCTCCATGATGGTCAAAGAAGTAGATAACAGGTACAGGGATGGTGGTTTGAGGTGGCCAAAGGCGACGCCAAATCTCATTGGCATGGGGTGCGGTTCGGCGGCCATGGCCGGATCGTGGGCTATGGCTCGATGGTGTTCCTCCGATGTAGGCGGCCAAACTTGGGAAAGAAGATAAAAGGATGTGGAGACAAAGGGATTAAGGGAACTCGTTGGTTGTTGTCTCTCGCACACTCTCTCGTCGTGGTGGTCCTCCGGTGTATATGGCTAGACTTGGAGAAGAAAATAGAGGGATAGGGAGAGAGGCCTGTAGACTCGTGGTTTATCTCTCTTGACCTGTTGTGATGAGCAATGAGTTTTTTATTTAAATTCACTAATAATTTCTAGAAAATAGATAGGCCTGCAAACCAGTCCGGTCCATATGTGGACCGAACTAGATCAGCCTGTTATTGGTCTGTAAAAATTGTAGTCCCTGTGTTGGACCAGACCGATCCGTTTTACACCCCTAGTTGAGAAAATGGTGTGGCCATAACACAAGGTTGAGGCTGCCATGGGTGTGTTATAAGGAGGAGGCGGATCAACCACTCCTGACTACCATAGCTATGGCCGGGTGTCACGTGTCATGGGGTCAGCCTTATAGCATCTTAACCCGTGTGGCACCTAGTTCCCACCCGTACGAAGGAATGCTAGGTCAGCCTAACTCGTCGCATTTGGATCGGAACCCATCAATCCGTTATAAAGCAATTGTGTAAGGAAGCGCTTAACAGAAAAACGATTGAACGAAGACAACAAACGATTGTATTGATTGCTTGAAAGCTTTACAACATCACTCCCCTACATATAGATGTTAACACTTTTCTGGCTATGTCACCAGGAAACATCATATATGATCGAAATCTAAAATCTCTACAACTTACTCTATAAGCTTAGTACAACACTTTACAAGGAGGGAATACCCCAGAATGGCCTAAGTATGCTAGGATAAGTCTCGGTCCGTGACATTCTCCCCCACCCGGTTTCATAGCGTCCTCGTTGCATCTTCGGCTTTCTCGAACCCATCGAACTGCTGGATGTAGCATTCGGTCTCTTCTCGGTATGCTTTAATCTCCTTGGAGAATTGCTCCAGATCCTCTTCCTTCTCCTAGCTTGCCTCTTCAACCGGCCTGTTCTTCCATTGGACGTAGTACTCCACCTGGCTTGGATCTATGCTTTTTCTCGGCACGACTCTACGAGAATGGATTTTCTCTATCTCTTTGTCTTAGGTCTTGCCTATTGATGTTGTTGGTGTCCGCACAGCCCGCTGTTCACTCGTATCTTCAAAGTCTTCATGGTAAGGCTTGAGCAAACTAACGTGAAACACCAGATGCCTTTGTAAGCTAGTCGGGAGGTCCAATTTGTATGAGACCTTCCCAACTCTCTTAAGTACTTTGAAAAGCCCCTCATAACGGCGCACCAAACCCTTATGTAATTGTCTAAGTGCTTTGGTTTGGCGTGGAAGGAGTTTGAGCATCACCATGTCTCCTTCTTGAAATTCTAAGGGCTTCCTTTGTTGATTCGCTCACTTCTTCATCTTCTTCGCCGCTTTGTGCAAGTATGCTCTGGCCAGATCCGTTTGCTCATGCCATCCTTTTGCAAACTTGAACGTCGCAGGGCTCTTTCCAGTGTACCCCCGAGTGATGGAAGTGAGCGTCAATGGTTGCTGCCCAGTTGCGAGTTCGAACGGGCTCTCGTTCGTGCACTCGCTCTTCTGCAAGTTATACGAGAATTGGGCTATGTCCAGTAACTCGGCCCAATCTCTTTGGTTGGCACTCACGTAGTGCCTTAGATATAGCTCCAGTAAGCCATTGACACATTCTGTTTGGCCGTCTGTTTGTGGGTGGAAACTTGTTGAAAAGTTTAAGTCCGAACCCATTATCTGGAACAACTCGGTCCAAAACCGCCCAGTGAACCGTGAGTCCCGATCACTCACGATTGTCTTTGGAATGCCCCAGCACTTCACCACGTATTTAAAGAATAGTCGGGCCATGTCGTCTGCCGTGCAGTCCTTCGGAGCTGGAATGAAAACTCCATACTTAGAGAATCGGTCAACTACCACAATGATCGTGCTGCACCCTTCGGATCTTGGGAGACAAACAATGAAGTCCATGGAGATGCTCTCCCAAGGTCTTTCTGGGGTAGGCAAAGGTTCTAACAATCTCATCGATTGCCGATTCTCTATCTTGTCTTGTTGGCACATAAGACAAGTCCTCACGTACACTTGGATGTCCTCGTAAAGTTGAGGCCAGTAGTAGCTCCGTTCCACCAACGCCAAGGTATGATCAACTCCGGGATGGCCAGCCCACCGCGAGTCATGGCATTCTTTAAGAATATCTCTCCTCAAACTTCCCTATTTGGGAACGTACACCTGTTCCCCTCGAGTATGGAGCAAGTTATCTCTTAGCCAAAATCGCCTCGTCTTTCCAGCCTTGACGCATTCCACTAAGGACTTGGCTAATGGATCATACTCCATCCCTTCCTTCAGTTTGTCTACTAGGGGGAATTGTGGTTGGCTAATGGCTGCAAGTTCTACCTTCCGACTTAGTGCATCGGCCACCACATTATTTGTGTCCGGTTTGTACTCGAGTACAAAGTCGAATTCCGCCAGGAGTCCTTGCCACCGTGTTTGCTTCGGAGTTAAGTTCCTTTGAGTTAGAAAATAACTCGTAGCAATGTTATCCGTCTTCACCACGAACTTGGACCCTAGCAAGTAATGTCTCCACACCCGAAGGCAATGCATAACAGCCGTCAACCTTTTCATGCACCGCGTACCTCCGTTCAGTGCCATTAAGTTTCCAGCTTTCATATGCTACAGGATGTCCATCCTGCATAAGAACTCCACCGATGGCAAAGTTTGAAGCATCAGTGTGAACTTCATAAGGTTTCGTATGGTCCAGCATGGCCATCACCGGTCCGTTTGTCACCGCTTGCTTCAACTTCTCAAATGCCTCTCGGCAAGCATCATCCCACACCCAAGTCTTGTTCTTCTTTAATAGTTCCGTCAAGGGTGCGGCAATGTGGGAATAGCCGCGGATGAGTCTTCTATAGTAGTTAATCAAGCCAAGGAAGGAACACACTTCAGGGACTTTCTTGGGCGTCTCCCATTCCTTGATGGCTAACACTTTCTTGTTGTCCATCTTTAGTTTGCCACCGCCAATGATGTGACCCAAGAAGGACACCTCCTTCTTCGCAAAGTCACATTTCTCCTTCTTCACAAAGAATTGGTTCTCCCTTAAGATTTGGAAAACCCGCTGTAGGTGTGCCTTGTTGTCACGACCCCGAATTCCAAGAAAACCCGGAACCAGAAACATGACTTCCCCTTGCCTGCACTCGAAAGGTCAAGGGGTTGGTGACTAGCACCAATAGAGACTACACCGCGGGTGCTATCTCAAATATGTAACCCTGTATAGTCATACATCAAGGGTAATCCTATACTTTCCCATACATCATCATGCATATGATAAGTCAAACAGTCATACAGACATTACATCACAAACAGTATGCAAATACAACTGTCCACGGACCCATGTCCGGGATACAACACATAATAAAATACAGAATACAGTACAGTATCATACATCAGAGTAGTGGGCACGTCCTCCTGGAAGAAAGTCCTCCACTCGTCTCAGGTCACACCTGAAAAGGGGTAAACAACAAGTAGGGGTGAGCGACAAGCTCAGTAGGTGACCCCAAAACTTCACATCATGCAACACATATAAGTCTATACTATATGCTCAGTGTACTCATGCACCGTGTAGTGTGCACAATCATCAGGACTCAGCCTGCAAACAAACATCAGGACTCAGTCTGCCCACACAAGACAACTTGTCCACGATCCTCCATGGGATCCCAGCTCAGGGCACTCAGCCCTAGCTCCACGAGCTCAACGGCTCAACTCAGGCCTTAGCCTATCCACAACGCAATATGTCCGGCCATAGTCGCCACACAGGCCTGCCATCGGTGCATATGCCTACCACGTCAACCACATAGCACCATCGGTGCATCACAGTGAGAACCCAAACAAGTCACGGAGTCCATGCCCCAATACCTCATACCAACATACTAACATTAGTATGGCATGTCATTTTCAACATTTCCTTTAGAACTGTAGCCAGTCTTCACAAGTAAATCCTCAATCCTCGATTTATGAAGGAAGTACCCATAGCAGTTATTTTCTTGAAATCAAAAGTCCCGGCATTGGGTTCCCATATCATAAATAAGATAATCTGATTTTTGGGGATTTTTCTGAGATGTCTAACCCCTCTTTCCAAAAAGTCACCACTACGAACTTTTGGATTTTTCCGAGATTTTACACTAAATCCCAATTTTCACATTTTGAAAGAGTGAGAATTAATTTTTCTAGTATTTTTCTTTGAATCCAAATGGGGGGTATTTCGTTATTTACATTGTAACTTAAGTATATACTTTATAGGTTACAATGTAAATAATCCAGTCCAGTGCAGTCCAGTGTCCAGTTACACTGTTGGAGCTGCGACTCGTAGCGCGAAACTGCAGCGCGCTTCGGAGACTCGTAGCTGGACAGCGCGCCTCGAAGACTCGAAGCGGGTCTTCAATCTTTGACCTTCAGACTACAAACTTCGACCTTCGGACTACGGGTCTATGAATCTACGAACTACGAACCTTCGAGCTTTGAGAACCATGTCGCAGCACTAAGTTGATCAAATAGGTCGGATATTAGTGGGATAGGGTAGCTGTTCTTCACTGTAATTTTGTTTAGCGCCCTATAGTCAATGCATAGCTACATCGACCCATCGTGCTTCTTTTGGAACAACACCGGTGCTCCAAATGGCGCTTTGGATGGCCGAATGAACCCGGCATCCAACAAGTCTTTAAGTTTTTTCTGAAGTTCCTCTAACTCTGGTGGTGCCATCCGATAGGGCACCGCAGCAGTAGGCCTTGCACTGGCCTCTAGTTCGATCTTGTGGTCCACCTCCCGCTTCGGCGGAAGTTGTTTAGGGAGTTCGGGTGGCATAACGTCCCCAAACTCTTCAACGACTGTCTTCACTTCGGTTGGGGGCTCCTCCCCAACACTTGGGCATCCTTCCTTCACCATAGCAATGAAGGTTGGCTCCTGTCGCCTAACTCCTTTAGACAGTTGGAGCGCCGAAAAAGACCTCACCTTGAGTTTTTCTTCCCTCATTACCTTCACCATGCACGTTTTCCCCTCATCCATGATGCACATTGTGTTGGTGCTTGGAATTGAAATTGCCCGCACTTGGTCAACGAACTCCATCCCCAGCACCATGGGATAGTCGTCCATCGACACCACGGAGAGATTCACCTTGCCTCTCCACTCACCAATACTTAGCACGACACCTCGAGCCACGCCATGAATTGGACTAGCACTGGAGTTCACCACTTTTAGACAGCCCTTCTCTTCTTTGTAGATTATTCCTAGTCTACGAACCAAATCAGTCTTTAATACAAAGTCTTCTTTTCAATCCATCCCCATTGGGGTTACATCAGTTCCCATAATAAAATAACATAAACAATAAAATAAATAAGGTCTTCCACCTTGGGGTCCCACCTAATGCCTGTAGGTTCCTGTAAAGAAAACAACATGGTAGGAGGGGTGAGCAACCACAGCTCAGTAGGGATCATGTCTCCCCAACCCATCCCATGCACCTAATATCTATATGCCTTGTGTACAAGTGCTGTGTCGTAATACAATTATTCCACCAGATATAGTTACAGGCTATAACAAAGCAAACACAATCATACATGGGCTGGTACATAAACACTCCCTGGCTTCCACGACCACCGGGTTTCAAGAACAGTCCCGGGCTTCCACAGCCACCGGGTTCCACAAAACGTCCCGGGCTTCCACGGCCCACCGGGTTTCAAGAAACGGTCTCGGGCTTCCACAGCCACCGGGTTCCACAAAACAGTCCCGGGCTTCCACAGCCACCGGGTTCCACAAAACAGTCCCGGGCTTCCACAGCCACCGGGTTCCACAAAACAGTCCCGGGCTTCCACAGCCACCGGGTGTACAAGCAAACACGCAGCACACATGGCCATACAGGCATAACATCAAACACTTCGTATGCTTAGTCACACAGGAATAACATCGAACACTTAGCATGCATATATCCACAAGCTCATAAACCCAGCCACACAGACATAATCTAACACACTGGACGTGCGTGGCCTCACAGGCATTACCTCAAACACATATCATGCACAGCCTCACAGGCATTACCTCAAACACATAACATGCACAGCCTCACAGGCATTACCTCAAACACATAACATGCACAGCCTCACAGGCATTACCTCAAACACATAACATGCACAGCCTCACAGGCATAATGTCAAACACTTGGCAGGCATATATACATATATCCAAACAACACGCCATTGAAGGCCAACACCTATATGAATTTACATATAAATAGTATGATAACAAGGACAATATCCAACGGGTAATTCACCACAGGGCCTAACCCCGGATCAGGTATAAGAAAACAAAACCCCTACCTTAAAGAAGATCCTCCTTGCTCCCGCGTTAGATGCCATCCTCCCCACGCAAGATGCTCCGGTAGCAACCAGCAGTTCTCCCCCTTTCCCTCTTTCTAGCTCTCTCTCTCTCCACGACGGCTGTAGTGGCTGAAAAACCCCTAACCCTAGAACAAGGAGTCTCCTCATCCTTATATAGGCCTCCCACTATCAAAACGACGTAGTTTTGATTAAGTGAAACCCAGGATCAAAACGACGTAGTTTTGATCACACAAGTTAGCACCTTTCCGCACCCATAAGGGCCAAAATACTCAGAATTTCAACATGGTCCTTTGGAGAAAGTTCCTTAGAATGTCAAAACCAAGGGAACCATGCAAAAATATGCCTGCACGCCAATTTGCACGTGAATTCCTCAATTCACGTGCAACTCCATATGCACTCCAAATGCTCTCAAACTTCACCCCTAGCCTCCTTGCATCATTTAGAAGACAATCACACTTGCACGTGAATTGGACCCATATCACGTGCACCTCACATACATGTCCATTTGGCCTGAAACTTCTGTGGTAGATAGAGGACATCATTCTAAGAATCTTTCCTTTTGCACGTGAATTCATTGGAGTCCATTTACTAGGTCAAAATCTAGAAAAACTCTACTCATGAGGCAAAACTGACTAACTCAAGGTACGGGTCCTTACATGCACTAACATCCAAGGTGTTTGTGGTTAACTTCTTACACACGGGTTACACACGGGTCATTACACCTCACCTTGAGTTTTTCTTCCCTCATTACCTTCACCATGCACGTTTTCCCCTCATCCATGATGCACATTGTGTTGGTGCTTGGAATTGAAATTGCCCGCACTTGGTCAACGAACTCCATCCCCAGCACCATGGGATAGTCGTCCATCGACACCACGGAGAGATTCACCTTGCCTCTCCACTCACCAATACTTAGCACGACACCTCGAGCCACGCCATGAATTGGACTAGCACTGGAGTTTACCACTTTTAGACAGCCCTTCTCTTCTTTGTAGATTATTCCTAGTCTACGAGCTTCTTCGACCTTGATGAAGTCATTGGTCGCACCCGTGTCCACCAAGGCCTTAGTTTCAAGGTTGTTGGCCTTAGCGAGCACGTACATGTGCCCCTTCTGTCGTCCGGATGGTGGCACCTCCACCTTCGCCTTGATTGCATTGAGAAGTTGCAAAGAACCAAGTCGTGGATCCCTCGCATTCCTCTCTTCGTCTTCGTTGATCATCACGGAGAGCTTAGAGCGCTTCGGGCACTCGAACGCCTTGTGAGGGCCTTTACAAAGGAAACAGGAGATCCTTGGCTTCTCCCCGTCCTTGGAACCATTCGCAAAGTGTTTTGGGCGAAAGTCCTTAGACGGTTGGAAGGGTCTCCCTTTTCATTCACTACGGTTGTCTCCCCCACATTTCTCCTTATGGAACCTATTCGCCTTGGAAGTCGATGAAGAGCTGGTGGCCTTCTCCGGTTTCTTGTATTCGATGAGTGATTCGGCCACCGCCAAGGCCGACGCTAGGTCCTGCACATTCCTCCGTTGCAGCTCCAGCTTCGCCCATTATTGCAATCCGTCCATGAAGGAAAATAATGAATCCTTTACGGACATGTCCAGGATCTCCAAGATGAGTTCTGAAAACTCGCGGACGTACTCCCGCACCGTGCCTTTGTGGGTAAGGCGCCAAAGTTTCACCCGGGACTCGTCTTCCGCATTCTGGGGATAGAACTGGGCCTTGATCTCCCGCTTGAAATCCGTCCAGTTGTCAATAATACATAGGCCGCACTCCTTGTCGGCATATCGTCGCCTCCACCAGACCATAGCCGAATCGACTAAGTATAGCAGGGAGGTCTTCACCTTCTTTGCCTCGTCCATAATGTTTAAGGCATCGAAATATTACTCCATGGTCCAGAGGAAGTTGTCTAACTCCCTCGCATTCCTTGACCCAGCATAGGTCTTAAGCTTCGGCACGTCGATTTTGGAGCTGGAATGGCCGCTAACGCCACCTTGGGTGACTGCCATCTTGCAGAGAGACCAATCCGCCTTGATCTCTTTGATTTCCTCCTGTATTGCCAGGATTTGGGACGTGAGAGTGTCCTTCAGACCGTCGAACCGAGAGTTCATGTCATCCATGACGGAGTTCAGAAGCCCTTGCATCCTCCCAAAGCTTTCCTCACCCTCTGAGTCCAGCTTTTTAATGCTTTCAGTGTGCTCCTCGACCACCTCCATTTGTTCGGCTAACGCCAACTCCAATTTGGCTAGCCGACTCTCCAGCGGACATGTTTCCCTTGAAACGGACTTATCTCTCCTCCATTCCTTAGCGTGGTGCTCCTTGTCGCGGCCTTCGTGGTCGCCACCACTAATGACAACAGATCCTCCATTTGTCATTTTGCACTATCTCGAAGTTTTTGATTGTTCCACCGAACTTAGCACCAACTGTGCTCTGATACCACTTGTCACGGGGTCAGCCTTTATAGCAGCTTAACCCGTGCGACACCTAGTTCCCACCCGTACGAAGGAACGCTAGGTCAGCCTAACTCGTCGCATTTGGATCGGAACCCATCGATCCGTTGTAAAGCAATTATGTAGAGAAGCGTTTAGCGGAAAAACGATTGAACGAAGGTAACAAACGATTGTATTGATTGCTTGAAAGCTTTACAACATCACTCCCCTACATATAGATGTTAGCACTTTTCTGGCTATGTCACCAGGAGACATCATATATAATCGAAATCTAAAATCTCTACAACTTACTCTATAAGCTAAGTACAACACTTTACAAGGGAGAAATACCCCAAAATAGCCTAAGTGTGCTAGGATAAGCCTCGGTCTGTGACACCTGTTTCGCAACAAACTACGATATCTACCTCGAAACGCGTCCAGAACGCCTCTAAATCACGCAGAAACAACAGAAACACGTATAAAATTTCAGATTTCCAGAAATCTAGATCTAAACCCAGATTTACATGGTTGACTTATCAACCCTCATGAAAAACACAATTAATCAACCCCAAAATCACAGAAACATATATCCACAATGATATAAAATAGTTCTTAACCACAGATCTTATGCTAGACCATTAGATCTAACCCAAAATTGGTTTTCCCCAAATTCTAGGATTCATGCCCAATTTCATAAATCAGGATAAATTCGTGCAGATCCAAAATAAGAGAGAGATAAGAAGTTCAAGGACACCTACTTGAAGTGAATCTTTGAGCTCCACAAACCCAAATCGCCCCAAATCGCTAAGGCCTCCAAGCTCTCTCAAACTCTCTCTCTCTCTCTCAAATGCACAAACGTGATAACGTAAAGTGAAAGCTTCTTTTTTTTCTGCTATTTATATTTCTGCCAGTCAACTGACCTAGTCAACCATTGACCCAGTCAATAATTGACCTCCCAACACAAAAATTGACCTCCAAGGCCCTGAACTCCAAATTGAGTCAAACTATAGTCAAAATGCTCGAAATGACGAACACAATATTAGACTGATATTATCACATGCAAATGACTGCTCAAACACAAAGTCAACCAATAAAACCCTGAAAAGTCAACACTCAGGTCAAACGGGGCCCCAACTTGAAATCGGGCCCAAGTACAGTCAAAATGCTCACATCGACGACTACACTACCGTCCAGATAGTTACATTCCCATAGAATGACTATCTCTTAAAACTACCCAAATACGAGTCTTTACATCCTCCCCACCTTAGGACTTTTCGTCCTCGAAAATAAAACACATGCCCAAAGGACATAGCAAAATTCATGCTCAATGTCCCAACAACAAAACATAAAACATGATCACCAATCACACATGTGCAATGCAACTCGCAACAAGCCAAAAGGGCTGACAAAATCCAACAACAACGAGCTAAACCACATCTCAAACAACATATGCAAAACAATTGCATAAAACATAACTCATACCTCAGGGAAGGTCCTCACACTTGTGCTCCTCTAAGGTTTTGCTGTAGACGACAATGTCATCAAGGTACACCATGACGAATCTGTCCAAGCATGGTTGGAAGATCCGGTTCATCAACGTACAAAATATGGCAGGGGCGTTTGTGAGGCCAAAGGGCATCACCAAGAACTCGTAAGAGTCATATCTTGTGACGCACGTCGTCTTTGCCTCATCACCTTCGGCGATCCGCACTTGCCAATATCCCGACCGCAAGTCTAACTTTGAGAACCATGTCGCAGCACTAAGTTGATCAAACAGGTCGGATATTAGTGGGATGGGGTAGCTGTTCTTCACCGTAATCTTGTTCAGCGCCCTATAGTCAATGCATAGCCGCATCGACCCATCGTGCTTCTTTTGGAACAACACTGGTGCTCCAAATGGCGCTTTGGATGGCCGAATGAACCCGGCATCCAACAAGTCCTTTAGTTTTTTCTGAAGTTCCTCTAACTCTGGTGGTGTCATCCGATAGGGCACCGCAGTAGTAGGCCTTGCACTGGCCTCTAGTTCGATCTTGTGGTCCACCTCCCGCTTCGGCGGAAGTTGTTTGGGGAGTTCGGGTGGCATAACGTCCCCAAACTCTTCAAGGACCGTCTTCACTTCGGTTGGGGGCTCCTCCCCAACACTTGGGCATCCTTCCTTCACCATAGCAATGAAGGTTGGCTCCTGTCGCCTAACTCCTTTAGACAGTTGGAGCGCCGAAAGAGACCTCACCTTGAGTTTTTCTTCCCTCATTACCTTCACCATGCACGTTTTCCCCTCGTCCATGATGCACATTGTGTTGGTGTTTGGAATTGGAATTGCCCGCACTTGGCCAATGAACTCTATCCCCAGCACCATGGGATAGTCGTCCATCGACACCATAGAGAGATTCACCTTGCCTCTCCACTCACCAATACTTAGCACGACACCTCGAGCCACGCCATGAATTAGACTAGCACTGGAGTTCACCACTTGTAGATAGCCCTTCTCTTCCTTGTAGATTATCCCTAGTCTACGAGCTTCTTCGACCTTGATGAAGTCGTTGGTCGCACCCGTGTCCACCAAGGCCTTAGTTTCAAGGTTGTTGGCCTTAGCGAGCATGTACATGTGCCCCTTCTGTCGTCCGGATGGTGGCACCTCCACCTTCGCCTTGATTGCATTGAGAAGTTACAAAGAACCAAATCGTGGATCCCTCGCATTCCTCTCTTCGTCTTCATTGATCATCGCGGAGAGCTTAGAGCGCTTCGGGCACTCGAACGCCTTGTGAGGGCCTTTATAAAGGAAACAGGAGATCCTTGGCTTCTCCCCGTCCTTGGAACCATTCGCGAAAGTCCTTAGACGGTTGGAAGGGTCTCCCTTTTCATTCACTACGGTTGTCTCCCCCACGTTTCTCCTTGTGGAACCTATTCGCCTTGGAAGTCGATGAAGAGCTGGTGGTTTTCTCCGGCTTCTTGTATTCGATGAGTGATTTAGCCACCGCCATGGCCGACGCCAGGTCCTGCACATTTCTCCGTTGCAGCTCCAATTTCGCCCAATGTTGCAATCCGTTCATGAAAAAAAATAGTGAATCCTTCGCGGACATATCCAGGATCTCCAATATCAGCTCGGAAAATTCACGGACGTACTCCCTCACCGTGCCTTTGTGGGTAAGGCACCGAAGTTTCGCCCGGGACTCGTCTTCCGCATTCGGGGGATAGAACTGGGCCTTGATCTCCCGCTTGAAATCCGTCCAGTTGTCAATGATACATAGGCCGCACTCCTTGTCGGCATATCGTCGCCTCCACCAGACCATAGCCGAATCGACTAAGTATAGCAGGGAGGTCTTCACCTTCTTTGCCTCGTCCATAATGTTTAAGGCATCGAAATATTACTTCATGGTCCAGAGGAAGTTGTCTAACTCCCTCGCATTCCTTGACCCAGCATAGGTCTTAGGTTTCGGCACGTCGATTTTGGAGCTGGAATGGCCGCCAATGCCACCTTGGGTGACCGCCATCTTGCAGAGAGACCAATCCGCCTTGATCTCTTTGATTTCGTCTTGCATCACCAGGATTTGGGACGTGAGAGTGTCCTTTAAGCCGTCGAACCGAGAGTTCATGTCATCCATGACGGAGTTGAGAAGCCCTTACATCCTCCTAAAGCTTTCCTCACCCTCTGAGTCCAGCTTTTCAATGCTTTCAGTGTGCTCCTCGACCACCTCCATCTGTTCGGCTAACGCCAACTCCAATTTGGCTAGCCGACTCTCCAGCGGACATGTTTCCCTCGAAACGGACTTATCTCTCCTCCGTTCCTTAGCGTGGTGCTCCTTGTCGTGACCTTCGTGGTCGCCACCACTAATGACAACAGATCCTTTGTTTGTCATTTTTACACCATCTCAAAGTTTTTGATTGTTCCACCGAACTTAGCACCAACCGTGCTCTGATACTACTTGTCACGGGGTCAGCCTTTATAGTAGCTTAACCCGTGCGGCACCTAGTTCCCACCCATACGAAGGAACGCTAGGTCAGCCTAACTCGTTGCATTTGGATCGGAACCCATCGATCCGTTGTAAAGCAATTGTGTAGGGAAGCGCTTAGCAGAAAAACGATTGAACGAAGGCAACAAACGATTGTATTGATTGCTTGAAAGCTTTACAACATCACTCCCCTACATATAGATGTTAGCACTTTTCTGGCTATGTCACCAGGAGACATTATATATGATCGAAATCTAAAATCTCTACAACTTACTCTATAAGCTAAGTACAACACTTTACAGGGGGGAAATACCCCAAAATGGCCTAAGTATGCTAGGATAAGTCTTGGTCCGTGACACACGTCCCTAATTTTGGCACCTAAAAGAGACTACATAGTGAGTGCTATCTCAAAATAAACAGACAAAACCTATACATCATACAACTTAGATATTTCTATACATTATCACATAATATTGAACCAATAGAATCCAATGTTTTTTAATAATAACATCTAGTCATCAATCCAGTATAACTTTCACGAATCCTTGTCCATATAACAAATAAACCAAACCAACTATCATGTATCATTATAGAATAAATAAATTAAGTCATTACAATGATTATAAAATAACTAACAATCAACTCTTGGGACTGCCTCTAGCTAACTGCCAATACTTAAAAATACATAATAACGTAGGGGTCTATATAATTATCCAGTAGGTAACTTATAACTTCACATCACCTATATAGCCCAAAATCAGACTTGGAATCACTCCTATCATGTGCATACCTGTGTTATTGTAATGTTTTAACTACCCACAGGTACTATTAACAAAATAACCAACATATCTTAACCAATCTAAAAATCATAACAATCAATATAATTATCACGCCTTGGATTTCCAACCTAAGAAAACTGGTTAGTAACTTCTTCTTATCCGCACCCGATAGAGCAAGGGAAATGGATTAAACACCAAATAACAAGGGAACTGTTGCATAGTACAAGTGTTGTTCCCACCAAGTTAACAACTCAAGCATAACATTTAAAACATGCCTATGTAGTTTAATTCAAAAATCCAAACATAAAACCTCATACAACTCAAAGCCTCATATAATATTTTCCCACTTAGGGCTTACATAAATTTTAACTCAAATATTAATACATGGATAAATAAAAAAGACATTAGGAAATAAAAGGCCTCCAGTACAGGCTCACACATCAACTATCTCACCTAATTCCAGTAAATACAAAGAAAATAACCTCATAGCTGGAGGGGTGAGCAACCACAGCTCAGCAGTGATCATGTTTTCTAAGCCTATCTTATTCTTTTAACCTCTACATGATAGTATAACAAGTGTCAGTGTCATGTCAATAACAAATAAACAATTCAAAATTAGCATTTCAACCACCCACCCTCTTAGGATGGAACTCACAACTTAATCAGGGCAAAAGCATGCCACACAAGCCTCCTCAACCTCAACCGTATAAGTTACCTAAACCTCAACCACATATGTTCATCCTTAGTTACACAAATATCAGTGTAAAGAACTTCATACATACAACAAATACGGTTTAACATGTTATTCATTATAAACATAATGGAATTTTTCCTCAAACATGCATCTTAAATACATAATAACAGCTCAACATTGCATGTCCACCTCGTTATAATACCATCTATTAAACACAACATAACTCAAACAAGACATTCTAATTGAGTTTCGACACGTATAAAGCCCTACTTATAATTTTAGGGTAACTACAATCCCTCACATAAACCTTAGGATCCCACATAACCCAACAATGACGATGAGGTAAGAGTATGAAACAAGACAAACGACAACGCAGTCATTCGATCTCTAACCCTTAAGAATGGATTTTTACTCATTGTGTTGGGACACAACAATACTCACAGAGCATGCTATTTTGGGCCAACATTCATCTATGATATCTCACGTATATGAATATATATATATATTAGAACCTCAAATTCATGTCCTATAACCAGATTTAGTCATAGAAATTACAGCTAGTAGGCAAGTTCAAGAGAATGGTACAAAATCCCTACCTTGAATTATGTTGAAGCTGGGGTTTGGATTGTAGAATGCTCTTTCCTCCTTGCTCCTCTGCTAGACGCACTCGCTCTCTAAAACTAAGCAACCAAGTTTTATTTAAAAAAATGATGATATGATGGTAAAATAATTCTTGAGTGATAGTCCACAAATATCAAGAAATACAAAAATAAAAAAAATATGATGATAGAAAAAAATCCAACACAAAAAATAATTTTAGATTTTAAAATTTATAAAATTTTAAAAAAATATTTTAAAAAATAATTACTTTAATCAAATTATAATTTAAATAAAGTATCATTTTTATTCAGAAAACAAATGCACCAAATATGTTTTCTCATCCGGATTATCATGTTTTGAGAAGGAATAATCATACATGCCATGAATGTTGTGTTTGGTGTGCAACAATTCACTTACGATTCAGCTGCCATTTTTAAAAATAATGAGTCTCATGCTAATCGTTTATAATTAAATATATGAATTGTGATTTAAAAACATGTGAGTTTATAGCTATTTTTTAAAATTATTTTAAATTATTTTAATTTTAAATTTAAATTTAATTTTGGTGAGAGAGCCAAATCAATTTTTTATTTTTACTTTTTTAATATTTTATTATACCAAAGCCCTTCATATTTTATTTTTATTTTTTAAAAACATACTCTTTCTCAAATTAAAATTTAATTTAAATTTTAACATAATATAAATATCAAAATTCATACCAATTACCAAACAAATTCAAAATTACCATGATAATTTACTTTTCACAAACCAAAAAGCTTTCAAGGTAGCGACTAAATCCACCAGTTTTGATTTAATTCATGAACCAAATTCCAGAAAGGGCCAAAATATACCTAAATTTTATTCCTTTTCATATGTAAACAAGAAATAAATCATTCACGAAAATGTTATATTGCAAGTAAATAATTGATTCCTCTCGTATATCATATTTACAAAAAAAAAAAAACGTTTTATTATTTTGCTTTTCTTAAAATACACACTAAAACACCAACGGGCGCCGCGCCGTTGAGCTGTCCAAAGACTCCAAACCTCACCGAAAAACATATAAGGAAGCAGAGGCACAGGCGCTGCCAACAACCTCGAGGCAAGAACCACAGACACCGCTAAATAGAGCAACCGACGTCCAGATCCTTTGCCGCCCTCGCCAAAATCGAGTCCAGCAACAGCGAAAGCCCTATAGTTTTCACCTTTTCGGCGACCGACATGTCAATTTCACTCCTTTAGACTTATTTTTGAACGGTTTATAGAGACCTAGATCGAATTAATTTTTGACTGAAGTTTTGCGTGTAAAATATATAGTAATATAAAGTTGTACTGATCAAGTTTTATTATGAAGTATACGTAATATTAAAAGTAGAAGTAGTCGTCCCACAATAATACCATGTCCAAAAATATATATACAACAAATAATTATTTTGATAAATCTCATTAAATTAGCCCTTAAATTTCAAATTTTACTCATACCTACAATAAACAATAACAAATTTAAATAATATAAAAAGTTAACAAGATAAATATTAAAATAATATATTATATATAATTTTACAAAAGTAAGTCGGTGTGTATTTTAATTTTTTATTTAACATCATTCTTGAAATAATATTAATGTTATTTAACATTTATATATATGTAATCTTAATATATAATAATTAAAGTCAAATTTGAGTTGGTCGATCCATTTTATTGTTTATAAAATAAAAAAAATCAAAATCAATTTAAACTATTTAACTGATTTTTAAATTCATTTAAATAATTTAATAATTTTTTAAAAGAGAAATAATATATAACTAATTCATAATATTATCGTGAAATTATAACTGTAATTTTTTTTTCTTTTTCTCTCACATTATATAACTGTTATATAACTGTAATATATAACCGTAGGGTTTTGCCCTTATTATTATAATTATTCACCGCTTATGTAAGTACAGTAATATATAACATTACTTCATCGACTCCAAAAGATTTTCAATTTTTGTTTATACTTAATTTCCTTTTATAAAATATTAAAACTAACAAGTTAGAAAATCATGCTAGTTGATGTCATCTATTTGAATTCATGCCCGCAAGCCGAGGACAATCCGCAAATGAAAAGGTCGTAATAAAATATCCAAAATATTTTGTATAATTAACTCATTGAAATTGTCATAAAATCATGACGGGTGATTGTATGGTTATAATTGTTTTTTTTCCTTTCTCTCCTGCTAGGTTATTCAAAAATTGACCAGTTGTACGTAAATGCGCATTACGCTTTGAAAATGGTACGGCCCAATACCATGCATCCATGCGTGGCTACACCACCCGCCCGCTCACCCGTGCATCCACATATACCCCAAATGCGCGCCGCGCCCGACTGCACATTATATTTTAATTTCAATGCTTAATAAATGCCTAACCCGCCTCGTCTCTGGACTCAGAGTGCGATCTGTGCCAGCCATGATTGGACCAGATCTTCCCCACTTAATCATTTTCCTTGCGACCAATTAATGCAACTCCATGAGTATTTCACTTAATAAAAAGGTGGTTGATTAATTATTATTATACGATGAAAATGAGAATAAGGATGAAGTTTTATAATTACCTTATTATGTTTGGTTTGGTATGGGAGATAATAAAATAATTATTTTGACTAAAATAATTCATTCTTAAATTATTTAAATTTCATAAATATAAATTATAATATAAAAAATAAATAAGCCACCAACCTAAAGCTAATTAAACCTAGCCCTCCTCTCTTTCTTTGTTGTTGTCGTTGGACACCACTGAAAGGACCATTGTGTTTCGGTTGTGAACCAATAGTAGCAGCTGCGGGGGAGGGGTGGGGAGGGGAGGGGATCGTGGCTTCGATATCAGCCCCCCCTAGATATCCATCTTTGTATATATATATATATACACAATTTCATTGGAAATAACCCAAAAAAAAAAAAAAGGCTGCTGCTTACGAAATTGGTAGAGATGTGTAGTCGTTTCGTTTGTTGCTTTCCTGACATTCTTTCTCCGGTGACGATAGATGGAGGTTATGGACAGATAGGTGGGGTGCGGCGGAGGTTTTAAAGAGATGATGAGTAGTACCTCGATTAGGACGTAGAATTCATGTTAATTTTAAGCATTTTGGCAAATAAAAAATGAGCGATGCCTTTTTTTTATTTGTTGTATGTGTTTTGGAATATACATAGGTGCCGGTTTTTTAATCCAATTTTTGTTGTAGTATATTGTTGACCTTGGATTGAACGGATTGATTAGACTGGTAAATCGGTGACTTTGGCACTTAACTGGATTTTACAGAATCAGCTGATTTTTAAAAAATTATAAATATTTATTTAATTTAATTTATAATGTAATTTTAATTTAAAATTAATGACTAATATTAACATTTCACTTTAATTTCATTTCAAACTTTATTCAAATTTTCTTTTATTATGAATTTATGTCACTAAATTTTTAAATTTATTAATAATTTATGTTAGAAATACATATTAAAAATAAATAAGTATTATATTAAAAGTATAATTTTAATATATTAATTTAAAATATTTATATATAATTATTAATTATATGATTGGTTCGACTAGTGATCATCCAACATCATAATAAAACAAATACAACATCACATTGACAGTCTTTAAAACCCATGACCTAGACCTAACGAATGAAATATATTACATTGGTTTTAATTTAAAATGATTCCAAAATCTTTATCTTATAATAGTTTAGGAATATGTTCATCCGCTGATAGGAATCTCTATTTCTTTAAAATATACCAATAAACTCTTGCTTGATCAATAAGCCGTTAAACTTCAAATCTCAACAATGCAAATATATCGGATCAGTGATTGGATCACTTACCCTCTGTTTGGTAGATATAAATTTTCCATGGAAAATACTGACGGTATAGAAAAGGTATTGAAAATCATTTTTTCAGTGTTTGGTAGACATGGAAAACGTACAGTAGAGATCAAAAAGGCATCGAAAATGCACAGTAAAAACACATTCAACGGCTATAATTTTATGACATTGCAAACAGTGGAATTATATATGGAAAATCTACATAAACCATTTTATCCCAAAAATACCCTCTTTTCTTTTTGTTCCATGACGCTACTGCTCCCAGATCTACGCAGCTGCCGGAAACGCTTGCATCCGCCGGTTCAACCACAGCCCTCGATAGTGTGGGATCAAGGCAGCACGGAGGTTTCCCCTGTCGCGTGAGTCCCCTCCTCTTCTTCCTCAAGTACCACTACGATCGCCCGGCCCAGATCTTCCCAAACCGGATCCACCGCCTCAGTATTGATGGCCTCTAACAGATATGCATCGACGCTGCTCATGGAGTGAGGATTGAGGCCATGAAGTCGACACTGCCCATGGGATGAGGGTTGAGGTCGTGAAGCCGCCAGGAACAGAGAGCTATGGAAGAGATAGGTTATGATATGAGAGACGGGAGGAAGAGAGGGTAAGAGAGAGAAAAAGGAAGAAATTAATATAAAAATAAATAAGTACTTAATTTGAAAACTGAGTGAAGGATAAAAATGGTATTCACCTTAATTATATATAAATATATTTATTTTATTTTGTTATTATATAATTAATTATTATTATTTTTACATCCTTTTTATCTCTTTTCCATATCAACCAAACAACACTATCAAAAATATTTTTTCCACACATTTTCTGTGCCTTACCAATCAGAGGGTTAGTGTCTTAACCGGATTAATATCTGTTCCGATTTTGATAACTATATTGTTGACATGTGATTCAAAACTCTAAGAAAATGGTAAATGAAAAAAATGTTTAGCAAAAAATTATAGCAACGTTATAAACCGTTTCGCTTCAGTATTAATCCCTCACAATTTTTTTCTTAAACAGAATATTCCCCCAAAAGGAAAGGTAGAAACATCAAAATTTATGTGAAAAACCTTTCCAATACGTACGGGTAATTTATTATCAAAAAATTGACAACTTTAGTTCAAGTTGTTGTACTGAGACCCCTAAAAACTAGGATATATTTACCTCTAAAAAATTTACCTTTTCCCCATAATAAAACTCACACCTCAAATAACCTTAGAAATATATCCTACTCCTAGTAGTCTGAATTTTTTAATTATTTTCTCTTCTCCTTCACACTATAGCTAATTCCATTACGAGTTTTTTGGTTGATGCTTTGCTTCAATACCACTTCGTTGGTATTTATAGCCATAGCCAATCCAAAAGCATCCAAAGGCTGTGTTAAAGAAAAGTCATAGCCGTTCCACACATGGGGGTGGGCTGCACTAACTAAAAAATTATACAAATAAATGTTTGAATCACTAGTTTATCAGTTCAATATGATCGATTCGATTCTAATAATTATAATCTAATGTCATATTTATATTTTTCAAACTTTCTGCACAATTAAAAAATAAATAAAAAAAAAAAAAAAAAACTAGATCCGGCTTCTTTAAATAGTCTCCAAAACGCCTGTCTTGAATGCTCCAATTGTAAATTTATTTTAGTTTGTATTTATTTCTTAAAAGGAAACGAGTTGTTATTGGGGATTGGTGACAATTTCAAACTTTAAACACGATTTCCGTTATTTATTATTATTATTATTTTGAAAGCATGATATATGAGGAGGAATAAAATTAAAAAGAATAGTATATATATTTGGAAACCAGGTATTAAACGATGCTAAAACAGGAAATAGTTCATAATATTTACGGTTTTCACGAGGAACTTATCGGCTTGTACAATTAGGAAAAAAATTAAACTAAGCTGCGGTAATCATAAATACTTACTATACATATTAAATAATAATATAGAAAAAAACTTATGTAATTTTTGATAACGCATATCATATAAAAATTACTTTGGATACTTTTGATTGAAATATTTTCTGTTTTTATTTTTAAATATAATCTAAAATAAAATTTAAAAGTTATTTTTAATTGTTAGGTAATAAAAATTATAAAAAATAAAAATAATATTTTATTATTTTTAATTTTATATTTATATACCTAAAAATAATTATTATATTTTCAAAATATAAAAAAAATAGGTAAGCTATGTGCCAAACTGCAGTAGTCTTTCCATACGCATGGGACACACACATTGGAAGTCGGAATATATTAATTACTACTGTTATTCCTAAATTTATGTTCGCCTATCTCACAAAATGTTGATGAAATTAATTACCAGATATAATAAACATTATATTATGGATATAAATGTTAATGAAGTTGTGTGTTCCTGTGTTAACGAAGGATTTAATTATTTATATATTAATTACAATTTACATAATATATATTAATAATAAATTAATTAAAGTTTAGAACAGTGTCGCGTCAGAGTCCCCTCCTCCCGATTCGGTCGTTAGCTCGCCGGGTCGCCCCGTCCTGCATCCGGGCCCACTAAATCTTTGCTTTTGTTTTTTGTTTTTGTTTAAAATACAATTCATTCCCCAAATTATTCAACCCGAATCCGTTTCCGTTTAAAATGCGAAGATTGTGTACCCGAACCCGTTTCCGTTTAGAATGCGCGTTTCCGTTAAAATGGGAAGATAACAGACCACCCGCAAACCGCCACAGCGAGCGACGGATGCGAAGTTCGTCGCCTTCTCGGCATCGGTTTGTCAGATTGATTCCACCGCGAAACGGACCCATCGACGGAAAGAAAAAGAGAGATAGAGAGAGAGATTGGGTGGGTGGGTGTGTGGGGTTTCGCGGGGCCGATGATGGTGTGAGGTGAGCTTCGGAGAGAGAGAGAGGGATAAAGATTAGAGAGAGAGAGAGGAGAGAGAGAGAGAGAGGCAGGGAGGGAGGGATAGAGGGAGCGCTCCGTGAGGATCGAGGGTGGGTGGGCTTCGGTCTCGCGCATCGTCATTCAAGGTTCCGACAACAACCGCAGACGACCGACGCTGCTCGGAGGTGTGCCGGACTTGGCGCCGCAAGGTTCTCCATGGCCTTCACCTGGTTTTCCTTCATCCGTATCTCCCTCCTCCTCCTCCTTCTCGCCGCAGCCATCGCCGCTGCTTGTTTCAGTCTCCCCGTTGAACAGGTACACCCAATCGCCCTATGTCTATATATCCCCTCTGAATCCCTCTCGTCTTCTCCCACCTACCACCTGCTTCTTCGATTGTTCTAGTGTTATTGTTATATTTCATTATCGCCGGGTTTGTTGGTTTTCCAATTCGGCCTATGTTTTGTTTTTCATGGAACTAAATTAAACATATGTGCTGTCATATTTGTGGTTGGAACTGTAATTAGGTTCTAGGAGGTAGGCAACCTATGAATTACAGCGAAATGAGGAAGAAAACGCAGATAGCCTCCCTTAAAACAGACTAAAAAAATTTATAATATTGTTTTAGGACTCAAAGCAGTGGGGCTTTGATTGGAATTATGATATTCAAGCGTTAAGCTGCACTTTCGTCTTTTGTATTTTTTTGTATTTTGCAGATTTTGAAGGACTTCTTAGCGTGGGTTGAGAATGATCTGGGTCCTTGGGGGCCAATTGTTCTGTAAGTTGACTGCAATTCCCTATATTATGCGACTTGCTGCCTTGTTTTTGTTATTTTTTTAAGCAGAAAGTTTCTGTTGCTACGTTCTATACAATAACTTTGGCCTTATTGAGCATTTGATCAGCGGATTTGTTTGTTCCATTTCTTCTTGGTGTTTTAACTTCGTCTATTCAGTGTGCCTGGTTAGGTTGGGGAGCTAGGAGACTGTTCTCAGCCTCTTTATTTTGTTTATTTTTCTGAAGTTGCTGTTGTGCTATTCGTGTGGTGTCTTGCTTCATATTCAGTGAGGCCTGGCTGGCTAGCCTGGCTCCCTATCACCCCTGCGGGTTGTTTGGTGGGCAATAAATATTTACTTTCAAAAACATTGTTGCCCTGCTTTCTAGAGGTCTCAATTAAATCATGATCTGAATGACAAAAAATTGCCTGCTTTCCCACGGTTTGCAGATGTTTTTCCTGATCTACCACTATTTTAAAAATATTCTCAAAAAACAACCTTTTTATCACTGCCGCAGATTCATCCAGCCAGAAAGTTGGCAAGGAGTGAGAAGCTTCTGTTGAGGGAGAGAGAAAAAGAGAGAGTATGAAATAACTGGGTTGAGATTTTCAGTCCCCAAATATCTGTCCTATCCCTTCTCTCTTTCTCTCTGATTTTCTGCTGGGTTGAACTGGTTTGATTTTATGCCTCGGGCAAACATCTTGGCTTTAAGCAAATTGAACTCCGGGCCCTTCCACCTCAGTTCTTCCACGCACTTCCCCAGCAGCTTCGGTCCTTTTTCTCCCCTGCTAGCTGCTTCAATGTGTGGGCCTTCATGTCTGTCTTGTAGCAGATGGCCTAATTAAATGATACCAAGAGAGAAGAGGAGTGAGCAGAAGATGAGGTCCTCTTCCTCGAGCCACTAATTGAGGAGGTGGTTGGAGCTTGGTGTCTTGGTGATCTGCTGTAGCTGTTGCGCTGTCTTCATGCCAGAGATCTTATCTCTCTTTGTCTCTCAAAGTCTGCTGATGAATCGCACTGGAAAATACAAGGCTGCTAGGTGGAGCAGCGACATGGGTATCAATTGTGATGATTAGGATGAAAGGGTGGTATTTGTGGAATGTTTATTAATGTATTTATATGATGGTAGATTGGGAAAATCACGGGAGAAACCATGGTAAAGCAAGCATTTTTTCTATGAATGACTATCTGAATTGAAGTAGATGTGCCGAATCTGAATTCCAAAATACATTAAACAATATTAACGATACCGGTTTTATTAGTTTATCCCTAAATATTTATTTTTTAAGGAATAGTTTGCTTTATATATATGTCCACAAATGTGATTTCAATTTTTTGGGAGGGCAATTTAATCAATTGAAGCTCAATGGGAGGTCTTAGGTCTTAATGAAAATGTCACAATATCTTGGTTTTACTGGGATATAGGAATTTATAGATGTAAAACATTTTTTTTAATGTCTTACTGTATGAGTTGGCTCTCATTCAGACGTGAACAAAAGCCAACAAATGCAGCCTAAGTGTAAGAAAGGTAACTTCTCGGATGCTTTTCATGATGAGTGCCTTAATATGTTTGTCTGTCATTTGATCTACGCCTCTAATCAGATCAGGGTATTCTTGAAGAATAGTTAGAATAAGTAGGGATGACAAAATGAAACTGACTTGCCCTGACCCGGGCTGTCACGACCTGATTTGACCCGCCCGATAAGCCATCGAGTAGGGCTCGGGTTTTGTTCGACCCGTTTCGTCCTGAAATTTTTAAAGAAATATAAAGTAAAAATGCTGCCCTGCTCCGGCTTGCCCTGACCCGACCTGTCCCGAACTTTACAAACCTCTGGTCGGGTTCGGGTCAAACTATATATTTTCGGGTTAAGTTCGGGTCGGTCGATATCTGGGCCTGATCCGACCCATTGCCATCTCTAAGAATAAGATGTGCTCTTTCCTTCTTTTTTTTTCCCTGTTAGAGATGGTATTGTAGTTCATGCTGTCTACTCAATGATTCCAACCAAATGGATTACTGCAACATCACTATGCTTATTGGATATGATTTTAATGTTTGGATGTTTTATTTAGAACTTGTACATATTATGGTGAATTTCGCAGGGCTGTTGCATATATTCCTTTGACAGTTTTGGCAGTTCCAGCTTCTGTACTTACTGTGAGTATTAAAATTCCACCATGGTGTACTAATTTAATTTTCATTTGTAGTAGGCACCCTTTCATGGTTGCTGATCATTTATTGAAGTAAAAATGTCTTGTATTCAGGTTTATTTCTAAGATAGCCTCAGAAGTATTACTGTTTTCATGTTTCTTGACACAGATTACAAATAAAATTTTCTGCAATTGTTTAGGTGGAACTTTGAATGGCTTCATTAATGATGTTTCATTTATCTTTTCCTTTTTTCCTTTCATCTTTTGATATGTCAAAAATCAAATGAACATAAAGAATAGAATTAAAGTTATTGCTGATTGTTCCTGAGATTACATTGTTGAGGAAAAAGTTATCACACGTACTAAAAGCTGTTATCTGGTATATTACAGCTAGGTGGTGGTTACCTTTTTTGGGTTGCCGGTGGGCTTTGTTTCTGATTCTATTGGTGCAACCCTTGGTGCACTTGCTGCATTTCTGCTCGGAAAAACAGTAAGTTTTTAATCAACTCTGCTGGCATTCAATTTTTCGTGCCAGTTTTTCTTGTACTGACACTTATTTTGCTGCATTCCTGTATGACAGATTTGTAAGTTTCTTAAAACAAAAAAAAACTCTTGGCATTCAGTTCTTTTTGATCATTTTGAGTTGTAGCTTCTTTTTCTACTATTATTAAATTTTCTTTTAATGGATGTTTGGTGCATAAGAAATCTATTAACCTTCTGTGGCTCCACATTTTAATGTAGTTTTTTCTTTGCTTTTATGATGCCTGCAGGTTGCAAGGTCATTTGTTATTTCGAAGTTGAAGGATTATCCCCAATTTCAAGCTGTTTCAACTGCAATACAAAGATCTGGATTTAAGGTTTGTAGAATTTATGCTTGATTTTGGCAATTCACTGCATTATATGTTGTTTATGTCATTTACATTACAACTCTTGGAAATGGAAAGACGTTTCCTTCTGTTTTGTTTTTCTATTGATAGCTTTATTGTTTCATTTTACAGATTACATTGTTGCTTCGTCTTGTTCCCATGCTTCCGTTCAACATGTTAAATTACCTCCTATCAGTGACTCCTGTTTCGGTCGGGGAATATGTGCTGGCTTCCTGGTTAGGAATGATGGTATCTTCTTCTCCACCTTTAGTTGATGAGCAATTTCACATTTCTTTAGCTTGTTAGTGGCCTAGTTTAGTAATGTTGCTTTTAGAAGAAATTATTTTTTTCGTGCTTTTAGAATAAGTTACCGTTAAAATAAGCGAGATAAGTGGTTAGTAAAATATAATTTAAAAAAAATATGATAGGTATTTGGTAAATTAAAAACGAAAGTGCTGTAAAGATTTTAAATACAAAAATATTCTCTTTTATTGTATTATAATTTAAAAAAATATTAAAAAATCAACATGCCACACACACAACCCTCCATCCCCACCCCCGTTGCATCTGTGCTCCCCTCACCGCCCGCTGCACACCATATCTCCCCCTCCCCATCCCCATCCCCCCAACCCCTGCTGCTCCCACGTTACCTGCCTAGTTTGTCATACAAGGTTGAAATTCATATCCCCATCCCCCACCCTTACTATCCTCACGTTACCCGCCCATCCCCATCCTACTGCCTCCCAATCCCACGCCCTGCGGCACACCATCCCATCGGCCCTCTAGCGTAGTGTGGCATAGGTAGGTATGAAAGGATAATATTGGTATTTTAGATTTTTTAAATTGCTTCTTGATAAAACAGTTTATAGAAATAACCTTTAAATTGTTTCTGCAGTAAAAAAAGTAAAAGTTTTTTTTATAAGCTTATTAAATATCTTTTATTGTTTTTGCTTATAAAATAAGCAAAAGTAGCCTCCCAATAGCAATCACAAGGTTCTAAAAGTTGCCAGATGGTTAAGGATCACCTTACATCTAATTGGCATCTGATTGGACTAGGTGTTTTTTGTATTTTTCAGTAATTTTAAATAAATTTTTGTATAGAAACATGATTAACAAAATCAGCATCTAAATAGACTAGGCAGTTTTTGCCTTTTCTGACTATTTTTTTAAAAAGGTTAGTACAAAAACATGATAAATATATAAATTTAACAAAATAACAGGCAAATATATGTTTTCAATAAACGCACCTGATAAGATCCAACAAGTATATGATTAACATGAGTCTAAATCTCAATGACCCTTGTTATATCATTTATCACTCATCATCACCATCACCATCCACTTCAAAGACCCTATTTTCATGTGAATCTTCAGATTTTATCTCCTTTTCTTCTACATTTGTTGATATTTTTTTTCTAACAAAAAAAATACCATGTAAGTGGCCAAGATGGCCATTTAAGCATTCAATTGCTGCCGGCCACCCAGAACTTGGAAGAACATCCTGTGGATGTTTTTTTTTTTTTTGGACAAAATCAGTTTGGGCAGGGGGCTGACTCCACCTAGGTGGCTGCTTGGGACATCTTTTAGAACATTGAACAACCTCAAGTTTTATAAATGATGAGCTTTTCATTTTTAAGAATGATAATAGTAAATAACTAAAACAATTTGTCACCAAGTCAACTTACCTTCCTGGGATGACCACGACTACATTTACCTTATTGGGGTTTATAGTAACAAAAACATCATCATTTTATGCCAGAATCATCTTGTTAGCCCTCTTCTAGACAATATATCTTGCTGTTAAAAAGTTTTATTGTAAGGACTTGTACATTAGAATGAGAGCAATTCAAAGATCAACCACTTTTGCTAATGGAATATCCTGTTTGGTGTTTTTAAACACTTCAAAAAATCATGATTAAATGGCGATTAGCTGTAATTCAATGGTCTAGTATAGTGCCAACCCAGAACGATGAATAATCGCCAATTAAGCCAAAAGATGGTCATCAATGATTTTAAAGAAGAGAAATGAAGTAGTGATGGTGACAGGCAACTGGTGCTGATTTGCAACAATGCTGTGCAACCAGTGCTGATTTGTGATGACGATGCACAGGATCTGTGTTGACCTGTGATGATGTCTACTTGTTGTCTGCGGCAGCCAGTGACGATGACCCGTTTGCAATGGCGAAGAATTGAGTCTATGGTAGGCTGATTTGTGACGAGCAGTGAAGAAAGGAGTGTGGGATTGCACCACTTTGCGATGAGTGTTGTCATGTCATAAAAGCCCACCAAGCTGATTTATAAAATAAATTGAAATTAGAAAAAATGTATATATTTATAAAACTTTTTTTAATCAATCTTTGATAATTCATTAACTAGAAATTAATAAATAAGACCAATCACTCTAATAATTTAATTAGAGTTTGGCATGTGGCATACCCACACTTACAATTGTGAGTTGTTAATTAAAATAATAAAAAAGTTAATAGAGTAGATGAAAAAATAACATTCAATACTTTTCATTTCTTTTTGTTAAAATTAGTGAGGTGGAATGTTGAAATTATTTTTTAAAATTATAAACTTATAGGATTTGTGAAATTTATAATATTTTGGTGTTTAATTTTATTAAAATAATTTTAAAAAGTCATCAATTAATCTCAATTAATTTTAATTAATCTCCATCAATTATGATTAATCTTAATTAATTTGTCTTCACTGTTTCATTAAACAACATTGATTGACGTGATTTAGAAAGTTGTTTCTAAATCATTTAATGCATTTAAAGGTTGGCCATATTTGGGTGTTAAGCCATAAGTTACTTTTTCTCTATTTTTGCATCAAAAAGCTCTTCTAGTTGAGTACATAAATTTTGCCCCCATATCCATTCAATTTTAAATTGAATTCCTTGGATCTATATAATAATATAATTTATTATGATTTATGTGAAAAACTGAGAATGCTCATATTTCTTTTCTTTGGTACATTAGAGGTATATATAGACTATAGTCAAACCTCAAAAATATAAAAGTTAAATACAATTGGGAAACATTAATCTAGAAAATATATTGAATAAATATAGTTGAGGAAAAGACAAGTAATAAATGAAATTGAGAAATAGCAACTTGGTAATGCGCTCTTTGTAAATGCTCTCTTCGAACTCCTTTATATCGGGACTTCTATGTTTTGAAACTTGTGTTTCAAGTTTATCCTTAGATTAGAAATCAAGACTTCTATGTCTTGGAACTTTTCTTGTGAGTTTGTCTTCGAATCTTTACTTGAGATTTGAGTTAGTTGAGACTTGAGAATAGTTCTGAATCTCATGTCTTGATTCAAATATTTTTTCACTCTCTTTCAAATTGGTGAATAAGTATTTTCTATTATCAGCTTGGATAGGATAATTTTAAACCCTGAATTATTTAAATCTTTGGTAAAAACATGAGGCAGCTCTCCATCGGAGATCACTATTATTATTTTTTTTTCGGAGTTTGCGGGAATGACTTTTTACTTTGGGCAGACCGTATTTTTTTGTCTATTTCGATATTATTCATGGGTATTCTTTTTGAGCTTGTTGTATGCTCATCTAGCACACACTACTTGTATGCGTTCTTTCTGTTTTAATAAATTTTATTACTTATAAAAAAAACATGAGGCAATTAGCCATGTGTATATAAGGTGTACAGGTCAATTTACTCTCCAACTTCTCATTGATGAAGTGTCTCAATTTCAAATATGTTTTGTTCAATCACGTTGGATATGATTGTGAGCTATGTTTATTGCAGACTTATTATCATAATAAAGTTTCATAAGTTGGTTAAGATTCAACAACCTTTCATAGGATAATCGAATACCAAAATTTTAGTCCAAGTAATTAAGTAATTAATTGAAAAAACTAAAATAAGCTAAAATATAAGAATAAACTTTTAATTGAGAATTTATTATTGATAAAAGTCAACTTAGATGAATAATTCATCCCTTTAATGGTCTATGTACTGGTATAACTAACAACTAAAAATTGAAAACCTATTAAAAAAGGAAAACTATGATAAAAAACTAATTTATCACGATTTAATATTAAATACGAATTACATAAGGAAACTAGGCTAAAATAGACTCCTTATCAAAGAAGTCATCTTGCACAACATTGTAAAGTGCATGTGGTGGTGGCATGTGCACAACATGGGCTGCTCACCGCGCACGTTGCGGGCTTGCCTTACATGGGCATGAGCATGGCTTTGCCAAGTATTCGATTTACACCTCAATTTAGCCATCAGTTCAAGGATGATTGAAGGAATTAGCCCTATAAAGAGAATGGATCTACTAGAACAAACTCATAAACAACTGGCTTCGATCAGTCATGATATTTTTCGGTATTTCATGAAGCTTCACCATATTATATATGAATGCCTTAATACACTAATAGCAGTAAAAGAATGCTTAAGAAGAATGAAGTGAACACTCATATTGAGTTTGTCCACCACCACTAAATTAGATTCATAGCCATTGTTATTGGGAAGCCCTTCTACAAAATCCATTAATAGATCTTTTCATATGCTCTTTAGAATTGTAAGTGGCTGCAACAGTCCCATGAGTCACCTCTGATTATACTTGACCTTTTGACAGATGTCACATTTGACATCATCTTTTTCACTTCACTATTGAGATCTTCCTAATAGAAGGAATGTTTAATTCCAATATGTATGCACAATCACCCGAATAACATCCTTGCTGTCGAGACAGAGTCTCCTCTTGCAAACTAGGGACATTAGATGCATAAATCATATTTTTGTAATATGGAAGCCTATCCTTGAGACAAAATTTCTCAACTTCATCTTCATGGTCCTCCAGCTTCTTTACAATCTCCATAGACTTAGCATCAAACTAGAGTATCTCAAATGTGATCCCATATTCTCCATTCAACACCACTAAGAGCTAAGCATTTAGCATCATCTTCAAAATAGAAAGTTCATAGCATAGGGTTGTCCTCTTGCTGGGATAATGCATAACCACCTTGTTCTCACGATTAGGTTGATAGACTATGTCATACTTGAATCTAAGAATCCTTACAAGAAATTTTTGTCGCTCCGAGGTCATGATCTTTTGCTCAAATAGATGCCTTAATGCCTATTGATTAATGACACAATTGTGAACTTTCTTTCCAATAGTTATAGATGCCATACCCACCTCTATCATAACCAAGAACTCTCTAACATATGCACTCAAGATATTTTCATTGGACCGAAGGCTTTGAATACATAAGCCAATGGTCTATTCTCCTGTACTAGGACTGCTCCAATGCCATGTTCACTTGCATGAGTGTACACTTCTAATGACTTCCCAAAGTTGGGCAAGGTTAAGATAAGAGTTTGAGTCATAGCCCTCAAATGCTTCCTTGGCCTCTTCAGTCCACTCAAAATTATTCCTTCTTTAACATTTCAGTCAAGTGCTTTGCAATTAACCCATAATGCTTCATGAACCTACAATAATAATTAGTTAATCCCAAAAATTCTCTCAAAGTTGAAATATTTATAAGCAATGGCCAATCTACCATATTCTCAATTTTCTTGGGATCAACCTTCATATCAGCACTCAAAATAAGATGGCCAAGATATCGAAGCTCTTCCTGCACAAAATCACATTTAGACATTTAAGACGAAGTTGTGTTGCTCCAATGTCTCCATCGTAGTCTTCAAGTGCTTGAGATGCTTCTCCATAGATTTAAAATGAATTAGGATGCTGTCGAAGAACATCAATATGAATAGAAAAGGTTTGAAAGTTGCATTCATGTTAGCTTGAAATGTGAAAGGTGCATTGCACAAGCCAAAAGACATCACTTGATATTCATAGTCTTGAGTGTGTCCAAAATATAGTCTTGTGTACATTATCTTCTTTCATGCATTGGTGAAATTCATCCCAGGTCCAACTTTGTGAAGACAAGCCCCATGTAACTCGTCCAACATCTCATAACTATTGGAATAGAAAATCAAGCCTTCACGGTTGCTTTGTTTCGAGCTTAATAGTCGGTGTAGTACCTCTATTTTTCCTTTTTTTCCTGTACTAATAAGATTAGGGATGAAAAAAGACTTTTACTTGACCGTATCAATCTATTTTTAACATCTTGTCGACTTGTTTTTGAATCTTGTCCTTTTTAAAATGTGCATACTGGTAGGATGGGATATTAATAGAGTTGGACTCAAATAATTTAAGTAATTAATTGAAAAAGGTGAAATATAAGAATAAACCTTTAATTGAAAGTTTATTATTGATAAAAATAAACTTAAATGAATAATTCGTAATCTTACATGGCTTATTTATAAACATAACTAGCAGTTAAAGATTGAAAACTTATTAAAAAAAAGAAATTATGGTAAAAATTTAATTTAGCCCTATTTAATATTAAATACGAACTACATTAGGAAACTAATCTAAAATAGACTCCTTGTCTTTTTTGCACAACATAAAGTGTCCATGGTAGTGGCACGAGGGCTGCACATGGTGCATGTCACGAGCTTGCCACACCATGACATGGGCACAAGCACGGGCTCACCAAAGACATGACTTGGCGACTCTCTACTACTCGTGCGGTACTCGTCTTGCGTTTTGTGCATGAATTTGGCTGCTCTCTGCCTAGGTGTTGGTGCAATGTTTTCAATACTATCCCACTGAATTTTTGTCTTTCAAAAGTCTTTGCCCAAAGTAGTTCAAACACCTTGAGCCATTACTTGGAATTTTGGTTATACACTAATCGAACTACCACATTTTGTTTCTTACTCCTACAAGTTACAAGAATTTTACGGAGAGGTATATTTTTTAGAGGTCAATCTCCTATCAACAATAGACTCAACATAGTTTGCATTTATATATGCCTCAAGAACTAGTCCTTTGTTCAGTTTAAATAGAATATCTTTTTTTGGTGTCCCTTGAAGGTAGGATGACTCATGTACGATTCCTTCCCTCACAAAGTAGGGAGTTAGAAATTGATTGAAATAATACCTAGCATTATTTGATCTAAACCCTTTGATATTTACCCAAATTGATTTTTAACTATAGATAAAAAAATTAGATAATAGAACTAACATTGAATTTGTGTTTTAGCATAGAAAATTCATGTAATACAAATAAAATCATCAATAAATGAGACAAACCATCATTCCCAGAAATTTTAGGAATAGTTGAAGGATCCCAAATATCACTATAAATGAGATTAAAAGGAGTAAAACTTCTTGTATTATTGATTGGAAAAAGTACATGTTTGTGTTTAGAAGTTCACATGGCCCAATGAAAACTCTCAATATCCAGATCTCTAAATGAAGAAGGAAACTTGATTTTAATGACTTTAAACGATGTGTACAAGTCATATTTTGTCTTATTGAATGAATTGTCCTTGGTAATGTTTGACTAAGCTTGTGCTTCAAGGTAGTAGAGTCTATTCTATTCTCTAGCATTTCCAATCATTATCCCTAAAACCTTGTCTTGAAATACACAATAACTATGATGAAAAACCATGTTGCAAGATAGATCTTGAATATATTTTTGAATGAAGATATGGTTAGTGGATAATCTATGGATGTGGTGAACATTGTTTAAAAACAGTGATGGGCTTATTTTGACCTCTTATTCTCAATATAGTGGTTAAGGGGCCATTAGTTCAGCTATTTTTCTATTTCTTGAATATGGAAAATATTTGGTAAAAACAATTGGTGAATGGGTCAGATGGTCGGTAGCACCTGAGTCCATGACCCAGTAATTAACAAAAGTTTTACGTGAGATTTAATCTAATAGAGGTAGAAAATACACCTGAATATGCCAATGAACAAGTACTTGGAGTTTTGTCAAGAGTGCTGCTAAAAGATTGCACCCCCATGACCTCTCCTCGGTTAAGACCGCCAAACACCTGTGGTTCTACTTCATTTTGCTATACTGCATCAACATCTGCATGATTATTGTTCCTTGGCGACTCTTCTTTCCAACATTGTTCACTAGTATAACATCCTTTCTTGGCTTGGAGGTTTTGCATAAAATTTCCAACATTGTTCACTAGTATAACATCCTTTCTTACGGAAGGTACAACACAAGTTGTCCTTGTTATCACAGTTTTGAGACTTTGGACAAGGTTTTCTATTTTCAAAAGCTGATGTTTGTTCCACATTAGGATTGTTGCCACAACTAGCCACTAGATTAGAGCTGTTATTGTTTTGTGGCTCAAGCATTAAACTTCTACTTTCTTCACCTCGAACCAGTGCCACCACCTCACTAAAATACAAAACATCTTGCTTGCCAAGAATTTGAATCCTCACGTGATCAAAGTTTAGATTGAGTTCAACAGGAAAATAATAGATTCTATCTTGCTTGATGTATTCCTTCAAAATATCTTTATGACACTTGGTCCTTATTACTCTATAGTAATTGAGTTCTTGCCACAGATTTAAATTGGTATGTATTCAGTAACATATTTACTTTCGTGCTTTGCTGCAAGAGTCTTCACCTTCACCTTATACACTTGAGCTACATCTCTTAGTACATTGTTGAATGACATCCTAACCATCCTTGACAGTTGTCATCATCCTTAGACATTAGAGGGGCATTTGTGGTTCTAGATTTGTCCTTGTTAAGATCTCAAACCTATCTTATGGTGGTGATGCAAAATTTTAAGTTGTTTAGAGTCGCCACCAATTAGATAAGGCGTTGTTGGATCACCTAAAATATAATTTGTGTTTAGAGTTGAGTTTGTAAGTTAGTTATGCATGGAGAAAGAATAACACTTCCACGACGCTCAACTTTGATACCTATCTTAAAAGGAAAAGTTTCTACTTATAGCTTGATTAAAAAAAATCTGTTGTTGCATGCAAAACCAATGAATTCTAATAATGATTTTTTTTCCCCGGTAGTGAGTAAAGTTATTGCTTTCTTAATTGGTTTTCACACTTGATTTTATTAATTGTGATAAAAGTTTTTAAAAAGGTTTTAATATCTTAAGGAAATAAAGAAAAGCAGTTGTTATAATTATTTATATTTTAGTCCAAGCAATTAGGATTGAATATTGATTAATTAACTCGTGGTTGCTCAGATCATTTTTTAAAAAGAAGCTATTTTTTTTTGGTTTTGAGGTTTTCCATTTTTTTTGTTTTAAAAAGATTTAAAATTTTTATCCAAGTTTTAAAGGTTTTTATTTTTTTTAGTGTGTTTAAATTTTTATCGTTTTTAAAATTTTCTTAGAATATATTTTTCTGGTAAAGTATTCAAAGGTTTTTAATTTAACATTTTAAATCTTTTAAGCGTTTTAAAGTTTTCAAAGGTTTTTAAGATTTTAAGGCTTTTAAGTTTTAAAAGTTTGACATCTATCGGTTTCTTTTAAAGTCTTTTATTGGATTCTTAAGGTTTTTACTTGTATTTAAGAGTTTTAAAAGCTTTTGTTTTTTTTCTTTATTTGGTTTAAAAGTTTATTGAAGATTAGAGATTTTTAGAAAAGAGTTAAAAAAAAAGGCTTCGCATTTTATTTAACACTTGAATTTAAATGACCACAAATTTAAACTGTACATCCTAAATGGTTTGTTAAATTAGAAGTTTATATTTTTATTTTACGTTGTAAAGTTGCTTGATAACAATTTTATTTTTATGCATGTTGTTCTACAGTGGGAAGAAGAGTATTTACTTAGTGAAATTGGAAATGAAGATTAAATATAGAATATCAATCGGAGAAGCTACATTTTTGCTATTTCTAATTTAGACTATTTTTTGTTATTTTTGTACTTGTATTCTTTATTATTTCTATTATATTATACAACAACTATTTCACTTTGCCGATTGTGGAGGAATTTTAGTGAGCTAGATAAATTTTTGTGGTGGCGGACATAATCGGGTGTAGTGGCAACCATCGACGAAAGATGGCGGCAAATGATTAAATTTATCGCGAATGATGGAACTAGGTATGGAGCTTGGGGAAAAAAGAAATAAAAATTGATAAAGATAACTTGAGAATTCTTTCTATCTAATTTCTCACTCTTTCTATAAATTTTCCGACTAGTTTTTCGGCCAATACATCCTCAAACGGTTGGAGCTTGTTGGAGGTTCGTCCATGAAAATTTCTTATTTATAGGGCTCGAATTAGAGTATGGGAAGGAGTCATAAGCTTAATATTCATTTTTCCATCCCTTATTGAATTAGAGGTATTTCCATGCAATTTTTGGCTATCAATTATTGTCTTGTTGCATGCCTCGGTTGGTAGGTCATTAAAATTGAGGAAAATTGATGATTCTCCACACGCATGACAAAATAGCTCAAATTGATAGCATAATCATGAAAATTTTATTGGGATCGATTCACACACACCGAATACATTAGATTTAACGTAATTCGGCTAAGAAATGCCTACATTCACGGGAGGAACTGATTCTAATATAATAGAAATGGGTTTTACGGATGTCACGCCTCTCGATTTTATACGGATTTTCCAATTCTGTTTTCCACACATATTACGGAAGCGGATGACAGGTTTTTTATAGTAGATGAGAGGAGAAGAGAATAAAGAAGAAAAGTTCAAAATAACTTTTCTAGCCGCAAAGTGTATGCTGGCCATGACGGGCCACAACCATTATGTTTGATGCCTGCTGCCGGACAGCCGCCTAAGGCCACCAAGACTGAGCTAAATTCCACAAATTTCAATGTAAAGAGGTGAAATTTATAAAAAATTGGGCTATCTTGGCTCGGATTGAGAGATTGGAGGCCCCAAAGATGATCCTGTGGTCGACGAGCTACCTTTGTTTAGGTGAGGATCTGTTGGGCGGGCGACAAGGCTTGTTTTTTTTTTTTTTAAACAAACATACACAACAAATGCCACATGCAACATGCACTTTATTTACGATTCTGCAGTGGAGGTATTACATGATGAAATTAAAAGCTTTACATGGCCTTTGCCAAAGTATAAATGGAAAGAATTAGTAGGACTGGTATAAAGATACTATTCTCCATAACAAATAGTACAACACAAATTAACACCATTACCGTAAGAACGCACTTTATGAAATTGGACATTTTTAAGGGGAGGATTTTGGAGAGTGTGAAATGAAATTGTGTGAATGAATGTGGAGAATTATGGGTATATTTATAGGAGGGGGGTATTTGGGTGGAAAATTAATTTTTTTTAGAGCTGTTTGGAAAATGAATCATGTAGGTGTGTATCTGATCCAATTTACAACGGTAGCTAAGAATATACAAGTATCACTAATGTCAGGCACCAAAGAATTTTACAATCATGTCATGATCATGGAATATCTTAGTTTTGCCCCTGCACCCTTAAGTTGACTGATCCATTACTTTGCTTTGAGCACTTGTGTGAATAAGCTGCAGCCATTTGAGGTAATTTTTTCCATCTAATCAATTTCCTGCTTGGGTATTTTGCAATTTCTCGGTTTCTTGTGGTTGATCCATCTCCTCCAATTGTGCTTTATAGCAATATTCTCTGCAACCTTCAACATGCTTGTAAGTAATGATCTTTTGGAGATTAAGGCCAATGACTTAAAACATAAACCACTCGAAATTCGTTGCACCGGACGCTCGTCGCCCGATACGGCCGCACGTGCAACATAGGCCATTCTTATTTTGTGTCCAACTACCATATTTTATGTTGAAATTGAGTCCCTTGGGGTAAGGCTAACGCCTGGCGGAGAGCGCTCTTTACGGGACCTGGAGAGTTCTATCACCCGTTTGGAAGCTACGGTTTAGTTGGACAATTCCGTGCCTAATCTTCAACGGCTTGAGGTGCCTCGAGCGTCGGGTTCCGTCCTTCGTACGCTCGGTGAACACTCTCATTACGACGACCGTCCACCACCGCCTGGCCTCCGACACACGTCGGCGATGTCCCTGCGATGGCGGCGTCCGTGAGGAATGCTAACTGGTTTATCTGCCTGGTAGTCATATGCTTGTATCAAAGATTAAGCCATGCATGGCGTGTTGGCTTGCGTGTGTCTGTCTCGATATACTCCGATCGCGTCCGGCTTACCCGACATTGCTCGGTGCTCAGGTTGTAGCCGTGTTGCACGGCACGTCCGGCATTGATGCAGACGTGCGCGGTGAAGGCGTGTGAGTGGCCGTCGGATAACTACGTCGTGCGGGCTCCCCTGTCTGCTGTCTTAATTGACTAACACCCTTTGTGAGATCTTGGTTAGCGCGCGATTGGGCATCGTAACCCAGCTTCCGGTTCATCCCGCATTGCCGATTCTCGCTTACCAAAAATGGCCCACTTGGAGCTCTCGATTCCTCCCTCCGTATCACTCTGATGTCTCCCGGTGGCACTCGGGAAAAAGCCTTAACATCTATATGTAGGGGAAGGCTCCAGTGCCATCAAAACCCGGCCGGTGCCATCGAACGTGGTCTCGGTCCAGACGTCCCTCCCACTCCAGGGGGCGTCATCGGGGAGCAATTAAGGTGAGTTATTTTGATTTAGACATTGAAGGCTATATAAATGTATTTTTTTAATCCCAAAAGAAACATAGGACAATCATAACACGTGAAAAATAGAGAAAAATATGAGAGTTAAGTACAATCGTAAAAAATAAATCTAGAAAATACAAAGAATAAATATAGTTTAGGAGTTGACAAGCAATAAATGAAATTGGAAAATAACTCTACAGTAATGTGCTCTTCGGAAATCCTCTCAAAAATCCTTTGTATCGAGACTAATTTTTCTTTCGAGTGTGTTCTCGGATCTATAATTGAGACTTTTAAGTTTCAGAACTTCTTGTTTGAGTCTTTCCTCTAATCTGTACTTGAGACCCGAGTCATTCAAGAAAGTTTCAAATTCTATTTCTCGATTCAAATATTTTTCCACAATTTCAATAAAAATAACTTATGAAAGGGAGTCAGACCAGCTATTCTCCTTTTTTTTCCATGTTTCATTAATTTTAAAATTATTGGGCAAACTAATTCAAAACTTTTCAACATTTGATTATTTAAATATTTAATAATTTGATTGAATGTATTTTAGACTTTTCTCATTGTTGATTGAATGTATTTTTAAAATAATGGCGGAGACTTTCAAAATTTTAGAGCATGATTGGCTGGCAGATTTGGTTTTTCAAACTGTGTATATGTGCATATCTGAGAGGCATTTGGGCATGTGTGTGAATCTGCATTGCTTTTGCTAATGACCTCTTGAATAATTGTTTTTAATTTTGCTCATGTTCCTTGTTGATTTCTGTCTACAGCCAATAACACTTGCACTGGTATATGTTGGTACAACTTTGAAGGACCTTTCTGATGTAACACATGGCTGGAGTGGATTTTCAACATCTCGCTGGGTATTAACACTTTTTTCTTCCTGTTTATTCAATTTGATACTGGGGATATTAGTTTAAATTTAAGTATTGTATAATGGATATTAGGAATCTAAATTATGGGAACCAATTTTTTTTTGACTTGTAACTTTCTTTGTAGCCTTGAAGCATCATACAACAAGCGATTAAGTATTGTTAAGATAATTTTATTCTGAACCACATTAAGTATTGCAAAACATTCTATATGATCTGGAATAACCATGTGAAATGTGTCTTGTGGATGGAGAGTATGGTTTGAAAAAACGGGCCGAGGTGCAGCATTGAGGCGCCATCTTGTTTGCCTCGATATCAAACCACTTGGAAGTCTTGCCCTAGAAGATGTATCAGCCGCCGTCTGCCTCAATAGTGTGAGGTGGTTTAAGGTGGCCTGTTTTGCTGCCTCGTCTTATATTCGAGATGAGGCGCTTGCAACACAACAAACGCGTTTTAAATAGGTTAAAAAAAAGGTAAATGGCTAACGACGCGACTTCCATCGACTTGAAGTGAGTGACGAGCGATGCCATCTCCAATCGTCCGATATCAGACAATCCAAACACGATCTCGCCATCGATAGACCACATCTATCGATCATCTGGCTCTAGGCGTCATCGCCATTGAGGTGTTTGTCGTGTCAATCATCTGGCTCTAGGCGTCATCGCTCATTATCAATTGTCTAGTGTTTGGCATCTGGCGTCAATTTACGATGAGAGACGACACCTTGATGTTAGATGAATGCCATATGCCAGGCGTTGTCATCGTCCAACGTTAATCGTTGTCCATTATCACCATCCTAGCCTTATTGTTGTCTCGAGGTGAGTAATCACTAACGTGAGTTAACTTAAATGTTAACTCATGACTTATTTTAAATTTTAAATAAATTTATAATTAATTTTATTTTGATAACGTAATGTCTATAACATTCTGTTTATAAATCAATAACAGACTATTATAATTAATTTAATTTATTTTAAATTTTAATTATATTTATTCTTATAGATATAATTTATTATTGTTTAATGGTAAATAATCAAAGAAGGAATTTTACTTAGAAATATGAAAATGAAATGGAATTATAATTATAGTATTATTTTATTATTTCAAAACTAAGTTTTCTAATTTTATTTTATATATCTTTAAAAAGAAAATGCCGTTGATAGTTGAGGCGTCCGCCTCAACCGTATTGTGGCGATCACCTTGGCGTACAACATTGGATTCGTACCGTATCGCATTCTGTATTTTAAAACCTTAATGGAGAGTAAGAGCTTCAAATTCGCCTTGGGAGAGATCATGAAGACATGTTGCAAGTCATGCAGCTGGGTCGGGGGTTTCAAACTTCCATTTGGATTCTGCAAATCCATTTGGAATGGTTCGTTGAGGTCTGGGTGGACCTTGTCAGTGTGGTCCAAGGATTGTTCTCTTCCTGGGGCTGAGGTGGAGGAGGAGATCTGCACTCTTCCTGTGGGGTTCGAAGGATTTTGCAAGCCCTCTGCATAAAGGAACCTGAGGAGCCTCTCCTCACAGAGCCTCTAGCAGTGAGTTATGCAGGGGAGGAAACTAACCTGTTGGTGGATTCCAGCGTATTGGATGGCTGGATGCTCAGGTGCCTGAATGGGTTCTTCGGCATGTGAAGAGTTTGAGTAAAATGACTCGTCTTGCAGGGGGTTTTCACCTTCAGAGATGGGGATTTTTTTTTTTGTTTCTTTTTTTTGTAATTATGGCATTCCACTTACACACTGATTGATTATAGTTACTTTTCGTTAGAACTGCTACTAGTTTCTCTAGTAACTTGCTCAGTGAGTTTGTGTAACCCCAATTCTTAATATGCAGGTGCTTATTACGTCAGGGTTTTTGGTTTCAGGTAAGCTTCAATGTCCATCCGTGCATGTTGCCAAGTTCATTTATAGAAGCATAAATTGATGAAATAATGGGATTGGACGTCAGGATTTTCATTTAATTCGTGATTTACACCTTCCAAATATAAAAGCTGTTGTGGGCTCTAAATTACTGAACGGAGGGAGTTGATGATTTATATACAATGTAAGGGTAACCGGAGGAACAGAACTTAGTTTGAATACTATGAACTGGAAATTATATACCTTTGAAATACAATCCAATCTTTTGAAACTACTATGGGTGGGAGTAAGGAAAATATAATATATAGCAAGCATGCTTGTTTATAAAATTTCAGTAATTTTTGTTTGCTTTTCAATATTTACCTGAACTCAAGTATATTATATTCGGGTTGAAAGAATTTGGCAGCATGATGAACTTAGAGGTTGCACTTGTATTCTAGTTAACCTCATGTATAATGCAAATGAAAAATAATCTTTTAATGTGTTTTTAAGTTTGATGGAATATCCGTCCCGTTTATGCAGCTGTTATGATGTATCTCGTTACTAAAGTTGCCAAGACTGCTTTGGACAAAGCTTTGGCGGAGAATGCGGATATAGGTGGTGTTTCGGCCTCCTTGCCACAATTGCCAGTTGTGGCTGATGCATCAATGGATCTTAACCAGCCTCTTATAGTAAAGATAGATCCCTCTCAAGAAGAGAACCATGAAAATTAAATTATCATGTGTAAATTCTTACCCTATTCTCTCCGAAAGGCCAATTTATAATTTAATTATTCAGTTAGTCTCAAGGCAGTCCGTCTTCCTATTCTTAATTTGTACAGATGTATCTTCTTCTAGCAGAAAAAAGCTCTGACCAGAAATGGCTGATTTCTGGTCAAGGATTGAGAGTGTGCTCCAGTGTGTAAATTCTCTCTTCTACTGGCGACGGGGGTGATATACGTATTATAATTATTATATAAGAATTGATTCGCGACTGCTTTATTCTGCTAGTTTAGTATCTTGAGTAACTGTTAGTCCAAAGAACTAATGTGTGATGATTCTACCTGATTGTTTTATTTGTGTTGCCTAGTAACTACTGAAGTCCATTTATTGTATGGATCTGGTCATTACTCTGCACCCAGTGCTGTTTATTATTCTCAGTTTTGTGCAATGTTAATTTTGTATGCACTGATCGAAAATTGGGGGATGTATATTTTTTTCCTTAATCTTTTGTTGTTTTGGAGAATTGAGGTGAATTCCATCAGAAAGAACTTCCCCCAACGGGTGTTAAAATGATAAATTATTGCTTGTTCTTAAACAAAACATCTAAATGATGTCACTTCAGCGCTTTGGTTCCGCTACTCTTCAAACATTTGAAGAGAATAGGGAGAAGGCAGAACCCTGATTATCTTTTGAATTGTTGGAATGGAGGAGCATTATGCAATCCTATCATGATCCCTCGGGGGTTGGGTCCTCAAAAGGGGAGTTCTTTTGCTTTTACTTTCCCTAATTTTCTTTGGTATGAATGTCAACATGAGCCCTTGAATCCCCCTAATAGCTTTTCCTTTTCCTTTATTCCTAGACCAAAAATAAAAAATAAAAAATCTTCGTATGAATCTATCTCATCATGAAGCCTAGGCTTCTTTTTCTTCTAATTATCAATCAATCGGTGCCCGGTGGATGCACGGTTAAACTAGTTTATTTTATTTTAATTTATTTATTTTAAAAAAAAAAAAACAAGAAACATGTTAAAGGGTCAAACCGCTTTTTTTGCGTTTTTAGCCTTGCAACATATGTCATAAAATTGGCTTTATCGTGGGACCTATTGTCGTAGAATAGATTGTCGGGCTCGTCAGGCCCGTCAATTCCTGAACACGAGTCGATTATTATATAATTACCTGCCTAAGCGAGTAGACCAATTCAAATTATATATCAGAGTTTACACCACCCGCGCTCATGTAAATCTTCAACGTTAATTGCCCATCAATGCCATTGAAGACCTTCTCTATTTAGCGAAATCCGGTTCCTTATTTTGCGGAACATAACCATAAATCCTCTCCCGACCGTACTGGAAGGAAGGGACAACAAATGACTTGGTTCAACTTCTTGTCCCTCTGGACGTGCTTCCAGGGGCGTCGAGACCCAGTGACAGGGTCGAGCATGATGACGAAGATACGGAACGCAAGCGGCCAGCCAGTGGAGCTGCAAATAAGGGTGGGATCCATATTGAAGAAGAGTCACACGCTGAGGCCGGGTGAATGCAAGAGGCTGCGGGGCAAGGCGATTTACAAGGCCTACATGCCTGCCTCGGCCGGCGCTAGCTCCAGCTCCGGCTCCGGTGGTAGCCGTCATCAGGGGATGAAGAGCCTGCTGTACTACTACGACGAGACGTGCCAGCCGTACGTCTGGGTGCATGACAGCGTGGGAGTGGTCACGAGGGCTGTGAAGCAGCAGTACATTAGCCTGGAGGACCTCAGGGACTGCTCTGAGATCAGGATCGCTAGAGACCATAGCAGAGGCTGCCTCTCTGTGTGCAAGAAACCCAGACCTTAATTAAATTAGCGCGCGCGAGGCTTGTTGGACTCAGTGATGTTTGTCTGTCCCTCCCCCCATTCCATCTTTTTTTTGGGTACTTTTTGGGTTTTACAGGGTTGAATAGTACTGTAAGGAGACGAGAATGTTTATTAAAACATTCTCTGGGCATTCCACAATATTTATTAAAACATATATATATATATATCCATTTCCTAAAAAAAACCACTATTTTAAACCCACGTCCTGCTAAGTAAACATATATATATATATATATATATATAACTTTTATTTTTCTCTCACCGAGATCTTAAAATTCTTAAAATGGGTTAAATTCCAAATGCTTGTGCTTGTGGCTACTTTGCACGCGCTTTTTCTTTTGTTGCCTACAGCCTTCGTGGACAGCCCACCAAACCCAACCTTAATTCTTCTCCAACGAAGTATCTGAAAATTCTCCGCCCCCCACCACCAAAACCACGCCGGAAAGTGAGCTCCGATCTCCGGAAATGGGGATCTCATGGAGCAACAACAACCGAAGAAGAACCAACAGCTACAGCCCCCACCACTACCCGCCGCCGCATCATATGCCTTCCTCGTATTTCTATGCCAACGAGCATCCCCCGCCGCCGCCGCCTCTCCCTCAGCCCCACTCCTACGTCCTCCCGCCTCCGCCTCCGCCTCCCTATCCGGCGCCGCACAATTTCTGGTCCGCGCCGCCCCCTCCCGTTCCGCCCTACCCCTCGTACTACCCCGGCGGCGGGTGCGGTTCGTGCACTTACGGCAGTCCTATGATGGTTCGCCCCCCTAATTGTCCCATGTTTTACGTTAATCAGAACAATACGTGGCCGGCGACCGCGGCGGGGGTCCCGGCGCAGCTCCCGCCGGTGCCCTACGTGGAGAATCAGAATGCCAGGAAGGTCAGGAACAATGTCAATTTGCGCAAGGATACGCTTCGGCTCGAGGTCGATGAGCATTACCCTGGGCATAGCTTAGTTTCCTTTGTTTTCGACGCCTTGTCCGATGGCAGGTAATGGTTTGCTTCAATTTCGTGTTTCATATGATTGTTGGAAACAAATTAGGTGTTAGTTTGTTGCAGCTCTGAGATGATTAACGCTGTGATGATTTTCTTGGGTCTGGAATGTGATTTGAAATTCTTACGCGGGTGATGAATTGGAATGATTTGTGGATGCTAGAGAGTCAAGTCCTATGACTTCGTGAACGGACAGGCGAGCAAGAACACGTGAATGTAGATAAACATATTTTGCTGCAACCTACAACTGAAAGTCTAAATTAGTATAATGTTTAAACAACATAACAAATGAATGTAGATAAGCATATTGTGCTTCTACCTAGTACTGTACTATGTTTAAACAACATAGACAGTTCAATTTCTATGTTTTAAGATATTGCATTTCGTGTTGCTCTGTGTGTTGGTGGTCGCCTGTTCAAATCAGCATCTCTGGAATAATAATAATAAGAAGAAGAAAAGGGAAGGCTGCCAAGATATTCCCCTTTCCCACACCCTTTAAAAAAAAAGATATTGCCTCTCTTTATAATGTGCCTTTGGTGGATATGAGATTTTATGATTTTTTTTTTATAAGTAAGAAATTTTATTAAGATAGAAAAATCGCAGAAAAATTGCATACAAGGAGTTCATGGAGAACATAAAAATAACAACAGGCTCAAAATGAACAGAATAACATTAGAAATGGAAGAAAAACCTGAAGCAAACAACAATTCCTGCAAACCATGGGAAAAAAAGAGAGGAGAGATCTCTATACTAGATCGCTCCCGATCATCAAAAACACGGGCATTCCACTCACTCCAAATATACCAAAGGAGGTAATGAGAGATAGCCCTTCAAACCACTAAACACCGCTCCACACCTCTGAGCCAACACTCAAATAACGCACGAATGGATGATGGCATCACCCAATGAAGGCCGAATCAGCCCATAATCATATCCTAAAGCTCCTAAACATACAAACAAAAAAGGTATAGATGATCCACCGACTCCATCGAAGATAATAAGATAGTTGTTTATAGCTTAAAGATAGTTGTTTGCAATGAGAGTTTTAAACAATATATATAGCCAGCTTCACATGCATCTAATGCTTGGTGGGATGTATAGGATAGGATAGTAAGGTATTTACAATTGTATTAAAGATAATAAAATTTCTTAATGAATAACTAATACTATCTTTTGTTTGGTAAGTGAAGGATTTGGTAATACAGTGGTGTTGTTTGGGAATTTCTTTTACATATATATATATATATTTTTTTTTGAAAAATAAATGACTATGCATTTCTATTTCCTATCCTTTGTATTGCTAAACAACCTTGATAACATCAGCCAAGGATAACATTTACATTTACATGCTTGAACTTCATCAGTTTTCCTGATTTTGAGGGGAATCTTGTGTTCATTCCTTATTTTTCATCTTTCACATTAGGGCAGTGGATTCAATATTCCCTATGGGGACGGATGTGATTCGAAATTGTAGTTTCTATCATGTTCTACAATGTTAGTAAGAAATCTATTGTTCAGAAATGATTGATCTTGTGGTGGGTTTGGATTTTGATTTGAGGTTTTTACGTGGACGATAAATAAATCTGAAACATTTGTGGATGCTTGCAGTAGTCATTTGACTTATAAAACAGTCAGGCAAGTGATAATTGATGAGTCATGAATGTTGATTGTCATGCCTTGCTACAACTGAAACAGTCCGTGTAGAAAACATTGAGAGATGAATTCAATTTATTCCACTATAGAATTTAACTTCAAAGACTGTTCTTCCCAGCGGGGGACTTTTTGTTTAGTCGTTTATTTAATGTATCGGTATCTAGCCTCCCATGCATCCAAATGAACTCTAACTTGGTTTAAAAAATGTTTGTTCCACAGACAAAGGATAAACATGATTACTTAGTGGCTTAAAGTGCTGCTTGCAGATAAGGAGTGTTTTATGCAACCTGTAATTTTAATAATTGATGATGTTTAGGTTGCTAGCAAAGCAACATAGTCAGCATGACATTAGGCGCCTTCTTTCATGGGTCTAGGTAGTTGGAGGATGCAATAACACCTAAGCTGTTGGAGTGTTCTGATCAGTCTTGGGGAACATCTGAAACTTCATTTAAAACTGACAAAGCCTATTGCTCAGAGCAGTAGTTCTCTTTTATATCTCGGGCAGCTCTGCCATGTGGCATTCTTTTAATCTTGATTCCCTAATTTCCCTTGTCCATTTTTTTTTTTTTTGTAGTTTTGTGCAAGGGTCATTGATCATAGATCACAGCTTGTGAAGGCTACCAGTTATGCCTTGTGGGGCAAACGTATTCTTCATAGAACGGGCAATGTTGTCTAATATGACAAGTGCTCATCCAACTATGAATGCTAGTATGGATTCAAAATTGACCATGATTGATGATAGCTGGATGTAACAGTTAATGGTCATTGGTCAATGTAGTCGCTCAAAAAACAAAATTGCAAACTTGCATGCTAATATGTACTAAAGAATCTAAGGATGTACATTTAAATTCCTGCAGAAAATAAAGTTTAGCATTGTGGAATCAAGTAGCTTCATTAATGAAATGCTTAATGAAATTAATCTAGAAGGTACTCTACATACGATAATTCATATTAAAGAAATTAGTCCCTATTGTATCGGTGTTATTGTGTTGAATTTGTAGTATCCTTTGAGAGATTCCAATTGACACGTGGAGGCCATCCAGAATAATATTACAAGATGGTCGAACTCCCATGTCCCATAGATGACGTTGCAATGGTGCTTTTGGTGGTGGCATCCTCGAGAAGGTAGATGCTTTTATAGAGTGGTTCCCATGGTCTATGCATTCAATAGTGGCATGCTCGAAAAGCTGGAGTGATCCCTGTTCTTATTGATTTCCACAAAAGCATGTTTGTGAATGTGGAATGTAGATGCGGAATTAACGATGGAGATATTTTATCAGTTCCTTCGTTGGGAAGGAATCCATGACATCCTATTAATGGGCTTGGTCCCAAAGTTATAGTAAACCTATGATGAATTTGGACTGTCGGTGCTTGTGCGAGAAGTTATTGAAGCTTGGGTTAATTTTGTGAGTGTTTGTTTTGTTTTTGGGCCGTCATTGTCCTGTTGTACTCGTTAGAAAATTATCCAAATTTTTATCGGATTAGTTGCATCAGTGTGAAAAAAAAAACATTAGAGACCGTGACTTAAGAAAAAAAAATTGTCAAGTTGAAGGGGAGAAGATAAGGCAACTTTAGTTTCAAAACAGGAAGGTTAGTCGTTTTTCTGATTATTGGTTGAGATGTGAAGCTATTTGTAGTTTAGAGCATTTGATTGTTGATGGATGAGAACCCTATCGAGGCTTTGAACCCCGCTGTATCAGCTTAGCGGGAAGATGATCAGTTCCAAGTGATAGTGTCGGGTGACAAACGCCTTTTCGGAATCATCGTAGGAGTAGGCTGACTGCCCAAACAAAATATGTTTAGTATGTGCTGCATTGGTATTGTAAGCGATCAAGGCTTGATCGCCATGGAGTTGAAATGCTCACATACGACCTGGAGAAGATCACGTTCGATAGGAAGGGTTTTTCAAATGTGGGGTTTTTTTCCCTTGCTTTTTTCGCCTTTGTTTGGGCTCCAAGTGAGGTATTAAGGGTATATCCGACATACATAAGGACTGCCCCAATTGGGCCTTTGTAACAAGCCTATAAAGGCTCTCCTCTAATACACGTGTAATATCAAAAAATATATCATTTTCTTCGTTCTTCAGTTCGTCTTCTTCTTGTTGCATATTATTCTTGTTTCATATGAATTGAAGGTTAGAAACTCCAACATGGTGTCAAAGCGAGAACCACACCAATAAAACCAGTGTTCTCTTTTCTCAATCCCTAACCCTTGTACAATGCCTGCAAAAACAATCCACAATGAGGGTCTCCACAACTCGTGATGATCCCTCAAATCCCTACTATCTACATCATTGTGAAAACGTAGGCCAAATTCTTGTCTCACATCTGCTCAATGGGGACAATTATGGTAGCTGGAGTTGTGCAATCCTCTTAGTGCTCTCGGCCAAGAACAAGCTAGGTTTTGTTGACAAATCCATTGTCGAACCTCCAAGCACAGATTATGTCCTTTCAAATCTTTGGGCTCACAACAACAACACTGTTGCTTCTTGGATCTTGAATTCTGTTTCGAAAGAGATCTCTCGCTAGTGTCATCCACACAAGGTCTGCTCAAGAAATATGGTCAGATCTGAAAGACTGGTTTCAACAACAGAATGGCTCCAAAATATTTCAACTGTGGCGAGAGTTGTTCAATCCCAGACAGGAACAGACTTCTGTGAGTATATACTTCACGAAAATCAAGACGCTATGGGAGCATCTCAATGTTTACAGGCTTGGGTGTTCTTGTGGTAGATGCTCATGTGGTGGCGCAAAAAAACATGGTTGATCACCATCCATGGTTCAAAGTATTAGGTGTTTCGACTACGTATCGGACAATCCAACTAGGTATCGAGAGTGCCAATACGATACGTCAAACTCACTGATTAGGATGTCTCTTGGAAATCTCAGCCGAGACGTGACTAATCACCAAAATCCAAGGAGTTTTGTCTAGTTTCGGTCGAGATTTCCGATTTCAGTCTCGTTGTTTGACACACCAGCCGTTCGAGAAGTTGCTGCCACTAAGTTGTGTCGCACCTATCTAGGCCTCAGTAAATGAGCCAGCCTGAGAACCGAACTTAGGTGAACTCGGCTCGGCTCATTTAAGGAAAAAATAATCGAGCCGAGCTCGAACTCAGTCGAACTTTAAAACCTCTAACTCGGCTCGGCTCATTTAACATTTTACCAAGCTCGAACTCGAGTTTGAGTTCGTATAAGATGATTATTCGAGTCAAGCCGGAGCCCTCGATTAACTTTGACTGACCGAGCTCGAGTTAAAAACCGTTATGTCCAAAATTTAAAACCAAACTCGAACTCGAGTTCGAGCTCGACTAAATTATTAAACAAGCTTTAAACAAGAAACTCGACTCGTTTAAAGCTCATTTAAGGCAAATAATATAATTTTTTGTAAATAATTATTTACAAAAGACAATAAATCACTTAAAAAATGAATAATATTATAGTTTAAAATAACAAACATAATTATAAGCCTTTAGGGCAATATCTTATTACAAATTGACACCTAATATATATTGGATCTTTACAAATTTACAATTGAAATCGAACTCATGAGCATCAAACCGTAATCTATCTTCAAGTCCTGCCATATCTGAAACCTTCAAAACAAGAACAAAAACAATAGTATATAAATATTACATAATTTATAAAATTTAGTAATAGTGAAAATTTCAATACCATCACCGTACCTGCATAATGTCCATGAATTGCAACTGGACACACTGGTTGTGCCATCAATAGATTCAGGAAAAATAAATATGAATTATATAATCGAAATTCTCCAAAAGCTACATGACCACTCAATAAATCACGACCAAGTTTTGTGTTTTCTCCACATATCAATAAAACTAGAATTAGACTAGCTGTTAATAAAACTAACATGAATTATATAATCATAAAATATTTGTCGTCAAATATGTGAATGGATTTGTCCCATATACCTCACCTCATTTCCATACATATTTTTTCTCGTAGGAACGTAGCCGGTTCTCCAACAACAACACAACAAGGTGGCGGCAGTTTAGCAGCATTGTTACAGTGGTTCCCTCCTTAATAAAGAAGATGCAAAAGCAAAGCAAGTGGAGGCAACAGCAGGATAGCAACACAGCAGCAACATAACTCATTGCAGTGGTTTCCTCAACACTTTGCAGGCACTAGACGTCTCAGCTACACATCAGTCGATGCCGACTTATCTTGTGATTATTCAATTGAGCCGATTAAGTTCCAACCTCGTTAAAACCTCTGGGAAAAAACCCACCATAACACACGCTAACACAGAGTATCCAAAAGACCCAAAAATGGAATTAAGAGAAATGAGCTACACCACCTAAAAGAAACGGAGGAACATAAAATGCAGTAGATAAGTAACTAAAATTCATGATTTTCTTGGAGAGACCCAGATGAGGAAAAAGAATAAATAAAATGTACATTGAAGAACTATTGATATTCGGTACTTGCACTTTTCCAGCTAGAAACATAAATGGGGAAATCATTAATATCATAAAACTATGCCAAGAAGTTGATTGTATACCTTTCTTCCTTGGTTCTTTTTAAGCTTTGGATGAGCACTGATCTCCCATCCTCAACCAATCCAGCCCATCTCTGCATAGAACCACTAGGACAACTTAGAGTTGAGAGAGGGTTGGGGTCATAGGCCAGCCAGTGACTGATTCTCCCATTTGGTATTTAATATAGAATAGAACCAAGCAGAGCTTTAATATATATAACATGTATTGGGAAAGGAAAAAAAAGATCAAATTTAAATTTTCTTAAAAACGTTTTTTGTGTTTCCAAAACAAACTGAAAGAAGAGCAAAATAATGATCGTGCTTTTGAGCCATATAGATTGATAGGAGGTACAAATAATGAACAAATGAATATAGTTGATGCCTGCCTAGCAAAAATGATAATGGAACGATATAAACAATAAATTCTCAATGAATTTCATTTTTATCGTAGTAAAAATTAATTAGCTTTCAAAGAATCAAAATAACCTTCCCCGAATGTTCCCTTTTATGTTATTTTAACCTTCTTCATATGATCCATCATCATAAACCCAAAAATGTGCATCACGAGAGTATTGTACAATGGGTAGCTGAAATGCAAGTATAAAATAATAGTCAAGTAGATCCAAAGGGCCATAAGAACCGTGTATAAGGCTCCCCAATCTATACAAACTAAATGAATTAATAAGTAGAAAACATAAAACGCCAGGAAAATACATGCATAAGTGCAAAAATTTCACCTCAAGCCTAGGAAAATACACTCATCATGCAGTCAGACGTAAAAAAAATTACACAAAGATCTAGATATAAATAAAAGAATTCAAAAAGGTGCAACTGAATCAACATTATCAACTAATTAACTCTAAAAATCTAAAAACAAACCTATATATTAATAAATCAAATCGAAAGCTACAACATGGGCTTATATGCGAGCTTGTTTTCAAATAGGCATTTAAACGAAAGGTTAAGAAAGCAAAAATTGAGGGAGATGAGAAATCAATACTTTTGTTTCTTTGTCCAGGACTTCTTCTTGCCCCCAGTGGCACGCTTCTTGTGCATCGAGTCCCCAGAAATACCTGCAAACAACAGATCAAATCAACAACACCCCTTACAGAGATAAGAGAGAAACATCGATTCACCGATCGATTGAGGGACGTTTGTGTGAATCGAAAATGGAAGCAGCAATGACTTCACATACCCATCTCTGCGGCTGTGACGCTGTGAACCCACCTTCACCTCTCCCTCTAAGCCACTAATCCGGACGCCCTGCAGCAAGCCTTAACAACGTTTATATTTGGGTTATATGTGTAGATCTGGCTCATTTGACTGAAGACCCATTTAGTGATAATAAGGTATGGCCATGTCACCGCTGGCTCTTACGGACCGTCGCCGTCACCGATGAAAATGGAAAGCAGATGGCCCATCACCGGTGAGGATGGCTAGTCACCGTTGCCGAGAAAGATGGAAAGATGGAGGCGGAGAGAACAGAGACCGAGAGGGAGAGTTGGAAGACTAGATCTGGCGACGTCTGGGTTGATTGACGTCGGAGGATGGGAATCTGGGATCAGTCAGAGGTCGGATCTGGGAAGTGGGAGAGACCGTGGGAACGGCCGAATGGGAAGGGACAAACGAGACAAAAATCTAGGGTTGGACCAAATGAAAAAAATGATATATACGGACTGCGAACCGCAGTGATGACATTATATATATATTCAGGCCCATGTGCATTCTTGGACCAAATCCTTTTAAGTCCATACTCAAAATGAATCCTATTTTAGATTGTCAAGCCCGCAAAAATCGTAGGCTCTCGTAAAGCCCTCAAGAATTTAAATATCAGAAAATTTCTGAGATAAAGTTAAATGTAAAACTTCATTGTAAAAATGATTTTATGATATCTAAAAAATTTTTTCCCTAAATAAATGAAAACAGATTTTTATAGAAAATTTACTACTAGTATTCTTAATAGTTCAAAAAATCAACTCCTTCACGTCACTTTATATCCTCTTTCAAACTATTCAAAATCAATGATAATTAAAAATGGAATTGAGTTCGTTAAATGATATTAACCTGGATAAAAATATTAACATGGTTCTTATATATCTTGGGACAAAACTATGATAATGAACAAATTCATTGATCTATTAATAGAGAAAGTGATAAAATGCATGGATATAAACGAGTGAATTAGTATCATTTCAAAATTCTAGTCAAAATTATTAAAATTTTACAATTGTATGCTTAGAATTTATTAGGCACATAAGGGTAGATGTGAAAACAAGAATTTGGGAGAAGAAACACTTGATTTTTATTCACTATATGGCTTAATTACCTATATGTACCATTAGCCCATTACTGTATACTGTGCGATACAATCTGAAAAAAGATATCCTAAATAATCTATTTCCTCAAATACCAAATATCACAATATCCCATATATGTACGATACCTCATATCGACTACTCAAAATAAGCTATTCTACAATATATAAGAAATATCCATAAATATTTTAATAGTATAATATGATTACCTTTATAATTTTCATATTAAATATTATTTTTCCATTTGAATAAGAGCACAATTAATTTACAATTAAGATTAAAATTTAAAAAATATTTAGTTATAATAAATTAATGTAACAAAATATTAAGAATTTCAGTTTTCTAAAATTATAAAAACTTTAAACATGTAAAACTATATAGGGATATGGCACACAAGTATACACAAGTAGGGATTGATAATTATAGAAATTGTAAGATAAAATAATTGTTTTTTCTTATACGAGCATACATTCATAATTACAAAATACTTGTAGTTAGGTCGAAAATTATGGTCCTATTTAGATACACAATGGGCTTCATCAATTGCAAATAGTATAAATTCACAGTCTCTGTAAGCCTCTAAAGTGGTTTTATCAATCTACATAATATAAACCATGCATGCTTTGTTTTTATTTAAAGTGATTCAAAGGTTGTGGCAAGATTTTAAAATTTTCAAACAAAATAGAGATGTTTATATAAGATGGGCCTCAGACAAGATAGGACTCATTTAGGGGCCACATAATCACCATGTTGGTGGCCCCCCCTCTTTTTAGTGTGAATACACACCCAAAGACTTTGATCCCAACGATACTGTGTTGTGGTGGTTGGAAAAAAAAAAGTTAAAAACTTATATTGTGAAGGAATCCAACTCAAGCATGCAAAAATGCGGAATAAAGAAACACGTGAAGGGTGTTTGATGAAAATCTTTTCCGTTTATAAAATTCATATTAAACGGGAAAGGGGGTTATCAGCAATCATTTCCCGAATTACTTTTTAATAGTGATCTATAAATACATAGCACTCCAATATATTTATTTAAATTGTGAGAACATTCAATAATAAAAAATAATACCTTCACTATAATGATGGGTTCAAACGTTAGGTGTATTCGCACGGAATGACGTCATGACAATGTTTGATGCAGGATATGTGATTGGGTGCAAACTAACAACGCCGAGATGCAAATCGATGGCTACTCAATGAAAATCGATATTAGATTTACAAATCGACAATGTTAGGTGTAGATCGACACCACAATGTGTGTATTAACACCATTAGGTGCAGATCCATGCCATTTGAGTACAGATTGATGGGACAATGGACTTTTGAAGGGAAACAAGTGATTGGTATTATGATTCAATAAGTTAGAGGGTGAGGAAGAGTACTAGGTTTGTGCTTAGTATTTGTGTGGTGACTTCCAATGATAAAGAGAGAAAGTGTAATAATATACAAATATTTACTTTTATTATTCTTTTATTACTAATGGCCAATTGACAATTACATATTCTTATTCACACATTAAATATTATTTTATATTTTTTACAAAACATATTTTCTATTTTATTTTATTTTATTTTTTTAATTATAAATTTTTAAACGAGTCAAACGAGTTTTAACTGAATAGCGAGCTTTAAACAGGCTCGATTTAAAGCGAGCCGAACTCACGAGCCCTCGTCGAGCTTAATCGAGCGAGCCTGGTATGTGTCGTTAGCTAATCGAGCCGAGCTTACAATGTGACGAGCTTAGCGGTGTCGAACTCGATTTCGAGCCAAGTTTAATCGGCAGTATCGGCGAGCCATCGAGTGTGGTCGGGGCTCATTTGCTGTGCCTACACCTATCCTTGTGTCTAGGCATGTTAAATGGGTTAAGAGGCATGTGGGCTGGCCCACAATATGGAGGGCGGGCTTAATATTTTGAGTCCATTTAAAATAGTCTTATACGCTTTTGAACCCAATGTTAGGGTTTAAATGGACTTGGCTTGCAGATCGATACGTGCCAGCCCACGGCAAAAGCCATATCCAAGCTCAGTCTAAAATTTTTCTGACCGACTCAACCTAGACCCATCCCGGCTGCCCACATTCACTCCATCCCAGCCCAGCCCACACATGCAAGCCCTCTTTTGCCCTCTTTTGTCTTTTCATTCCATTCGGCCATTCGACCCATTCCCAAATCCATATCCAGTTTTCAATAATGCATATGCATTATTATTATAGAATAATAAATTGCATTAATTTCTATCAATCTTTCTAACCTAATATCGGAAGCATGGGATGACTAGTTGGACTTCTTAGGATAACCTAGTATCCAGTGTGGGACCGTGCACCTTGTCTTCTGCACTCATGGCTTCTCAGAGGCGCAGAAGATGGCGGCAAAGAGGGGAAACTGGCCTTCATGTACCTCCACGCTTAGTTGCAGCCCCATTGATGCAGTCGCAACCCCATTGATGCAGTCGGCAGCCCCACTACCCAGCCTAGCCTCACGCTCATGCAGTCCAGCAGCTTGTGGCCTCGTCTGTCTGATCTGTGCTGACCCAATCTGTGCTCATCCATCCGATTTGTGTTAGCCTGATCTGTGCTCGTCTGTTCGGCATCAGCTCTCTCCAAGTCTGTCATGATCGTAGCTTGAACTCAACCACTAGTCAATTGTCGTCATGTGTCTGGCTTTTTTCAGTATTGTTCTTTTTTTCGGGTGTGTATTTTTGAGGTTCTCATCCAGTAACTCTTGCATCATCGTGAGATGCTATGATTTTTTAATTTTAAATTTAAAAAACTCAGCCTGTGTGCCAACTCGCCCCGCATGTGGGCTAGGCAGAGCTAGAAAATTTTAACTTGTTTAAAGGTGGGCCCGGCCTGCCCTTTTAACATCCCTAAATGTCATGTCGGCTTCCCCGGCAAAAGAATTCCATTGTCCTAGCTTGTTTGCATGATCAATTCAATCAACAGCTCCACCTGCGTCATCTTCCTTCTTTGAGCCAGCCACTGTCGTCATCATCTCTGCTTCATTTGTCATCGACAGCTGCCGACAAAGGTCGCACCACACCCACCCGCCTTGACTCGGCTGCAGTGAGCCACTGATGCCGTTGCCTTCCATGATTCGTCAAATGTGTGTGTATATATATAATATTTTTTTATTTCATCTTTCATTTAATTTATTATATTTATTTTGTTTGTAAGAGAATAATAAATATGTGTTTAAGAACAAGTACCTTCAGGTGTGGGAACTATGATTCCACCAAATCCACAAATTCCAATGCTTTCAGGGACCACGAAACGATTCACTATACTGTACTCATTGTAAAATTGCAAGGCACCTCATTGACCGTTGTTACAAACTGCACCACTACCCACCTGGCTACCCACCTCTTTGCTGTGGCACACCAAACGCTAGCCCCTTGACAACTATTCTGATAACCTCATTGTAGGGCACCCCACCTAGACCACTGGACAACTTTGTTGACACCTTAAACATGGATCAATGTCAACAACTTATGTGTCTCCTCTCCACCCACCTGGACGTCCCAATGCAACCTTCCACCCTCTGATGACTTTCACATGGGTGTGTGTCTTTCACGACTTCCAGCTACACTCACAAGACCAGACCATTCCTGGATTGTTGACACCGGTGCCACCAAGGACATCTGCCCTAAAGCACTCTACTACATCCCCACAACTGTTCACTTACCTAACAACTCACAAGTATCAGTTCATCTCTATGGTGACATCATACTTCACCTAGAAATTGTTCTCAAGGGGGTACTGTTTCATACCCCAATTCCAGCTGAATCTATTGTCAGTAAGTGCTTTATTAACTCACTCCAACACTTGTGTTACTTTCTTCCACAATAACTTCTCTATTTGTGAAGCCCCCAATAAACGCATCATTAGCCAGGAAACTGAACCCTCGGCCTTTACATTCTCCACAGTCAACACTCTTTAGCTAGTTCCCCTTAGCTCATCAACATAGTCTGTCCCCACGTGGCACTTTCGCTTGGCCACATGTCATTTAAGAGACTGCATGACCTCAAAACCCAGCTCTAATGTGGAGATGTCCTCTCCCACGCCACAAACCATGCTACATGTGTCCCTAGCCAAACAAAGAAGGTTACTTTTTGAGTCCCACAACAAACGTTTTGCCTTTCCTTCTGACCTTGTGCACTGTGACATCTGGGGCCACAACTACTTCATAACATAAGTTGACGATTGCACTTGTTTCACCTGGTATGTCTCATGGAACACAAATCTAATTCCTTTACCATCATTCCCCAAATCTTTCGACTTATTTCCACTCGGTTTCACACAATGCCCCAGGATTATCCTTCACTGAATTCTTCAAAACAGATGGAATCCTACACCAACATCTTCTTAACATTCTTTGTTTCCCAGCTGTTCCACAATTTCTTACTCCCTCCCACCCCCTTCAAACACACCGTCCACAACCCACACCAACAACACACGAAAAACCACTAGACCATCCCACCCTCCCCAATACCTTAGGGATTATCATTGCCATCTCCTCCTACAACCTCAACCAACTATCCCTTATCCAATTTCATCTCATATGACTCTCTGCCACTTTCACATAAGCACTTTTCCCTCACCATCTCCTCCCACACAGAACCTCAGTCCTACAAAGGGGCTACCACTTCACCTGAATGGCACTAGGCTATGCAGGCTCAACACCATGGAGTCCAACCACACATGGACTGTCACTGCTCTACCCCCTAGAAAGCACACTATTAGATGTAAATGGACCTACAAAATAAAGTATGACTTTAATAGATCCATAGAATCCTATAAAGCGCGCTTAGTTACCAAAATATACGCAATAGACTAGTCTGGATTTCTTTGACACATATTCCCCCTTTGCCAAACTAGTCATTGTGAAAGTACTTATGGTCATTGTAGCTTCTCACCAATGGTGCCTCCTACAGCTTGACATCAATAATGCTTTCCTACACGGCGACCTGTTTGAGGAAGTTTACATGCACCTCCCTCTTGGGTATGTCCCAAGGAGGAACTGTCTCACTCCTAATCTCCCCAAATCAAGCTTGCATACCGCTTCCAAAAGTCCATATATGGCCTCTGACAGGCATCCCGACAGTGGTACATCAAACTCTCTCAATCCATACTTCAACTCGGTTTCACACACTCAAAGTCGGACTATTTCCTTTCACCAAAGCGACTGGTGCAACCTTTATAGCCCTCTTCGTCTATGTAAACAATATTATCATCACCATCCTTTCTTCCCCTACTATAGAAACCTTAAAACGCCAACTCAATGACAATTTCAAATTCATAGATCTTGGCTCTCTAAAATACTTCCTTGCCTTGAAGTTATGACCTCCACCCAAGGCATTTTCCTTTCTCTCAAAGTCATTTCACATTACAACTCCTTGAAAAAACAGGACTCCTAGCATGCAAACCTGCCACCGTTCCCATGGATCCCAATCTGAAACTCTCGATGTCAAAGGGCAAGCCTCTACCGGATGAATCCATCTCATCCTACTGCCGCTTAGTGGGTAAGCTACTCTACCTCACCCTTTCACAACCAAACATTTGTTGTACACTGCCTTACCCAATTCCTAGTCAAGCTTTGGGTCCGACACCTCCAAGCGGGAAATCATCTTCTTTGCTACCTCAAAGGCCGCCCTAGGCAGGGTCTTCTTTTCTCCCCTAGCCCCTTCACTCAACTTCAGTCATTTTCTGATACGAACTGGGGATCTTGCATTGACATTCGCAGATCCCTAATGGGCTTCTGCATATTTCTTAGGGACTCCTTGGTATCCTGGAAGGCAAAGAAATAGAGCACGCTCTTCCGGTCCCCTGCTCAAGTCGAAACAAGCAACCAAGTAGCCATCCACATTACCTCCAATCTCACCTTCCACGAACGGACAATACACATTGAGATCAACTGTCACTTTGTCTATGATAAGGTTGCCTTTGGCACCCTCAAATTGCTATCGGTTTGATCTCAACATGAGTTAGTTGACCTCTTCACCAAGCCACTCACTCTCACTGCCTTCTTTTTGCTTCTAGAGAAGATGGCCATTCATAACCCATATGTGCCATCTTGAGGGGAAGTATTAAGGGTATATCCGGCATACATAAGGATGGCCATTCATAACCCATATGTGCCTTCTTTTTGCTTCTAGAGAAGATGGCCATTCATAACCCATATGTGTCATGTTGAGGGGAAGTATTAAGGGTATATTCGGCATACATAAGGACTGCCTCAGCTGGGCCTTTGTAACAAGCCTATAAAGGCTCTCCTCTAATACACGTGTAATATCAAAGAATATATCATCTTTTTCGTTCTTTAGTTCGTCTTCTTCTTGCTACATATTATTTCTTGTTTCATATGAATTGAGGGTTCGAAACTCCAACATGGAGCAAGTGGTCCATGTGGTTTGGCAAGATACCAAAAGTAAGGTATTCTCGGTTAAAAGCTTTTTTTAGGTAAAACTAGGTAGTGAACCCTAGATCAAAATGTTAAGAGCTAGTGGCGAGATATTTGGAGGGTCGAGTCCTCACCTGTTTTTTTTCCCTCCATAATTTATTTGTGCAGGAGGCTACTTGTGGAAAGGTCCTCCCATGGGATCAATTCTTGCATACGGGTTTTCCGTTGGTGAATTGTTGTCCATTGTATAAAGCTATCGAGGAGTAGATCGATCACCTTGTTATTCATTGCAAAGGGGTTTTTGAAATGTGGGGGGTCGTTTTGGCTTTTATTTGGCCTTGTTTGGGATCCAAGGGAGCAAGTGGGGCCTAAAATTATGGCCTTGGCAGGTTTTCAAGAGCCGGAAAGGAGAACCGGCTCGGGGACTCCCTTTTGCATTGGGTTCTGTGGATTGAGTGTAATCGTCAAATTATTGAAGATAGGGAGAGTAACTTTCAAATGAAAGGGAAATTGTGGGGTCTGTTAGAGCATTCACAGGTGGACTCTACAAAAGTTAAATAATAACTAATGTGAAAAAAACGCTCACGCAACTTCTTTAATGCTATAATATTTTTAACTTGTTGATATATTGCTCGCTAAATCTAGCTAGCAAATTGCACTCCTCAAATATTATTTATCATTAAAATATTTATTGTGTCATATCGCTCGGACGCAATAGTCACCGATATATCACATCCTCATTTGACCTCGCCACCCGCCTCCCCCGTCCCCTTTCGACCTTGCCCGTGTCGACCCCTGCCATCCCCGCTTGTACCTGCCGTCCCTTGCTCATCCCCATCAATCCAATTGCGACTTTACCGTCCCTCGCCCGTCCCCGTCACCGCCCCGTCAGTCCAATCTCATCGCTGTCCGACCTCCCCAGGCCCCCCCCCCCCCCCACACCACACCAACATCCATCATCTTGCTTTCTTCTTCCGTTTGAAATATATTAATATTTTATTAAAATATCTAAAGAATTATTGAGCTTGTTATTTAGAGTTGTAGAAAGAGGTAGCTAAATTTTATGAAAGGTAAGTTTTTTGTTATATTTTAGCTTAAGTTTGTTGAGGTTATTGTGAATGCTCTTAAGGGACCATGCTGATTGTTGTATTAGACCTGTGAATGTCGACAGTATTGATCCTCTCGTTCTGCTTTTTTCTTGTAATTTGCCACCTTCTTGGACGTTATTATAAGTGACTTGATTTAATTTAATTTTTTGATAGAACAGCTGAGAACATTCTCTGTGGATTATTCTACTATAGTAAAATAGCAATTTTAAGAAGGCGGAGAAGGTTTTTTTTTTAAATCAAATTCATTAGGTATTGCATGGATTAACGGCTAGTATTGCCATTGAAGGTACAAGTTGAGTTAATTAGATGGCCTACTCTTTCAATTTTAAGAGTATCGTGTTATTAATTAGAATCCTATATACGTTGACAATATTTAATTTATTTCTCTTTAATTGTGTTTTTGCATATACAGCTTCACCATATTTTACTTTGCCAAGGAAGAGCTCTACTGTAAGTTCGTTCCGCTATTGCCAGAAGCATATATGCCAGTGAAAATTCCTTTTCAGAGAGGAATGGCACAGAAATTTTGTCAACCTTCGGGCACTGGAATTGATTTAGGCTTCTTTGAGTTGGATGACCTCTCAAAACCATCACCCAGAGAAGATGTGTTTCCTCTTGTGATCTCTGCTGAAACATGTTCAACATCTTTTCCTCCAGATGAACATTCTGGAGATCTTGTTCCAGATACATCTCCCCATTTGCAGATTACTCAAGCCGTGCTAGAGAAAAACAATGAATATTCTTTCCAAGTGAAAGTAATCAGGCAGATTTTGTGGGTTAATGGGATCCGCTATGAATTACGTGAGATTTATGGAATTGGAAACTCAGTAGCGGAAGGCTTTAGTGACAATGAACCTGGAAAGGAATGTGTGATATGCATGACTGAACCTACAGATACAACAGTGTTGCCTTGCAGACATATGGTGAAGTTCCACTTTGTAATTTTTTTATATTACGTAGAGTTTCTCTCTTAATTGTAAGTAGTAAGTTTATCGTTGTCTACTCTAAATACTGAATGGAAATAGTAAGTTTATGATTTATCTGCTGTTGGGACATGACAATGCGTTTGTATTCATCCAGTGTATGTGCAGTGAGTGTGCAAAAACACTGAGGCTTCAGTCAAACAAGTGTCCGATATGCCGTCAGCCCATTGAAGAACTTTTAGAGATCAGGATTAACGACTGTGGTCAGTGATTCTTCTCCTAATTCCTGTAAGACATTGTGGTATGATTTTCATATTCATTCTGTTTGTATGTATCCCTGCTTGTAAAAGACGTGCTAACTATTTCCTCATTCGTTTCTTCTGTTTTACAGTATGCTTGATTTTATTTTTCTGCTTTTAAGTACCACAGTAATAGTTATTTTAAACTTAATATTGTAAAGAGTGACATATGGTACTTCAGCAGTTTAAGATAGCAAGCATAAAAAATTTGGTTCCATGAGCCATGCTCATCTCCGTAACTTTTTATTCCAGGTCCTATGGTGTTTTCGTTTGTCTTTAATTATATACCATCGTGAATGAATTTGACTAGAGTTTCAATCCTTCGATGAATAGGTTCCACGTGATGAAAACATGTGAAACTTGTGAGTGTATATATTTATATTCTCTTCGTAGTGATTTGTAGGGCTTGTTTGAGAATAGGGTAATGGAGCTGGAGATGTTGGTTGTAACAGAGTTTAGAGGATCACGCATCTCCCTCCTTGGTTTTTCTCAAATATGGACTACGGCAAAAGGATCTGCACTAGCTGGTGAGAGACTTTTATGTAATGCAGGGCTGGTACAGTTTTTTCCTGGTGATTCTGTGGGTTGTGGGAAGTAGTTCGACTTCTAATTTACTGGTGGTAATTGAATCAACCGAGTTAGTTTGTCGTCACAGCATGTGTGGTGCTCTTGAGCGGTGGGAGCTTAAACTTGGTGTCGGGGACAAAATAATGAGAGTGCCAAAGGCAGGACGGCCCCAGATCATTGAATTCAATTCAGCTCCTTTGTTTGGTGATTCACAAGTTTGGCGGAGCGACATCTGGCCCCCCCTTGATAAAGCAACTGCACGTTGCCCTCCATTGATTTTAGGAGTTAGGAATCGGTCTCTTGCTCCCCCTGTTTCTCTTTTTGATATGTGGTGCATTATTTAGTCCAAGTAGCTTGAATTTCCAATGGCAGCGGCCTGGAATTATCATATGGGAGCTCTTGTCTCTATGAGGCCATACCATTTACAGTTACAGTGTACCCCTTATCTCAAAGTCCACATCGAGAGCAGGGGAAATAAGAAATGCATGCATGATGCATTATTAGGACGAACAGATCCCCAATAATTGATGGCCCCCTCCCTCCCAAACTCTCAAAAAGTCCAAAATATTGCGGGGTTCCCGGCGCGTGAGCTCTTGCGCGTGAAGTGGCAACTGCTTTACTGCCAAAAGAATGACTGACACTCCCTACCGTTCCGCTCGTCTCCATGTGGCTGATGGACTTGGCAGAAACCAACCCGGATTAGGAACACCCCATGGTCTTCACAATTATGGGTTTCCCAGAAAAGTTAGGAGACGCTCAAAACCCGGTGACGTTTGTTGGGATCGGTTTCTTCTCCTTCCCTCCCTCTTTTTTTTTTTTTTTTTTTTTTTTATTGACAGATGCGTTCACGATTCATTCATGCCATGGTTAGTTTAGGTCAATGTCATGATGTCCTTGCTGACCTTACCCGGGCAAGGGTCCCTCTGTTGCTTCCAGAATCCAGATCATCCTATTAGCATCCGTCCACGTGCTGCTCAGGTGATGGTTTGGGTCGCAATCGCAAATGCAGTTGGCCCTGTGCCGGGTGGGCTCTGGACTTTGAGTTTTGCGCACTGGTTTTTATGTATGAAACAAAGTAAAAATGTCTAGCGTTGCTACAAATGACCCTATGATACGTAATTAATCTCCGTACCATTTATAGTGAAGGCTTTTGTAAATAGAGCCACCCATGAAAAGATGTCGGATTGTTGTCCCATTCTATGGTAGTAATCCTTCAACCATGATGATTACGTCTCTACGGGCTAACCAATCTGGGTAGCCCCCTCCTAAATCCTAACCCTCCAATTAGTGTCGTGTGATCGCTTTATTTATTTATGTTTTTCAAGGAAGCTCAGCATAGTTCGCCGGAGTAATGAAATCAGTAGATGTCCTGGGTTTTGATGGGACTGGGCGGAGATAGTCCGCACAATCATTGCCCTATTCAAATCGGTGGAAATCAAATCTACCCCAAAATTCACGGTTGCCCCCTCTGATTATGCCTAGTTTTTAGGACTACTAACTTTGTTGTTCAATCAATACGCACTAGGTCGGTCCACTCCACTATGAATTATGAATTATGATATGATCCCGGTTATGTGTATGTATGATAGATTGTAGGTACATTCATCAGTAGTCAATACTTTCCGTTAAAAAAATTGCTACGACTAAGAGGAATCATACAAATTACAATCATCCATTTTCCCTGCGCAACTCAATAAATAACATGGTCTCAACTCAACTCTCCTCCATCTGCAAAATGCATTACCCGCTACCGCACAGGTGCGCGAAATCCCTAGAAACACCCACCTGGCGTCCATGATGATTGGAAAAAAACAAAAACATGAGGGGTTCGTTCTGCACGTCTAAGGAGGCATGGGAGACTGCTACTATTTTGACAAAAAGTACGTAAATGGCCATTGAACTTTGACTGCAGAACCAGCTCTTGCCCTTAAAAAGTTAAATTTGTGTCAGTTTATCATTGGCCCTGCTAAATTTCTCTGGCGAGCATTTCGGTCTCCCGTCACGTGAGTTGAGAAGTATTTTAAATTTCTCATATTATTTTTTAGAATATAATTATTGTTAAAAATTATATTATTTTTAAATACTTTTCAATTTATGAGATATTTTTAGAAATAATATTATTTTTAAAAATAATACTATTTTTAAAAATAATACCAAATTGTATCGTTTTCGTTTTCCAAAGTACCAATGGGCCAAAGACTCCGAGAGGGTGCTCAGTAAATTAAATTGCCAATAATACGCTGCTGTTACTGTTTTGGTCAGCAGTCAGCACGGCATAGAGTTCACGCCTTTCTCAATGCATTTGGATTGGAGGAAGGCTTCCCTGGGTCCATAGCGTAGCGGCGAGGCCGCAACGTGGTGCCGCCGGAGCTTCTGTTCATCCTCCGGCTGGCGTTGTCCATGCCGCCACCCCCCATGTCCCTCCTCTCTGCTAGGCACGCAATGGCCATAGAACAAGAGGGGATGAAGATGACATTTTGCAGCTTTTGTGTCCGAGTCTGAAAAAGCACAGGTAGTCTCACAGCCTCTCCTAATGCTCCTTTGGATATATCCAGCCCTCTTCTGATCACTGAACTTTTCCTTCACTTAGAAAAGCATGGTTGCTCTGTTTTTTTTTTTCCTCTCCACCCAAGAAACGTATAGCGAGTGCCAAAAATTAAATTCTCGCATGACTGTTTTAATATTTATTTGTTATTTTCAATTTGACTCTTGTTATTCCAATAATTAGCAGAGCTTTTCTTTCAAATCCAATAGAGGCCATGGGCCGGCATTCCCATCTCTATTGATTGGATGAAGTTTGGGGAGTGAAGTTAGTAGAACATCTGCTACTACACCATGCCAAGGCCATCGACTCCAGCGACAACAACAAAAAAAATCCTAGATTTTTTGCAAATCTTCATACCAACATCCATCAATATAACATTTGCAAGCTCTCAGAGTTTATAGAAATTACCCCGCAACGCCACTGTTTGGGCTTTGCTGCCGCAGTGGGCCACTCAGAGGCCCAGGATCTAAGCACGACCTACTATGTATACATCCAAACACCTCAGATTTCTATAATTGCTTTAACCCAAGATATCATGTTTGGAATATCAAAAATAGAATTTTACCTACAATAAGGCTTTTGCCTATAGTACACCTAATACATAGACTCAATATTATAATAGAGCATACATCTATCCAAAAAAAAAACATACATGTGGTATTAATAATATCCTATAATCTATTCCTATATTCTATATTAATATGAAGAAATAGAGTTGGCGTTAAGATAGATCTTGAGTATGACGGTAAATAAATTAAACGTCCATGAACAAGTTCGTGTACGGCTTGGTAAAAGATTATTTATGTTCGTTCGTTAATGAATTGTGTTGTTCACGAATAATTCATGAATATCATTGTTATATTCGTGAACATCGTGAATATTTATGAACAAGTATTCACAAATAATTCATGAGTATTGTTCGTATTCGTGAAAATTATTTGTAAACAAAAAATTAACAAATTAATTAATATGTATAAATTTATTTTATTTAATATAAATATATTTTTATTAAATATAATTTAATAAGCATATACTTTTATATTTTTATTTATTATTATTATATTATTATTATTTTCGTGAACTACAATGGTAATTGTTTAAATATATAAAACAAAAATAATATAGTCTAACAATTAATTAATTATTTTTTGGATAAGTTTACGATTTGAACTTTTTTGCAAATTTTTACGATTTTTTTAATTATATTTGTAAACGTTCGTGAATATCATAGTTTAAGACTCGTATTTGGTTCGGTTTGTTAACAAATAGTAATGAATACGCTCGAATACCTTACTATTTGGCTCGACTCCGTTCGTTTATAACCCTAATCTTGAGTTTTGGTTTTCGCTATTAGTTTTGGGCTCGTGCAAATTAATTGAGGTATGAGTGAACAAAGAATGCATAACAAGATGACTATTGGCATGCAATGGTGGTAGAGGGTGGATAGCGCCAAACGATGAACATGCATCGACGATCAAGCATTAAATGCAGATGGTTGTGATTGTATAAAGAGTTGGCGGTATGCAACGAAGGAGGTTGATGTGCTCAAGACGACTAGTAGTTGCACACACAATTGACGGAGGAAAAGAGGTTAAATCACTCAAAACCTTTTCTATAACATAAGCTCCTCTTAATACTCTATCTTTTGATTCTAATTTATGATTGTATATCACATTAGAACATTGAATTCTACCAAGATCTAGGGTTCAACCTATCATGTGCTCAATTCCATGAGTCTGAAACTGGATAAATGACTTCTCATGCTTGCATTCTATATGTCAAAGGATTGATGATTAGTACCTAAAAATATTACCTCAAAAATCAATATCTAGACAATTATATAACATGGATAATTTAATACAATTCTAATGAAATGAAAACTAGCTTGTATCATACATATGTCATCCATTAATCAAATATAACTGTTATGGATCTATGTCAAAAAATTAAATAAATAGTCATTGCAAAACAGTTTAAGGGTTTACATCAAGTAATGGTAAGTCTACTCGTCATGTAGTATTAGCTAATTCCTACCAATACCTGAAAGAGGTAAACAATATAAAGTGAGCACGAATATCCAGTAGGTTGCTTACATCACCACACCACCCCACGGCCCAACCAAACCTAGAATCTACATATCAAATGTATATATGTGTTAGTGTAGTGCCCTAGACTACTCATCTAATCCAATAAAAGCAAATATATAACAAAATCAAATACCAACAATGAAACTTCCCACTAAAATCATCAACCAGACCATCCTACGACCATCATCAATCAAATATGTGATCAGGATTATAACATTCAATGCTAGCAACCAATGTAAAGACATGTATATGGTTAGTGTTGAGAGAGCTATTCTATGAGGCTGACAATATTTGAACGATAATATGATTGTCAATGTGAGCATTTTGATAGTATTTGGACTCGATTTCGGGTCGAGACCCTGAAACGCTCAATTATGTACTTTTAGGGGGTTTATTGGTTGACTTTGTATTTGAGCGGTCATTGGAATTTGAAAATATCTAAATAGTGACATGCTCATTATTTTAAGCATTTTGACTATAATTGATCTCAATTTAGAGTTTATAACCGCAAGAGCATAATTTATTATTTTTAAGGATTTATTGTTGTAATAATTAACAAAAATATAAATAGTAAAGGAGAGAGAGAGAGAGAGAGAGAGAGAGAGAGAGAGAGAGAGAGAGAGAGAGAGAGAGAGAGATTGGGGCATTGTACATGGAGGAATAGAAGAAAATTTTTGGAATCTGATTTTGGATGTTTTGAGCCAATCTAAGCCACAAATTAGCTTCAATGTAGGTGTTCCAAACTCCATATGCCATTTAATTGGATTGATTATGCTTGATTGAGCTATAAATTAAAGAATTATGATGAACCATAGAAATTGGAAAAAATAGAAAATTGGATTTAATTGACCAAATTGAGGTTTGTATGATGTTCCATACATATTTGATAGTTTATCTGTGTTGTTTCCATGCTAAACAATGAATTAAAATGGTTAAATTGATGAATTAAAGTATGGATGCGTTCTTGGCTGGAATTTTGATGAAATTACATAAATAAAAAGTTTTATTTTGAAATAAACTATGTTTAGGCTTCCTTTGAGCTTTATAATGTTGCTTATGGATGAAATTTGGTTTTAGAAAATCAAAATTGGGTGATCAGTGCCACCTATCACCTACAACTCTCATAGACTTTGTAAAATATTTTTGAAATAAAAAGTTAATTTAAATCACTACCAAAGCTAGTTTATATATATATATATATATATATATATATATATATATATATATACATATAAGATTTAAATGACTACTAGAGATACCCTTAAGACATTATTCTTTAAGAGCATTTTCAACAAAAGCTATAACAAACTTTTGTTTAAATTGTTCTCTAATTTATTAGTGATATAAATAGTTAAAGCTAAAATTTTATCTAAATTTAGCTTTATCTAAAGTGCCACATCAGCCTTTCCTCATACCTTATTTCAAAATTACAAACATCATCCTCTCCTCCCCACATCTTCCTCAACAAATCAATTCCTAAACTAACAAGTTTTTCATTAATATTATGTTCCTTGTAATGTATTAGATGGTTATATTAACATAAAATTATGATATTAAAAAAATTATATTACATCTTATAACAATAGGGACAAGATAAAATCACACCTAACATGTTTGGTAATACATTAAATTAAAACATGTGGAAGCCATTTTTATTTTATAAGCAATAGTATATAAATATACATTATATGAGTAAACTATGACATCATTTTTGTTGTTAGATTGATATTGTTAAATTTAAAAAAAAAAGTCACTCTAATAATAGAAAAGGTATTCTTGTACGATTTACATGTACAATATAACAGTACATAGAATTTTTCTTATTTTATATGCTTCTTAAAAGATATATAAATATTTAAAATAAAATGATTTAACTGCATGAAATTTATATGAGATTAAATGATGATATTTTAATAAAAACAAAAATATATTATTTATCGAATGATTTTTAAATACATAATTAATCATTGTTAACATGAATGTAAACAAAACAACCCCCCCCCCAATAATTATGAATAGGTAGTGGGTAATGTGAACCAATCTCGAGTGGTTTCGGGGCAGGGCAGGGCGGGATGCGTATTTTAAAATAAAATTACTTAAAACATTTGAAAAGGTTAGGGTGGGGGTGATTAAGGGATTTTTATCACCTTTTTAGGATGATTTTGGATACATTTATTACCCAATTACGTTATATTTAGAATGATTTAGGATGATTTTAGGATACATTTAGAATGATACATTTTTATCATTCTATTTTGTTTCATTTATTGCCCAATTATGTTACATTATCACTTTTGCATGCCCTAACTCGGAATAGAGGATTTCTTGGAAGTTTTGTGGTACTTTTGTTATATTTTGACAGGAATCCAAGAATCAATGAAGAACTTACTAGATCATAAGAAAGAAATTGAAGTCCCAAAGACCTAGAGATCATGCCGGGCAAATTTAAAGTTGGTCGAGTGAAGCCAATTTCGCATATCTAGAGTCTAAGAGCCTCACTGAAGAAACCATCCTTCTGGTCTGGTGAAGTTTATTTTTGCATATTTGGAGTCTACAAGCCTTATTAAAGAAAAAATCCTTCTGATCGGGTGAGATCCGAGGTGACTATATGATGGTCAGGTGAAGGTCGGGTGAAGCCTTATTCACCCAACTAAGCCCAAATTTTGGCATTGGAATCGCCATTTTGGAAGCTTACTTGTTCCCTTCTAGAAGGAAGTCATTTGGAAAAAAAAAATATCAACTCTGAAGTCAAAGTGTAATTAAAAGAAAAAATATTCAAATTCAAATAAAAACTTTGCATTTGGACTGAAGCATTTTGAAGAGATAAATGGTGGGATTTAATTCATTTTCAAATCCAAAGAGAAAGAGAGCTTTTGAAGAAGGTTTAGGTATCCATTGGAGCTTGAAGGTAATCTGCTTGGAAAAGAAGATCAACCTTGGAAATTATTGGGCGATTAGGTAAGCTATTCTTTTGTATTCTTTTAAATTCGTGTGTTGCATTTCTTTTGTTTTCAATTAAACTATGGAAGCTTAAAACCCTTGATTGCGGTTAGGATGAAGTTTGGAATTAAGATTTCATTTGACGTATTTTTCCAAAAAGTTTGTTTTACTTCAATCTAATTCTTTCCTTGTGATCATATTTAATACTCAACCTTTAATGCATGAATTAACCTTTTCCAAGTGTCATAATTCCTGTGTACACCTTAGCATGGGGAACGGGTGACTCTTTAAGATTTTTGTTGTTTAGTCTAGAGCTAGCATCGTACCCACTCTAAACTTGGTATCTTGAGTTTTACGCTGCCTTTTATAAATTATGTAACCCCTAGTTTAATTATCTTGACTTCTTCTGTAAAGATTCATATTTGGGTAGTGTTGAGTGATAGCCATTCTATGGGAATGCAACTATCTGGATAGTAGTGTAGTCATTGACGTGAGCATTTTGACAGTACTTGGGCCCGATTCTGGGTTGGGGCCTCGAGTGGCCCGATTGTTGACTTTTCGGGATTTACTAGTTGACTTTGCATTTGAGCAGTCATTTGAGTATGATAATATTAGAATAGTATTGTGCTCGTCATTTCGAGCGTTTTAACTGTAATTTGACTCAATTTGGAGTTCGGGACCATGGAGAATAGTCATCAGAACCGGACCGGACCGGCCGATCGGACCGGTAAACCGGTGACCTGGGCCCTTAACCAGTCCGGTTTTTTAATTTGACCATTTCTTCAAAAAAACCGGAGAAACCCGGCTGACCCGGCCGGGTTTTACAAAACCGGTCGGTTTTTTTTAAAATATAAAATATTATTTATTTTATTTTATAATACAATTTTAATTTAAAATTAATGACTAATATTTATATTTCACTTCAATATCCTTCTAAACTTTATTTAATTTTTTTCTTATTAATTTATGTTATTAAAATTTTAAATTTATTAAGAATTTATGTTAGAAATACATATTAAAAATAAACTGTGTTATATTAGAAACATAATTTTAATGTGTTAGTTTAAAATATCTATTTTTTATTAATATATATTTATATATAATTATTAATTATATGACCGGTTCGACCATTGACCCGACGGTTGAACCAGTGACCCGACCACCCGGTGCCTTAGCCGGGTCGATATCCGGTCCGGTTCTGATAACTATGCATGGAGGTCAATTATTGTATTGGGAGGTCAATTATTGACTGGGTCCATTATTAACTAGGTCAATTAGTGGTCAATAATTGGCAGAAATATAAATAGAATAAAAAGTAAGAGCTTTCATTTTATGCTATCATATTTATATGTTTGAGAGAGAGAACTTGGAAGCTTGAAGCCTTGGCGATTTAGGTTCGTGGAGCTCAAAGAATCACTCCAGGTAGGTGTCCTTGAACTTCTTATCTTGATTCTGTCTTTGGTATGCATGAATTTGTCATAATTTATGGAATTTAGCATGAACCCTAGGTTTTGGGGGGAATCCAATTTTGAGTTAGATCTAATGGTTTATTATAAGATCTGTGGTTAAGAACTGATTTATATTAGTTTTGATATGTATTTTTGTGATCTGCATATTCCATGAGGGTTGAGAAGTCAACCATGGAAATTTGGATTTAGATCTAGATTTCTGGAGATCTGTAATTATGTGCGTATTTCTGTTGTTACTGTGCGATTTAGAGGCGTTCAGAACACATTTTGAAGTGGATATTGTAGTTTGTTGCGTAAAACGTGTGTTTGTGAGCGTCTTGGGATTGCTGGGTTGATTCCAGATGAAGAACATGCAAAAACGATGATGAACAGTACCCTGGGCGAACTATTAGGTTTTAAAGGACGAAGACCCGAAGATTTGGGTCGAACGGTCAAAGATTTTGGATCGTAGGGTCGTAGGGTCGAAGATTCGTAGATCCGTAGTTGTAGGGTTGAAGATATGTAGTCGTAGGGTCGAAGATCCGTAGATCCGTACACCCGTAGTCGTAAGGTCGAAGGTCGCAGCTTTGAGTCTTTGAGGCCACATTTCCGCAGCTACGAGTCGTGGTTCCGCAGCTATGAGTCGTAGTCCTGAAGCTACGAGTCAGGCAGTTCTGCAGCTTCGAGCTAGTGCAACTGCATTAGACTGGACCATTTACATTATAAACCATTATGCCTCTCCACATTTAAGTATTAAGTTACAATGTAAATAACGAAATACCCCCATTTGGATTCAAAGAAAAATACTAGAAAATTAAATTCTCACTCCTTCAAAATGTGAAAATTGGGATTTAGTGTAAAATCTTGGAAAAATCCAGTTTTTCGTAGAGGTGATTTTTTGGAAAGTGGGGTTAGACATCTCAGAAAAATCCCCAAAAATCAAATTATCTTATTATGATATGGGAACCCAATACCGTGACTTTTTATTTCAAGAAAACAACTTCTATGGGTATCTGCTTCCTTGGTCAAGGAATGATGATCGGGTTATTAAGACTGGCTTCAGTTATAAAGGGAGTGTGGTGAACTTTAATGCCATATTGGTATTAGTATATTGGTTTAAGGAATTGGGGCTTAGGTTCTATGACTTGTTGGGTTCTCACCGTGAAGCACAGATGATGCTATGTAGTTGACGGGGCAGGCATATGCGCTGATGGCAGGCCTGTGTGGCACTATGGCCGGGCATATTTCGCTGTGGCTGTGGTAGGCATATGCGCTGATGGCAGGCCTGTGTGGCACTGTGTTCGGGTATATAGCACTGTGGTAGGGCTGAGTGCCCTGAGCTGAGATCCTATTGAGGATCGTGTTGAATCGTTGAGCTCGGGAGCCGTTGAGCTCGTGGAGCTTCGGCTGAGTGTCCTGAGCTGGGATCCTGTTGAGGATCGTGGACAAGCTGTCCTATGTGGGCAGGCTGGGTCCTGATGTTTGTTTGCAGACTGAGTCCTGATGATTGTGCACACTACACGGTACTCGAGTACACTGAACATATAGTATAGACTTGTATGTTTGCATGATGTGGAGTTTTAGGGTCACCTACTGAGCTTGTCGCTCACCCCTACTTGTTATTTCCCCTTTTCAGGTGTGACCCGAGACTAGTGGAGGACTTTCTTCCAGGAGGACGTGCCCACTACTCTGATGTATGATATAATATTGTATTCTGTATTATTTTGGGTGATATCCCGGACATGGGTCCATGGACAGTTATATTTGCCTACTGTTTGTGATGTGATGTCTGTATGACTGTTTGATTTATTGTATGTATGATGATGTATGGGAAAGTATAGGATTACCCTCAATATATGACTGTACAGGGTTGCATAATTGAGACAGCACCTGCGGTGTAGTCTCTATTGGTGCTAGTCACCAACCCCTTGACCTTTCGGGTGCGGGCAAAGGGAAGTCATGTTCCTGGTTCCGGGTTCCCTGGAATTTGGGGGCATGACATCGCAGGTCGTATCTGAAAACAGCCTCGAACTTGTTTTCAAAAAACAAAATTGTTTTACGATACGATGTAGAATTATTTTGTAAAACAGCGTATCAACTAGCATTTGTGTGTATGGGACCCATCCATTTTTGTTTTTAAAAACAAAAACATTGTCAAAATAGTGAACCAAATAGGCTCATAAACTCTTTCTCTCTCTCTCTGTGTAAAGGATATTCACACTCACTAATCTTATAAACATACTCACTTTTTATATGAAATCACTAAAATGTATTTCCATCCATACCACTACATGAGTTCTAGTTTGGTAGCTCTTCTCCTTTTTCGACGTGGTGATCTATAATGCCCTTTGTGATGTTGGCAGCCTCAGATGGATGTTGTCTCCTAAGTTTCACCTCATCTATGAGGCGACAACTAAGACAGATCCGAGATGGGTGGAGGTTCCAACAAATCTAGCGGTGGTGCCATTGAAAGGAAAACACTACCATGGATGAGGCATCGGCCATAGGAGAAGTTTGCGGCGGAGATTCGAGAATCGATGAAAAAAGGCACTCGAGTGTGGCTTGGGACATTCAAGATGGGAGAAGATGCATCGTTGGCCTACGACCGCACCACCTACAGGATGCATGATTCAGTGGTGATGCTCAACTTCTCACTCTAGGACGCACAGCTTGAGCTAGCACGGATGATGGCAGCATACAAGGAAGGTATAAGGATGTTTTTATAATTTTACAAAAAATAAAAAATTTATTTATGGGTGTAGTTAGCATTTTAATGGGTATATATTTCCCTTCCCATGTAATATTGTAATTAATGGTTTAGAATAAACTTTTTTAACTATAATTTCTTACATTACTATAAGTAAATAAAAATATAATATAAATTATTTAATACTGATCTAACAGACAAATTAAAATTTTTCACAATAAAAACTCATGATCATTTATGTGTGTGTGAGAGAGATGGTGACATGTCTTATAAAATCTTTCAATATCTAATACAAATTTAACGGATTATGTCAAAGTTTAATTTAATTCAAATGAAAGGATAATTTAGAACTTAAACGCACATATCATATTTTAGTATATATATTTAATATTAAAGTGAAAGTCTTATTAAAAAAACAAGCACGCACTATAATCTGTCGGCAGCCAGAGATGACAAATTGTCCTTTTAATAATTTTTTTTTAAAGAAATTGATTTCATACCTAGCTAAGGTCTACACTTTTTATAATTGAAAAAAAAGGTCAAAATAGAAAATGTCGCGACACAACAAATTCAATGAATGAAAAAGATTCACTAATCACGTCTATATACTTATAAATTAAAGAAGTCTAAATCGAATATATGGTAATATGGGCATCTTTTGGCAGCTTACTCAGTGATGATGAACAAGAACTATTAATAAATTTCACTTTTCACTTTTAACTGTCATAATATATGCTGCACATTTCACATCTTTACTCTATCTTCTGAATTAGATTCTACCCTCATCCTGTTGGCCTCAGCAGAAAACAAGCTCAAAGCATTGTTTCAACGGCTCTGACATGACATGGAGAATTTATGTGTATAAATATTTATAAATGGGAAAAGATCAACTTTTAGGTAATTATATGTACTTTTCAAACACTTCCATAATTATCAATTCACATGGGCAAAATTATTGCAACAGTATGTAAAGATGAATATATTTGAATTAGGGATGCAGAGGTGTAATTCTATATATGAAGATTAAAATCAGCAGTTGTAAATTGATTAGTCCAATAATTAATAAAGTGAATGTTTTTCCTCACCCAAGCATGTGATGCATGTTTGTTAATACAATTCACCCGTCCGAATTATAGGCCATATTTGATTAGATTGTATTTTCTTTTCGTTTTAAAATGTAATAATTACTTTTTATATAAAATTAAAATGAATTAAAATTTATTTTTATTTAAATTTTATAAAAAAATAATAATCTTATATTATTTTTAATTTTTTATATTTAAAAACACTTATCATATTTTTAGAACGAATGAAACACTTAAATAAACTCCCACATTTTATTATTTTATATGTAGGCCGTCAATCCGACCCATCATCCACCTAATTTTAGGTGAGTCAACAGGCATATATGTCAAATATCAATAGTGGTTTGCTATTTATTTGCAATCAGCCAATCACCAATCAGGCAATCACGCTATCTCAACACTCATGCTCTTTTCCGAATCACCCAAATTGTGGCCATTGACCCGATGTGACTCCAATTTGAATAGTATTTTTTGGGATTTTGGCAATAAATCATCGTTCTCACTCAATTATTTTCAACAGTTGGTGGAATTTATTGGTGTATAGATAGTTTATTAATATTTTAACATCAAACGCACAAAATAAAATATTTAATCTACATAATAGTATTAGTTTTTTCCTTTGTTATACTATATTGTAAGCAATATTTAAACTTACATTGAAATTGTTGTATTTGTGAAATAGCTTCTTTATGCTTAATCCTATTAAGCGCGTTAGATACCATGGTTGAGCTTCTAAAACTCATATAGTAAAAAGTTTTTGCATGTTTCTTATATGGTACGTCAATATCGTTGAACTTGATAGAGCAAATAAGTTTTGGTGTCCCATGTAAATTAAGTGATTTTTGTCAAATTGTCAAAAACACAATGGAAAGGTAGAAATGCACACAAAAAATCCTGGGTTATTGTTTAGCCTATAAAACTAAAAATGGTGTTAACGTACACAATCTTCCAAAGAATTTATTACTAACTAAAATTAGTCTCTAAACTAAGTTGAAGAGCACTTATTTCTTTTAATTCAACTCGTTTTAGATAAAACTAAATAAAAATATTAATTAAAGATGAGGAATTTGTATTGCGGATTAATTTAAACCAATAAAAACGTAAAAAAAAAAAAAGTAATGTGAACAATTCAATGAAACATTTAATTTTTTACTTCATTCGTTGTTTATCATCATCCACAGAAGATAAACGAAATATATATGAGTTTACAATCCAATTTAACCAAACTTTGTGATTACAAAGTTTAATGAGTGAATGTTGAATGAGTGATTGGCGTTTATACTCTCATCTCTTTTATATATGCACATGAATGGCTACTAAATGGGAATGTAAACCCTAAAAGATTGATGTGTCATGTCAAAAGATGAGTTTTCCCTTAGCGAAATTGAAAAGACAAAAATATGTTTTATTAATGGTCAGCCGTAATTGCATTTAGAGCATTGTAGCTAGCAAACCTAATGCTTTGCTTGATGACATCAACCGCAATTGAGTTGTATGCAAACCACAAGTTGTGCATTTTTTTTCTTTTCCTCCTCTTCATGAATACAGCGTGGCTGGGTTAAGGTGCGTTGTGGCCGATGGGACTATATTTTTTGAAAAATGTCTCATCGAGGTTGGGAAAGTGCTTCGCGAATGAAAATACTCAGCCAACGTGGAACTCTTGTGCCTCGCATAGGGGGGCCACTGTGTAGGGGGAGTCGCGTATGGGGGCCGTCACGTAGGGGGGTGTCGCGAAGGGGAGGGCGTCGCGCGGGAGGGCACTGCGCAATGGGGAGGGATCACCTGAAAACAAAAAATGATAATTGAAAACATCCTAAATGTGTTTTTATTTTCCTATATTCGAAAATAACTTGTTCTTGAAAACCAAAAATAAAAAACAGTTGCCAGACAGAAAAAAAGGAGGCATGTTCTATATCCAAGAACAGAAAACAAATTTTGAGTATAGAAACCAAACAAGCTTTTGATGATTAACACATAAAAGAGACTACACCGTAGGTGTTGTGTCAAAACAAACCTACCACTCGTACAATATACAATAAGGGTATATCTGTATATAGGGGTGTGCAAGGGTTAGGTGGGATCGAGTGAAAGGTTAAATTATCAACCAACCCATCATTAGCAAGTGACTAATTCTTCCACCTTTCAATCGATCCGTCAACTTCAATAATCGACGAGTTTGTTAAATTTTTAGTGGGTGCCAACTAGCGAGTATGGTGAGTTGAATGAGTGCCTGTCGTTACTGGTTTTTGTCTAGATCAAAACCGAATGATGAAATATATAAAGTTACCACCAACTATTTTTGGAGTATAGTTTATCACCTATAATGTGTGGTCTGCATTACTATATAAGGATTCAGGAGTTGGTTACGTATAGGGAAGAATTAATACCTCCACATTGCTATTTCAATACCTATCTTAAGAAGATGAGGTTTTTATTTGTTTTATAGCTTACTTGGTTTTTATTTGTCAAAAGAATATTGGTTTCATGCGTAATGATAATTTTGTTGTAACTATTTTAATGTTGGTCTAACCATTGGAGATAAGCATAGTTGTCGCCTTCTCGAATATCAATCTACCCCATTTGATGATATGGACTTAAAAGCGTCTTAGGGAGGGTTTTTACATTTTTATGTTTTTTGTTTTTTATTTGAATTTATTTAGACACACATTTTTGAAAAACATTTTCTACACAAAAATTATTCCTTTAATTATCCATTTTCATTTTAGCCATTTAAAAAAACATTTATTTTTTTGTTTTTTAGTTTTGAAAAAAAAAACATAAAATAACAATAATTTAGATTAAAAAGCGGTGTGGACAAGTGAAATGAAATAAACTTTTATCCAGACTGATAGTATGTTGCTTTGAGTGCCACTATTAAACATATATGGATTAACAGTCCATACAAAGCGGGATTGGAATCTCTATATGACACTGTATTTTAA